>CM042954.1:10884197-12134197 GCA_023678885.1 Pogostemon cablin
TCCATGGTGGAGTCCGGAGTTCAAAACATATTTCTATATAATACTCCTTCATATTATGACTCAACTTCCTAAAATTAAATACATAACCTTAGAGGTGGATTTACTACCGTCCATATCTAATTTGAAAAAATTGAATCTATGTAACTCATATGAAGCAGTGAAACTGTCTGGTAAGCTCACATATAATTTCTAGTCCTTTTCTGGTACATAAATATATGTCTTACCACAGTTCAACATTCTTATTTCGGGTTACCTTGATACCCACTGTCCATGCATTTAGCAAAACATATATCCAAACTCATGCATAGCATTCCTTAGATTAAGCTTCCTTATTCACCGAAGCATAAGGAATCACTTTCATCATCTTTATCTTCTTTTGTGTCTCATGACACATTTCCTTAGATAAAGTCACATGCTAAAACAAGTAAGGATCGTATCATCTCATGAAGCTTGAGACAAGCACAACATCCTTTTTTGTGATCGTATTACCGTGATCTAAAGGATATTTTGCTTCTCTTAAGTTCTTCATCTCATACCGCTAAATCAACCATACCTACACGCCCGACAATACTCTTTCATTGTCTCGAATGAGCAATATATTATCTACGTACAGTACAAGAAATATCACCACGTTTCTGTCACTCTTTTCAATACATAAGCCCTATCCGAACATTGATTAAATCCATGTCACTAGATTTACCTCATCAAAATGGATGTTTCATGATCTTGAAGATTTCTTTAGTCCATTAATAGACACTTTTAAGCTTACTATCACAATGCTCTTAGCTCTTTGCAATGAATCATTCTGGTAGCTTCACATAGATGTTTTCCTCAAGACTTCCAATCAGGAAAGCTGTCATGACATCTATTTGTTATTCCTCATATTTCATATAAGTAGCAACAGATAAAAGAGTCCGGATCGATATAGACATAGCTACCAGCGAATAGGTTTTCTTCTAATCAAACCGTTTCTTTCTGAGTATACATTTTCGCAACAAGCTTTGTTTCCAAGGTTTTCACCTTATTCTATGATCCTCTTATATATTACAGAGCCACTTCCAATGCATTTCACACCATCTGTGGTTCTACAAGCAGCCAGATCTAATTTAGAATCCATCGATTCTATTTCAACATCATTGCACTTGCTAAGATATCGCATTTCGATTTTGTAGTGCTTCGTCGTATCAGTGTGTCAACTCCATGTTTACTAGGGACCAAGTATCACGACTCTCCCAAAACATATATTTTTCAGGCTGTCGAGCAACCTTCCCACTACGACAAGGCACTACACGTAATTGTGTATCAGACGTGACACGCGTTGCAGTTTACCTTGTGGTATATCCTCTTGTACACTTGGTACTAATACTTTGTGTTATCCCTCTCACTTCCTTTAGAATAATTTATACATGGTTTTGTGATTTATTACATAGTCATTTTCCAAAATCTAGTGTTTGTGTTAACAATCACCCTTCGATTTTTAAACTAAATATATCAACACCCTTCATTTTTCTAGGATATCCTACAAACAGACAAACATTCATACGAATTACTGTTTCTAGGGCATATCCATAAAATGAATTTAATAATTCCAAATAACTTATCATCTATCTAACCATTTCCATAAGAGTCTTACTCTTATTAGGATTAGAGTATGTGTTATTAATTACTATTTATTACATCCGTGGGATAAACATGATTTAAGAGTGTACAAATTATCGCCAATGTACAACAACATGTTATAGCTCCATTCTTCATTACTATGACCATGTCATTTAAATGAAATGGATTATCCATCCGTAAATGCATAGAAACTAAATAAAATTCTTTCTATGAAAACGTACGTAAAGATAATTTCTCATAATCAAGCGTTTATTCATATCGTGAGATAAATAAACAACTCCCACTGCAACAGCCACTACTCTCCTAGTATACCCATGTACTCAATAATAATCTCATCATCACTTAGTTACACGCTTTTAGTGACTCCGGTATCTACACACAATGTGTCAGTAAATGCCATCACTAATCATGCTTCAATGACTAGTGAATGAGATACTAACCTTGTCCACATCTTGATGAAATTGGATTTCCTTTGCCACATGTTTTGTCAGAAGTACCCCACCATATACAACCTCTTGTAATTCAGGTGGAACTTGCTCAAAACATCTAGGCAAACAATGAAGAATAAATTGACCTAGGTTTCCCCTTCAATTTCTATTCCAAACATTTCCAATTCATTCATCAAGTTAACCATGACCTCTTGCTTATTAACCTCACTCAAGTATCCGAAGAGTAGCATGAGACTATCATATTTCTATGAATCTCTCACCTCTTCACTAGAGGCTTTAATAGGCATCATGAGACATCCTTAGTGAGAACACACTTATATTTTCCTAAGCAGTAAAATTCAAAACCAAGATTCTTTTCTAATCATCTAATTTTGGACCAGTAAATATGTTTCTTTTAGTAAACAATAAGTGAAATAAACCATTCGAAATTACAGAGAATCACAAATAAATACACCGATCAAAATTTCAAATTTTATCCATTTATATTGATTCCCTCAAAATAATATAAAATTAAATTTCACCGACATCTCAAGCACCATCAGTCTGCAAGCCACAGTGTGGACGTTTACAAACTCGAATATTTACAAGAGAAGGTTTTACCCATTAATTTCATTCGTCAACCTAACCTCATGACAAAATAATTAATAGTTGGTTCCTCTTTAGCCATACAAATAATAGCAGTGACTCCGTTGGGGAGGATACTAATTATTTACACCTAAGTGTACACCATTATTTGATCCCAAGTCCATTACGCGAGTTTGTGTGCCTTACAGTTGGAGAAGTACACATGCGCTCGCATAACTTCCTGCAATCATCAATTATGTGTTTGTACCAGTGAACCGCACATAAACTCATCCATTAGGGAGGAAGGTCTATGCCAACACGCAAGTTCATGTGCCACATTACAAACAATAATTATTTAATGAAGTCTGTACCAGTGATCCGTGAATAAACTCATCCGTTAGAGAGGAAGGCCTATTGCCAACAAGCAACTTTACTCATATCACTTACAAACCAATAATAGAGGCCGCAGGTATTAATTACCAATCCCCTCTCCCACTTAGTTATTTAACACCGAGAGTTTTTACATGCATATAATATTCACAATAAAATACACAATCTAGCATGCTCCTATTATGACACATTAGGCAGTATATCAAAGAGAATCATGCATAGCATATATAAAAATAATTAAATAATTAAATTAATTATAACAGTTATATATCAGCGAATTCAATTGTTCGCCACCAAGCACGAATGCGGGCAACGCAGACTGATGTCCATCATGCCATCGAGTGTACAGACGAGTGCCCCTCCATGTGCAGCCAACATCACCTATGTCGATTCCTATAAGTGCAAGTGTACCAAAAAACATGCAACCGTTCCCAGCTGCAAGCTTCTCTCACACGCTGGTCGCCGATGCCCCGCAGCTGACAACATGGACTGCATCCTTCGACAGCCACCTGCATGATGCCAGCACGACTTGTGCCATCCGCCAGCAATCTGCACGTCGTCAATCGACATCAGCCACGTCTGCTGCAAGCCCTCTGCTGCCGTCTGCTGATCTAGCTAGTCAGTCACTCTGGAGCCACAATTTTCCAGACATGTCATCTGCTTCCAGCCCCTATCTATTCACGCCATGCCATCTCGGAAGGGACCAAAGCCCCTGCTTTAACCTATGCAAACAGACTCGTTAGAAAAAATGCTGCTGACTCGATCAGAAATCCATGCTGACCTGACCGGAAATGCGATGGACTCGCCCAGAACACCCATAGGTCTCGCCCAGGTCCTCTCAGACCCGCTCGAAAAGTGGTGTGCCCCGCTCGGATAACAAACCAGGTTCAATCAAAATCACTGCCTTCTAACTAACTTGTGACTCATGCTACTTGTCGACCGCCGCTGGACCCTGTCGCCGGCCACTCACTGCCCATGGACTCATGCCCTAGGCCCGATAGTTAACAGCCATGATGATGTATCAATAAGCCTGCAAATTTGAAGAGAGCCACCCAGCCGTCACGCCTGTGCATCCACCGTGCTGCCTGCACGCCATCAGCGAGCCTCCAGCGCACCACGCCTTCCCACACCGGCTGAACTTCATGCCGCCGGCCAGCCCCGTCTCTACATCATGTGCCCTAGGCCCGACGTTAACAACGCTTCTGCCGTGCACCAGCGAAAATAGCGAATGTTCACAGTCGTCTAGTGTTCATGCTGCTGTCGGGTCATCAACGTCAATGATGATCTTTCACCAGCTGTTGGAGATCCTACAACCTTGGCTATGCATCACGATGTCCAGCCGCGCATGCTGACAACGCCGTTGCCTGCTTGCAGCTTTGCCGTGAGCAGAAACCCATGCCTGCTGGTCTGTGGCCGACCTTTGTCTCAAGCCCGTCGTCAATCCATTGCACGGTGATCATGTGCTCATGTCCAATTAGAGTATTAAACAAGAAATTTAATTTAAACCTTAATCACATTGAACACTTAAACCCTAGACTAACGTTTCACGCTTCACCATGAAATTGAAGCTCTGATAACAATTGTTGGCATTTGATCATTTGGTTAACGTGACCCGTTAGGGTTCCATATATTTCTAACAAGCTGCAGACGCAAGTAAATAAGAAAGGTATTACCTTTCACCAGGGTATATTGAAGACGATGAATTCTCGCTACCAGCGTGCGCAGCGTCACTGTTTTGGGTATAACTCTCTCATTCGATGTTGGATTTGAGTGATCTATGCGCTAGTATATCACACGTTCGATTCTGAGGTCTGTATAATTTTATAAAAATTGTACAATGTGGCGGACAACAGCAGCAAATGACGTTCCTGTCTTCTGCTATATTCCCAAGTCCAATCTCGACGTCGTGTGGGCGAGGATCCTCGAGATCCTCTCAATCTGCTATTCACTCTCTATCACACATATGTTAGGCACAGAAAATTAGGTTTAGAATAGTTGAGATGACTTATATATGGGCTACAGCAGGGACCAGGAGGAGAAATTAGAGTTGGGCCTCCATTGGGCTTAAGTATCCAAGTTTAGCCCAAAGCTTTTACTTAAGTCCAATAATAATAATATATACCACTGAAATATTATTGTTGCACTACCGTTCTAATCCCAAAATTATGTTTTGGGCTCCTTCTTATTATGAGCCCATTAGTCTCCCCATGTTTAAGATATACAATGCCCATTAATTAATTAAGTTACTGACAACTCCATTAATTAATATCTCATCCAAAAGTAGTACCACTCAACCTCATTATCATGCCGGGATAAATCCACTTGTAGGGTATACATGATAATCCTTATGAGCTCCTCAAGGGACATCATCAACCTATGACGGACACGGATTCCTTCTAGAATCAACAATACACCATAGAGAGGCACTACTTGCCAACTTACCGAGTTTGTTGATTTAATTACATGTAAATCTCACCCATTGATGAATCAAAGAAATACATACTACCCTACGTGTTGAAGTTATTGTATATGGATTAAGAGCACGAATATCCATAATAACAGAGATCAAGTTCTCCTATAAGTCAGTATAAGTCGAACAATCCAACAAAAGGATCAAAAGTGCAAAGTTGGAGAAAAGGTGCAACTTCTGCAAGAATGGTGAAAAACGCACGTCCAACTTTTATAATTTTTCGGTATTTGTGTGGAATTCAAAAATGGAATTGTGATACATGGTAGAAAGTCACAGAAGATTGGATCGTTTTGGCATAAAGAACACTTCAATTGAAGTCCAAACGAGAAAGTTATGATCAAAATGGTGACGTCGCGCAAGCTGTACCGAATAAATCGGCTGTGCCAATTTGCATGACTTGTTACACATTAAATTATTAAACTTTTTGTGAGTTCTTTATATTTATAGAAATTCAAGGAATAGAGGATCACGTGAGCGTGAGAATCACCCAAATCAGATCTCGGATTTGGAAGTTATACGCGAAACGGTGAGACTGCGCAAGCTGGTTCGACCATCCATGAAGGTCGAACCGAATGCCTAAGATTGTGTTAAATCTATGCGGGATAGCTCCAGATTTGTATTTTTACACCCCCGATGCGTGTATTTTTGTGTTTTCCAAGAAAAGCACATCCAAGGTCCATAAAGAGAGCTTACAAGTATAAAACGGGATGTAGATCATACCAAGAGGAGAACCATAGCAAAATCATCCTACACCCCTATTAGGCATTAATTGCGCACTCCAATTTACAATCCCAAAGTGTAGGGATGTCAATTGTAATGGCAAGTACCCCAGTTAAAATTATATCGTTCCCACTGAGACATCTAACTATTTATTTATTTTATATTACTCTTTAACTAGAACTATTGTAACCAATATCAAATTGTTTGAATTGAATAATATCTAAAGTTTTGAAATAATAAATAATAAAATAAATAAAAGCAAGGAATATTCAAGATTGAATCAAGAGAGAAGTAATAGTTCTAAGGTTTCAGGTGTAGTGCAATTGATTTGGTCTCCTAGACGTCCTATTGTTCATTCATGCTATTTTAATGGAAATACATCACAAGATGACGTGTGAACATTTTTGAACCTCTTTCATAGATACTAATAAGACAAACTTAATAAACCTCCGGATGGCCAGTTCGACTAACATATATTCTCTGAAAGTACTACTCAAACTTATTCACTTCCTACTTGATTTCCTAATTGCTTTATTCCACTAAAAATATCAAGTATCTTATTTACCAGCCCTTAGGATTATCGTGTTCACGGGCAAGCTACTATAATCCCTAGCAAACAGACAATATTAAGTACGTATGCACACAAGCTAACACAACATACCAAGCATCACGGGCAACATCAATAGCATGCTATGAAGACGTTACAAACGTTTAACATAATCTGAATAAATCAAATAAACAAGAATCAACAATAGCATAAGTTCACAATATTTGTCGAGGGTTCCAAATCAACTACCCTAACCTTCAATCCTTAGAACTGTAAAAGGTTTCTAGCCCATGAGATTACACACAACCATCAAGGCTAATAATTCCATACCAAAATCAATAAAAGAAGATTAAAGAGAAAGATAGAAAACCCTAGTGTCACGTAGTTTAGGTTCTTCCTCCGTCCCTCCAATTGAATTGGCTCTCTCAACTTCACTTGACATACGCGGGATGATGGATGGTTGGAGTAAAAAAATGTAATATGTGGAGAGTGCAATTTGATGTTCTCAGCATGTTCTGCTCTTCACAAAGTACAGGGGTTAAGCGTGTTCTGTTCGTCGCGTCAATCTGCCTCTTCGCACTTTTTTCCCCTCCTTTTTGGCCCCAGAACCGAGAGTAAGTAGTGTGTGCATTGGGATTTAACGTAAATAATGGGCTGCATAGTAAGTAACAATCCTTCATAAATAGAATGTATCCACTTACAAGCTGGGCCCCACAATTTTGATCAGTTCATGAATTTAAGTTCTGCAATCCAACATGGTATAACACTTTTCACCACTCCAAAGCTAATATGGGTCCCATAAATGAATTTTCTGCATAAATCTATTAACCATGACCCAATCCACCTCTTTAATTAATTATAATTCGTAGCCCACAATTGCATGTTCGAATTTGCTGATGACGTGGCATGAGGTCTTATTTTGGGCCAAAATTTGACAAGTTTCGAAAATTTCGTCAACAGCTGCGCAGCCCCACCGTTTTGGCCATAACTTCTTCATTTTAAATCTGATTAAGGTGATTCTTGCGGCCACGCGTTCCTCTCTCCTGTGGCTTTCCAAAAATATTTCACACGACCAGTTTCGACTTCCACACAAACACAGAAAAATTATGGAAAGTGGACGTCTGTTTGCTTGCAAGTAGCACAAGTTCACCCTTTATTCCAACTATGCATTTTTTATCCCTTATTCCTATCAAAACACCATAAAATACATTAGTAGCACAATAATCACGCAAAATACATAAATCACACAATCCCACATGAATATGTGGCCTTTTTCTAATAAAAACAGTATATTATGAGATCGAAAAGACATAAATTTCCACTCTCATCAACCCCCCAAATTACCATGTTGTTTGACCCCAAAAATAGAATTCAAAACAAGAGAGAAATGAGAGTTGAAATTCTACAACAAATAAGGGATCACATACATCCAAACCAAGATAATATTCTCAATGCCAAAATTTTATCAATCGAAACATGTACTTCAAACTAGTCACTCCCCATTTCAGAATGCTCATCATCCTCTCACAGTAAGTATTTACACTCATCGCTCAAGTGTGAGATGTACACTCTCATGACTGAAATATATTCACTCAAATCAATTCACATGCACGCGTTACCATAAGCTTGACAAATATCTAGACTCTCCACTAACTTGAAAGACTTAATGATAGGATCACAAAGGACTTCCTTAAGGTTGTAACGTTGGCTCTTTGGACAAGGGTAGGAAAATATGGGTTGAGTAACTCGATCACTAGTAGAGAATCAACAGTAGAAATACATTTTCAACACATATACTAGACAAATCAATCTCCTTCTCTTTTTTCTCTTTTCACCTCTTTTCATAATTCAATACACCCTTAACATAAAAGATCAACGTCCTCTTTTCATTTCTTTTTCTTCTAATTAACTAGGGTACTAGTTTCAGGCACTACCCTATAATTGAGGTACCAGTATCATGCACTACCCCTTTTTGCAAGTTTTAACCATCCTACAACTTTAATCACTTTCCGCCAACATTCATCTTTCCAGATTTTTACACATCACCAATCTGACTCCTTCATTCTCTACTAGAATAGGTATTTAAAAGCTTTTAAAGGATTAAATTGGTTGTCTATATGGGCTTCCAATGAATAAGGCTTCCAGGCTTAAACGGGAAGCTATGGATAATATAACAAGGTAGGATAAACATTTGGCTAGTGACTCAAATAAGAACAAAATGGCCTAAGATCATTTCCTATCATCTAATCAATCATCTAGCCTCAAGTAGATTAAAATTCAAATTCTGAAATACATGCATGTAAACGATGCTCTCAAGAAAGAAATCAATCATGTGTAATTCTCATGATTCATTGAAGCAAATCTCACATGGGTAATAGAATAATGAGCACTCCTACATAGGTCTATGAACCAATTTTAATACATGCAACAATCTCAAGCATTCCAACATTCAAATACATCTCTAGCTGGATTATCACAATTATTTCACAACACTACATTATCAATTAATCACAAATTCAATTCAATCAAGTGCTTAGAAAGATCCAACAATCATTCTCAAGAACCCAAAAATTAATCAAGTTGAAACTAGGATAACATGCACTAAAAACAAATAAAACGACACACACCTGGACAATCACAAAAAATCAACCTCTCAATATAATCAAATGAATCAAAAATACCAAAAAAATTGCAAAAAATTAATCATCCAAGCACATAAAATAATGAAGCAACTTTACTTTGGTGCAACAAGACGCATGTATACACGTATCCCCCCAAACTTAGATCAAATGAAGTGAGAGCATAAGTTTGTAAAGAAGTGTATACCATAGTCGAGCAACACCTAATAAAATTTCTACATTGGCACAGACTCAATAAAGCAAATAAAATGGGAGGGTCGGCCCCCAACAGACGCTCATGTTTAACGTCGGAGAGTCACGACGAATACCTCTTACTGACTACTGACTCGGAGCACAGTCCTCTCGCATTCGTACCTTCAAGTACGTCCTTCTTCTATCATTGTTAACTCCAACCACCACACTTTTTCTTGTCACCGATACAGGATCCTCCATGTCAAAACACGGACTGAACAAGTTAGAATCTTCAACACCCATATAAGAAGGAAAATCTGGAGGTAAATCCGGAGGCTTCAAATATGGATCATCCATGATTCCTGCAACCAAAACATTATCAAACATAATAGCAGAGTTAGTAATAGGAAAAGTAAAAGATCCGCTTCCTTTGTCGATCTCTTCTACTACTTCAACTCTTTTCTCCTCATATTTGACCTCTTCGGCCGCATGTTTCCTCGCCTCATTAATAATTCCCTTCTTTTTCTGTTTATCCCTTGCATCACCTAATGCAAGTAACTTCTCAAGATAGTCAATATACAAACTCTCGAACTCTGCATCAGACAGGATAAAGTTCTCATCACACTCCGTGTCCACTACTTCCAGAGACTTGCATTGTTGTCGAGTCGTAGGCCACTACATCTTCTTATTCAAAGAAAAGATAATTTCCTTGTCATTTCCCTCAGCCTCAATTCTCCTCTGAACACATCTATGAGAGCTCTTCCAGTAGCGAGAAATGGATGCCCTAATATCAAAGGTGTGCCATCCTTATCATCCTCCATATCAAGTACTAGGAAGTCAACCGGAACAACCATCTCCGAAACCTTGACCAGCACATCTTCAACAACCCCCTCGGGGTATGTCAATGACCCATCTGCTAACTGTAGGGCCACAAATGAGGGTTTCAACCCATCCAAACCAAGCTTCTTGTACACTGATAAGGACATCAGGATTATGCTGGCTCCCAGATCACACAATGCTCTTTTAGACGGTCCTTTTCCTATCTCACAAGGAATGATGAAGCTACCAGGATCCTTCAGCTTTTCAGGTAACTTTTTCTGTATAATAGAACTGTAGTTCTCTGTCAAACTCACTGTTTCCACACTGTTCAGCTTTCTTTTCCGAGAGATGAGCTCCTTGATGAACCTTGCATAATGTGGCATCTAATCCAATGCCTCTGAATAGTAACTTGGACATCTCTCATAACCATAGCAAACTTTCTGAACTTCTCATCAAGGCTCTTCGACAACTGTCTCTGAGGAAATGGAAGTGGTACGTTTGTTTTTGGAAGTCCCAAACTGTCTTTCTCGAATACCTCTTCCATTTCTCTCAACCTCTTCGCTCGCTGTCATTTTTTATATGCAATAGCTTGATCAGATTGGTTCACTACAGAACTTGGACGTGCAGGGAACCCCAGAGGTGAACTTGTATCGAGCTGGGGTTGAACTGCACACTGAAGCTCTGTCTGATATGCAGGATCACTACTTGACTCGACTTGGTCACCCCCCAATCCTGGCTTGGCTTGAACAGGTGCTGAACTAGTGGCCAAGTGAACTTGCTCTTTTTCGATTCCATCCTGCCTCATTTCTGTCATGTCCTGTATCAGTTCTTGACCTTTACACTACTTCTCAGATCTCAAAGTAATGTCATTTGCTCTCTCCTTCTGGTTGATTTCTGTATCTGAAGGAAATTTTTCCTTCCGAATATGCTGCTGCTACTGATTTACCATAGTCGAGATCTGCCCCATAGAATATGTGAGACTCTGCAACTGCCTGTTCACTTCCTCATTCTGTTTTGTCATGTTTGAGTCCATGATTACTATACAGTTGTTGATTTTGTTGATGTCAGTATCATTCTTCTGCATATATTTTGCCAACACATCATCAATACTAGGCTTCCCTTCATCAGGCTTCGCTCCATGGTCAAAGTTTGGAGGATATGGAACTTCATTGTTTGGATTGAAATAGGCAAAGTTCTCATGCCTCTTCTGATTCTGCCAACCTTATTGATTGTTAGGTCCTCCCCCTTGGTTATTCCTTTGGTTGGAATTTCCTTCCGGGTACCTGTTTCCTTGCCAATTTTGAGGCGCTCTTGAACCCTGGAGACTGTCCCATAGCCCAATTTGCGTCCTCAACCCTTGAATATTCATTACCACATCATCACTTGCTGGCCCTTGGTTGCCTCCACCACTATTACCTGATATCAATGTAACCAGGTGTTTGTTCATTTGCTCTAACTGAGAGACAACTTTATCATTTCTGTCGACCTCGAAGAACTTCTCTTCAATTTTTGCTACTTTACTAAGTAAGTAAGTCCCACGGATTCTTTCAGATGGCCAATATCTAGATTTCATAGAGATATCATCAAACAGCTTCTCTACGACGTTTGATGTCTTGCCAAAAATTGTTCGTCCAGCAGAGGCCTCAATTAATACTCTAGATTCATTGTCGAGGCTATTGTAGAAAACAATGATTAGCTGGGATTTTTTAAAACCAAGCTGTGGACATCTCCTCGATGCATCAGTGAACCTTTCCCAGGCCTCTCCGAATGATTCATCTCTTCTCTATTTGAATGGCGTCAAAAACTTGTTAGGCATTAATTGCGCACTCTAATTTACAATCCCCAAGTGTAGGGATGTCAATTGTAATGGCAAGTACCCAGTTAAAATTATATCATTCCAAATAAGACAGTTAACTATTTATTTATTTTATATTACTCTTTAAACAGAACTATTGTAACCAATTTACAAGTGTTTGAATTGATTGATTTCTTGCTTCAGTGCAAGAATCTTGCCAGGTGGCATAAAATGATCTACGAACAGCTGCTGTAGCTCAGTCCAATTCGAGCAACTGTCTCATGCCAGCTTGTCATACCACTCCCTTGCCTTGTCAACTAATAAAAATTGAAAAAGCCTCATCTTCCATCTGTCATTTGTAGCATCAGCGGCTTTAACTGTATCCATGTAGCTGTTGAAGTGCTTCAAATGTCCATAGGGTTCATCGAATAAGCCTCCGGTAAAAGGATTTTTCTCCATCATATTTATCAGGGCTGACCTTATGTCGTTCACCTCATCAGCTTGAACGGCCTCAACTACGCCTGAACCTCCTAAGTTGGTGGACTTGAAAGTCTCCTTGATGATGATGTCATCTTCATGAGTTCTATCTCCCATCACTGTTGATTCTTCTTCTGTTTCTAATTCAGCCTCTTCTCGGATAACCTGATTGTCAATCTGCTCTTCTTCCTCCTCTACAACTGCTTTAGGCTTTGGAGTGTACCAGCTTTCCTTTTTCTGAATTGGTACCTTAGCAGCCTTAGGAGGTGCTTTGATATTTTTCGCAGCTCCTCTCCGTCTCCTAACAGACGCTTCAACTTTAGGATCGAATTCGAGATCTTGCATTTCCTTCTTTAACCTGGTGTGCTTGCAACTTCAAGAAAATTTCAAGGTAAAGACAATTAAATCTCAAAGGAGATATTCTAATTAAATAAGTAATAAAAGTAAATAAATAATTAAAACTGCCCCCGACAATGACGCCAAAAACTTTTTAGGCATTAATTGCGCACTCTAATTTCCAATCCGCAAGTGTAGGGATGTCAATTGTAATGGCAAGTACCCAGTTAAAATTATATCGTTCCCACTGAGACGGCTAACTATTTATTTATTTTATATTACTCTTTTTAACTAGAACTATTGTAACCAATTTCCAAGTGTTTGAATTGAATTAATATCTAAATTTTTGAAATAATAAATAACAAAATAAATAAAATCAAGGAATATTCAAGATTGATCAAGAGAGAAGTAACAACTCTAAGGTTTTAGGTGTAGTACAATTGATTTGGTCTCCTAGACGTCCTATTGTTCATTCATGCTATTTTAATGGAAATACATCACAAGATGATGCGTGAACAGTTTTGAACCTCCTTCCTAGATACTAATAAGGCTAACTTAATAAACCTCCGGATGACCATTTCAACTAACATATATTCTCTGAAAGTACTACTCAAACTTATTCACTTCCTACTTGATTTCCTAATTGCATTATTCCACTAAGAATATCAAGTATCTTATTTACCAGCCCTTAGGATTATCGTGTTCACGGGAAAACTATTATAATCCCTAGCAAACAGACAATATTAAGTACGTATGCACACAAGCTAACACAATATACCAAACATCACGGGCAACATCAATAGCATGCTATGAAGACGTTACAAATGTTTAACATAATCTGAATAAATCGAATAAACAAGAATCAACAATAGCATAAATTCACAATATTTGTCAAGGGTTCGAAATCAACTACCCTAACCTTCAATCCTTAGAACTGTAAAAGGTTTCTAGCCTATGAGTTTACACACAACCGTCAAGGCTAATAATTCCTTACCAAAATCAACAAAAGAAGATTAAAGAGAAAGATACAAAACCCTAGTGTCGCATGGTTTAGGTTCTTCCTCTGTCCCTCCAATTGAATTGGCTCTCTCAACTTCACTTGACATACGCGGGATGATGGATGGTTGGGGTAAAAAAATGGAATAGGTGGAGGGTGTGATTTTGATGTTCTCAGCGTGTTCTGCTCTTCACGAAGTACATGGGTTAAGTGTGTTCTGTTCGTCGCGTCAATCTGCCTCTTCGCACTTTTCCCCCGCTCCTTTTTGGGCCCAGAACCGAGAGTAAGTAGTGTGTGCATTGGGCTTTAACATAAATAATGGGCCTGCATAGTAAGTAAGTAACAATCCTTCGTAAATAGAATGTATCCACTTACTAGCTGGGCCCCACAATTTTGATCAACTCATGAATTTACGTTCTGTAATCCAACATGGTATAACACTTTTCACCACTCCAAAGCTAATATGGGTCCCATAAATGAATTTTCTGTATAAATCTATTAACCATGACCCAATCCACCTCTTTAATCAATTCTATTTCGTAGCTCACTATTGCATGTTCGAATTTGCTGATGACGTGGCATGAGGTCTTATTTTGGGCCAAAATTTGACAAGTTTTGAAAATTTCGTCAACAGCTGCGCAGCCCCACCGTTTGGACCATATCTTCTTCATTATAACTCTGATTAAAGTGATTCTTGCGCACGGGTTCCTCTCTTTCGTGGCTTTCCAACCATATCTTATACGACCAGTTTCCACTTCCACATAAACACAAAAAAATTATGGAAAGTGGCGTCTGTTTGCTTGCAAGTAGCACAAGTTCATCATTCATTCCAACTTTGCATTTTTTATCCCTTATTCCTATCAAAACACCAAAAAATATCTTAGTAGCACCATAATCATGAAAAATACGTAAACCACACAATCCCACACGATTATGTGGCCTTTTTCTAATAAAAATAGTATATTGTGAGATCGAAAAGAGGTAAATTTCCACTCTAATCAACCCCACAAGGGGGGATCACCCCCCAACCATCATCCACATCCTTCCCTTCATCCATACATCACTTTGAAGGTTTGTCTATGGAATCTAGAAGAGAACCAAGAGGAGGATTCAAGATGGAGAAGGACGCGACGACGCCCACATCTAGGGTTTTTATCATTTCCTAATTTATCTTGTATTTTCCAGACATATGTGTAAGATCTATCTAACCCCCATGATTGTTCTTCGCAACATCTGGGCTAGAACCATTTTGGTAGATCTTGGGTTTTGAAGGTTTTATGAATTACTTAAAATCTCTTATGTATTCTCCGTACAACACTACTTGTGGATTGATTTTATATATGATTGTGCTTTCTTAATCAATATTCACGGTCATTTGTGCATCTTCAACTGTTATATAGAGTCCGAATATATATCTTGGTTGTTGACTGAGCGCGTTCATTGTTGAGCAGGATTCCATGTTATGATTCTAAGTGAGGGACTTCGAAGCTTCATTAGAACTATCATATATGAATACTTGTTAATTGAATTGAATTCGAGTTAATAAGTAGGATAAAAAGGGTAATTTTATAGTACCTATAAAGGGAGATCATATCTGGTTAGAGTATCAATTTTAGAGGGAAATAATTAATGCTGATAGTACCTAGAAAGGGAGGTGAAATTACGTCTCTTGCTCCAAGATTATTCACACGTGTTACACGCATATTTACTTGTGTCTATAGAGTAGATTTGTATGGTTTAGTGATGCGTCCATAGTTCACAAGGCAGGGTCGGCCTGTACTTGAGAGGGAAGTTGAGTAGTAAAACTGGATTTCCTTAGAGCTACCTATTCTCCATTCTTGAGCCACTTTTGTATTCTTCCAGTGTTATTTATTTTATTTATTATTTAAAATTAATTATTTATTAGTTAATAATTCAATCCTCAAACGTTATTGCCTTTCATCTAAATTAATTTAGTAAATAATTAAATTTATAATATGTTGTCCTTTGGATTCCATGAACTATGGTATTGGCATTAAGTTCTTTGGTGTTGTTGCCGGGGACGGAAATTATTATTGATTTATTATTTCTAGTTGATTAAGACCTTTATTTGTGATTATTTATTTCTATCTGACCTTGAATTTTTCTGAGGTACTTGTGTGTTAGAAAAAGAAGAGGAAGGAAAGAAAGGAGTAACACACTAAGCTAAACGTGGCCGGAGTAGAGCAAAATCCGAATAATGTTGCCATACGTGAAATTCTCAAGTACAATGATATTCGCAACATGGGGTTGATAGGATCAAGGGGGGAAGATAATGATTTTGAGATACAACCCGCTCTTATCAACATGGTGGAGAAGAATCCCTTTTCTGGAGGTTGTTTTGAAGATCCATATCAGCATCTCAAAAGATTCCTTGATTATGCAAACACTTAGAAAGGTGCTAGAGCTAATGATAATACTAGGCGGATCACCTTATTCAAGTTTTCTTTGATTGATGGGGCAGAAGCTTGGTATGAGACTTTTGATGCTACGGATTGCACTACATGGGACCAACTGCAGCAGAAGTTCTTGGAGAGATTCTTGTCACCCTCAAAGATCTTAAGAATGAAGCAAGAGATCACCAAATTTATTATGAATCAAGGTGAAGAATTTCATGAGGCGTGGGATATGTTTAAAGACATGCTCAGGAGGTGCCTACAACATGGGATGTCTAAGGCTCAATACATTAGTATCTTCTACTATGGATTGAATTGTTAGTCGGGTATTCTTATTGATGCATCATCAGGTAAAGCACTGTTATCTAAAATAGCACTTGAAGTAGAAAAGTTATTTGAAGACATCTCTATGAATTCATGTGACTGTCCTACGGAAAGAGTAAGAGGATCTTATGTACTTGGTAAGGTGGCTCAAGTTGAACATCAAGTGGTGAAGCCGAATAGAGATGATGAGATCGTCTCTAGTCTAGCTAATATCAACAAGCTACTAAAGTCTCATCAGAAGCATATTACAGAGTTGACACAAAGGAGGCCTAGTATCTTACAGCAAAAAGTGAAGAGTGTTAAAGATACCTTCAATCGATATATGACAAGGAATGATGCAAGGGTTGACCGCATTGAGGCTACTTTGAATGCTAATCATGCAGATTTATCTAAGCAGTTGAAGGACCTTACTTTAATGATGGGGCAGATGACCAGAAACATGAATCAATTGATACAACCGTTGAAGAAAGGAATGTTCCCGTCTCAAGGTATAACGAACCCAAAAGAATGCAAAGCCATCACATTGAGATCTAGAACATAGTATGATGGACCAATGATGCTGGAAATAAATTCTAGAGCTCCAGGAGCTCGATTTGACCAGGGTTCGACCAAGACAATAGGTCGAACCACATCACCTAAGTCGAACCAAGCACCTGGGCATCCTCTAGAGCCTTCAGATGGTCAGTTCGACAAACAACGACCCGGTTCAACCAACCTGAAGGTCGAACCACGGTCGAACCAGCCTATCCATGAGACTTTGAATTCTCTAATGTCAGGTTCGACCAACCCAGCCATGGTTCGACCAACCCTGAAGGTAGAACCATCTTGTATGAGGGATGCCGATCTTTTTTATGCTCGGTTCAATCATTATACACCTGGTTCGATCAGCACCCAAGGTCGAACCACTTTATCCAGATGTTGATGTTACTCCATTGTCATCCTAAGGTCAGAATACTGAGCTTATAGTGGAAAAGAAATGGGAAAGAGTAAAGATGTTGAGAGCCGAGAAGCTTAGACTGCAGATGGATAATGAAGATGTGGTTTTCGCTCTTGATAAAGCAATGATAATGCCCATGGAGACTCAATCATGCAAGAGCATAGATGTGGTTTCTAACTTGTTTAATCTTGATTTTACTTAGAAAGATGATTCTGAATTTGAATGGAAGATTGACAAGAAGGAGTCTAGTCAGCCATGTGAGAAAGGAAATTCTGAGGATCATATTTTTGTGACCAAGAAAGGTGAGGTGTTGTGTAGATAAGAAGAGGGAAATAACGTACTTGAAGGTAAGGATTCGAGAAGACCACCATCTGATCCTGTAGTTCGTTATATAATCATATGATATTTCTTTTATGGTGAGTATCATTCTTGTGTGTTTATTCTAGAACTTGCTTCTTGTCCTACTTAAAACTACATGTGTTAGATGATGGGAGATGATTTTAGACCATCCTTGAATTTATAAGTCACTTAGCCAAATAATTTCCTACCAAATGATGTTTATCAGTAGATAGCCCAGTTGAGCCTAAAAACCTCATTCTTTGGCAGCCTACGAGAAATAACTACTTAGAGCATCCGAATTTTTTGAGCCTTGATTCTATCATGACAAGAATTAATGGCTTTTCAAAGTGTGTTGATGAAGTTTTATAACAGCCTGGGAAGGAATGAAATTGGTGTTGAAACAGTGATTTAGCTTGAAAATACATCAAAGGAAAATCATGGATTAGTGCTTACATCTATTACTTCATGGAATAAAATACCCTAGGATGCTTAAATCTGGTACCTTATGGAGGATGCGCGAGGTAGTGCCCAAAACTGGTACCTCAAGAGGAAGAAGAGAAGGAAAAAATGTTGTGCTTGAAAGAAAAGAAAAAAGTGAAAGAGTTGAGGAGGATACTGTGCTTAATCGAGAGAGACTGTAGGCTTGATTGATCCGAGTTTTGAGTTACTTATCTATATATTTCCTACCTTAACCAAAGAGCCAACATTATATCCAAAAGAAAATTTCTTTTTGATCCTATTGTCGAATTATACTTTTAGCGGTGGAGAGTTTGAGACTTTTGGCAAGCTTTTGGTTATGCATGCACTTGAATTGAATATGAGTGTAAACACCTTAACCCATAAGTGTACATATTTTATACTTGAGCACGAGTAATATATACTTCCCGTGAGAACATGTCAATGGATCATATGAATTGGTGGTGATTGTCTTATATTGTATGCTATGAATTGATTATTATATGTAATGAAAGTTGCATGACCTAAGTTGAGGACAATTTTACTGTGATTAGGGTATATGTCATAGTCCTTTTTTCCCGCTAATTTTCTTACTCTCTCTCTCTTTATTTTTATTTTGTTGCCCCAGGACGAGCAACGGGTAAGTTTGGAAAATTGTTGACAGTGAAAATAAACGTGTTTTAGTATTCAATTTAACACATTTTTATGAGAATTGTTTCAATATATTAGCACAAGTGTCTTATATTTGATATATGTGAGAAAAAGGTGCATTTGAGGTGTTTTATTGTATTTTAGGAGGAAAAAGGATCAAAAGTGAAAGTTGGAGAAAAGTTGCAACTTGTGCAAGATAAGTGAAAAATGTACGTCCAACTTGTAAAATTTTTCTGTGTTTTTATGGAGCTAAAAAATGGAAGTGTGATACATGGTTGGAAAGCCACAGAAGAGAGGATAGTTTTGGCATAAGGAATACTTCAATCGGAGTCCAAATGAGAAATTTATGATAAAAATGGTGATGTCGCGCAAGCTGTGCCGAACAGAATGACTATGCCACTTTGCATGACTTGTTAGACATTAAATTGTTGTGAGTCTGTCCAAATAAGCTCTTAAGAAGTGGAGTTTCCAATCAACTGGCTCGAATCGTTTTCCCTTTTATGGTTGTTACGAAGCGAATGTAGTCTCAAAATGAAAGTGTGTATGCCAAACCTTCTATTCTCCTCCTTATTGGAATAAGCTCTCCACGCTGCTAGCAAGTGAAACTGCTAAACCAAATTCTGATCAAGTGCCATCGCCGAGAGGCATTTTTTCCACGCTTTTAGAACTCTGTTTCAAAAAGAAAATGTCTAAAACCTCAACTGTTGAGTGGAGAACTACTTTTGTTTGGGATTTTGTAGCTCCAAGTTCATATTAGGCCTTGTGCTTGTTTGCTCATCAAGGAGACCTACAAGTATATTTATAGAAATTCATGGAAGAGAGAATTACGTGAGCATGAGAATCACTCAAATCAAAGCTTGGATGTAAAAGTTATACGCAAAACGGTGAGACTGCACAAGCTGGTTCGACCTTGATGACATGGTTCGACCATCCATGAAGGTCGTACGATGGTCAAACAAAATGCCTGAGACTGGGTTAAATCCCTGCAGGATAGCTCCATATTCGTAGTTTTACACCCCCGGTGCGTGTATTTTCGTGTTTTCCATGAAAAAGTTCATCCAAGGTCCATAAGGAGAGCTTACAAGTATAAAAAGGGATGTAGATCACACCAAGAGGAGAGTCGCAACACAATTATCCTAGACCCCACAAGGGGGGATCATCCCCCAACCATCATCCACATCCTTCCCTCCATCTATCCATCACTTTGAAGGTTCGTCTGTGGAATCAAGAAGGAACCAAGAGGAGGATTCAAGACGGAGAAGGACGAGACGATGCCCACATCTATGGTCTTTATCGTTTCCTAATTTATCATGAATTTTCCAGATATATGGGTAAGATCTATCCAACCCCCATGATTGTTCTTCACAACATCATGGGCTAGAACCGTTTTGGTAGATCTAGGATTTTAAAGGTTTTATGAATTAATTAAACTATCTTGTGTGTCCTCCGTACAACACTACTTGTGGATTGATTTTATATATGATTGTGCTTTCTTAATCCATATTCACGGTCATTTTGTGCAACTTCAACTGTTATATAGAGTCTGAATATATATCTTGGTTGTTGATTGAGCGCGTTCACTACTGAAGAGGATTCCATGTTATGATTCTAAGTGAGGGGACTCCGAAACTTCATTAGAACTATCATATATGAATACTTGTTAATTGAATTGAATTTGGATTAATAAGTAGGATAAAGAGGGTAATTTTATAGTACCTATAAAGGGAGATCATATCGGGTTAGAGTACCAATCCTAGGGGAAAATAATTGATACTGATAGTACTTAGAAAGGGAGGTGAAATTACGTCTCTTGCTCCAAGGTTATTCTTACGTGTTACACGCATATTTACTTGTGTCTATAGAGTATATTTGCATAGTTTAGTGATGCGTCCATAGTCCAAAAGGCAGAGTCGGCCTACACTTGAGAGGGAAGTTAAGTAGTAAAACTGGATTACCTTAGAGCTACCTATTCTCCATTCTTTAGCCACTTTTGTATTCTTCCAGTGCTATTTATTTTATTTATTATTTTTAAATTAAATTTTATTAGTTAATAATTCAATCCTCAAACGTTATTGCTTTTCGTCTAAATTAATTTAGTAAATAATTAAATTGATAATATGTTGTCCTTTGGGTTTGATATTTAAGTTGGTCACTTATCTAATCTACAATGATATCCTTTATACTTGGGATTAATTTTGTATTGAGAAAACGCGCATCAAGTACCTAAGGAAATGGGTGGACGACAAGAAGGAGAACAGAGGGAGAATGAATAGAATATAGTCATGGAGGTTGAAGAAATGGAACCAGAAGGGGAACAAAGATAGAACAAACCTCCGGTGGTAACCAGATCCAGCTTAATTTGATAGACCAAGAAACTGAAAGAGAAGAGAAAGCGGCGAATGAGCCAAAGCGGAAACCGTTGACACCTGATGAGGATCCGAGGATGAAGATACGAGAAGGAGCCTTGGCGGCAGGAAAAACAGAAGCAGTTCAGCTGGATCCGTAAAATGCTGAACTCAAAGTAAACGTCGGAACTGAACGGGAAGAGAAATTCAAGGCAGAACTAATCCAACTGTTGAAGGAAAACTTGGACATTTTCACCTTGAATCTGAACGAAACGCTGGGAGTGCACCCAAAATATGGTTGTCATAGACTGAACATCGATCCCGCTATTTCACCCATCTATCAGAAGAAAAGAAAGTTTATCCAAGAGAAGAATGTGGCCATGGAGTCGGAAGTTCACAACCTGTTGGCAAGCGGGCGGATCAGCGAGTGCAAATACCCCATAAGGGTATAAAATCCGGTCATGGTTAAAAAGAAAGAGGGATCGTGGAGGTAATACATAGACTTCACTGATATGAACAAGACATGCCCGAAGGATAGTTATCCCCTCCCATCAATCGATTAGATGGTAGATGCCACTGCAGAGCATGAAATTATGAGCTTCATGGACGCATTCTCAGGATATCACCATATCCCGATGCATCCGAAGGACAAGGCAAATACAGCTTTCTTCGCTGGAAGTGGAGTCTACGAATGGAACAACATGTCATTCAGTTTGAGGAATGCAGGGGCGACTTATCAAAGGTTGGTAAATGAAATGTTCGAGGGTGAGATTGGAAGGATAGTTGAGGTATATGTGGATAATATCATCGCAAAAAGTCAAAAGAAGATGGATCATTTCGGTCATTTGAAGAGGGTATTCAGGATATTCCGACATTATGGAATGAAACTAAATCTGAAGAAGTCCACCTTCGGAGTAAGCAAATGGAGCTTCCTAGGATACCTGGTTAGCTCAAGAGGAATCAAAATGAACCCAGAGAAAGTGGAAGCAATCATAAGAATAGAGCCACCAAGACACATGAAAGAAATCCAGAATCTGACTGGAAGACTGGCAGCCTTGAATAGATTCATATCAAAAGCATCGGAGAAATTCAAACCATTCTTTGATGTAATAAAAAAGGCCAAGTTTGAGTGGACCGAGGAGTGCAAAAAGGCATTTGCCGAAATAAAAAAGGAGCTGTCGGATCCCAAGATTCTCTCTAAACTCTCTCCAGATGAAATACTACAGATTTACTTAGCTGTTTCGGAGACGACAATCAGTTCAGTACAGGTCAAAACAGAGGAGAAGAACCAAAAACCAGTGTATTTTATTGGCCAATCTCTAAGGGACGCGGAACTCATGTATCTGGTAATGAAGAAAGTGGTGTATGTTCTTCTTATGAGCACGAGAAAACTAAGACCTTACTTCATGGAGCATACCATAGAAGTGCTGATGACGTTCTCCTTGAGACAAGTACTCCAAAGGTCGGATGCAGTTGGAAGAATGCTTAAGTGGTCTGTAGAGTTGGGACAATTCGATATTGTATACCTGCCGAGGAACACAGTCAAAGGCCAAGTCATGGCAGATTTCACAGTGGAACTAACATTTCCCATGCCAACTAATGAAGAAATGAGAAAGCCTTGGACCATGAATGTAGACAGGTCCGCTACCATATCGGCATCGGGAGATGGAATCATCATCCAAACCCCATCCGGAGAGACCTTCTCAACCACAGTAAGGTTTGGATTCCAGGCTACCAATAACGAAGCGGAGTACGAAGCCCTACTGAATGGGTTAAGGATGGCGTTAGCCATGGGAGCCAACGAGTTGCTGGTGTATAGCGACTCTCAATTGGTGGTGAATCAGGTACGAGAGAAGTACGAAGACAAGAATGATCAGATGAGCCACTACAGAGGATTAGCAGCAGGTATGCTACCGAGGTTCAAACATGTATTCGTAGAGTGCATTGATAGGAGGGAGAACATGGCGGCAGATGCATTAGCCAAACTGGCCATGGCATCAAATGCGAAAGACCTCAACAACATCAACATTGTGAAGCAAGAAAGGCCATCGGATACCAGCGTATGGGTCTTGAGTGACCAACGCCCCGAGGAGTCATGGATGACTATGATCAAGAAGTATCTGGAAATCGGTGAAACTCCATCGGATAAGAACAAAGCCCGACAGGTAAGACTCAGATCGGCAAGGTACGTGCTGATCGAAAGAAAACTATACAAAAGAGGGTATTCATCCCGACTCCTGAAGTGTCTAAACCACGATGACGCAAGTTACGTACTTGCCGAAATACAAGAAGGTATATGTGGGAATCACACTGGTGGAATCGCCTTAGCCCACAAGGTGATTAGGCAAGGATATTTCTGGCCGACACTAAAAAAGGACACTACTTGTTCTTAGTCGCATTTCTTGTAAAATGTTTGAGAGTGAGAGACTCTATCGTTGTTGTACATATGTGACCAAGCAACAAAATTTATAACTATGTCGTCCCAAGGGAAAATAAACTCTAGGTTGTATCCGGATTTGTCATTGATTTATGCTTTGTAAGAGTGACAAGATTGAAGGTTTGGTGTTTAGATTACTTATTACTCTATTCAATTAACTAAGAATTCAACTAACAACTAAATGTGTCAAATATCGAACAAGTAATAAGATGAATGGAATGTGGATAGAATTCACTTAAGAAGAGAGCAACACTAATCATACTCATGGTTAAGAATCTAGTTAGATATGCATAACTCTTGATATTGAACTTCATTAATTGTGGACTAAAAGAAATCACGTTTTTACCCCTAATCCCTATGGCCAAGGCAATTAGGTTCTCGACTCTTTGACAAGTCTAAATCTCCTAGGATTGTGCTTACTCTCAATTCCCTCAAGGTACTATGATCATAAGTTTGGTTCTTTTCACTCAATTTCTTAAGTGTCCCCCTATGAATGTTCTAAGCATAAGAAGGGTATGACTTACCTCCCCTCACACTATCATACATGCTTATCTTAATATATGATTCAATTAAACACCTAATCATAATATTGGAATGGTCATCCTAACACTAAGATTAGAGAATCTAATCACACAAGTATTGAAATAAAACATGATTCTTTAATTATAAAAAGAAGTCCAATGTTAACTCAATTCAACATCTCAAATCATACATATCTAGCATTCTTTTCAATCAATCATATTATTAGCCCTACTATAGGACTAGCCACTACTTAGATCAATACATTCAAAGGCTTGCTCCATTTGAACCAAAATATGAAGAAAATCAACAATTTAAAAGTAGATTGGCTTCCCTTTTGTGGAGATAACCTTCCTTCTCTTCAAAATGCTATCTTCTTCAATCATTAATGCTTTCCTCTTCTCAAGTGGTGGAAGGATAGATTAATGGATGGATTATTGAAGATCAAGTGGAATTGATGGATCGAATGTATGGAGATGAATAAAATGGATCTAGCGTGTGAAAATGTGGTGTGGAGTGTGTGTAACTGCTCTAATTCTGATCTCTCCCTGTATTCTCACACCAATTGGGTATTTAAACCTCTTAGAAACCTTCTAGAAGCTTCTAGAATTTTTTTACTTAATCACTGAATTCTTACACGACTCGACTCGAGCTACAGAGCTCGACTCGAGTTCCTGCACTTTTCTCGGCGTGTTTCTGTGTATGTCGGAGCACAACTCGAGTTCTGCACACGCCCTCAGTTATCGGTGTGTAGCATTTTATGACGCTCGCACATGGCCCCAACTTACAGAACCGTGTGCAACACACGACCCGAGCTCGACCACGCAGCTCGATTCAAGCTTTAGAGCTCGACTCGAGCGTGATCGAGTCCTGTCCAGCTTCTTCATTTCTGCTCCCAACTCAGTTTTGCTCCATTTTTGACCTGTTTACATATATTTAAGCTCATTTCCACACATTTATCAACCTGTACATATCTCTCTTAATTAACACAAAACTCCACCAAAAGTTACACAAATACGACTAAAAACATCCAAAAATTCACAAATAAAGACACTAAAATCTAGGTGAAAATGACAACAATCAATCTTCAAACTTAAAGAGTTGTTCATCCTCGAATAACGAAAAATAATAAACAAGAGGAATAATTTTCACCTAGAAAAACACTTAACGAACATAAACCACAACACATCACAAGTAATAAGGACTACAAATCATATTATGTATTTCTACTTCATCAAACTTATAACATGAAAAATTAACAAGTTCAATCTTAAGATGACAAAAGAATAATCAAATCCCTTTCAACCCAAGTATCTCATAGGATATCAAATTCACTCAACGTTCTATGGAATAGGGTTTTAAACAACACACATCAACTGGTTAGAACCGACTCACCATAGGCTTGCTCATGGAATATGTTCACAAGTCACCCTAGTTTCAATAAGTGATCAAACAGGTCTTTATCTTAGGATATAATGTTTAGGCTCTTTGGTAGGGTAGGAAACTTTGGATAATAGTAACTATTCAAGTATAGATAATCGAAGAGATGATTCTTTTCTCCAACTTCTTCACTTTCAAACTTCCTCCCTTTGTCAATAATTCAAAAGCACTAAATATCAACATACCATGGATTCATTGAGCTTCTTTGGAATGACATACTTCTTTTCTTTTGAGCAACCATTCGGGCTTCGTTCCTATAGTCAATGTGCAAGTTCTAGTTTGTCTAAGTTCAATCGGTCTTCTCATCAATAATTAACCATGGAGGCACGGTTGAGGCTCAACTCTCACAAGCTTTTGCTTGGATCAAAAGAAATAAAATTACCCTCCATACTTATCAAAATTGAACAACTTATGTAATCCATGTCACAATTTTAATTAGTAGAAAATATTAACATGCTTGCCATCACTTATCACAAACAATGCGTCATAGCTCACATTCAAAAGCACTCAACACATTCCCAAAACATACCACTAAACCATCCCTACAAGAATAAAAACAACAAAAATAACACAATAGAAAAGACTCACCAAACTAGAAACATAACAAAAATACATAACATGCGTGAATAAAATCATCCATCTCAAGATTTCAAAGCACATCAATTCACATCCATAACAAGTAAGATCAAATTCCCATCACATCCAAATTATAAAAATCAAACCAAAATTAAAAGGAAATTAAATCATATAAAACAGAAACAAAATCCCAAAGTAAAACCTCCCAAAACAAAACAATTTAAGTATAGTCCAATCCATCAATATCAAATCAAATATCTTACATTCTTCAAATGATCTACTAGAAGTGATAAGCACTAAAATAACTCCCTTCATGGCTCTGGAGGTGGAGGTGGAGGTGGCTGATATGGATTCCAGGGCATGTAGGCGGGGTTTGCTCCAGGAAACTGCATGTTGAACATCATGGTCATCATCTCCTCAATGTTGTTGGTGTGACGACGAGCTTCATCAAAGTTATGATCCATCCTGAACTGTCCAGCCTGGAGATCTTGGATCTGTATCCCATGCTTCTGCTGAGCCTGTCTAATATCATGAACATCACCCTCGAGGATGTTCCACCAAAACTGTTCTCCGTGACCTCCCATCTGTGCCTCCTCAAAGTTCGGTGGCTCCGGAGCGTGCTCCTCAAACTCCAGCTGATGCTCTTCTTCCTCTTTTTCTTCATCTCCTAAATCCATATGCTCACCCTCAGCTCTAAGCTCCTCTAAATCTGCATCTGCTATATTTTTCATTCCTTGTAGCACTATTCTTCAACACCTTCACTATTGGCTCGATAGAATGCTCGTACTGCCTCAGAGTGTTGAGCACTAGCCATACTCAAGTTTTCAGCTGCCCTACGATCAAAGATCATCGTCAATATAGGAGTAGGAAGAGGGAACAGACTACCTCGATCTTGTTTAAAACAATACCTATCTCCAACACGTGCTTAGAAACCGATCCTCATTAGTGCATGAGCATTCAATCCCTCACTCACCATCAGAGTTCTCTGACCAAAATCAACTCTGAGCCCCTCAGCGATCATGATAATTGTACCTCCAATCATTACTTATTGATGAGCTCGTCTCTTAGCTATCCTCTCTGCATGTTGGATGAATTCCACAGCCATATTGAACTCTTTTCCATGATACAGACAATACATCATATGCAGCTCCCTCTCTACTATAGAACCACTCTTCGATCTCCCGAACACGGTATTTGACAAAATCTTTTCAAAGTACCTCATAATTAGGTTCTGTATAGCCGTTCCTTTAGACAAACTAGCTCGATACTCTGACTGTTGTTCCGCTCCATCATTAATCAATCTGTGTCACTGCCACTTTTTGTTATATCTCTCCACATATGAATAGATGACTTGATCCTCATCTCTGGGGCATCCAAAGTATTCATTCAGATCAGGAGTTTCAACTTCATGCCACTCATCTCCTAACTGGAATTTGATGGAAGTAGGATATTCATTGTGATTCTTCAGACCTCTAAAGTACTCAAGAATTCCACTGTGAGGCTTCGGCATATGGGTGGCCTCTTGTCAAAGAAATCCTCCATGTGGACATTCCTAAACATCGTCCTCAAATCATCTTCAAGTCCAAGATTCACCATAGTATGTTGATCTTGGAATCTAGTTGCATGAACTTTTAGACAAATTGCCTCCCACCTTGAAGCATACTTTGGCCACTCATCCACCAAGTCCACATCCATATCAAATGGATGAAACCTTTCTATACTTAAATTTGCATCACAAAGTTCCAACTCCTCTTCATTAAGTACAATGAAGTCTTGTCTCATTTCTCTTTGAGCCATCTACATAGAAATATTTCAACAATTAAGTCACATCTACGTACATTATTCCCAATTCAGTCCACTAAGATCATAATAGTACTGAGTGATTCCAACAAGCATTATCTCATCACAAGAATTGAACAACTTAAACTTTTGAGCTCATACTTCATTTGTCTAGTTAGCATTATACATCAATAAAAAAATTCAACCTCATGACTTCCTAAGCTTTCATCCAATCAACGATGATCATCATGCAACCAACTAATCCAATTTTGACTTCAATTTACACTAAATAAGCATTTAATTAAAAATGGTATGCACACTTTCACTTTTCACATTCAAAAGCTCAATTCCAAACTTCATTCCAAGTTTCAATCCTTCAAACCATTGTATTTCAAATCATGCATAACAAGCAATTAAATTTCATTCAATGGTCACAAATTCCAAATTTTAATCTCCATGAAAACCAACTTGACAATTGAAATAACAAAATTCATCAATTCACCTCACAATTCAAAGTCAAATTTGCAATTTTCATTTCATTCTCATGCCAATTCATCACTTGGACCACACATATCAATCCAATTTAAACATTCCACAAATTATCCCCAAATTCCAAATTCATGATCCCTAATTCAGATTATCAATCAATTCACAAATTCGTGTTGAAATTTCAAGTTTAAACTTCATACCTATGCTCTAATCATCATAATAATCAAAGCCCATGCTTTAGTTTAAAGAAGTACACTCGAATTCAAAGTATTAGGGTAGAGAGTTCATACCTTACAAAACTGTAGAGAATTCAAACTTTTTGGGAGATGTGGATGGATTAAAGTGAAGAATAAACACTACACTAATCAATGCTTGAACATGATTCATTAATCATAAAAGGAAGTCCAAAATTAACTCAATTCAACATTTCAAATCCTACATATCTAGCATTCTTCTCAATCAATCATATGATTAGCCCTACTATAGGACTAGCCACTTCACATTATTTTTAGATCAATACATTCGAAGGCTTGCTCCATTTGACCCAAAATAAGAAGAATTTGAAAAGTAGATTGGCTTTCCTTTTGTGGAGATAACCTTCATTCTCTTCAAAATGCTTTCTTCAATCATTGATGCTTTACTCTTCTCAAGTGGTGGAAGGATGGATTGATGGATGGATTGTTGAAGATCAAGTGGAATTGATGGATCGAATTTTTGGAGATGAATAAAATGGATCTAGTGTATGAAAATGTGGTGTGGAGTGTGTGTAACTGCTATAATTCTGATCTCTCACTGTATTCTCGCACCAATTGCATATTTAAACCTCTTAGAAACCTTCTAGAAGCTTCTGGAATTTTCTGACTTAATCACTGAATTCTTACATGACTCGACTCGAGCTGCAGAGCTCGACTCAAGTTCCTGTACTTTTCTCGGCGTGTTTCTGTGTGTGTTGGAGCATGACTCGAGCTCTGCACACGCCCTCAATTATGGGTGTGTAGCATTTTATGACGCTCGTACATGGCCTCAACTTATAGGACCGTGTGCAACGCACGACCCAAGCTCGACCACGCAACTCGACTCAAGCTTTAGAGCTCGACTCGAGCGTGGTCGAGTCCTGTCCAGCTTCTTCGTTTCAGCTCCCAACTCAGTTTTGCTCTATTTTTGACCTGTTTTACATATATTTAAGCTTATTTCCACACATTTATCAACATGTACACATCTCTCTTAATTAACACAAAACTCCACCAAAAGTTACACAAATATGGCTAAAAACATCTAAAAATTCACAAATAAAGACACTAAAATCTAGGTGAAAATGACAACAATCAATCCCCAAACTTAAAGTGTTGTTCGTCCTCGAATAACGAAAAATGATAAACAAGAGGAGTAATTTTCACCTAGAAAAACACCTAACGAACATAAACCACAACACATCACAAGTAATAAGGACTACAAAATCACATTAAGTATTTCTACTTCATCAAACTTATAACATGAAAAATTAACAAGTTCAATCTTAAGATGACAAAAGAATAATCAAATCCCTTTCAATCCAAGCATCTCATAGGATATCAAATTCACTCAACGTCCTATGGAATAGGGTTTTAAACAACACTCATAAACCGGTTAGAACCGACTCACCATAGGCTTGCTCATGGACTATGTTCACAAGCCACCCTAGTTTCAATAAGTGATCAAACAGGTATTTATCTTAGGATGTAATGTTTAGCCTCTTTGGTAGGGTAGGAAACTTTGGATAATAGTAAATATTCAAGTGTAGATAATCGAAGAGATGATTCTTTTCTCCAACTTCTTCACTTTCAAACTTCCTCCCTTTGTCAATAATTCAAAAGCACTAAATATCAACATACCATGGATACATTGAGCTTCTTTGGAATGACATACTTCTTTTCTTTTGACTTTTGTATTTCTTGAGCATATTTTATGATTTTGCTCCTTTTCCACTTTTTGTTGAAGTTGCATTTGCTTTTAACTTGAGCCCTTTCATCCTTTTTCTTAAGTCAACCTTTTTCCCATTTATTTGCACATTTTTTCACATCTTTCCATGTAAACCATCATCATCCTCAATTATCCACACATAGGTTACATTTATACGGCTCAAGTGGGTTTTCAAGGCTTGTACTGTGCTTAAATCACAAAGAAAAGGCTTATAGGCTCAAATTGGTTAACTAGGGATAATGTTTAGGTAAGGAATTTTATAGCTATGACTTCATTTAACAAGGATGACCTAAAATCATATCACAAATTTCAACCATTCGGGCTTCGTTCCTATAGTCCATGAGCAAGTTCTAGATTGTCTAAGTTCAACCGGTCCTCTCATTAATAATTAACCATGGAGGCACGATTGAGGCTCAACTCTCACAAGCTTTTGCTTGGATCAAAAGAAATAAAATTACCCTCCATACTTCTCAAAATTGAACAACTTATATAATCATTGTCATAATTTTAACTAGTAGAAAACATTAACATGCTTGCCATCACTTATCACAAACAATGCATCATAGCTCACATTCAAAAACACTCAACACATTCCCAAAACATACCACTAAACCATCCCTACAAGAATAAAAACAACAAAAATAACACAATAGCAAAGACTCACCAAACTAGAAACATAACAAAAACACATAACATGCATGAACAAAATCATCCATCTCAAGATTTCAAAGCACATCAATTCACATCCATAACAAGTAAGATCAAATTCCCATCACATCCAAATTATAAAAATCAAACCAAAATTGAAAGGAAATAAAATCATATAAAAGTGAAACAAAATCCCAAAGTAAAACCTCCCAAAACAAAACAATTTAAGTATAATCCAATCCATCAATATCAAAACAAATGTCTTACATTCTTCAAATGATCTACTAGAAGTGATAAGCACTAAAATAACTCCCTTCATGGCTCTGGAGGTGGAGGTAGCTGATATGGATTCCAGGGCATGTAGGTGCAGTTTGCTTCAGGAAACTACATGTTGAACATCATGGTCGTCATCTCCTCAATGTTGTTGATGTGACGACGAGCTTCATCAAAGTTATGATCCATCCTGAACTGTCTAGCCTGTAGATCTCAGATCTGTATCCCATGCTCCTGCTGAGCCTGTCTAATATCACGAATATCACCTTCGAGGATGTTCCACCAAAACTGATCTCCGTGAGCTCCCATTTGTGCCTCCTCAAAGTTCTGTGGCTCCGGAGCGTGCTCCTCAAACTCCACTTGATGCTCTTCTTCCTCTTCTTCTTCATCTCCTAAATCCATATGCTCACCCTCAGCTCTAAGCTCCTCTAAATCTGCATCTGCCACATTTTCCATTCCTTATAGCATTTCTTCAACACCTTCACTATTGGCTCGATAGAATACTCGTACTACCTCAGAGTGTTGAGCACTAGCCATACTCAAGTTTTCAGTTGCCCTACGACCGAAGATCATCGTCAATATAGGAGTAGGAAGAGGGAACAGACTACCTCGATCTTGTTTAAACCAATACCTATCTCCAACACGTGCTAAGAAACCGATCCTAATTAGTGCATGAGCATTCAACCCCTCACTCACCATCAGAGTTCTCTCACCAAAATCAACTCTGAGCCCCTCAGCGATCATGATAATCGTACCTCCAATCATTACTCATTGATGAGCTCGTCTCTTAGCTATCCTCTCTGCATGTTGGATGAATTTCGCAGCCATATTGAACTCTTTCCCATGATACAGACAATACATCATATGCAGTTCCCTCTCCACTATGGAACCACTCTCCGATCTCCTGAACACGGTGTTTGACAAAATCTTTTCCAAGTACCTCATAACTAGGTTCCGTATAGCCGTTCTTTTAGACGAACTAGCCCGATACTCTGACTGTTGTTCTGCTCCATCATTAATCATTCTGCACCGCCGCCGCTTTTTGTTATATCTCTCCGCATATGAATAGATGACTCGATCCTCATCTCTGGGTATTCATTCAGATCAGGAGTTTCAACTTCATGCCACTCATCTCCTAACTGGAACTTGATGGAAGTAGAATATTCATTGTGATTCTTACGACCTCTAGAATACTCAAGAATTCCACTGTGAGGCTTCGGTATGTGGGTTGCCTCTTTTCAAAGAAATCCTCCATGTGGACATTCCTAAACATCGTCCTCAAATCATCTTCAAGTCCAAGATTCACCATAGTATGTTGATCTTGGAATCTAGTTGCATGAACTTTTGGACAAATTACCTCCCACCTTGAAGCATACTTTGGCCACTCATCCACCAAGTCCACATCCATATCAAATGGATGAAACCTTTCTATACTTAAATTTGCATCACAAAGTTCCAACTCCTCTTCATTAAGTATAATGAAGTCTTGTCCCATTTCTCTTCGAGCCATCTACATAGAAAAATTTAAATAATTAAGTCACATCTACGTACATTATTCCCAATTCAGTCCACTAAGCTCATAATAATACTGAGTGATTCCAACAAGCATTATCTCATCACAAGAATTGAACAACTTAAACTTTTAAGCTCATACTTCATTTGTCTAGTTAGCATCATACATCAATAAAAAAATTCAACCTCATGACTTCCTAAGCTTCATCCAATCAACAACGATCATCATGCAACCAACTAATCCAATTTTGACTTCAATTTACACTAAATAAGCATTTAATTAAAAATGGTATGCACACTTTCAATTTTCACATTCAAAAGCTCAATTCAACACTTCATTCCAAGTTTCAATCCTTCAAACCATTGTAATTTCAATCATGCATAACAAGCAATTAAATTTCATTCAGTGGTCACAAATTCCAAATTTTAATCTCCATGAAAACTAACTTGACAATTGAAATTTGAAATTCACCAATTCACCTCACAATTCCAAGTCAAATTTGCAATTTCCATTTCATTCTCATGCCAATTCATCACTTGGAACACACATATCAATCCAATTTAAGCATTCCACAAATTATCCCCAAATTCCAAATTCATGAACCCTAATTCAGATTATCAATCAATTCACAAATTCGTGTTGAAATTTCAAGTTTAAACTTCATACCCATACTCTAATCATCATAATAATCAAAGCCCATGCTTTAATTTAAAGAAGTACACTCGAATTCAAAGTATTAGGGTAGAGAGATCATACCTTACAAAACTGTAGAGAATTCGAACTTTTTGGGAGATGTGGATGGATTAAAGTGAAGAATAGACACTACACTAACCAATTCACATGAGTTTTGAAGGATTGAGAAGGATTTTAGAGACTGTACGGACGAACTAAGCACGACGCGAGCTTCAAATTTGATGAATGGTTTTTTTAGAAATGAGCCTGAAATTGCATTTTTATTCTGACTTTCACGATCTGCTCGACTCGAGCTATGTAGCTCTACTCGAGCTATGTAGCTCGACTCGAGTTCCTTACTTGACTCGAGTCGAGTTCTAAACTCAGCCTCCGACTTGGGCGTGCTGCTGCTTCTGATGTTAGAGCTCGACCTCGTGTACAGGCTCGAGTTCTACACACGGGTCGATCTCTGTACCCTATTTTTTCACTTTTTTGAACTCCGAGCCATGTTTTCCCCTGCTCGTTTGCTTCCAATGCAACATATACATGCTCAAAAACCATTCAAAACCAATTATCTCCACTTTACGACAAATAAAATGGATTATCATGCTCTTAGACACCACCAAACAAACCAAAACGAACTAAACTTTTTAGAAAAATTTTAAAATTGACCCAATTTTACACAAGACATTCAAGATAATCACTCTATCAACATGATCCATCAAGCATACAAAAGTGGTAAGGCATACCAAGTACTATCCCCTCAAACTTAAATCGAAACAAGTTAAGAATTAATTTTACAAAAAATGGTGAGTCTTACCCTTGTAGTTTCCATCATTGATCATCATAAAATTACCTTGTGATGACGTATGTGCTTTCCAACATTCAATTATGGCCACCACACACTCTCCCCCTAAACTTAAATTAACACAAGTGTTAAATTTAAGTTTGTAAATATTGGTGCAACATACATCTTCATTCCAAATCTAGCACATCTCGTCTCCTCCATAAGTATTTCTCCATGAGCACATTCCACCTACACACCAAAAATACAAGAAGAATACAACTAAACAAGCAAACTTATTAAAATGGGTTGCCTCCCATTAAGCGCTTGATTTAACCTCGTCGAGCTAGACGCCTACCAACCCTTTCTCCACCTTACTTTCCATGTTGCACATGGTAATATACAAACATTGCTCATTAGGATTAGTAACGGTAGTGAAGGGAAACTTACCCTTTTGATGCATTTCACCTTGCTCGGTTGCCATTTGATTCATTTGTGTTTCCAAAGCTTTGAATCTATCATCAATCACTTCATCTCTTTGCTTCATATAGTCAAATATCTTGGTCATTTGATCCTCCATTGTAGACTTTCCTTCCCTATTTGGAGCTTTCTCCCCGGATTAATGCCCGGTGGAAGAGTAAGGGCATTCCCTTGATTTCCATATGACAAATTTTCATACTTATGATGTTATTGAAATTTCCTTGAAAATTACCTTGCCCCCATCCTCCTTGCCTTTGTGGATATCCCCCTCCATGATTACCAAAGTTACCACCATAATTTCCTTGAAAGTTCCTTCCTTGCATGAAGGCAACTTCCTCAAGTGACATCTCGGGTGGGCACCAAGTATCTTGATTTCCAAAACTAGAGGACATACCTTGTTGAGGCATAGATTTAGGCATTTTAAACCTTTGAGAAGATTGACCCATATTAGGCATGACACACCTTGTTGAGGATTAGGAAACACTTGTTGATTTATCAAAGATAACGGCACTCCTTGTTGAGGATTCGCAAGCATTTGTTGATTCACCATAGGTGTAGAGTTTGGAGACACTTGCAAGTTAGCATTCATCCTCTTAAGTATCTCTGTGATTGCCTTGTCGGTCATATCTTCCTTAGGCACCTCCACCTTTTTCACTTGTTGCAAGCACACTTCTTCCATCTTAGCAATTCTCTCCCTTTCATACATTCCCGGTGCACGATCTATAGGCCATTAAACTGTATTCAAAGCTACTTCCTCACATATGGCAATTGCTCTTTCCGGAGTTTGACCCAAAATCAAACCTCCCACCGAAGCATCAATGAGCATCCTCTCACTTCCATGTAAACCGGCATAGAAAAATCATATCTGTTGTTCTTCGGGAAATTCGTGTTGTGGACACCTCCTTAGCATCTCTTTAAATCGGTCACATGCTTCACTAAATGTCTCAAGCGGCATTTGCTTGAATTGAAAGATTTTTCCTTTGAGATGCAACATCTTTGAAGGGGAAAAATATTTGCTCAAGAATCTTTTTGCTAACTCTCTCCATGTGGTGTAGGATCCCGGTGGTATAGTTTGATACCAAGCTTTAGCTCTATCTCTCAATGAAAATGAGATAAGCTTTATTTTAACAATATCCTCATTTACCTCAATTATCTTGATTGTGTTGGCTAACTCCGTAAATTGGGATAAGTGAGCATTCAGATCCTCCATTGCACCACCACCAAATTGATTTGCTTGCACCATGTTGATTAATCTCGTTTTTATCTCGAAATTATTCACATTCAATGGTGGGCCCATTCCATAATTCCCATATTGCGGTTGGAAGTGATCACGAATATTCATTCCCGCTCTATTGTTTCCATTACCACGGGGTTGATTTTGCACCACCGGAGGATTATTCCTTGCTTCTTGTTGTGGCATCAAGTGTTGTATGATTGCTTGCAATTGTTGATTATGCAATTGAACTTAATGAGCATTAGCTTGTGGCACAAACTCCGGATTCACATATCCTCCTCTAGCATTATCACTCCCTTGTTGAAAATTCCTCAAATTACCTCCTTCATCAACCATATTCGCATTATCATTTGCGTCTTCCATGATTCCCTCTGTAGACTCTAACACTCCTCTTCTTTGTCTCCTTAAGGTAGATTCTAATTCCAAGTTCAAAGGTTCAATAGATTGAGAACTTGAAGGCGTTTGCATGTACCTATAAGAATTTCCAAATTAATTCCCAAGTAACCAAGACAAGTAAAAAAGTAAACAAATAAAAGAAATACTCTTATCAAAACTAATCAAATTCAAACTCGTTACAACCAAAAGTTTAGTATTTCCCCTGCAAGCGGCGCCATGTTCTTAGTCGCATTTCTTGTAAAATGTTTGAGAGTAAGAGACTCTATCGTTGTTGTACACATGTGACCAAGCAAAAAATTTATAAGTATGTCGTCCCAAGGGAAAGTAAACTCTAGGCTGTATCCGGATTTATCATTAATTTATGTTTTGTAAGAGTGACAAGATTGAAGGTTTGGTATTTAGACTACTTATTACTCAAATCAATTAACTAAGAATTCAACTAACAACTAAATGTATCAAATATCAAACAAGTAACAAGATGAATGGAATGTGGATAGAATTCACTTAAGAAGAGAGCAAGACTAATCATACTCATGGTTAAGAATCTATCTAGATATGCATAACTCTTGATATTGAACTTAATTAATTGTGGACTAAAAGCAATCACGTTTTTACCCCTAATCCCTATGGCCAAGACAATTAGGTTCTCGACTCTTTGGCAAGTCTAAACCTCCTAGGATTGTTCTTACTCTCAATTACCTTAAGGTACTATGATCATAAGTTTGATTCATTTCACTCAATTTCTTAAGTGTCCCCCTATAAATGTTCTAAGCATAAGAAGGGTATGGCTAATGGTGGGGTACACCATAAGAAGGGTATGGCATACCTTCCCTCACATTAACATATATGCTCATCTTAATATATGATTCAATTAAACACCTACTCATAATATTGGAATGGTCATCCTAACACTAAGATTAGATAATCTAATCGCACAAGTATTGAAATGAAACATGATTCATTAATCATAAAAGGAAGTCCAAAATTAACTCAATTCAACATCTCAAATCCTACATATCTAGCATTCTTCTCAATCAATCATATGATTAGCCATACTATAGGACTAGCCACTACACATTATTTTTAGATCAATGCATTCGAAGGCTTGCTCCATTTGACCCAAAATAAGAAAAAATTGAAAAGTAGATTGGCTTCCCTTTTGTGGAGATAACCTTCATTCTCTTCAAAATGCTTTCTTCAATCATTGATGATTTCCTCTTCTCAAGTGGTGGAAGGATGGATTGATGAATGGATTGTTGAAAATCAAGTGGAATTGATGGATCGAATGTATGGAGATGAATAAAATAGATCGTGTGTGAAAATGTGGTGTGGAGTGTGTGTAACTGCTATAATTCTGATCTCTCCCTATATTCTCGCACCAATTGCGTATTTAAACCTCTTAGAAGCCTTCTAGAAGCTTCTTGAATTTTCTAACTTAATCACTGAATTCTTACATGACTCGACTCGAGCTGCAGAGCCTGACTCGAGTTCTTGTACTTTTCTTGGCGTGTTTCTGTGTGTGTCGGAGCACGACTCGAGTTCTGTACATGCCCTCAGTTACTTATAGGCTCGTGTCCAATGCACGACCCGAGCTCGACCACGCAGCTCGACTCGAGCATGGTCGAGTCCTGTCCAGCTTCATCGTTTCAGCTCCCAACTCTGTTTTGCTCCATTTTTGACATGTTTTACATATATTTAAGCTCATTATCACACACTTATAAACCTGTAAACATCTCTCCTAACTAACACAAAACTCCACCAAAAGTTACATAAATACGGCTAAAAACATCCAAAAATTCACAAAGAAAGACACTAAAATTTAGGTGAAAATGACAACGATCACTACTCAGCACGTATAAGCTTGCGCTACCTACCAAAGGTTGGCACCGATCACGAGAATGCCATCGAAGCAATTAACCTCAGTTTTTAGTCCTTGGCCTTTTGCCAAATAGGGTATCGACCTAATCAGTTCGCTACCTGTCGGAAAAGGAGGAGTTAAATTTGTCATAGTAGATGTGGATTACTTCACGAAGTGGGGCAGAGGCCGAAGCCTTGGCAACAATCATTGAAGCCTGAGTAGAGAAATTCATCTAGCAGAACTTCGTGTGTCATTTCGGCATACCCTATGACATCGTCGCAGATAACGGCAAACAATTTGATAACGTAAGGCTAAGAAAGTTCTGTGAGGATTACAACATAAAAAAATGATCCTCCATACCTTACCACCCCCAGTCCAATGGCTAGTCGAAGCAATAAACAAGATAATCAAGCATACCTTGAAAGCCAGCTGGAGAAACTAAACGTGAGTTGGCCGGAAGAATTGCCGGGAGATCTGTGGTTGTACAGGATGACGACGAGGACCTGTAGCAATGAGATACCCTTCTAGATGGCCTTCGGCACAGAAACGGTGATTCACATATAGATTGGAGAACCTAGCCCAAGAACTACATTCCACGAAGAAGAAGGAAACGACAAACTCGTGCAGGAGTGGCTGGACCTATTGGAAGAAAAAAAGGCTGAGTGCAGAAATGCATAATGCGATATACAAGAAGAGGGCTGAGCGGTTCTATAACTCAATGGTGAAGCTGAGACAATTCAAGGGAGGTGACCTGGTACTCCGGAAAGTGTTAGGGCCAGCTACACAAGGTAGCGGGCAGAACTGGGAAGGTCCTTAATGAATCAGAAGAATCCTAGAAAAATGGGCATACGAGCTGGAGGAAGTTGACAGAAAGAGGGTGCCACATCCATGGAACATCCAACATTTGAAGAAGTACTGCCAATGAGCCAGAAAAGATGACAAACGAGGTTGGTGACACAGCCTCCTACTACTTATAATCAAGGCAATAGACCATACTTGAAGAAAATGAAGGCAATAGGTCAGTCAAGAAGTGGATTTGTTAACTTCATCTTATGTGGTTATGAATATTTACTTCATAGAATACGAGTCATCAAACTTGAATTCGAATAATATGGAAAATTGGCACAATATAAACGGGAACACTTAAGGAAGGAATGTCGTAACATAAAATGCAGACATGGAGAATAAGGGATATTAATGGTGGAAATGGTGCAAAGTATGAAAAACCTAGGAGGATGGTATATCCAAAAATCAAATCGGAAGGGAAGGTCAAAACATCATGAACTAGGGGGTGTATAAATTTTGAAGGAATATCAGTATCGAATAACAGAATAATTTAGAAAGAATACATTGGAGTATGGGAATAACATTACAAAGGAATATATTCGGGATGAGTATCGGTATCGGAGCAAAGAAATATACTCAGGATGGATGTCGATATCGGAAAGGGAGAACAAAGTCATCGGAGAAACACCTAGGAATTTTTGAGAAAATGAAGGTATCGGAATTAATATCGAGAAAAAAATCCAGGGCTATTGGAAAATAAGGTAATAGGACTCGAAAAAAATGTCGGGCATAAAAATAAACAGGTTGTCGGAGCTGGAAATGAATGGTATCAGAATAGTACACACTTAAGCATTGGGAAATCGAGACGTCGGCATCTACAAACGGAAAACAAGGATCTCGGACAGGAACGCAAATACACATGTATCAGCACAAAAAAGGTAAGTACACAGCAATGAGAAAACACAAATCAACAAATATCAACAAACACAGCTTAGTTAAGGACAGTCATAGAGAGTTGTACGAGATAAACATTCAACAAGAACAGGATAGAAAGAAGAAGGAAAAATTTAGAATTCAAGTTACAAACCATCAACATGAGTAATGTTTTCGACCACACAGGGGACCAAGACAAGATAAAAAAAATCAACCTGCGGAAACCATGGAAGGAATATCAATCTTTCTTCAGATTGTTAAGGGATTTGAAGATACCGGCCATCTTATCCTCCATCTCCTTAAGCTGCACCTCGGCACGGGCAGCCCTTTCTTCAGCATATCAGGGATGGATAACACACTCCTCCAAAGTTCTAACACGAGCCTCCATTTCTACAAACCTGGCTCGAGCCTCTGCATGTTCGGCTAAAGCAACGTCTCTTACAGTTTTCGCCTCCACCAGGCTAATCCTAATTGAATCCAGAGTAGCTTGTTCCATTGCCAGATCAAAGTCCATACTCTCCAAACGTCTTTTCTGATCATCAACAATGGAGGCTAACTCAGCATTTTCAACCTCTAAAATAGTTAATGTCTCTTTCAGATCAACCGAGGAGCCTTGGAAACATGAACCACTTGATTGGCAAATAGACGATACTGATCCAAGACGTACATGGAGGTAGAAAGAGAGGCGGCAACAGCCCCGACCATAGTAGTTAGACCAAAAGAGTTGGGATGGAGCGAACTTGGATCAATGATTAGCGGAGTACGCTAGTTAAATGGATACGTGACACCCTGAACAAAGCCCAGATTCCCCAACTCACGTAAATCAAGCTCCTCCACTACTCCCTTTCCACGCTCACGGGCTCTCTTTGTGGCCAGTCTTTCAGCCTCTCTACTGGCAAGGGTCGAGTTAGCAGGCTCAGCCACACTTGGAGGATTCGGGTTAGCCAGGGGAGCGACAGGAGTCGTTTGAGGAATAAATTGGAGAATGCTAGAATCAACCTCTTTCTCGGTAACAACGGGAGAAATGACAGTTCTGGTGGGCCCATACATCATATCATAATCCTCAGGCTTTGGATCATCCTCTATCTCAGGTTCCGAATCATTCTTCAACTCGGGATCCTCTTCAGGATCCTCTTCACTCTTAGAATCGTCAACGGGGGATCTGCAGAGGAGGGACATCTTTGAGGATGAAAGGAGCATAGAGAAGATAACGAAACATGAATAGAAATAATTATCTCCCTCATCTCTTTGGCAAAGATGTCAAACTCACCAATGGAGGGAGATCGGCATGGTGCATAGCTAATACTGGATAGGCGAGAAGATTCGCCACGCTCATAGGTACCCCGCCGATGTTTCCCAAGTAGGGAAGGCATGGCCATTCTGGCGAAGTCGGCCAGATAAGAGAGTCCTAGAGGAATGGCAGTAGAATGGCGTGTCGTCCTCGAGGAAAAGACAAATGAGGCCAAGCTCTACCACGAGAAAACTGCGTTACCTGAAGATCTTCTTCAAGCTTGAAGTCCTCATAACCAAATGACTGACACTCAAACTCACTTTCACAGTCAGAAGGGAAGAATGGAACAAAATAATCTGAATCGGCCTCATCATCAGGAAAATGGTAGACATACTTATGGCGGGTCATGAATGAGCCAGCAATGAAAACGGTAGACCCCACAAGGGATAAAGCACCTCGGAGCTTATCTAAAAAAGCAAGAAACGGTATGAAAACATAAAACAAGACATCACAATAAACATTACGAAACCATAAGAGAGTCAAAGGGAGGAGATACCAGCACTGGCACGGTGAGCTAGAGTCGACAACCCAGTGAAAATAAGAATGGGCTCTCGAAGGAGAGGAGAAGCACGACAAGAATCATTACTCGACAACAAGATCTCAAAGACACAGTGGAAGCCTTCACTCAGCTGTGTGAGCTGACGACGAGGAGGACCTACACAAGATACTAAAAGAGTGTTAGGAATTCTCCGAAGTAATCCTAGGTCTGGAAGGAAGATAAGAGTCATACACTTGTCCAGCGGAAGAAACCGGCAAGGGAATGACACTGTAACACCATTCACACAGAGGCGGTAGTTGCCTCTCACCCAAAACCAAGCATGCTCCCAACTGCTGCCAATGATCTCGGAGGCACCAATAAAGTGATGATTGTCGCGAGGGAGCAAGTGATAAAATACACCGGCGTGACCAGAAGAGCTATAGAAAAAAAAGAAATTCCAATTCAAAGGGATTTTGGATGGTGTGACCGAGAACATGAAATAAGGACATAGTCGATATCACCCGCAACCAGGAAGAAGACACAAGCTGCCCAATGGCCATATTCCATCTTTGTAAAAGCAAACCAATAACGAGGGGAATAGGGAGGCGTAAGCCGGCCAGGAAAAGAGAGTAATAGAAAGCAGTACACTCGGAAGAAGGTTCAGAAATAGGAACATTGTCATTAAGAGAAAAGAAAGCCATATCTGGATTACCGTATAACTGATGGAACTCCTCCAGACATTCAGGAGAAAGTTGGGAGGGCGGCACCTACTCAAGCCGTTGGGCCATCCCAAGAAGGGAAGCTCTCATATCACCAATATTCTGATGCACCGGGAGGTAATCCAAAGGGTTCAGAGGCAAGAGAGCACCATCTTCTTCATCAAAGGACAACGAGATACCTCCGGCGGTAACAGTGGGTGCAGTAGGAACACCCAACCTGTCAGGCAGGGGAACAGAGGGTGAACCACCACCGGAAGAGGAAGAGGTAGACAAATCCCTCAAATTCGGCCAGGGCCGCCTCCAGAGGCGGTTGGAACTACGAATGCCAAGCCGCGCAGGCCTTTCTGGCGTAGAATCGAAAGTGTTAACGTCTTGAACATTAGTAGGAGGAGGGGTACCTTCACTAGCCATTAAAGGAAGCAAGTGCAAAAAACTAGGGTTTTGGGAGAGAAAGAGTATAAGCAAAATCTCAAAAAATGCCAAAAAATGTGGATGGGAGTTAAGGGGAAAAAACACTAAACTACGCAAAGGATTTGAATTTTGAAAAAAAAATCGAAAGATTTCTGATGAAAAGGATACTCCCCATGTCACGATGGGACAAGATGAACCAAAAATGGCAAGGATCAGACGGCTGGGAATACAAGACTTTACAACTTTCAAGAAAGAGAAAGGACCCAGATTAATCCACGTGGCACTTAATTAAAGACATGCTACACTACGGCAGAAAACGACAGTTATACTCAAAAGTAAAGGTAAAATTACCTGAATACACAGAGGATCAGTCAACATAATACGGTCATAGAATTGTACATTATTGGAAATTCAAAGAGGTGTTATACATATTGGAAGAAAAAAGAAGAATACAAGGGATGTTCAGGAAAAGTTAAAATAAACAAGTACACCTACTCGTAACTCTGGTCTCGACAAAGCTTCACCTAGCAGTCGGAAATAATTCAAAACCAGTGACACCCATGGACTTCGGACTACTACCTTCTGGCATCACGCCCTTGGAAGAAGTCGGGATGGCCTCGAAAGGCGTCGGACCTAAAGAAGCATCGGCTATCTCAACAACCCCAGAAGAGATGGGAACAATCTCAGAAGATGACGAAACTGCCGGAGAATCCACAATCTCAAAAAGAGAAAGCTCTAAAACAATAGTAGCAACAACTCCATCAGACTCACTTATAACGCTAGGAGGAATCCCTTCAGCAGGAATCGAGAGCTCTTTGCACGGGGGATTGACATTATCAAGGTTAGGAGTCTCAGAATTAGGGGCTGGTTCTGAAAGCAACACCCCTAGGGACTCAACGGGAAGATCTACGGGAGGATCCTCAGCCTTGGAGTCGGTGGTTGCGAGATCCAGAACACCATCGGCAAAGGCTTGTTCTGAAGCCACCTCTATAACCTCATCAGAACCCTCTTCGGGAAGATCAGTATCAGTGATGAAGTCGGAGTACTCGCCAAGTATCCCTAGATCAGCTATTCTTTCAAAGATTCGCCTGGAGGCATCTTTTCTTGACTAAGGGCTTGATGGAGGACATCACGCATATCATCCAAACAGGCGGGATAAGGCTTTTCGAAAGAAGCTTTCGCCATGGCTGTAGAAGAGGAGCAGAAAAAGTAAATCTTAGTCTTGGGAAGAACGACATCCCGATAGTAAGAATTGTCTTCTTATACCAGAGAATGCTCATCAATAATCTGGTTCAGCTTCGCTATAGCCTCATCGCACTCGCTTCGAGCCTCGGTAGATGCGTCCTCAGCCTCCTTAATTTTTTTGTTGAGCAAGGCTTCAGAATCCTTTCTCTCTTTGCACATCTCCTCGGCATCATTGTCGAAGGACACCTAAAGAGCATGGAGGCTATTATGGATCCGGGGTAGATTAACGTGAAATTGATCATTCAAAACCTTAACCTCCTCATGGTGATCAACCTCCATTTTAGCAATCCTCTCAGAAAATACCTTATTTTCCAACAACAGGACAGTTTTCTCTTTCTCGAAACTGGTCAGTAGATTATCATATCGAGCACGTAAAGTTTAGAAATTATCTTCAAGCTTAGCCTTTTTGTCCTATTCAACCCTCAACTCTCATCGGACTTGAGCTTTGGCCTGACTGGCCTCATAAGCTTTTCAATCATGAATTTTTATTTTGTCGGAGAGGAAAGCCACTTCATCCTGGAAGCGGACTCATGCCTCTCCAAATCATAGAGATGATGCATGGCGTTGGCGACATGAATTGATTGGCGACCCAAATAGCTAGCAGCGCATTGAAGAGACATCTCGAGGGACATGTTCCTAACATGGGCAAGGAGCTCTGTGGTGCAACTCTTAAAGGGAAAAGCAGCAGCATGGGCCAAGTAGGCAGGAGCATCAAAATCAAATGGAGGTTCTTAAGTACGGATGAAGGTCCTGCCAGCTTCATCAAGATAACCAAATTTCTTGGAAAGTTCCTTGCCAACTATCTGATTCACAGGAAGATACAAAGTTGCCTCTTCCACTATAGGCAGAACGAAAAAAATCATCTCGGCCGGTAAATGATTATAATCCCAAGAGCGTAAAGGAGTTTTTCCTTTGTAATACTGCCAAACCTCCGAAGAGAAGGAAGCCCCGTAACTGGATGGAGAGTTGAAAGGAGCAAGATTACCGTCGAGGCCCTAAAAAGGCGTGCCTTGAAGACTTGGATTGGGAATAGTCGGGTGCTGAGGAGTTAGGCGAAGAGAAATACCAGGAGCATCGAAAGCACTGATTGGGGATTTGGCAGGGACATCGAGAGAAGGAGAAGAGTTAATATCACAAACTTCCAAACTACTCGAATGAGCTGAATCGGGCATATCGGAGGAACCCACACCCATACTGCCAGTGTTATCGCCCCAAATCTTCTTCAGAGGACGAGTAACAAGAGTAATGCTATCATGGGTATCCTCGTCGGAGCTCTCATCCTGTAAGATATACTTCCTTTTAGAAGCAGCGGACTTGACAATAACGGCCTTCAAACTACCCTTTTGAGACTTGGTGGCTTTAGAGGCTCCTTTCGAAAACTTTTTCAAGGCACCAGGGGCTTTCCCTGAAACTGTACCAGCGTCCCACTTTGGAGGAGGAGAGTCAGAAGAATCACGGATCCTAACAGCACTGATGGGCTGCACACCAAAAGGGGCTTCGGAAATCTTATTGGATGATGCTTGGGAGACCTTCTTCTTTCCCTTATTGAGGGCTGCCTGCCTGCGAGCGGAAGGAAGAGTAGCAATACTGTCGATGTCTAGCAGGAGACATTATTGTTCCCCTGTGAAAAGTAAAGGAGAAGCGGACATGAAGGCATAAGGAATGCCATCAAGAGGACATTGGAAGAGTAGAACAAGGAGATACAACAACGAAAAATTACCTGGCATGGCGATAGCTGAAGAGGTATGGCCGGCACTGAAGAGATTGGTACAAGTGAGAATAGTCTGGTAGTGGCGATCCTTCTCGGGAAGTCCGCGAATGCGATGGAAGGCATCTTGAAACTCAGGCGACAATCTCTCCAGAGTACATGACTCGCCTACTGCATAAGTAAAGAAGAAAAAGTCATTAAGGGAAAAGGAGTAGGAAGAAAACTAAAATACATACATGAACTGAGATCGGGTCGAAAGAAAGAACTCCTAGGAAACACAGTGGGGGCTCAAGGATTCTCATAATCAAAGACACAAGGACCCCTCCATGGCCCAGAACCCAAATCCAATGAACCTTTCCATTTTTTGATTGAGCTAGGCAAAAAGGCGACCAGATTAGTATGACGGGGCTTTAGACAGAAGTACCCATTCATCCCAGAAATAGTAGTGAGCCTATACATGAAATTGATTTCGGAAGTATCCAACAACTGGTATCCGGTTAAATGGAAAAGAATCAGAACCCCCATCAAAGCAGCCCAACCGTTGGGGGCCAATTGAGTAGGGGCTATACCCCAAATCTGGAGAATATTGTGAATACACGGAAGCAGGAGAAAATGAAGGCCAAGCTCAAACTGCATATCGTAGACAGCAACAACATTCAATGGGGTGAAACACATCCGAGCCTCAGAAGAAGGAAGAAAAAACTCAATGTCATATCCACACTGGTATTTACCAATAGCAATAACAGGGTTATTCTCTAACCAACGATCGTCAATAGTAGACGGAAACTTTGTAGTGCAAAAGGAAACTTCCTTCTCGCACTCGGGAAGTTTCCAAAAATGAGCCAACAACCCAGGACCTGCATCAGCCACATCGGCACCATGACTCAAATAGAAATTCGACACAAAGTTGGCGACCGCTTGGTCAAAGGTGAATTTCGAAAGAGGGCAAGTACTCGAACCCTCCTCTTGGTGGGAAGAGGAAGGCCCATCGCTCCCGAGCAAAGAATCAGTGGTTTGGGAAGGGGATTTCATTGGAGAAACAGAACCCCCGTGACTCATAATCGCGAGATATAGGAGGAGAAGAAATGGAATACAAAGGAAGAGAGGAAAGGGAAACCCTAGACCACAATGATGCGAAGAACACAAAGACACTAGAGAGAAGATAATTCGAAGAAAGAGAAAGAGGAAGGGAGAGCAGTTATACCTGGATAAGAAAGGAGAACTTACAGCGCAAAGGAAATCGCAACAGTCAAAAGAAAGATTGGAAGAAAAAGAAAGGGTAAGGGAAAGAAAGGGGAGAAAAAGGAAAATGACAGAATTTTCGAAATTTGAAATTTTAACAAAAATGGCAAAATACCATAAACACCCCCAACGTTATGGAAATATCTCGGCCCGTCCCAAAATTCAAGGAACATAAACAGCCCGAGAACAAAGTAGGAAGTCGAGGTGGAAGAGACACGATCCATACGTGTTGATTCATGGAGGATATAACTTAGGAATAATACAGGTCGACCTAGATAATCTTAAACCATAAGATTACCCAGGCTCGAAGGGGCTAATGTTATGAGTATTATATCCCCCATGCCAAACGGCCTGGAAGCCCAACAAACTAGCCCACCTCGAATAAAAGGCCCAACTACGGAGAAGCCTAAGAACATAAATAAATGATAACTTATAGGACAACGATGGCCCAAGAGGCGCCCGAGGGCCAACCGAGAAGAAGCCCAAGAAACCAGCCAATCATCTATGGCTGAAGAACCCAGGGAGGCGAAACCAGAAGAGGGCCGAGAGACAGGAAACCCACCCAAGGAATAGGCGGCTGAGACATCTCGACAGGACACCTCGACTCCGAAGCCGAAGTAGACGATCAGGGACTCGGACGGACAGGATAGTCTCGGAAACCTATCTATCCGATGACTGAAGGGATTATCATACTTACAGGGCAAAGTACAGACACTGCTGCGAGAACGGCTAGTGTTGGCAGGCTAGAGGACAAGAATAACTGTAAGAAAGGATGTCTTGGGCAACACTCCCAACTAGAAGACAACACACGACAGGTACATCCCTCATGATCCACCAATGGGAAGAAAGCAAAGGACAAAAGGAGACCTGCTGCATTCTGCAAGACATCTGGTAGCTCCCTACACCAGCCCCAAAGTTGTCGGTGTACTGACCAGCACCATTTATGACTGTTTGTCTTCGGCCAGGTGGCATCACCGGATTGGACAGACGTTAGGGTTTGTCGGTAGTATAAATGGTTTCTCTTACAAGAGAGAAACATGTTATTCATTCTCATAGTAAACATTACACTTGTAATTGAGAGGATTTTATGAGTGTTGTTCTTGAGGAAAGTAATAAAATTGGTCAAGGTTCTTGGTCGGATTTCTGATCTCTCACATACTTATTGGTTTATGGTGTTTGATTGAGATCGTTCTTTGCTCAGTTATACCACTTTATCTTCTTCCTTAATCCTAAAATTAACTAGCTAAGAACACGGATCAATAATTAATTTATTAGAACATAAGCTATTATTGATCATTACATCTGTTGATATCCGGTGCACCCGGGTGCAAGCGTACATCCATATATGTATAATTTTTTATTCAATATTGTATATATGTTTCTTAATAATTATATACTTTTTTCACACTCAATTTTTCATTAAAATAACTAGCACCTATATGTGTATAACTTTTTATTCAATAGTGTACACATATTTCTTAATAATTGTATGCTTTTTAACACTCGATTTTTCATTGATAAAACTAACAAACAAAGAGTATACATTTTTTCATAATTATATATGTTTTGGTTCATATTTGTATACGTTTTTTAATGTGGGTGCACCGTATCTTGGGGTGCACAGTAGTATTAGCCTTACATCTATATTACCATTAAATAAAGTAAGAAAATATTTTTTTTAAGAATACAATTAATGGAAATAGTGTTAAAATAATACTACATCCATCAGGTTTTAAGGTATCCATTTGCTTTTTGTATATGTATTAAGGAGTATTATTATTATATGTAAAGTGGGCAGTTGTATTAAAGGGAAGTGGTGAATCATATTGTGTACTTTTTTACTAAATATGGGAAATGGATACCTTTGAAGCGGACGCCAAAAATAGTAAAATAGATATCTTAGAATCAGACGGAGGGAGTATATAATTAACAAAGAAAATTTGAATAATAATTTCACTTCTTATTAATTAGTTATCTCTTTTTATTTATTATATTAATAGTTCATAAAAAAAATTCATTTAACTTATTATCACTTTTTCTTTATGAGGTATCATTTTTCATTAAAAATTTTATCACCTTTTATTTAATATATATATATATATATTAAATAATTTAATTGGACATTTATCACTTTTCTTTGATAGATATCATTTTTTATTAAAAATATTATCACTTTTTATCCGTTCAATGAATTTTTCATTTAATTGGACATTTATCACTTTTCTTTGATCAAATATAACTTTTTATTAAAAATATTATCATTTTTTATTAAAAATGTTATCATTTTTGCCCTTTAATTTATTAATTTAATTGGATGTATATCACTTTTTCTTAATCACACAAGTATCACTTTTGATTGAAATGTTACTATTTTTTATTTTTCTCACAACTTATTTATGAAATAATTTGATTAGTCGAGAATCACTTTTTCATGTTCGGATATTACTTTTCGTTAAAAATATTATTACTTTTTAATTTATAAATTTTTGTGAAATAGCTTAATAATAAGTGTATCATTTTTTTTTATAAGTATCACATTTGAATTTTCAATCATCACTTTTTTTTATAATGATATTATACTTTAAATATTACTTGAATTTCAATAATTAATAAAATCATTAATCTGAAATGTATAAGAAAAAGAAAAATTTTTTAAAAAAAAATATCACACAGTAATTAATTCATATGCGTCATATTCGTGAATGGCCATTTCAGGTTTGCGCGGTTACCGGCCAAGCCGCCTATTTCATTGTTTTTTTGTTTTTTTATACTATATTAATTATTTGATGGATAACCCGTTTCACATAAGGAGATCCGTGAGACGGTCTCGCACAAGACTCACCCTAAATATTAAACTTTAAGGACAAAATAAATCTCAAATCACAATAATGAAATATTGACACTCCCCCGTCCCAATCAAAAGATCTCTATTTTATATATGGGGGTGTTCCTGTACCATTTTCCAGTTTTAATAATATGTCTCACATATGATTTACTACTCACTATTAATACAACTACTTATTACACATAAATAATAATACTCCATAATTTATGCACATCAATACTAATACAATAACCTATTGCATATAAAATAATAACACTCTCTCTGTCCCAACACAGTTTTCACACCTCCTTTGTAAATTACAAAGGAGGTGTGAAAGCTCTGTTGGGACGGGGGGAGTACTCTTTAATTTACGCACAAACAAAAAGTAAATGATGACCTTTTGATGGAACAAAGGAAGTATATAATAAAATATTATAGTATATATTATTAAATTTGGAGAGAGCATATAATTAAAATATTTTATATATTATTAAATTTTTAATTAATAATAATTAAATTTTTGAAAAAAAAAACGCGTGAACAAAATAGAATTAATAAAAGAAGCTGATATACAATTGCCAAAATTTACTAAATTTATAACTACGTAAATGTTGTGTTTTATCCTTTAATGTAAAAGAGTTGGGATTAGGGATGAAAGTTTTGAGGGTTTTTCTGGGTATTCGACCCGACGAAACCCTATTGATACGGGTTCGGGTACATATAATCGGGTTTGGGACGGGTTTGGAAAAAAATAAAAATTCCCATTAGGATTCGGATTCACCCCCTTGGATGCGCGCTACCCGGATAAATAATCGGATAATCGGATATGGCTAGCGGGTAACCGCATATACTCGTCTCATTTAATACTTGTATGTACGTATTTTATAGAGGATTCGAACATTTAATCTCATATTAAAAAAAACACATATTCACAGTTTAGACATAAATAATGTTTGTTACATGATTCAATATTTAAAAAAATTTACAAATCATTAGTCTAACTTATCATTTTATTTTATTTTATTTTATTTGTATGTTATTTGAAGTTTGAATTGAAGATTTTAAAACTCGTGTGATGATTTTATGTCATATTTTAATTATTGTTTACGTTGAGACCAACTTGGGATGAACCAACTGATTTTCTCACCACGTGATAAATTGATTTTATAATAGTGGGCTTTGTAAAGAGATGGTATGGCCCATCGTTGGAAAATGCCGTGGATGCTCGAATTTAGTAAACATGGTGGGTTGGGCCTCAAATTTTATGGTTGAACCAAATAAGGAGAGTGGGCTAAATTACATGATAGGCTTAAATTGACGCCCTTAAAATTCTTCAATTGGGTTTAAGATTTTAGCTGAAATTATTATAAGGTCCTCAGCTATTTTTAAGGAAATTTTGAACAACATGATTTATTTATTCGGGTTAGTTACAGTTACAAAAAAAAAATCATTACTCTAAGAATACTACTAAAATTCATTACTACTTTAAGAATACTACTAGTACGATGGGATGGAATGGGATGAGAATTAAATCGTGATTCCTAATTCTATTTCAATTCTTGTGTTTGATATATTTTTTTATTAATAGGAATCCTATTCAAAGGAATGTGTATTTCCTTATTTGGTTAACATGTAATATTTATTAAAAAGATTTGTATTAAATTATTTAATAAAAAATAAAATATTAAATTATTTAAAATATAAATAAAAAATTAAATATTTTTATATACTCAACTCAGTAAAAATATAAAATTAAATTAAATTCTTAAAATTTTTAAATATAAATTTATATAATTATTTTTATATTTTTATCAAAATAAAAATTAGTAAATTATATATAAAAAATTAATAATATTAATTAAATTGAATATATACATGTAATGTAAATATAAATATAAATTTTTATACATAATTTAACATTTTTTAATATAAGAAATTTTTTTTTTGTATTTTAATTTTTATTCATATTTTAAAAATATTAATATTTTATTTTATTTTTAATTTAATATTTTTCTATAATTATTAAAATATATAAAATCTTCATTATTCAATTAATTTAACATTTTATATAAATTAAATTTTAAATGTAATACTATTATAAAAATACTATTAATGAGATTGAAATTAATTAAGGAATACAAATTTTATTACTTGAGTTATTATTCCTAAACAATACTAATCAAGATAAAAGTAATTTTAATCATTTCATTCTCATTACTATTCCATTCAAAAGTTAATTACATTCCCCTGTTATTCTATTCAATCATATCAATCTAGTCATAAGATACATACATAAAATATTATTACTATTAACTACATAATTATAATGTAATATTCCATAATTACTCCTGTAGATTCCTTTTTTTTGCACAATGTTTTTGCATATTTTTTTACACAATTTATTTGCATTATTTTTTCTCGCACATTTTTTTTTTGCACATTTATTCTTCATGCACATTTTTTTTGCACATTTTCTTTTTAGTATATTTTTTACTACACATTTGTTTTGCACAATATTTCAACACATTTAATCTACATGAAAACAAAATAAAATAAAAATACAGTAAAGTAATAAATAGGCTAATGGGAGTGATTGTCGCTATTTTTATCTAGATTTTAGTATTTTTTATGTGTATTTTTGTATTATTTTATCCGTATTTATATATATATTGGTGGTGTTTTGTGTTATTATTGAAATATGTGAAAATGAGCTTAAACATATGAAAAATAGGTAAAAATGGAGTAAAACGGATACGGGAGTTGAAACGGGAAGACGAATACACAACTCAACTCATACACGAGTCGAGTACAACACTCAAGTCGAGTTTTGATGTCCAGCCCGAGTCGAGTTTCCGAGGTCGATCGCCGATAGTCGACTGTATACAACAGAGACGTCTGCTCGATACCCCCGTGCCCGAGCTCCGACACTCGAGTCGAGCTCATGTGAAGAACTCGAGTCGAGCCATGCACACAACTCGAGCCCTGTAAATTACCGTAACCTGCCGAGAGAACTCAACTCGACTCGACTCGAGCTGCCGAGCTCAAGTTGAGTTCAACAAAATATTTGAAAATTATCCAGCGAGTTTCTAGAAAGTTTCAAGGGGTATAAATATCCCCAATTTCAACATTTCCATCAGATTCCGTAGGGTTTTGGCTGGACACACACATCTCATTTTCTTCATTTTACACCATCATCATTATCCATTTTTCATCCATCCATTTATCTATCATCTTTCTATCAAAATCACCATCCAAGTGAGGAAAAGAAGCAAGGGAGAGAGGAGAATTACAAGGAAATGAAGGAGATCACCATTGGAGTAATTCAAGGGAGTTTTCATCTAATTCTTGTATTGAACCTTATAGTTTTACCATGGTTTGTGAAGATACAATGGTCTATTTTGTTTTCTTTAGGATTATGGTAGGCTAATCTCCTTTGTGAGATTAGCAACATGAATGGTGTTGGATAAATTTGGGATTTATGCATTTAAATTTTTGTGTTGATTGAGTTTGTTGATTTTCTATCATTGATGCTTTAGATCTTGATGTTTATGATGATTTGTGTGGTTTGTTATTTTAAACATGTGATTAGATTGAGAAGTCAATTATATGTTTAGGATAATTAATTGAATCATTTTGTCATATACCTCATGTGCATTAATCTAAAATGAGATAGAGATATCCTTTTGGATTTAGAACCCTTTGATAGAATATTTAAAGGTCGATTGATCGGGTTAAGGGATACTCAAATTAAACTTAGTACCTAGTTAGAATTGTTTGATTGAGAACCAATCCTTGCAGCCATTTTGAGATCCTTGTAAGGATCTACATCCTATCCATCTCGAGAGAGAGTTTAGGTGGAATTAGTGATTGCCCTTAATTGTTAACCCAAGATACATGTGAATTTGATGCATTAATCCTAGAATTTCCACATCACTAATATTGTTAATCTCACTTTTACTTAACTTGGAAAACCACTCATCTTCAATTTATCTTCGTTTGCTTGATTCTTAATTGTTTATTTGTTTAGATTACATTTAATTACTTGTTTGATCACACTCAAATCCAATCATGATTCGTCTCTATAAAATTACAAGAAATGTGAGATCGCTTAAACTCTAACACATTCCTCCCTTGGGTTCAAAAATTTTATTTCTTGGTCATTCCACGGTAGAGTATTCTTGCACTATAAACACGTCAGCAAAATTACGATGAGGGAGCAACACGAAACCTAATCAAAGCTCGAAACCACCCATTTTTAGGATGAGATGGATCAGGTCAACACCAAACAATAAATTTCAGTGGGCAGTTGGCTAAATACAAGTGTATTGCATAGGAAATTTAATTAGTAATTACATTGAAATAAGACGAATTATCAATGGGCAGCAAACCTTGAATTATTGGGCCATTGATAATTTAAATCACCATCCCCTTCCTTCTCACAAGCCGCGCGCCACCGCTTCTTCACCACTGGAAACTTCCTCTACCGTAGCCTTACCAGACTCTTTCATCTGCCACTCACCAGCAGCTTAAGTGTCGTCAGCGAGAGCCACATCCCCACCTTCTCTTTTAACCTTTTGTTTATTAGCGTTTGATCGTTTGGTTAACGCGAACCGTTAGGGTTTCATACGTTTCTAAATTAGCAGAAGCAAGAATATAAATCGCATTACCTTTCACCAGGATATGTTGAAGAAGAACAACTGCAGAAAACAACCTCTTGATCTTCTACTGTATTCCCAAGTCTAATCTTGACGTCGTGTGGGCGACGGTCTTCAAGATCCTCTAAATCTGCTCCCTCCCTTATTTCTCACGGTATTTAGGCGTGTAATTAGGGTTCCCGGATAGTTGAGATGACTTATATACGGGCTACAATAGAGACCAGAAGGAGAAATTAGAGTCGCGCCTCCATTGGACTTAAGTATCCAAGTTTAGCCCAAAACTTATACTTAAGTCCAATAATAATAATATAGTTCACTAAAATATTATTACTGTACTGCCGCTCTAATCCCAAATTACATTATGGGCTCCTTCTTATTATGAGCCCGACAGTCTCCTCATGTTTAAGATATACAATGTCCATTAATTAATTAAGTTACTGGCAACTCCATTAATTAATATCTCATCCGAGAGTAGTACCACTCAACCTTGTTATCATGCCAGAATAAATCCACCTGCAGGGTTTACATGATAATCCTTATGGGCTCCTCAAGGGGACATCATCAACCTATTTAATAGGACACATATTCCTTCTACAATTAACAACACACCATAGAGATAACACTATTTCTCAACTCACCGAGTTTGTTGATTTAATATATAAATCTCACCCATTGATGAATCAAAGATATATATACTGGCTTACGTGTCGAGATTATTGTATAGGAATTAAGAGCACGAACATCCATAATAACCTAGATCAAGTTCTCCTATATAGTCAGTATAAGTTGAACGATTTCAAGCGGTCCTGCTCAGTACACACAAAGTGCACTAATGTGAATTATAGTCAAGATAAACTAATACAAAATCACACTATAACCATCCCGATAGATTCTCCCCGTCTATCTCGATGGTGAGCATTTGTTTATACATTATAAGAAAATCGATAATATAATCTTCTGTGCGACTCCGCACATCATATTATCTACAGTATAAAGTAAGTGGACTTTTCCAATAACATATAAATAAATTATAATATGTAAAATATTTGATTATATGATAATCATTTCAAATTGTTGGTATTTTGAAGTAGTATTATGAAAATAAATATGGATGGTATAGGATAGGTAGAAAGTGTCGTGAGTGATGTTGGGTTAATATGGCAGGTGGCTGGATAAGTGAATTTGAGTAATTGGCTTTTGTGGAGAGAGAAACTAATAGTGGATTGCTTATAGAAAGTTTCTAATTTATTCATACAACTATTTATCACAGCATCACATATTTATAGGCGGTGGATGTAATATTCTTGAGTATTCTAGATCAATTGCCGCCCATGCCAACTATTATCCTTATCCATCTGTATTCTAGTAATTTCTTATTTAATGACTAAGGAGTCCATTACTATCTAGAATTCTATAGATTATTTGCGAAGTATGGAACAGCTTCATATTTGCTTCTTGAATTCTCTAGAAATGTGCATCAATATTTTAATACTCCCCCTTGATGCGCATTTGGATGATCCCGAGTTTCTCTCGTAGTAACTTGAATCTTGATCTCGGCAGAGCTTTTGTGAATATATCTGCTAGTTGTTCTTCTGTTTCAATGTACTTGAGCTCGACTTCTCCATTATTAATTGCTTCTCGTAGGAGGTGGTATTTGATGGCGATGTGTTTTGTCCTGCTGTGATGCACATGATTTTTCACCATGGCTATTGCCAACTTGTCGTTGCAGTAAATTTTAGTTGGGCTTTCTTGGTGTTCTTTCATGTATCTGAGAATGTGTGTTAGCCATATAGCTTGGCTTACTGTTAGTGCAGCAGCTACGTACTCTGCTTCTGCTGAAGATTGCATGACACAGTCTTGCATTTAGATGCCTACGAGAATATTCCTAAGCTGAGTGAGAATGTATAGCCCGAGGTACTCTTCATGTCATTTGCTGATCCGGTCCAGTCACTCTCAGTGTAGCCAACTAGCGTTGAGTTTCCCTGTGGCTCATACCAAATGCCATAGTCTTTAGTTCCTTGTAGATATCTCAATATCCTCTTTGCAGCTCAATAGTGGACTTGGCTTGGGTTCTTCATGAATCTAGATAGTAGGCTCGTCGCATACATGATGTCCGGCCTTGTAGATATTAGATATAGCAGGCTTCCAATTAGGCTTCTGTATGTTGATTCATCTGCCTTTGGAACGTCATCTTCTTTGCAGAGTTTCTCATTTGTGATGAGGGGAGTTGCTACAGGATTGCATCTTCCCATCTTGAACTTCTGTAGTAGATTATTTCTATATTTTCTCTGCGAGATAAATATCTCATTTTCTTTTTGACTTACCTCAATACCGAGAAAGTAGTTCATCAGTCCGAGGTCAGTCATTTCAAATGTCTTCATCATGTCTGCTTTGAACTCATTGATCATATGTTCATCGTTCCATGTATAGATAAGATCATCAACATATAAGGAAATGATTAATCTCTTATTGTTACCTTGGGTCTTGATGTAGAGAGTTGGCTCGCTTTCAATTTTCTTGAATCCATTGTTGATGGAGTAACCATCTATGCAGTTGTACCAGGTAGCTTGTTTTAACCCATATAGTGTCTTTTGTAGTCTTAGCACCTTGTCTTCTTGTCCTTCTATCACGAACCCTTAAGGTTGTTCGACATAGATCTCCTATTCAAGGTATCCATTTAGAAATGTTGACTTAACATCCAACTAGTATATCTTCCATTTCTTCTAGATTGCTAGTGCAATGAGAGCCCTTATAGTATCCAGGCGAGCTACAGGAGCAAATGTCTCGTTGTAGTCGATCTCTGGTAGTTGTGAGTAACCTTTGGCTACCAGCCTTGCCTTGTGTTTCTGGATTGAGCCATCTGGGTTAAGTTTTGTCTTGTAGACCCACTTAACTCCAATAACTTCTTTGTTGCTTGGTAGATCTGCCAACTCCCATGTATTGTTCTTCTCGATCATCTTGATCTCTTCTTCCATTGCTTTGACCCATTCTTTTTCTTTGACAGCTTCTTCAAAGCTTTCTGACTCAATAGCTGCAAAGTTGCACATCTCATAGATTTCTCTTAGTGTCTTCAACTTCCTTGGTGTTTAATCTGGGGCTGGTCCTTCTTGAGGTTTAGGTGCTGGAGTCTAGTGACTTGGAGGTAGTGGAGACACTTCTGGAGTTTTTGGTTCTTCAACTTCTTGACACTCTTTAGGTAGTTGTATTTGTGGCATCATGTTACTTTGCTTTTTGACTTTTTCTTTATCCCAGTTCCACGAGGCATTCTCATTGAACTCGACGTCTTGACTGACGATTAGCTTCTTTGTCTTGAGACTGTAGAGTCGATAGCCTTTGGAATGACTGTTGTATCTGAGAAATATGCATTTCTCGGTCTCCTCCTTCAACTTGGGATGTGCGCATAGCAGATACTCCCAAAAACTCTTAGATGTTTTGCTGATGGATTCCGTCCACTCCAGGCTTCAATTGGTGTTTTATTTTGCACGCCTTTGTTGGACACCTATTTAGCAAGTAGGCTGCAGTGTAGACAGCCTCTGCCCAGAATACCTTGGGCATGCCTTTCTTTGCAAGTATTGTTCTTGCCATCTCCATTACTGTTCTGTTCTTTCTCTCTGAGACTCTGTTTTGTTTCGGGGTGTGGCCAACTGTTAGCTGATGGTTGACTCCTTCTTCTTCACAAAATTTGTTGAACTCCTTGGATGTGTATTCTGTTCCTCTATCGCTGCGTAGAACTTTGATCCGTTGACCACTTTGGTTCACCACTAGATTCTTGAATTTCTTGAAAATATAGAAGACTTCTGATCTTTCATTCATGAAGTACACCTAAGTCATTCTTGTGTAGTCGTCAATGAAGAGAATGAAGTACTTGTTTTTCTCGAACGTTGGCATTCTCATTGGGCCACAGACATCTGTGTGAACCAGCTCCAAAACTTGTCTTGCTCGCCAAGTCTGCCCTGTTGGGAATGGCTTTCTGTGTTGCTTTCCTTCCATGCATTTATTGCATACATCTTCCTTTGGTTAGACCGGTGAAAGATCTCTCATCATATTCTTCTGTTGGAGTAGCTTTAGGCCGTAGAAGTTGAAGTGCCCGAACCTCCGGTGCCATAACCAGGATTGGTCTTCTTGGGTTTTAGTGTTGTCTCCACATAGTTCCATTAGATAGGAAAGTTCCTTTGATGCTGCATTTTAACTACAGCGATCACTTGATTTTTGTTCTTTTTATCGTAGATGGTGCATGAGTCGCATTTGAATAGTAGAGAGTATCCTTTCTCCATCATTTTGACCCACTGATGCACGTTTTCTTTGCACGTAAAATTAATCCCCAAGTATTAAGGATATCAGTTGCAGCTTAAGCAAGCGACCAAGTGAATTATCGAACCCAAAGGACGGCATATTATCAATTTAATTATTTACTAAATTAATTAAGATGAATTGGCAATAAAGTTGTGAATTTATTATAAACTACTAAACAATGAATTAAAATAACAAATAAAATAAATTGGGAACTAGGAAAATACGGAAGTGGATCAAGTAGGAGAATAGGTAGCTCTAGGATAATTCGGTTTTACTCATTAATTTCTCTTCCGTATGTTGATGTCCGACTCTGCCTTGTGGAATATGGACGCATCACTAAACCATACATATCTACTCTATAGACACAAGTAAACATGCGTGTAATACGTATGAATAACCTTGAAGCAAGAGATATAATTTCACCCCCCTTTCTAGGTACTTTCAGTATCAATTATTTCCCTAGCCAATTGGTACTCTAACCCGATATGATCTCCCTTTATAGGTACTATAAAATTACCCTCTTTATCCTACTTATCAACCCGAATCTAATTCAATTAATAAGTATTCATATATGATAGTTTTAATGAAGTTTCGGAGTCCCATCACTTAGAATCATAACATGGAATCCTGTTCAGCGGTGAACGCACTCAATCTACAACCAAGATATATATTCAGACTCTATATACCAATTGAAGATGCACAAAATGACCGTGAATTTGGATTAAGAAAAGCACAATCATATATAAAATAAATCCACAAGTAGTGTTGTACGAAGTTTACACATGAAAGTTTAATTAATTCGTAAAAACCTTCGCATCCCTAGTTCTACCAAAAAGGCTCTAGCCATGATATTACCAAGAACAATCATGGGTGTTGGATAGATCTTACCCGGATGTCTGGAAAATTACAAGATAAATTAGGAAACGAAATAAACCCTAGATGCGGGAGTCGTCGCGTCCTTTTCCGTCTTGAATCATCCTCTTGGTTCTCCTCTTGATTCCACAAATGAACCTTCAAAGTGATGGATGGATGGATGGAGGAAAGGATGTGGATGATGGTTGGGGGGTGATCCCCCTTGTGGGGTGTAGTATTGTTGTGGCCTCTCTCCAATCCAATATGACTAATCTCCTTAATATGATTTGCTCTACATCCCTTTTATACTTGTAAAGTGCTCCTCACGGACCTTGGATGAGCTATTACTGAGTCATACGCCAAATTTGGTAAAAGAAACCCTTAACTACCAGAAATAGCATCAGCGACATTCTGTTCGACCAAGCATTCAGAAGTCGAACAAGGCCTCCAAGTCGGACAGAAGTCGAACAAGCTCTCTGTATGATTTTGCACATTTTGTTCGACTTTCCTCCCTCCATTTGACCAAGATGATTCTGGTCGAACGGACTCTCACTGGTCGAACAAGCTTGCACTGTCTCACCATTTCGAGCATAACTTCCACATCCAACCTCTGATTTGAGTAATTATTGCTCTCACGTGATCCACTCTTCTTTGGCTTTCTATCTATACAAATAACTCAAAGAAACTCCAACATTTGAATGTATAACAACTCACGGAAAGTGGCACAGCCATTCTGTTCGGTACAGCTTGCGCGACGTCACCACTTTGATCATAACTTTCTCTTTTGGAATCCGATTGAGGTGTTCTTTATGCTAAAACGACCCTCTCTTCTGTGGCTTTTCAACCATGTATACACATCCAATTAAGAATTCCACAAGAATACAGAAAATTTACACAAGTTGGACGTGCGTTTTAGAGCATCCTTGCACAAATTGCACCTTTTCTCCAACTTGGCACTTTTGATCCCTTTTTCCACCTAAAACATAATAAAACAACTCAAGTGCATCTTTTTCTCACATATATCGAATATAAGACACTTGTGATAATATATAACAACAATACTCATCAAAAAGGTGTTAGATTGGACACTAAAACATGCTTATTTTCACTCTCAACACCCACGCTGAGTAGATTAGTGCATAGTTTTGGTACTAATAGCACATCATAGATGTACTGCGTACCTTTTCTTGTGTTGACAGCTATCGTTCCTTTTCCTTCAACTTCCACCAGGTCTCCATTGCCCAACTTCACTTGAGATTTGACTGTTTTGTCAATATTTTGAAAGATCTTCTCGTATCCTGTCATGTGGTTGCTGCACCCTCTATCTACGTACCACGTCTCATTCTTCACTTCCGATGCGGCATGGTTCGCATAGAAGAGATTATCTCCGTCTTCTTTTTCTTCGGAGTAGTTTGTCAGGTGACTTTTCTTGGAGCGACAATTTTTCTCCAAATGTCCAAATCTTCCACAACTTTTGCATTGTGGTTTGCCTCGGAACCAACAATCTTTTTCAAGATGATTGGTCCTTTTACAAACTACACATGGGGATATTTTTTATTTCTATTATTATTTTTTCCAACTTTTCTCCCCTCATTTTTAGAATTCTGAGACCGTATTTTTAGTTTAGATTGAAAAGTATTTTCAATATTTTCATCTTCACTAATGCTCAGTCTTTTTTCATAGGCTTCTAAAGAACTCAATAGATCTGTCACTGCCAATTTTTCTATATCTTTAGTCTCTTCTATAGTAGTGACTATTGGATTGTATTTAGTGGGGAGTAATGCGTGTTTTCTTTGCACTCAAAATTAATCCCAAGTATTAAAGATATCAATTGCAGCCTAAGCAAGCGACCAAGTGAATATAGAACCCAAAGGACGGCGTATTATCAATTATATTATTATCTAAATTAATTAAGACGAATTGGCAATAAAATTGTAAATTTATTATAAACCACTAAACAATTAAATTAAAATAACAAATAAAATAAATAACACTAGAAGATTACAAAAGTGGATCAAGTAAGAGAATAGGTAGCTCTAGGGCAATCCAGTTTCACTCATTAATTTCTCTTCCATGTGTTGATGTCCGACTCTACCTTGTGGAATATGGACACATCACTAAACCATGCATATCTACTCTATAGACACAAGTAAACATGCGTGTAACACGTGTGAATAACCTTAGAGCAAGAGATATAATTTCACCCCCCTTTCTAGATACTATCAGTATCAATTATTTTCCTAGGTAATTGGTACTCTAACCCGATATGATCTCCCTTTATAGGTGATTGATCGTTAATAGTCTGAGCGACCAAGCAACAAAATATCAAATCCAAGGGAATTTAGGATTCATGACCTTCAATTTATAGTCTCATATTAGTTAGGGACGACCGAAAAGGGAGAGAATAAAAACACGAAAAGAAACTAATTACAATATTTTTGGAATTTTCAATGCAAAGGAAGTTTTCATGATGCACTTCAACACCAACAATCATACCAAAATCAAACCAATACTCGTAAGAAAAATTTTAAATTTAGTCCAAAGACACGAAAAGTATATGCCTTCAAAACAAAGTATGTCACACAACGACATATCCCCCAAACTTAAATTGAAACAAGAGTTTCAAGTTAAGTTTGCAAAAATTGATGTGACTAACTTACATACTTCAAATCAAGCACCCTTCGTATCTTCAAAATTCCTTCTTCTCACAAGCACAATCAACCTACATGCCAAAAATAACAAAACATAATCAAATCCACAATCCTAATTGGAAACAAGAAATAAAGCAATAAAGATAATGATGGGTTGCCTCCCATCTAGCGCTAAGTTTAACGTCTTCAAGCTTGACGATAGTCTTTAGCTCATTGTGGTCTTGAATAGTCTTTAGGCACTATCATAGGTTTTTTCTTGAAGTAGTGCCTTGTGCCCTCATGCTTAACCACAAGAACGTTTCCCTTCTTGTTAAATAACTCAAGAATTGTTCTACGAAGGCGTTCTTCACAAGGAATGGCCCTTTCCACTTGTTTCACTTTTTCCATGGGGCTTTATATGCATTTTGAACTTCAACCACATCCCCCGGTAAGAATTCGGGCATTGACAAGTGTTGTTGCCCTCATGCAACCTTTTTCCTACAATCACCAAACAAATTTTTATCAATAAAATCATGAAAGTTCTTAAGTGAATTTGAAATTTCAATTGAATGAGAAGATTTTGGCTTGTGGGGAGTAGACTCCATGATCTTAGTTTCCGGAGGCTTATTTTCTTCCATAAGGACGTGAATCTCTTCTTGGTTTTGATGTTTTACTTTGTCAACCATCTCTTCAAGAGACTCGACAAGTCTATCAAACTCCCCTTCAACTCTTCTTTCAACTCTTTTGCTTTCACCCACTTTGGAACTCTTTCTCTCTTTTCCTTCATAGCATCATCAACCCTCAAACTATCCTCTTTCCTAACCTTAATGGCCATGCAAAGATTCGTTGTTCTGGAGGTAGAGGGATTGTTGTTCTTTTCTTGAAATCTCTCCACGGTTGAACACAACTTGACTAACTTGGTGATCAATGGAATTCAATCTAGCACCGAATGCTACGATTACACTTGTAACCATGTCACACCAATTTCCCATTCAATCCATCTACGCTTCATTATACTTCCTCTCCTTTTCCATGCGCTCTAGCCCATCTTCCAAATGTTCCATCATCTTTTCAAAGAACTCTTCTCTAAGCTTCTCTTTGTAGTCACGTTGGGCAGAATAAGAGGTGTTTGAGTCTTGAAAATTTCTCCATAGTTGTGGTTGATTTCCTTCTAGATTTCTAGAAAAATTTCCTTGAAAAGCATCGTCCACACCTTGAGGGTATACTTGTTGATGGATTTGACGAGGAACTCCAAAATTCTCATAACCTTGTTGGTGGAATTGCATATCTTCTACTCAAAAATTCGGAAGCAAATTAGGCTCACAATTTGGCATTTGACATCCTTGAAAATTTCCTTATGTATTCATAGTGGGAAGGGCATTTCTATTCACCAAATCTCGAAGAATATCCATGGAGCTCATATTTTTGGGCTTGTTCTCCTTCTTCTTCCTTCTCAAGGTATGCACCTACAAGAGAAAGAAAAATTTGAACAAAAATTTCTAAAGCAAGAATAAGATGCAAAAAAAAAATGTCCTTATTAAGACTACTCTAAACAATCCTTCGTCAAACTACTAGCGACCGTTACCTCCTCGACAACGGCGCCATTTGATTGATCGTTAATAGTCCGGGCGACCAAGCAATAAAATATCGAACCCAAGGGAATTTAGAATTCATGGCCTTCAAGTTATAGTCTCGTATTAGTTAGGGACGATCGAAAAGGGAGAGAATAAAAACACAAAAAGAAATTAATTACAATATTTTTGGAATTTTCAATGCAAAGGAAGTTTTCATGATGCACTTCAACACCACCAATCATACCAAAATCAAACCAATACTCATGAGAAAAATTTTAAAATTAGCCCAAAGACACGAAAGGTATATGCCTTCAAAACAAAGTATGTCACACCACGCCCCATTTGATTGGTCGTATATAGTCGGGATGACCAATTAAAGAATTTACCGAACTACAGGAAGGAAGGTACTAGAGTTTAAGTGATCTCAAGTTTATCGTGATTTTATAAGGACGACAGAATGGGAGGATAAGATGCAAATAAATGCAATTAAACTAATGAAAAAATAAAGATAAAATGAATGCTAAGATAAATGATGGGTTCCAGATAATGCAAGGATGAGATTAACAACAATCATGACATAGATAATAAAGTAATCATGCAATTAATTATAATATATCATGGACTTAGCATAGGAGCGATCACTAATTCCACCTAAATTCTCTCTCGAGATGGATAAAATGTAAACCCTCAATAAGGCTCCCAAAAGCACATAGGATCGAGACCAAAATGAACACCTCCCAATAGGTATTAATTACTCTACGAGTTCCCTAATTAGGTACTAAATCATAGGTAATATTCCCTTTTAAGGTACTATGAATTCACTAATGGTTTGGGTCCACTCATCTAATTAACCAATCTCTCGATCAAGCTAATCAAATGTTCTATCAAAGGATTCTAAATCTAGAAGGATATCTCTATCTCATTCTAAATTAATGCACATGAAGTGTATGATGAAATGATTCAATGAACTATTCTAAACACATAATTGATTTCTCAATCTAATCACATGCCCATGACAATTAATCACACATATCATCATATACATCAAGCAATCAACATTCAATGATAGAAATACACAAAGTTCATTCAGGATTAAAATCAAATTGCATAAGAACTAAATTCTCCAACACCAATCATGGAGCTAATCTCACAAAGGAGATTAGCCTATCATAGTCTTAAAGAAAACAATATAGACAATTGTATCTATAAATCCCATGACAAATCTATAAAGAAGTTCACAAAAATTAGAAATAGATTCCCCCTTTGAAGGTCTTCAATGGAGATCTTCTTCTTCTTCTTGTAATCTTCACTCTCCCTTGATTCCTTGATCACTTGGAAGGTGGATTTGATGGAGGAGACCAAGTGGATTGGATAGATGAAGGGTATGGAGATGGATGGAATAGAGTTAGTGTGTGAAAATGTGGTGTAAAATGTGTGTGTAGCTTATCCCTCTCTTATTTTACCCTCAAAATGGACATTTATCCCCCCTGAAAGCTTCTAGAATACGTTCTAACCATAAAATTGATTTCGGACTGAGCTCGGGTCGAGTTCGGGTTGGTACAGCGCAGTCTCACCGTTTCACATATAACTTTCACATCTAAAATCCGATTTGGGTGATTCTTGTGCTCACGCAATCATCTCTTCCTTGGCTTTCTATTTACATAAGGAACTGGAAAAAATTTCATCATTTGAAGGTGTAACAAGTCATGCAAAGTAGCACAATCGTGTTGAGTAGGAACAGCTTGCACGACGCCACCATTTTAATCATAACTTTCTCGTTTGGGCTTCAATTGAGGTGTTTCTTATGCCAAAACGATTCTCTCTTTTGTAGCTTTCCAATCATATATCACAATTTTAGTTTTGAGCTCCACATGAGAACAGATAAATTACACAAGTTGGACGTGCATTTTTCAGCATTTTGCTTTGACTCGTTCTCCCTCGTTTCAGCTCCGAATTGAGCTATGTTTTCTCCTATGTCTTCCTTTTCGTGTCTAGAATCCATTTTTACCTGAAAATCATACGTTTAAGTTTATTTTCACATATTTCCACAAAACACAAAACACAACCAAAATACACATAAATACGGATAAAATAATACGAAAACACACATAAAAAGACACTAAAATCTAGGTAAAAATATCACTAATCAATAGGTACTATAAAATGATCCTCTTTATCCTACTTAATAACTCAAATTCAATTCAATTAATAAGTATTCATATATGATAGTTCTAATGAAGCTTCGGAGTCCCCTCACTTAGAATCATAACATGGAATCCTGCTCAGCAGTGAACGCACTCAATCAATAACCAAGATATGTATTCAGACTTTACATAACAATTAATGATGCATAAAACGACCGTGAGCATGAATTAAAAAGATACAATCATATATAAAATAAATTCACAAGTAGTGTTGTACAGAGTTTACACACGAAAGTTCAATTAATTGGTAAAATCCTTCACAACCCTAGTTCTACCAAAAAGACTCTAGCCCATGATGTTACGAAGAACAATCATGGGTGTTGGATAAATATTATCCGAATGTCTGGAAAATTACAAGATAAATTAAAAAATGAAATAAACCATAGATGTGGGAGTCGTCGCGTCCTTCTCCGTCTTGAATCCTCCTCTTGGTTCTCCTCTTGATTCCACAGACGAATCTTCAAAGTGATAGATGGATGGAAGAAAGGATGTGGATGATGGTTTGAGGGTGAACCCCTCTTGTGGGGTATAGGATGGTTGTGTTGTGTTGTATCCAATCCGTATGCTATTATGTCTTCTTGGTGAGATCTACATCCCCTTTTATACTTGTAAGCTCTCCTTATGGACCTAGGATGGGCTTTTTCTTTGAAAGCACGAAAATTCATGAACAGGGGGTAAAAATCCCAATTTTGCGCTTGTTCAGGCTTCTGGTTTGACCACGGCACGTGGTCGAACCGCTTGTGTCGTGGTCGAACTCTGGTCGAACTGCAGTGCGCATTCTCACCGTTTCGCCTATAACTTCCACATACAAGCTCCGATTTGAGTGATTATTATGTTCAAGCGATCCTCTCTTCCTTGGCTTTCTACAAGAACTTGATGCGCATTTTCTTTTCATGCAAAATTAATCCCCAAGTATTAAAGATATCAGTTGCAACTTAAGCAAGCGACCAAGTGAAATATCAAACCCAAAGGACGGCGTATTATCAATTTAATTATTTACTAAATTAATTAAGATAAGGAAATAAGGTTTGAGATTTAATTATAATCTACGAACAAAAATATTAAATAACAATTTAAATAAAATAAACACTAGAAGAATACGAAAGTTGATCAAGTAGGAGAATAAGTAGCTCTAAGGTAATCCAGTTTTACTACTTAATTCCCTCTCAAGTACAGGCCGACTCTGCCTTGTGGACTATGGATGCATCACTAAACCATGAAATCTACTCTGTAGACACAAGTAAATATTCGTGTAACACGTGTGAATAATCTCGGAGCAAGAGATATAATTTCACCCCCTTTCTAGGTACTATCAGTATTAATTATTTCCCCCTAGGATTGGTACTCTAACCCGATATGATCTCCCTTTATAGGTACTATAAAATTACCCTCTTTATCCTACTTAATAACCCGAATTCAATTCAATTAATAGGTATTCATATATGATAGTTCTGATGAAGCTTCGGAGTCCCCTCACTTAGAATCATAACATGGAATCCTGCTCAGCAGTGAACGCACTCAATCAATAACCATGATATATATTCAGACTCTACATAACAGTTAATGATTCACAAAACAACCGTGAGTATGAATTAAAAAGACACAATCATATATAAAATAAATCCAAAAGTAGTGTTGTACGGAGTTTACACATGAAAGTTCAATTAATTGGTAAAAACCTTCACAACCCTAGTTCTACAAAAAGGCTCTATCCTATGATGTTACGAAGAACAATCATAGGTGTTGGATAGATCTAACCCAGATGTCTGAAAAATTACAAGATAAATTAGGAAACGAAATAAACCCTAGATGTGGGAGTTGTTGTGTCCTTCTCCGTCTTGAATCCTCCTCTTGGTTCTCCTTTTGATTCCACAGATGAATCTTCAAAGTGATAGATGGATGGAGGAAAGGATGTGGATGATGGTTGGGGGGTGAACCCCCCTTGTGGGGTGTCGGATGGTTGTGTTGTGTTGTATCCAATCCGTATGCTATTGTCTTCTTGGAGTGATCTACATCCCCTTTAGCATTTGTAAGCTCTCCTTATGGACCTAGGCTTGGAAAGCACGAAAAATTCATGAACAGGGGTAAAAATCCCGATTTTGCGCTTGTTCAGGCTTCTGATTTGACCACGACACGTGGTCGAACCGCTCATGTCGTGGTCGAACTCTGGTCGAACTGCAGTGCGCAGTCTTACCGTTTCGCGTATAACTTCCACATACAAGCTTCGATTTGAGTGATTCTTGCGCTCAAGCGATCCTCTCTTCTTTTAATTTCTATCCATATAAAGAACTCACAAAAATTCCAAGAATTGAAGGTGTAACAAGCCATGAAAAGTGACACAGCCGTTCTGTTCGGCACATCTATCGCGATGTCATCATCTAGATCATAACTTTCTCGTTTAGATTCCGATTAAGGTGTTCTTTACGCAAAAACAACCCTCTCTTCAGTGGCTTTTCAACCATGTATCTCAATTCTAGTTTTGATCTCCATAAAAATACAGAAAAATTGCACAAGTTGGACGTGCATTTTTCAGCATTCATTGCACAAGTTGCACCTTTTCTCCAACTTTGCACTTTTGATCCTTTTTCCACCTAAAACACAATAAAACACCTCAAGTGCATATTTTTCTCACATATATTGAATATAAGACACTTGTGCTAATATACAACACCAATTCCCATCATAAAGGTGTTAGATTGGACACTAAAACAAGCTTATTTTCACTCTCATTAATCCCCCAAACTTACCCGTTGCTCGTCCCGAGGCAACAAAATAAAAATAAACAGAGAGAGTAAGAAAATTAGCGGGGAAACAAGGACTATGACAAATACCCTATTCATAATACAATTGTCCTCAAATTAGGTTATGCAACTCTTATTACATGTAATAATCAATTCATAGCATACAAGATAAGACAATCACCACCTATTCAAATGCTCCATCCACATATTCTCACGGAAAGTATATATCACTCGCACTCAAGTGTAAAAGATATACACTTATAGGTTAAGGTGTTTACTATCAAATTCAATTCAAGTGCATGCGTAACCATAAGCTTGTCAAATATCTCAAACTCTCCACCACTAAAAGTATAATTCGACAATAGGATCAAAATGGACTTTTCTTTTGGATGTAATGTTGGCTCTTTGGTAAGGGTAGGAAACATATGAATAAAGTGACTCAATTAGTAGAGAATTAATACCGGAGATCTTTTGTACTGCAGATTTTTACACTTCAAGGCTATCCAGCTTCATGCTCTTCTAATTTTATTTTCTCTCCTTTCCTTCAAGCTCAACATATTTTTTCCTTCTTTTCTTTTTTCTCAAGGTACCAGTTTCGGGCACTATCTCTAACATCTCGGTATACCAGTTTAGGGCACTACCCCTAAGCAACTTATTCTTCAGCTCATATTTTCTAGCTTATAATCACTTGTACAGCTCCAAATATTTTATTCCTTCCAAACTCCATGAAAATCAATTCACACACTTTGACAGCATTTAATTCTCCACTAAATATAGAAATTTAAGGCTCAAATAGGATTTCAAAGTGGCTATCTTTGTAGGTTGCCAAAGAAATAAGGCTTTCAGGCTCAAAAGGGCTAACTATGGATATATAATTATTTGGTAGGAAATTATTTGACAAAGTGACTCATAAATTCAAGGATTGCCTAAAATCATCTCCCATCATCTAACACATGTAGTTTCAAGTAAGATAAGAGGCAAGTTCTAGAATACACACACAAGAACGATACTCACCAGAAAAGATGTATCATGTGATTATGTACATGATCAACTAGGCTCAATATCTCACATGGGTTTTTAACAAGTAACAGAGCGCTTTTCATGGTAAGTAATATCTCACAAGTACACATAGAACTTCATATCACAATATAACTCAAGTACACTTCCTTCATCAATTTCAAGAGCATATGAATACCAAACACGATTTAAACATATAAGCTCCCATGGATCACCAAAAATATTAATCACACATAAAATTAGAATAAGGAAACAAGGGCACCTGATTTCTCCTTCGAGCTCCTCGACTCAAAGCCTCAATATAGAACTCGTCTTGCCACCGAGTTACCTTTTTCTATCATCAAAGCTCAAACACTCATCATCACAGGATTCATCAATAATAAAATAGGAAAATTATAAGAAATACTCAATTGACTATATAATCGACTCCACACACTAGGAACACCACTGAACACTAGGCAAATTGCAAAAAATCGACACATCAAAATCGATTAAAGTTTCAACATAACGCAAAAAATCAACTCCCCTGGCAAACATTGCAAAGAAAAGATTATACTCTTTGTGCTTCAATGAGGTAAGTACATCACAACCCCCCAAACTTAGTAGAAACGTAAGTCGAAACTAAGTTTGAAAAGAGATATAATTGCCGACTAGTAAGCACCTTAAATATAAAAATTTCTTACACACATGAAAGAAATAAAGTAATAAAATAGAAGGGCAAGCCACCAACAGGCGCTCATGTTTAACGTCGGAGAGTCACGACGGATGTAACTTTTTAAACTAATGGATCTAAGGACAGTCTTCTTGTATCCTCACCTTCAAGTACTTTCTTTCCCTCTTCTTTTCTATACTAAGCAACTCACCTTTCTTGGTCACAAAAATATGATCCTCAGAATTACCTTCCTCCCATGGCTGTCTAGACTCCTCCTTGTCAATCTTCCACTTAAACTCAGAATCATATGTCCTATTAAAATCAAGATTAAACATGTTAGAAACCACATCTATGCTCTTGCAAGATTGAGTCTCCATGGGCATCTTCATTACTTGATCAAGAGAGAAAACCATATCTTCATTATCCATCAGCAGTCTAAGCTTCTCGGCTCTCAACCTCTTTGCTCTTTCCCACTTCTTTTCCACTATTAGCTCAGTATTATGCTCTTGGAATGGTATCGGAGTAGCATCAACATCAAATAAAGCATTCAGTGTGGAAAACGGTACTGGACGAGGTGGTTTGACCTCGGTTCGACCTGGGGTATTAGTCAAACCAGGTGTGTCGTGGTCGAATTGCGCACCTGAAAGTTCGTTCTCTCCCTTACAGGCCGGTTCGACCACGGTTCGACTAACAGGGTTGGTCAAACCATAGTGATTGTGGTTGAATTGAGCTTCGAACAAATAGAGTGCTCTGGATAGTGGGGTTCGACCTGAGTTCGACCAGAGCTTTTGGTCAACCTGACCTATTTTTGGTCGAACTGATCTTCAGCAACTTCCTGATGTCGCCCAAGTGCCTAGTTCCACCTCCCCTGTATAGTTCGACCAGATGCGTTGATCGAATCGAGGTCAAATCGGGCTCCTAATATTTCTAAATTCGATTCAGGCATCATCGATCCCCCATACTGTGTTCCAGGCCTTAACGTGATGGCATGGCACTGCTTTAGATTCATTATGCCTTGAGACGGGAACATTTCTTTCTCCAATATCTGTGTCAATTGATTCACGTTCCCAGCCATCTGCCCCATCATCAAAGTAAGCTCCTTCATTTTCTTAGACAAATCTGCATAATTAGAGTTCAAAGTAGCTTCAAGATGATCAACCCTTGTATCATTCCAAGCAATGTATCGATTGAAAGTATCTTCAACACTCTTCATTTCGTGCTACTTCGTATTAAGCCCCCTTAGTGTTAACTTTGTAATCTGCTTCTGCTTCTGCTGAGACTCTAGTAGCTTGTTGATGTTAGCTAGACTAGAGACGATCTCATCATTCCTATTCGGCTTCACTTGATGTTCAACCTACGCTACCTTGTCAAGTACATATGATCCTCTTACTCTTTCCATAGGCCAGTCACGTGAATTCATAGAGATGTCTTCAAACAACTTTTCTACTTCTAGTGTTGTCTTAGATAACAGCGCTCCTCCTGATGATGCATCAATAAAAACACACGACTCACAATCCAATCCATAGTAGAAGATACTTATGTATTGAGCCTTTTACATCCCAAGCTATGGCCACCTCCTGAGCATATCTTTAAACCTGTCTCACGCCTCATAAAATTTCTCACCCTGATTCATAACAAATTGGGTGATCCCTTGCCTCATCCTTAAGATCCTTGAGGGTGGCATGTATCTCTCCAAGAACTTTTGCTGCAATTGGTCCCATGTACTGCAATCAACTGCATCAAGAGTCTCATACCAAGCTTCCGCCCTATCAATCAATGAAAACTTGAATAAGGCAATCCGCCTAGCATGATCATGATCTCCAGCATCCATTTGAGTGTTTGCATAACCAAGAAATCTATTGAGGTGCTGATATGGATCTTCAAAGCAACCTCAAGAAAAGGGATTCTTCTCTACCATGTTATTAAGAGCCGGATATATCTCAAAATCATCATCTTTCCCCTTGCTCCTATCAACCCCATGACGCCAATCTCATAGTTAGTGAAAATTTCATGTATGGCAACATTGTCCTAATTCTGCCTTGCTCTGGCCATATTTAGCACAATATGTTATTCCTTTCTTTCCTTCCTATCTTTTTTCCTAGTGCACAAGTACCTCAAAAAAATTCAATGTTAGATAGAAAAAAATAATCACAAATAAAAGTCTTAATCAAACTAGAAATAATAAACTAATAATAATAGTTGTCCCCGGCAACGGCGCCAAGAACTTGATGCGTGTTTTCTTTGCATGCAAAATTAATCCCAAGTATAAGGGATATCAATTGCAGCTTAAGCAAGCGACCAAGTGAATATCGAACCCAAAGGACGGTTATTATTAATTGAATTATTATCTAAATTAATTAAGACAAATTGAAAATAAAATTGTGAATTTATTATAAACCATTAAACAATTAAATTAAAATAACAAATAAAATAAATAACACTAGAAAAATACGAAAGTGGATCAAGTAAGAGAATAGGTAGCTCTAGGGCAATCCAGTTTCATTCATTAATTTCCCTTCCATGTATTGATGTCTGACTCTGCCTTGTGGAATATTGACGCATCACTAAACCATGCATATCTACTCTATAGACATAAGTAAACATGCATGTAACATGTGTGAATAACCTCAGAGCAACAGATATAGTTCAACCCCCCCTTTCTAGGTATTATCAGTATCAATTATTTTTCTAGCCAATTGGTACTCTAACCCGATATGACCTCCCTTTATAGGTACAAATTAATTATCCTCTTTATTCTACTTAATAACTCGAATTCAATTCAAATAATAAGTATTCATATATGATAGTTCTAATAAAGCTTCGGAGTTCCCTCACTTAGAATCATAACATGGAATCCTGCTCAGCAGTGAACGCACTCAATCAATAACCAAGATATGTATTCAGACTCTACATAACAGATAATGATACACAAAACGACCGTGAGTATGAATTAAAAAGACACAATCATATATAAAATAAATCCACAAGTAGTGTTGTACAGAGTTTACACACGAAAGTTTAATTAATTGGTAAAAGCCTTCACAACCTTAGTTCTACCAAAAAGGCTCTAGCCCATGATGTTACGAAGAACAATCATGGATGTTGGATAAATCTTACCCGGATGTCTGGAAAATTACAAGATAAATTAGGAAACGAAATAAACCCTAGATGCGGGAGTCGTCGCGTCCTTCTTCGTCTTGAATCCTCCTCTTGATTCTCCTCTTGATTCCACAGATGAATCTTCAAAGTGATAGATGGATAAAAGAAAGGATATGGATGATGGTTGGGGGGTGAACCCCCCTTGTGGGGTGTAGGATGGTTGTGTTGTATCCAATCCGTATGCTATTATGTCTTCTTGGTGTGATCTACATTCCCTTTTGTACTTGTAAGCTCTCCTTATGGACCTAGGATAGGCTTTTTCTTGGAAAGCACAAAAATTCATGAACAGGGGGTAAAAATTCCGATTTTGTGCTTGTTCAGGCTTCTGGTTTGACCACTACATGTGGTCGAACTGTAATGTGCAGTCTCACCGTTTCGTGTATAATTTACACATACAAGCTCTGATTTGAGTGATTATTATGCTCAAGCAATCTTCTCTTCCTTGGCTTTCAATCCATATAAAGAACTCACAAAAACTCTAAAAATTGAAGGTGTAACAAGCCATGGAAAATGATACAGCCGTTCTGTTCGGCACATCTAGCGCGACATCACCATCTTGATCATAACTTTCTTGTTTGGATTCCGATTGAGGTGTTCTTTACGCCAAAATGACCCTCTCTTATGTGGCTTTCCGACCATGTATCTTAACACCAGTTTTGATCTCCATAAAAATACAGAAAATTGCACAATTTGGACGTGCGTTTTTCAGCATTCATTGCACAAGTTGCACCTTTTCTCCAACTTTGCACTTTTGATCCTTTTTTCACCTAAAATATAATAAAACATCTCAAGTGTACATTTTTCTCACATATGTTGAATATAAGACACTTTTGATAATATACAACATCAATTCGTGTTAGATTGGACACTAAAATATGCTTATTTTCACTCTCAACAGGGAGAGATATTAAAACCTTTTCCACAATTTTCTTATCTGTCATATCTTCCCCATAAGATTTTAGTTGATTTACTACTTCTCTTAGTTGAGTGTAGTAATCTTTTACGGTCTCAAATTCTATCATTTTCATATTTACGAAATCTCTTCTAAGAGTTTGGAGTTTTAGATTTCGCACCTCGTCACTCCCTTGGTACTCCTATTTTAGAATATCCTAGGCTTCCTTTGACGTCTTTGCTCCAATGATCTTTGGAAATAGAGACTCTGCCACAACCATCTGTAGAATGTATAGCGCCAAGTTATCCTTCTCCATGCTTTTTTCTAGTTTTTCTTTGTCTGTACTAGACAAAGATAATATATCTGCGGGGACAGTGTAGCCCTTGTCGACGATCTCCCAAAGGCCTTGAGACATAAAGTATGTCTTCATTTTGATTGTCCAATAGTTGTAACCTTCGCCTGAGAAGATTGGGATTGGGATTTGGTGGGTATTGGTTAGAGAGGATATTTTTCAAGGTGTAGAAATAGTTTGGGTAGTAGAATGCAGAAGCTTATTTTAACCAAGTTAATAAACTAACTGGACTCTGATACCACTGTTGGCATTTAAAGTAGTATTATGAAAATAAATATTAATAGTATATGATAGGTAGATAGTGTCGTGAGTGATGTTGGGTTAATATAGCAGGTGGCTGGATAAGTGAATTTGAGTAATTGGCTTTTGTGGAGAGAGAAACTAATAGTGGAATGCTTATAGAAAGTTTCTAATTTTATTCATACAACTAATTATGACAGCATCACATATTTATAGGCATTAGAGGTGGTGGATGTAATATTCTTGAGTATTCTAGATCAATTGCCGCCCATGCCAACTATTATCCTTATCCATCTGTATTCTAGTAATTTCCTACTTAATGACTAAGGAATCCATTACTATCTAGAATTCTATAGATTATTTGCGAAGTATGGATCAGCTTCATATTTGCTTCTTGAATTCTCTATAAATGTGCATCAATATTTTAACACAAATAAATTGTTAAAATATTATTCATACAAAAAGCTAGACTTTTAGTATATAATCCAACATTGTTTTTGATCCTCTTGTCCTTTCATCTCTATTCAAATTTTATAAATGTGCATCAATATTCGATGATGGCGGCGTTGAAATGGGAATAGGAGAGACATTAGTGGTTGGTTCGATCACTATGCGGGGAGAGAGAGGAGGCCCAGTTGTGGCGTGGACCGCATGGTAGATCTGATTCTTGAATAGAGAGATGTCAATTTTAATTTAGTGCATGTGATAGAGAGTAAATATTTATTTATCTGAAGGGTAATTTCGTGTATTTGTTGCTAATTTGTGTATCTAATAATATTTTCTTTTTTTCTATGTATTTAGGAGTAAATAAGCTTCAAAGTGTATCTTTTAGTAATAAAAATATTTTCTCTTCTTCTACTCGTTTCATCAATTAATCAATTTTTTTAAATAATTAAATAATCTAGTTTCATTCATATATCTTACCTTTTACCCAAAAATTAATATATAATTATAAAATGTAACCTAATAAACATTAATATAAGAATTGATATCCGGTGCACGATTAAATAAATATTAAATAATCTAGTTTTATTCATATATCTTATCTGAATGGATATTCTAAAGGTGCACGATTTTAAAGCTGTGCACCTGGTCGACCCAATTGTTAAATGGGTCATATAAAAGGTCATTTTAAACTTTTCCATTCATTCTTTCCACCAAACTTGTTCTCTCTCATCCGATAGACGATTCTTCTCCACCCGCTATTTTTTCGCTCCTATTCTTCTCTACATGCGATTTCTCACTTCCTATCCCAATTTCAGCGGCGATTGTCCAATTCATCCGCGTTGTGTTGGGAATATACACACTGAACAAGAAGTCAGATTAAAAAATCAGGTAAAATTAATTTGATTTCAAATTCAAATTTTTTATGTATAAATATTTGATTTGTGTCTCTATATATATAATTTCCGATTTCATATTCAGGTAAAATTCTTTTAATTTGATATTTTTGTAAAAGAAAATCACGTTTAAGTTTATTCAGATTAATTCAAGGATTTCGTATCATAATCAAATGAAAGTTTCAAATTCATAGATATTATAAGTAATTCTGATAAGGTAATTTAGTATATTTCATTTAGATAGGCCAAATTGAACACTTTTTAGATAATTCGAATAAAACAAACTTAAATATAAACCAAATAAAGTAAATTTTAAATAGTTTAGAGCAAAACCAAACAAACTCAAATATATATATAAAAATGGAGCAATTAGTGTATAACCTTCTCTACCATATTCTAGGTGGAACCTTTGGGTCCCAGGGCATAGCTCAAGTTGTAGAGGGGAGGGTGGAAAGGTCTTCCAACTGAGATTGGTTGCTGCAGGGTGGGGGTTCAAATCCTGTCTTTGGCATGGATTTGGCCCCTTGCAAGCACAAGTTAAACAGTGAGTCCTCTCTATAAGTCACTTGAGGCACATCCTGCAATTTACCTCCTCCACCAATCCCCAGGGCAGGGCCGGTGGGCTCCTAATGTTGGGGTACACCATTTTTTAGGTGGAACCTTTGGTCTTCACTCCCCTTAATTATTTAACACGCCCCCTTATCAATTAATGCTAGCTTTTATTTTATTTTTATTATGCTTTTTTTTCAATTCTCACTCTTTCGTTTTAAAGGGTCTCTTTACTTTGCACATAGATTAAAAAGTATTATTATTTATGTGTAGTGATTAGTTGTATTAGTTAGTGTGCGAGCCCCACATTTTAATTGTATTAGAAGGTATATGAGTCTCGTGTGTGTAAAAAATGAAATGAAACTCTTTAAAGCGGGTGTATGGAGTATTTAAAAAACCATTATACCCTAAATTCTTATAAACCCTAGAAGTGCAATATGACCTAAATCACAATGGTGTAGTTACAATTATAAACCTTAAATTAACTATAAACTCTAAACCCTAAACCTTAAGAATAGAATATGTCAAACCATAATAGTGAAATTACAATTATACCATAAACCCTAAACTCTAGGGGTAAAACATACCCTAAATCATTAGGTGTAAAATATATTCTAAAACCATAAGGGTGAGGATACAATTATACATTAAACCTAAATTCTAAACCTTAGGGTAAAATATATCCTAAACCATAAGAGTGAAATTACAATTATATCATAAACCTAAAACCCTATAGATAAAATATGTCAAAAGCCATAAGAATAATATTATAATTATTATACCCTTATAATTAACACTAAATTCTAAGAATAAATAATAAATTTCAGGGATAAAATACACCCAAAAATACTATGGTGAAGTATATTATAAACCAAAAGGATGAAATTATCTGAAATATTTTGGGATTGTTGGCGTTCCGAGAAAGGCTCCAACGGTGACTACTGTCCGCTAGCAACCTGCAGCAGCAGGTTGGACGAAAGTAAACGTGGATGTGTTGGATTGTATACTAAAAGTCTAGCCTTAATACGAACAATGTTATAACAATTTATTTGAAATGAGAATCATATGATCAAATGATTGCATCTTATAATTTATTTATATACACGATGCAATAGTCCACTTACTTTATATTGTAGATAATATGTTGTGCGACAACACGCGGAAGATCATATTATCGGTTTTCTTATAAAGTATAAACAGATGCTCACAACAGAGAAAGACAGGGACTCTCTATCGGGATGGTTGTAGTGTGGTTTGGTATTAGCTTGTCTTTGCTATAGAATCACATTAGTGCACTTTGCGTGTATTGAGCAAGACAGCTTGAAATAGTTCGACTTATACTGACTTATAGGAGAACTTGATCTCAATTATTATGGATGTTCGTGCTCTTAATCCCTATATAATAACCTCGACACGTAGGCCAGTATGTATTTCTTTGATTCCATAAATGGGTGAGATTTACATGTAATTAAATCAACAAACTCGGTGAGTTGGGAAGTAGTGATGTCTCTATGGTGTGCTGTTGATTGTAGAAGGAATTTGTGTTCGTTATAGGTTGATGATGTCCCCTTGAGGAGCTCATAAGGATTATCATGTAAACCCTGCAGGTGGATTTATTCCGGCATGATAATGAGGTTGAGTGGTACTACTCTCAGATGAGATATTAATTAATGGAGTTGTCAGTAACTTAATTAATTAATGGACATTGTAAATCTTAAACATGGGGAGACTAACGGGATCATAATAAGAAGAAGTCCATAACGTAATTATGGGATTAGAACGGTAGTGCAGTAATAATATTTTAGTGGTATATATTATTATTATTGGACTTAAGTATAAGCTTTGGGCTAAGCTTGGATACTTAAGCCCAGTGGAGGCCCAAATCTATTTCTCCTCCTAGTCCCTGCTTTAGTCCATATATAAGTCATCTCAGCTGTCCAGAAACCCTAATCTATGAGATTAATCATGCCTAACACTGTGAGGAGGGTGAGGGAATAGCAGATTGAGAAGATCTCGATGATCATCGCCCACACGACGTCGAGATTGGACTTGGGAATACAGCAGAAGACTGGAAGGTTATTTGCTGCTACTTCCCGCCACCTTCTGTGATTTTTATAAAATCGTACAAACCTCCGAACAGGATGTATGATATACTAACGGAAATCCACGGAAGAGAGGATCGTTTTGGCGCATAGATCATTCAAATCGACATCGGATGAGAGAGTTATGCCCAAACGGTGAGAGTGCGCAGGCTGGTGGCTAGAATTCATCGTCTTCAACATACCCTGGTGAAAGGTAATATGTTTCTTGTTTACTTGCTTCCGCTGCTTGTTAGAAACGTATGGAACCCTAACAGGTCACGTTAACCAAATGATCGAACGTCAACAATTGGTATCAGAGCTTCGGTTTCGTGGTGAAGCGTGACACGTTGGGCTAGAGTTTATGTGAATTATGTATTTTTATTTGGAATAGAATCACATGAGATAGTTAGGGTTTTGGTTTTGTGAATTGAATCCATGAAAATCCCTATTTGAAAGAGCCTGTTTCGTAAAGTTCATTTCCGATGATTTAGGAAACCCTTATTGGACACCACACACACATAATGGCTCATCAGGGGTATTGAGTGACAGTTGTACGGCGGTGAACACTGGGAAAGATGGCACAGTGGCTGATAGTCGATGGTGGGTTGTTTCATGCGTTGTATGAAATTCCGTGATGAATATGTGTGGCTGATGATGTTGGTTGATGATACTAAGTGACGAAAGGCGGCTGAAAGGCATGATGACATCGGGGCGGGGTTGGAGGAACATGGTGGTGCAGGGTGTTATCGCTACTACTTACTTGAAAGCCCGACGGGCTGGTGCTTGAGTGGTGATGCAGCGGCAGAAGTTGCTAGGTCATTACCACGATGCAACCTTAGGGTTGACAGAGCACGACGGTCAGTGTTGATGCAGGCAGGCGAGGAATCCCAGAAGCCCACGATGCATTTTCCGACGGTTATTCAGGGCGGGCCTGATGGCATCCCGAACGAGTCCTTCATCTGCTGGGTCAATTCTGTCAGCGTCGCAAGTAGACGGCAGGCGGCATTTTACGGGCCTTGAAGAGGCTCCGATCGAGCCTGGCATATCTTTCGAGCGAGTCTCCATGGGTTCCCGAGCGAGTCCTCCAGGTTGTAGATCGAGTCTGCATAGCCCAGGCTGGAAACGTGCGATGGCAGTTCTTCGCTGCTTATCGGGAAGCGTGGTTCCGGCGGAGGCTGTGTGATTTTGCCGTGTGCATTCACGGATGTGTGAAACACGATAGTGCTAGTCGGACGACAGTAGCTCATCGACGACTAGTGGCAGTCTAGCGTGAGCCAGGGCAGGTAATGATCGGTGAAATTGGCGGATGAAACATAGCCGAGGCTGTACTTAGGGGACGGAGCTGGAAGGTGGGCAGGAGATATCCTTCAGGGTGCACGTCGGGAAGAAGAAAGTTGTACCGCGATGGTATTCATGATAGATGATGTCTGATCGCATGGTTGAGATGGGCAGAAGCCGCTGTTGGCAGAGATGCCGGCAGCGGACGGCGCAATCAGTTCTGACATAGTTTCGATGCAAGGCTGTGTATTTTTCCAGCGATGATGATACTGCATGAATGGAGCGGTGGCTTCCGTACAAGTTAAGAGTTCGACTATTTTTTTTCGACGGGCAGTCACGAAAGTAGGGCCGCCATTGTTGGCTGTAAAGCCGTGAGGATGGAGGCTGGCAGGAGATGGCTGAGAGCAGTCGTGCGTTTCTGGTAGCTGTTGCCGGAGACTGAGCAGTGGTGTTCTGGCGAGCTTCTATTTTTCGACAGATGATGAGACTCAAGGCTGGAGTGGCGCTGTTTCTAGGTGGTTGTGGATCCGTGTGAAGGGTAGTTGGCTTGGTGAACAAGAAAACTTACTTCACGTGCAAATCACCTAATTAGTTGGTTGCATTGTTGACTAAGTCAACTCCTTTTTTTTTATTTCCTTATATATAATTGATAATAATTGTTTTATTTGTAAATTATTGTTATATATTTGGATGCAAGTGTTATTTGATTTACTTCGTATTTGCCGTAATAATAGCATGTTTATTTGCGTACTTTATTATGAATATTATATGCATGTAAAAATCCTCGGTATTAAATAATTAAGTGGGAGAGGAAATTGGTAATTAATTCCCGCAGCCTCCATTATTGGTTTGTAAGTGATGTGAGTAAACTTGCGTGTTGGCAATAGGTCTTCCTCCTTAACGGATGAGTTTATTCACAGATCACTGGTACAGACTTTATTAAATGATTATTGTTTGTAATGTGGCACATGAATTCGCGTATTGGCATAGACCTTCCTCCCTAATGGATGAGTTTATGTGCAGCTCACTGGTACAAACATATAATCGATGATTGTAGGAAGTTATCCAAGCGCGTGTGTACTTCTCCAACTGTAAGGCACATAAGCTTGAGCCGCGGACTTGGGATCAAATAATGGTGTACACTTAGGTGTAAATAATTAGTATCCTCCCCAACGGAGTCACTGCTATTATTTGCATGGCTAAAGAGGAACCGACTATTAATTATTTTGTCATGAGGTTAGGTTGACGAATGAAATCAATTGGTAAAATCTTCTCTTGTAAATGTTCGGGTTTATAAACGTCCACACTAACGTGGCTTGCAGACTCACGGTGCTTAAGATATCGGTGAATTTTAATTTTATATTATTTTGAGAGAATCAATATAAATGGAAGAATTCGAAGATTTGATCGGTGTATTTATTTATGATTCTCTGATCTTTCAAATAGTTTTATTTTACTTATTGTTAATTAAAAGAAACATATTTACTGGTCCAAAATTAGATGATTAGAAAAGAATCTTGGTTTCGAATTTTACTGCTTAAGAAAATATAAGTGTGTTCTCACTAAGGATGTCTCATGATGCCTTTTAAAGTCTCTAGTGAAGAGGTGAGAGGTTCATAGAAATATGATGGTCTCATGCGACTCTTCAGATACTTGAGTAAGTTATAAAGGCAAGAGGTCATGGATAAGTTGATGAATGAATTGGGAAAGCTTGGAATAGAAGTTGAAAGGGAAACCTAGATCAATTTATTCTCCATAATTTGTCTGGATATTTTAAGCAAGTTCTACCTGAAATATGAGAGGCTGTATATGGTGGGGAACTTCTGACAAAATATGTGACGAAGGAAATCCAATTTCATCAAGATGTGAACAAGTTTAGTATCTTATTCACTAGTTGTTGAAGCATGATTAGTGATGGCGTCTACTGACACGTTATGTGTAGATACCGAAATCACTAAAAGCGTGCAACTAAGTGATGATGAGATTATTAAGTACATGGGTAAAACTACAAGAGTAGTGGTTGTTGCAGTGGGAGTTGTTTATTTATCTTACAATATGAATAAACATTTAGTTTTGAGAAATTGTCTTTACGTACGATTTTCATAGAAAGAATTTGATTTCAGTTTCTATGCATTTACAGATGGATATTCCATTTCATTTAAATGACATGATCATTATAATGAAGAATTGAGTTATAATCTGTTGTGGTACGTTGGTAACAATTTGTAAACTCTTAAATCTTGTTTATCCCATGGATGCAACAAATAATAATTAATAACGCGTCTTCTAATCCTAATAAGAGAAAGACTCTTATATAAATGGTTAGATGGATGATGAGTTATTTGGAATTATTAAATTCATTTTATGGATATGCCCTAGAAACAGTAATTCGTATAAATGTTTGTCTATTTGTGGGATATCCTAGAAAAATGAAGGGTGATTTATTTAGTCCAAAAGATTGAAGGGTGATTGTTAACACAAATACTAGATTTTTGAAAAAGGACTATGTAATAAATCACAAAATTATGTATAAGTTGTTCTAAAAGGTGTGAGAAAGGAAACGCATAGTATAGTACCAAGTGTACAAGAGGATATACCACAAGGTAAACTGCAACGCGTATCACGTCTGATACACAATTGCGTATAGTGTCTTGTCGTAGTGGGAGGGTTGTTCGACAACCTGTAAGATTTATGTTTTGGGAGAGTCATGTGACTTGGTCCTTAGTAAACATGGAATGGATCCACGGATACGACGAAGCACTACAAGATAGAAATGTCGAATCTTAGCAAATTGCAATGGTTTCTGAAATAGAATAGATAAATTCTAAATCAAGCCTGGGAGCTTGTAGGACCACTAAATGGTGTAAAATCCATTGGAAGTAGTCATAATGTAAAAGAGGATCAAACAGTAAAGTGAAAACCTTGGAAGCAAAGCTTATTGCGAAAAGGTATAATTAGAAAGAAATGGTTCGATTATAAGAAAACCTATTCACTGGTAGCTATGTTTATATCGATCCGAACTCTTTTATCTGTTGCTACTCATATGAAATATGAGGGATTGCAAATAGATGTCAAGACAGCTTTCCTGATTGGAAGTCTTGAGGAAAACATTTATGTGAAGCAACCAGAGTGATTCATTGCAAAGGGCTAAGAGCATTTTATGTGTAAGCTTAAAAGTGTTCATCAATGGACTAAAGCAAGCTTCAAGAACATGAAACATCTGTTTTGATGAGGTAATCCAGTCATATGGATTTAATCAGTACACGGATGTGTCTTGTGTATTGAAAAAGAGTGACGGAAACATGGTGGTGTTTCTTGTACTGTACGTAGATGATATATTGCTCATTGGAGACAATGAAAGAGTATTGTCGGGCATATGGGTATGGTTGATAAAGTGGTGTGAAATGAAGGACTAAAGAGAAGTAAAAATATCCTTTTGATCACGGTAATACGGATCACAAGAAAGGATGTTATGCTGTTTCAAGCTTCATGATATGATACGATCCTTACTTGTTTTAGCATGTGACTTTATCTAAGGAAATGTGTCTTGAGACATAAAAAGAAGATAAAGGTGATGAAAGCGGTTCCTTATGCTTCGGCGAATAAGAAAGCTTAATCTAAGGAATGTTATGCACAAGTATGGATAACTGTTTGCCGTAGGCATGAACAGTGGGTATCAAGATAACCCAAAATAAGAATGTTGAACTGTGGTAACACATAATTTTGAAGTACCTGAAAAGGACTAGAAACTATATGTGGCCTTACCGGACAGATTCACTATTCTTGTGGGTTACATAGATTCAGATTTTTCAAATCAGATAGGGACGACAGTAAATCCACCTCAAAGATTATGTGTTTAATTTTAGGAAGTAGAGTCATAATGTGGAGGAGTGTTATATAGAAATATATTTCGGACTCCGGACTCCATCATGGAAAGATGATAAATTGGAACCTATGAGGCAGCCAAAGTATCTGTATGACTCTAGAAACTTCATGATGGACTTCGAAGTGTTTCTAAGTTCGCTCAAGGTTATCATAATTCATTGTGATTATAATGGTGCAGTTGCAAACTTGAAGGAATCACAAGCCCATAAGGCAATTAAACACATGGAGCGCGAGTACGACCTGTTACGAGAAATCGTATAATGAGGGAAAGGTTGTTGTTGCCTAGATTGCATCGGATGATAACCTAGTAAATCCATTTACAAGAACCTTAAGGCGAGAGCTTTTGATGGTCGTGTAGTGGGAGTGGAAATCAGATGTATGGCAGAAGACATGACAGCATAGTCTTTTAGTATAAGTGGAAGATTGTTGGATTGTATACTAAAAGTCTAGCTTTAGTATGAACAATGTTATAACAATTTATTTGAAATGAGAATCATATGATCAAATAATTGCATCTTATAATTTATTTATATGCACGATGCAATAGTCCACTTACTTTATACTGTAGATAATATGTTGTGCGACAACACACGGAAGATCATATTATCGGTTTCCTTATAAAGTATAAACAGATGCTCACAACCGAGATAGACGGGGACTCTCTATCAGGATGGTTGTAGTGTAGTTTGGTATTAGCTTGTCTTGGCTATAGAATCACATTAGTTCACTTTGTGTGTATTGAGTAGGACCGCTTGAGATCGTTCGACTTATACTGACTTATAGGAGAACTTGATCTCAGTTATTATGGATGTTCGTGCTCTTAATCCCTATACAATAACCTCGATGAGTTGGGAAGTAGTGATGTCTCTATGGTGTGTTGTTGATTGTAGAAGGAATCCGTGTCCGTTATAGGTTGATGATGTCCCCTTGAAAAGCTCATAAGGATTATCATGTAAACCTTACAGGTAGATTTATTCTAGCATGATAATGAGGTTGAGTGGTACTACTCTCGGATGAGATATTAATTAATAGAGTTGTCAGTAACTTAATTAATTAATGGACATTGTATATCTTAAACATGGGGAGACTAACAGGCTCATAATAAGAAGGAGCCCATAACGTAATTATGAGATTAAAACGGTAGTGCATTAACAATATTTTTGTGACATATATTATTATTATTGGATTTAAGTATAAGCTTTAGGCTAAGATTGGATACTTAAGCCCAGTGGAGGCCCAACTCTAATTTCTCCTCCTGGTCCCTGCTGTAGCCCATATATAAGTCATCTCAGCTGTCCAGAAACCCTAATTTATGAGATTAATCATGCATAACACTGTGAGGAGGGTGAGGGAACATCAGATTGAGAAGATCTCGAGGATCATCACCCACACGACATCGAGATTGGACTTGGGAATACAGCAGAAGACTAGAAGGTTGCTTGCTGCTGCTGCCCACCACCTTCTGCGATTTTTATAAAATCATACAGACCTCAAAATAGAACGTGTAATATTCTAACGGAAATCCATGGAAGAGAGGATTGTTTTGGCGCATAGATTACTCAAATCCGACATCGGATGAGAGAGTTATGCCCAAAAAGGTGAGATTGCGCAGGCTGGTGACGAGAATTCATCGTTTTCAACATACCCTGATGAAAGGTAATACGTTTCTTGTTTACTTGCTTCTGTTGCTTGTTAGAAATGTATAGAACCCTAACAGGTTATGTTAACCAAACGATTGATCTCCAACAGGATGGCCATGCAAAGGGTGCTCCATGTTGCATTTCTGGCAGTGCGCTGTATAGAAATTGTAGAGGATTTGCTATGGGGGTTTCTCTTGTGGATATCGGTAAGGGTTTGCTTTCGAATCAAAGCTAGGGACTGCTTGCTTAGCAATTGAAATCGCTTTTGAGAAAGGATGGAAACGGCTATGGCTTGAAACAGATTCAATGTATGTTGTCCATGCTTATCATTCCATGGAGATGGCTTGCACGTTGGCGCAAGACAAAAGACTTGATACAGCAGATGATATTTCATATTTCACATATTTTCAGAGAAGGGAACTCAGCTACAGACGCATTATCATCTATTGGTGGGGCATATTCCTGGTACCACAACCTCTCGGCATCCATAAAAATGGATATTGTCCTCGGACATGAACCAAGACTACTATAGGTTTAGATAGTCTTCTTTCTTTGCAAACATCTTTTTGTATTTATGTAACTTTTCATTTCTCTTCTTAATAATATCAATTATTAGCCAAAAGGATGAAATTATAATTTTACTCCTAAAACTAAATTTAAAAAAAATTACGAATGATATACTTACGTAGGTGGACTGGACTATATTAATTTCAAGGGGAGTGGGAGGAGGCCGGTTCTACCATTATTAGGTAGAACCGGTCCCATAAGAACATTAACTCAAATATTGGCTAAATAGAATAAATTCAAACATAGGAAAAAAAATTCAAATGTAGAGTGAATGAAATTTTTTTTATTGTAGATTGAATAGAGTAATTTTAAAATATATAAAATAAAACAAACTCAAACATAAGCTATATAAACAATTTTAAGAAAGACGGATAGAACAAACTAAAAAATTAAGTTATATTGAGAAATTTCAAACATAAGCCGAAATCATTTGAAAAAATAAAAAAAGGGTTGACTTTTTATCTATTACTATATATAAAGAGATTTTGCGGAAGAATGTGCCTGTAACCGTACGGTTCCTGGTTACCGATATGTGCACGTGTCAACTTCTCTTCCGTGCGTGGCTTACACAATCCCCGCTCACCATCCACCTCCATCTCTCCCACCTACATCTGTTTTCTCTCATTTTTTTCATTGCATTCGCATATGGCGAACCGACAAGTAAGTTTTCCTCTTTTTTACATATTGCCTCTGGAATCTTGGATGAACCCTAATTGTTCTCCTTTTAATTTTGTACAACGAGAATTCAATTCCACTGCTCGGAAAATATCCATGCGTCCCATCTGCATTAAATTCGTCTGAATTAACAATTTCATACCACAAAGGTAAGCTCTCCTCTATTGTACATAATGTTCTCTGCTTTTATTTTTCAAGTTAAAGAGAAACACTATTTTTCCCACTCCTTGCTCGATTGCTAGAATACTTATTAGTTTTCATTGCATTAAATTCTTCTAATGTATAAATAAAATTTGTATTTTAGTATGAGCTACCTTGTGGCAATCACTTTTTTTTGTTAGGTTATTGCGCATTTGCTGAATGGGATAGCTAATTAATTTGGTTGTTTCTACTAATTTTAGACTCCTAATTAATCTTGCACTCACAGTGAAGATAGTTGAAATTGAAAATCAATATTATAGGAAAATTATAGTGTATTACCTATTCTACTTCAATATTTAAGGATTGAAGATTACACATGTGATGTAAATCTTATATGTGTGCATGGTGAAGTGCCACATGGAGGGTTCTTATTAGTACAGCACGTATGTTTGCATGAAACGAATGTTGAAGTGAGCTGTGAGAAGAAGAGCAGCTCATTGGATGCACAAGTTCGTACACCGGGTGCATGGTGAGTGGGGTGTATTCAGATAATATTTGGGTAGTTAGAAGGGTCAGTTCATAGCAGTTATCCACGTGAATGTGAAGCTTGATGCATGAGCTACATAGTGGTGGCAGTTACATTCCGTTTGGCAGCTGGTGTGAGCTGGCAAGATTCCCCAAACTCCAGCCAATCAAGTGGTCCCATAACTTCCCAGTATGTGATATCAGTGTATTTAAGCTTGTTTTATAGCTTGATTCATTGTATTCTCCCATTGTAAACTCATCAATAAAGCATGTTCTCTCTCTACAGTAGATGTTGGTTCTTTAATAACCGAACCACTTAAATCCCTCGTCTCAAGTTTACATTTACAAGCACAACACACACTCATTCAATCTGCACAGTTTCTTCAATCATCTTTAAGTTCAAGTTGTTGGTTTCTTTGAGAGATTTCATCAATCACATAGAGTGTTGTGAGTTGATTACATGAGAACACATCATTTCACAAAATATTGGAAAAGTATAGTAAGGACTTGCATCAAATGGTACCCATGCTTTCTAAGTAAATGTTTATTTGGAGTTATATATATATATATATATGATTTCATCATATTTAGCCTTGATTGGATTACATAGCTTTGTATGCATTTGTAGTTTATTTCTTTTTGAGTTATTGAATTACCAGTACTTTTATGTGAGATTCACCTTGTACTCTTTAATTGGTTATTTGATGCATTATCTGGAATAACATGATTGTGATTTCAATATTAAGTTCTCGATTTTTTGCTTACTGTTGTTTAACTTAATTTACGATTACTTAAGTTTGTGGCTTTTCATTTATTGGACACTGAGAATTATGTTCTTCCTCACCATCAGCTCATCATTTCCACCACCTACTCTGGTTTCAGAGTACTTCCAACATATCTTATGTTTGGGTTAGATGTTTCACCATTGCTGGAGCGTAGACATTAAATGAGGGTATCTATGATTACTGACATGGTCAGACCAAATCTTTTATAAGATTTCTATTTCGCGAATTCCATGAAGCTTCTATTTTTTGTTTTATTTTTTTAACCTAACTGTGCATTATGTTGAGCGTCTTGCGAGCGCTTGTGGAAGGAAAACAGGTTTATAAACATATTATTGCTTCTGGTTTAGGTGAGAATTTGCTTGTGAACACGTTGGTGCTGAATTTTTACGCGAAATGTAAGGAAGTTGAGTTGGGGCGGAAGGTGTTTGATGAAATGTCTGACATAAACATGTTATTGCTTCTGGTTTAGGTAAAATTTGCTTGTTAACATGTTGTTGCTGAATTTTTACACGAAACGTAAGGAAGTTGAATTGGGGTGGAAGGTGATTGATGAAATGTCTAACAAAAATGTGGTGGCGCGGAGCGCGATGATTGGAGGGTACGCAAAATTTGGGATGGTAAATGAGGCTCTACAATTGTTTAGGGAGATAGGAAGGGGTGGTGTATAGCCTGAAGAGATGACCATAGTGAGTGTGATCTCTGGGATTAAGAATGAACTTGAGGTGAGCACAGCTCTTTTTAATATGTATGCTAAATGTGGATGCATTGAGAAGGCACATGAAGTTTTCGAGGCCATCCCTGTCAAGGATGCTGAAGCTTGGACCTCCATGATCGTAGGATTTGCTATACATGGCCTTGCTGAAGAGGCATTGAACACTTTTGAGAAAATGGGAGAACCTCAGGTAATCAAACTGGTTCTCTAGCCATAGTAAATCAATTTAATCATTTGCATTGCATCAGAAACACACAAGTGGTGATCTTTTCCGATTACATCAGCTTTCTTGTATGAATTACTGATCTGTGTTCCTTTCAAGTATGATAATTACTTTCCTTTTTCCCGTTTTCTTATCCCTCTCCAAGTATAATTTTTTGCCCTCACCGATCAATGGCATGTGATTATTTAATGGGAAAAACAAGCAATGGGCACATGAGGGTAAAAGCTCTCTCGAAAACTTTATCATCAGACAGTTCTTCAGTCAATGTATAACTAATCTAAGATCGAATAGAATTTTTTTTATTTGTTTTCTTGTTAATTCCTTCTTCATGAATGGTTTGCAATATACACTCTTGAATTTTATTTCAGGTTGAGCCTAACCTTGTGACACTTGTTGGTGTGTGGGGCGAAGAATTAAGGTTTCTGCTGTAGGATTCCAACTTGCATTATAAAACCAATTTATGTAGCAAAATATTTCTTATTTTTTATGTTCTATTTTTGCATCATATGCTAATTTTTCCTCAAATTTTTTTTACACATAATTTGATCCTCTTGTTTCTTGGGCATTATATAATTTTTTATGTCTTTCTTCCTTTTTAACCAGGTCATTATGAGAAACACAGTGATAATTTGCAGCAGCAAACAATTTCATTGTGTTTACACAATATTGTAGAAACAATTTTCATCAAATTCTGACTATGCTACATAAAAGGGCTGCTTCTTCAAGTTTTGCTATGGGGATTATTCATGTCTGTCTACTGAAGAGTATGAAAATATATTTTTCAATTTGATAAGTACATTTTATGGAAGTGGTCTTCTGGTTGGAATATAAATTATTGTGCACATGTATTAGCCTACAGTCATATTTTGTGGCAATGGTCTCCTGACAACAATATAAATACGCATCACTGTAAATATAAGTGCAAAAAAATCACAGGCTAACACCTCACGAAGTGAGGTCCTCCACACTAGTGTATATATATATATATATATATATATATATATATATATATATATATATATATATATATATATATATATATATATATATATATATATATATATATATAAAGATCAGAGCCCATTAATAAGATAATTGTGAAAAAAATTTAATTCAAGTTCAAGCATTTGTATATCTTTAGGTAGAAAAAAATCCCTCCATCCCATATTTATATATTTCCAATTTTTACGTTCAAGTTCAATTTTAATCTTTAGGTAGAACAAATAAAATAATTAATATATTATTATGGAACCCACACGCAATATTAAAATAAATATTTACTTTATAATATATTATATTTTCCACTATACCTTAAAATATTAATTATATTGGTATATTTTAGATTTAAGTAAAAAAAAATGTTGAAAATGGATAACAAAATGCATTTCTCTTTAATAGCGATATGATCATGTTTTAAAGGAAGGAAACACTGGCTAGGCTATATTACTTGTGAAATCATTTTTCCTTTTTTTAATTAATTATTATTTTTTATTAATATCATACTTTTATTAAAAATATTATTATTATTATTTATTTATAATAAAAATAATCTATAAAATAATTTATTACACTATAACCATTTTTAATCAGTATATTTTTTATGAGAATGTTATAATTGGTTTTTATTTGTTTAGTAGATACCATTCGTCTTTCTAAAAAGATAAATGGAAACACCATAACAAGTAGTTTGCAAGCAAGGGGATCATGTGAGTCGTCACACGTGAATCGAGAGAACTTTTTCTTAAACTCAACAAAGACCAGAATATATTTGTATTATTATTTTTTTAGTTAAAGAAAATTAAATAAAATAAAAAATATTGTTAAATACACACCATTTTATATTAAATACACAGTCTTTATTGAATACACACTCTTTTTAATATTTTTAAATTTTGAATTTTATTATATACACACCCTTTAAAATTCCAAAATTACCCTTTTTAACATTAAAACTAAATAAATACCCTATATTTTAAATAAAATACTTTATCTTCTCCGTTCAACCTATATACTTTCAATCCGATTTCAATTTAGTTATTTTCATGTTCTTTTAATTTTATTTAAATGATGTATAACTCAGCTATTCATTCTCTCTTCCTTTTTTTTTCATTTCTCTTCTTCACTCATTATGTTCTTATTGTTGTGCATTCAACTATTCTTCTTTGTTTTTTTTTTTTACTTTTATTTTATCGGTATTCTTCTTTATCTTAAAGAAAAAGAAACGATATTCACTCTTCTTATCAATTCCAACTAAATACAACGATATATACATTACTCTCAGTTTCTGCTCAACTTTTTATTATTTTACAGTTTCAAATCCACGTAACGAAAATATGAAGGACCTTCTGTGAAAACTAAAGGCAAAGACTTCATCTTTCAATGATTAAAAAAAATCATGGAAAAAAATATTGGATGACAGTGGTGAAAACAATAATCTGGATTGAACAATAAAATATGATTATTATGAGAAAAGTTTCAACGAAATCAAATTGGTTATATTTTTTTCTTAATTATGCACTATTTGCATAGAATAAATTGAAATAAAAAACACTGTGTATTAATTTTGGGAAACGAAGTGTGCTTAACGAAAATTAGAACGGTTCTATGTTCAATTTTGAGTTTACAAGATATTGAGTTACAAGAACTATAATAAGGAGCTAATTAGGATAAGATATTTTCTAATTCAATCTTGAGTTTTTAAAATATTGAGTTATTGATAATAAAGAGATAATTAAGGTAAAATTTTTTCTTTTTAATTAGATTTGTATTTATTAAATTGAGGGGTGAGTATTTAATAAATTAAGAATAATTCAGACTTTTTAAAAATATATATTTTAATTATATTATAATAGGGTGTGTATTTTTAATAAAAGGGGTGTGTATTTAGTGTGATCTTGAAAGAAATAAAAAAATTGAGACTTTATTGATCCCTCCATGTCCATGTCAGCTTAGTAGCACGTGTCCAGCATGCAGTAGTTGAGCATGACTTAACTCATATACACCGTTTACTTTGCTATTTGCCATTTGAATATCGTATTAACGTGGCATCTCATTCTGCAACCTTCTTTCTTTACCCATCATTTCAATGGTTGAATATTTGGTGATGCTTGTTTTTTTTATTTTTTTTTTATTTTATAGTGATATCTTTTCTTTTTTTTTTTTTTAAGAACCAAATCTCACGAAGAACCTCAATTTATTTTGGGTTTATTATCGCTATACAGGAGTATTTATAGTGAAATTAATTACTAATAGATGCGATTATCAAATATTATTATGATTGAATGTACGAGCTTTATATTTTTTTTCAGTATTTTTTTAATTCTTTGAAGATAAATATTAATATTACATCTATCTATCTATATTCAAATCTAAACTTCCACTTTTATTTTTATTTTTTTTTAATTTTACTCTATTTAAAAATAATTCAATTTTAATCATGACCGTCCAATTAATGTCTTTGATTTCAATCACAAAATTAATTATACAAATAATAATAATGAATTTTATTATTTAAATTTTACTTTTTATTTTATTATATAAATTTGGTAAATATGGAAGATATTTTTGGTATATTTGACTAATTTTTAATCAATATACCAAGTAATATATTTTATTTTAATATATATATATATATATATATATATATATATATATATATATATATATATATATAATCTTTCAACGCTATCTTTGGTAAATTTTTATTTTTTTTTCCTTTGTCGTTGATTGCTTTCAACTATAATCATTCATTCTTTCAAATCATTCTATACCAAACCTTTTGAATTACCTAATCAAATCCGTACTTTTTTTTTTAATTTCTTTTTTGTGCTTCTTCTTTTTCTTCTTTATTTCACTTTAATACTAATTTTAATCTATTTTAATTATTTGATCTTATTTTCAGGTTCAATCATTTCATTTGATGTATCATTCTTCTTTTAAATTTTTTATTTATCTTATAATTTATGTTTTTTCTTCGTTTTTTTGTGTATTCTTCATATTCTATAAACTTTGTTTTTATAATTTTTTTAAATCTTATTGATTTTATTTTTATTTGATTTGATCTTATTTGCAACTTTAATCATTAAGAAAAGTCATCAATGTTTGTGATGAATTTGGACAATCCATAACTAATTTGATAATGTTTTCTTTATAATTTTATAAACTCTATTTTTATATTTTAACTAGCATGTATCACGTGTATTACACGGGTTGTAAAGTTACAATTTTAAAAAAATATAATTCAAGTTTAATTTAACTATTTATTCAATTATACTCTAATTTAAGTTTAATAGATAAAATACATATTAATAAAAAAATTTTAAAAAAATAACAAAATTAAAAAAAAACAAAATAAAAGTTAATTATAAAAGAAGTTAAAAAATATAAAAGAAACAGCAATAATTAATCAATAAAAATAAAAAAAAATCACAGCCGTATTCGATCTTTAAAAAAAAAACTTATTTATGAATCATTAAATTTTAATGTTGGAGAAAAATATATTTAAAAAAATAAAAAAATAAAATTAAAAGATAATTAAAAAAAATTAAAAACTTTAAAAAAATATAAAAGAAACAGAATTAAATTAATTGTTTTCTTTTAAAATATATATGTTAAATTACTAAAGAAAAAATTATAATAAAATTAATATATATTATTAAAAAATTATTATAAATAAATTCGAAGAAATAAGAAAAGAAAAAGAAATAAAAAAAACTAAAACAAAAAAAGAATTAAATAAAAATAAAAATTAGTTAAAAGAAAAAATATAAAATATAAAATATAAAAGAGACAATAAGAAAAATATAATCAAAAGTGAAATTATAAAAAAAATAACTAAAAAAATTATAAAATTAATCATGAAAAAAAAGTTAATTACTTAAAAAAATAAAGAAATATAAAATTTCATACTAACAATTAAAAAAAAGAGAACTAAAATAAAAAAATTAAAAATATAAACTAAACACAAATAAATTAATCAAGAATAATAATAATAAAAAATGGATATTTTTTTTAGAATTTGAAGAAATCTTTTATAATAAATTATGTGTGTAGAACATTGAATAAAAAAGACTTATTTATAGGTGGAGAGTGAATAAATTTTCTAAATTTTAAAGTAAATATATGTATTTATTTATATTAATTTTTAATTCATAATAATTAATTTTAATTTGATAATATCATATTCAAATCTTAAAATAATATATGTATTTATCTACATTAAATTTTAATTAAAAATTAAAATTTTAAAATTTTTAATTTTAATTAAAAATTAAAAAATTGAGATTAATTCTGGTGACGACACCTCACCAAAAAATAAACTCTCCTTTAGTATATTAAATAATTATTTTATCTTTTATATTTTTATTTGATCTTATTTTCAGATTCAATCATTCTCATTTGAGGTATTATTCTTTCCTTCTTTTTTTTTAAATTTTTCGTTTATCTTATGATTTTTGTTTTTTCTTCGTTTTTATTATTTTCTTTATATAATCTATTTTTATAATTTTTTTAACCTTATTGTTCTTACTTTTATTTGATCTTATTGCAGATTCAATCATTAAAAAAAAGTCATCAATGTTTGGAGTGATAAATTTGGACAATCTATAATTAATTTGAGAAATTTTACAATTGGAAAAAAAAGTGATCAGTGTTTAGAGTGATGAATTTGGACAATATATAATTAATTTGAGAAATTTTAGAATTGGAGATTCAAAGATATATTTTTATTTAATCTTTTGGATTAATGTATGAAATTTATTTTCTAAATTTTTTTATTTATTTTAATTTTTCTTTCAATTTTATTTTCATTAGGATCGTCTCCATAAATATTATTTTCATATTTATAATTTATTATATTAAATAATATTTTATATTTTATCCATATGTTATTTACTTAAAAATAAAATATAAATCGTAGTATATTATATATCTTTCTTAAAAAAACAGTAATTGAGTTTAAGGGGATATTATATCTACTTTTAAAAAAATTAATAGATATCAATTTAAAATTTTTTAATATAATTAATAATAATAGAAAGTTAATATGTACTCTATTTATCATAGAGACACCCTCTTGTGAAATAGGTTATTTGTGAGACGGGTGTGAGTCGGGTAGACCCATCACTAAAGTATGTTTATTATATAGATAAAGTATGTTTATTTGTAGTTAAAGTATGTCAATAATAAATCATATTATAACACACTAAAATCATATTTTAATACACAATTCAACATACTTTAGAAAACATACTTTATCTAAATAATATATATACTTTAATGATGGGTCGACCCGTCTCAAGCATATCTCACAAATAATCTTAAATACCGAATCAAATTTAATGTTATAAAAAAATAAGTGTATAAACAATGCGATTTAATTGATAAATATAAAATTAAGTTATGTTAAAAAAATACATTTATATTATTCATAAATAATTAGTAATTTTTATAAAATACATAAATTTAAATAAATAAATAAATATATATATACATATATTATGATTAAAATAAAAAAATTAAATATAAAAATATATAATTGTAATGTACTTAATTCTTTTCGTACAACGCACGAATGAGTAATATCTAGTATATAATAATAATATTACATTCAATAAAGACTTGAAAATTAAATTTCTCAACTAAAAAATGGAATTGAAGATGTGAATTTTTAGGGCACATTATTGTTCACTACTATATTATTGTATAACTGTACATCAATATTAAAAAGATTTTAAATATGACTTCTTAGTTCTTAATGCAAATTAGTGTTCACTACGTACTACATTATTGCATAACTGTACATCAATATTGAAAAGATTTTAGATATTCAATCTTTATGTAGCATGTATATCCTTGGAGATGTGGTTTTTTAATGCATATACTGGCAAACATATCCGTGGAGATGTGGTTTTTTAATGCATATACACACACACTACCTCCGGTCCGATATTAATTTTTACATTCCTAAAAATATAATTATTTATAACACATTGCATAAATTTTATAAAAAAAAGCAAGTAGTAATTTTATGGTACTGTAAAAGTATTATATTATTATGTGCATAAATTTTGAGATAAACAAAAAAGTGTTAAGTTATAGTATGTAGGAATAGAGATAACAACGGGTAGAGTACCCGCTTATTTTGGGATACTCATACTCATATCCGTTAAAATACTATTAATTATCCATATTCGTATCCGTCTTATTTTAAATTAATATGTTATTAAAAATATACTATTATTAATTAAATATAATATAAAATCTATTATTTAATTTTGTGTTACATTAAGAGTGTTAATATTGTACTATATATTATTATGTGAATAAATTTTGAAATAAACAAATATAAAATGTGAACTATAACATGTAGGAATAGAGATAGCAACGGGTAGGGTACCCACATATTATCATACTTATTTATCAAAACTCGCGGGTTACCCGTACTCATTTAATATTAATTTATTTTATCTATATTTATATTTATTTATTTTTTAAATTAATATTTTATTAAAAATATTTTATTATTAATTAAATATAATATAAATTCTCTTTTGATATTGAATTAATTATATTTTAGGCAAAGTTTACAAATTAAATAAGTTTTTAACATAAGAAAATATTTTGGACAATGAAATTAATAATATAAAAAATAAATAAAATATTATAACAATAAAGATAAAGATTGTGTAAATAATATTATGTATTCACGTTAAAAACAAAATAAAAAAATATTACAATAAAATAAAATATAATAAAAAAAGAAATTTACCTTTAAAAAAGTAAAAAATAATTTAGATATATAAAAAAATATATATAATTAATAAAATATTAAACCAATATAGATAAAGATTATCCAAATGATATTATTAATAGGGCTGGGAAAAAATACCAAAATTTCGGTATACCGCCCTTACCATATCGAAAAATACTGATTTTATCGAAATTTTAGGTATGCCGAAGTTTTTTGTAAGGTATGATACCGTATTGAAAATTTTGGTACGATAAAGGTATATAAATGATCAATACCGCAGTATTTTGGTATATACTGAAATACCATAAAATATTCAATTTTTTAGTAATATGATACGATATTACCATACTACATGATATATCCAATTATAATTATTATTTATATATTTTAATTTTTAATTAAATTATATATATACACTATTTAATTAAAAGATTAAATCTAAAATCTTACTGTATATTTCTTCATAATTATAAATGGGTGATAAAGTTAATTGCTTTTATGATATCTTGTACTTCTTTTTTAATTACGTAGTTCTATCATATATGAAAATTTAAAAGTGTTAATTTTAATATAAATTCTGTGTAGATCTCTTAGGTACTATTTATTTAATGACAAACACTTGTGTAAATCGAGTTTAGATATATTAATTATGTAAACTCGCTTATTGTTTAGTACATAAAAATTACTCTTTAACACATAAATTGTTACTCTTCTAAATTAAAAAATTATTCTTCAAATTCTTGTAAATCCTAATTTATTGATTACTTTTTAGTACATGAAAAATTACTTTTTACAGATATGAATTATTAATCTTCTGTATAAAAATTATTACTCTTCAAAGAGTAATTTTTTATGTACTAAAGAGTAATGTTAAAAAATAAAGCATACACGTAAACTCGGTTTTCATGAGACTTACTCTTATTTAATTTAGTCGTTCGTGGATTATCGTAATTTTTCTTATTATGAATTTGTTATCTATTAGAATTTGTTTTATAGTTATCTTTCACTTTTCTAATACAGTTTTTTTATTAGATTTATTAAATTTTAAGTGTATAATGACATAGCAAACTATCTAATAGGATGATATATACCGATATTTTAGGTATGATATGGTATACCAAAATATCGGTAAGCAGAAGGTATACTATTTTCTTATACCGAAATATCGGTATACCGAACTACGGTATATCGAAAGTTTAGGTAAAGTAACGGTATGATTTTTTATATGCCGAAAATTTCAGTACGGTATTTGGTATGACCAAAAATCTTCGGTATGTCATACCGCCCACCCCTAATTATGAATTTACGTAAAAAGAATTACTCAGATATATATATATATATATATATATATATATATATATATATATATATATATATATATATATATATATATATATATATATATATATTAATTATGGGAGGCAAAGAAAATGAATGGATGAGATAAAATAAAAAATAAAATAAATGGATGAGATGTTATTAAAGATTGGTAATCATAATCAAGGGATGAGATGTTATAATAACTAATGAAGGACTAAAATTTAATATTACCAAGCTAAATTAGGTAGGTTGAAATGAGAGAAAAAATTTAGTGTAATTTTAACTTTTAAAGTGTGTTTTATTATATATATAAAGATAAAAGATTAATGTTCACTATTGACATTATTGCATCTTTATTTAGCATAAATATAGTGTGTATATCAGTATGCAGCATAAATTTTAGTGAGAGACTTAAGGGGAAATTTTAGGAATATTTTTAATATTCTTGTTGAATGATATTGTGCACATAAATGTTAATATGGATAAAATGTTAATATGGATAATTTGAGAATTGAAATATATCATTTTGTAGTTATAACTAACTAGTTTTTTTCTCACCCTACAATATACGAGGAGTAAAATATATTTATTAATTTTTTTTATATTTATATTTATTTATTAGTAACATATATATAATATTTTTAAATTAAAGTAATATTTTTTTCGTCCGTCAATGACGTATCCATTTGATTTTTGTATACGAATTAATAAATATTATTTTTTTTATATAAAGTAATGAATATTATCATTGGGCAAAAGGTTATTTAGGTCCCTTATTTTATTTAAAAGGATCAAATGCACAATCAATCTATTTTTTTAACATTCAAACCCTTCAACTTCTTTATCTGGATCAAATTTGTTCTTAATCTTTCCTAACAAGAGCAAATTAATTTTTATTAATTAAAATAATTAACGCCTTTTAATAAGTGGGCCATGTCATAAATTAAAAAAATAAATTAATTAACATATGTTCTCTCCCCACCTGTTGCCCCAACATCTCATCATCCTCAAGACTATGTTCGTCTCCGGCAATAGAAGACTAAGTTCCACACAAATTTCGCCTCTCAATTCTGCTAAGCTCCTCATCTTCACCAAACCCGATTCAACATCTCTGCTGAAATTCCTACGCCGAACCCCGCAGTCAACTCCATCGTCGCGTTGATGCTTCTCTTCTGTCTCTTCCCCACGCCGCCGATGTCGATGTCGGCAGACCCGAGTGTGGCGTTCCAGTACAGCGGAGTGGTGGTCCCGCCATGGAAGTTGAAGCGCCCGAAATTGAGATTGCGTTGGCGGATTTGGGCAGTGAGAGTCATGTTAATTAGCGAGGCCGTTTGGAAGCGCAGGTAGCGAACGACGACATTTTGGAGGCGGATGGTGGGGGCGGTGATTCAGAGGGCGAGGAGGCCAAAGACGAGGAAGGCGATGCTCAGGAGAACGAGAGCGAGGAGGATGCAAACAAGGCTTTTGTTGTTGTGATTATCTCTTCCAAATACAGCATCGCTTTTCTCGTAAACTAAGTTCGTGTGTCGACATCGACGGCGACGGCCGCCACCTGGAAGCTCCGATCCTCGAGGAGACCACCACCGTTGAACATGAGCTTGTGCAGAGATGAGGAAATACTTACCAAATTCAAATTCAGAAACTCTGAATCATGAGAGTAGAGAGAAACCTCCATTGGAGATGTGCTGAGAAGGAATACGTTTTTGAGAATGATGAGATGTTGGGGTGACACGTGGCGGAAAGAGAACATGTGTTAATTTAGTTTTTTATTTTTTATTTATGACCTTGGCCCACATATGAAATGGTATTAATTATTTATTGAACAAAATTCAATTTTTTTTGATAACAAAAATGAAGAATAAATTTGATCCATAAAAAAAAGTTGAAGGCTTTGGTTGTTAAAAAAATTAGATGAAGAGTGAATTTGACCCTCTTAAATAAAGTGAGAGTCAATGATGACTTTTTGCCCTATTATCATTTTATATAAAATCAATAGTTGTATGAGTGATAATTGATGAATCATGTGTATGATCCTTTTGCTTAAAAGATAAAATGTATACTTTATAGTATACGACTAAAATGAAAAAAAAATGTAAGAGTATATCTTATCAACGAACGGAGAAAGTATATATAGTGTTCATTGTTTAGAATATATTTTTATCATTAATTTGATTTATTGATTTAAAGTGATACAAATTAATTTTTTTTTAAAAAAGAAGTTTTTGATGAGTTTGATAAGGAGTGAAAATATTTATTAAAAGTGATATACTAAAAAGTGATAGCAACCCTAATAACTATTCATTAACAATATTCATATACAGTCTCCAGTGTGGATATGTTTCATTAACAATATTCATATGAATAGATTAATATTTATTTATTTTTTCTTTTTGGTTGTACGGCGCGAATAGATCATAATTTTTATTTCTTTTATATATTATTATTATACTATATTAACATACATTTTCTTACCCATTCAAATTAAATTACACTGATAAGAATTCTATTAAAATTCTTAAAAATTGAAAACCCATTTTTCTTTGCTAATGTCTCCGCTGATTACATTCTTTAGTATTTTCATCCACGGAAATATATATATATATATATATATATATATATATATTAATTTTATAGTGTGGCCACCTTAAGAATAATTGATATATCTTCATAAGACTTATACATTACATTATATTATATCTCTCAACTCATTATATATACTAAAATACTACTCTCTATGTCCCTTTAAAAGATGTGCATCTTAATTTTTTAATCCGTCTCAATACAAGAGATGCATTTTCCTTTTTGATAAATAAAACTCACACAAAACAATTTATATATTTCTATGTGGCCATACACAATATAAATTAAATTATCCGAGTGCCAAGCCTGAATCTTTGGTACTTCAAATCACTCTCAAACAACACCTTCATATGGCCCAAGCTCTTCTTTTTGAAAAAATCCGATAGAAATGGGGTGAAGAGTGAAACGATTCGATGGAAATGGAGTGAAATGATGATAAGGGATAAAGAAATAAAAATGGGAATGAATAAGATTGATCTCAATAAATAATGTAAACCAAAATGTGCCCAAACTAAGAATAAGGAGATCAATCATCTTCTTCAACATTCTTGGAATCACACAAGACACTACAAATATTGCTATAGTATATGCCCTAGAACAACATTAGTCTAGTGAATATGACCAATTAAATTATGAACAATTAATAGACGCAATTTGTTTTTGATAAAATTAGCAGTGATAAATTATTTTTATAATAAGATATATGATCAAATAAAAATCAAGTATGATGCGGAATTAACCCATGCGATGTAAAAATAAATAATAATTAATTAACAGATTCAGACCTGCATATTACATTTGACGACATAAAGAGGAGTAACTGTCATATGAAGAAAAGCGGATAATTATTGAGAAACGGATAATTATTGAGAAACTTACATTTAAAATTACATTCTTGTCAACTTATCTATAAAATCAGAGATCTTGAAAGTAAGAAAAACAAAAATAAAAATGAATAAGTAGAATTATAATTATTTTATAGAAAAGATATAGACTGTATTTTAGCCAAAAATAATTTACAAACAAAATGAACCGAGATATGCGGAGAGTAAAAATTATGCAACCACAATATTATTCAACTTGAATGGCGATAATTCTATATAAATACTGAAATATATAAAGGAATTGGATTATATGAAAATATTAACTAAGATTTGAGAAATCAAATTACAAAAATAATAATAAGTATGCATGGAAAACTCACCTAAAATAAAGATTTAATAAAACTATTAAAATTTCCAACATAGGTGTAGGATTAAATATAGATATAAAAATAATTATAAAGATATGAGAAATCACATCACAAAAAGATCAAACCACCAAATCATGAAAAAAATTCTGAAATTATGAAAGAACAGAAAGTAGAACCAAAGAAGTAAAACTGTAAGAATACTTGATATTGTATCGATCTTCCACAGAAGATGAAAATAGAATGGATCAACCACCTAGTACAGTTAATTCTCCAAATTTATATAAAAATCTCTCACTCCAGCGCATTCAGAATAATTATGTAGTTCGAACTAAAACAATCAACACAGAAGAAAACAAAAGAGACGAATTAAAAACTATGTGATCATTGGCAAATTAAATAAATTTTGTAAAATGCAAAAGATCAAACCGCCAAATCACGAAAAAATTCTAAAATTATGAAACAACAGAAAGTGGAACAAAAGAAGTAAAACCATAAGAATACCTAAAATTGTAACGATCACCAGGGGGAGAGACCTTGATTTCAAGGGGGAAGTGGCACTGAAAAGCAATGTCTGCCTGGATCCTGGAGGAGGCATATCGAGTCGCTGAACAATTTTTCGAATTCGGGGCACAAATCCCATATCAAACATCTTGTTTGCTTCATTGATTGGTGTTTTTCTCAATACACAATTAATCCCCAAGTATGAAGGATGTAACTGTAGCTTAGGTAAGCGACCAAGTTATATTTATTGAACCCAAGAGACGGATGATTATCAATTTATTATTGTCTAAATTAACTAAAACTATGGTTTGACAATTTAAGTGTGGAATTATTATCTCTACTAAACAAGTAATTAAATAACAAATAATATAGAAAACAGTAGAGAATTATCGAGTTTGAATAAGTGACAAGATAGGTAGTTCTTCGAGCCATCAAGTTTCACTCATTGATTTCCCTTCCATGTATCAATGTCCGACTCTACCTTGTGGAATATGGACGCATCACTAAATCATGCAAATCTAATCTATAGACACAAGTAAATAAGCGTGTAACACATGTGAATTACCTCAGAGCAAGAACACAATTTCATCCCCCTTTCTAATTACTATCAGAAACAATTATTTTCCGTGCACTAAGTACTCTAACCCGATATGATCTCCCTTTATAGGTACTATGAAATTATCCTCTTTATTCTATTTACTAAACCGAATTCAATTCAATTAATAAGTATTTATATATGATAGTTCTAATGAAACTTCGGAGTCCCCTCACTTAAAATCATAACATGGATTAATCTTGTTCAGCAGTGAACGCGCTCAATCAATAATCAAGATATATATTCAAACTCTATATAAAGTTGAAGATGCACAAAACGACTCTGAATATGGATTAAAAACGCATAGTAATATATAAAATAAACCACAAGTAGTGTTGTACGGACTATACACACGAAAGTTCAATTAACTAGTAAAACCTTCATAAATACTAGAACTACCAAAGCGTTTTAACCCATGACACTTCGAAGAATGTTCATGGTAATTGGATAGATCTTACCCATAGTCTTGAAAATGACAAGATAAATTAAGAAGCGAAGTAAACCCTAGATGCGGGCGCCTTCGCGTCTCTCTCCATCTTGAATCTTCACTTGGTTCTCACTTGATTTGCTGGACAAATCTCTTTCTATGGCTCCGTTGGATGGAGTTAGGGTTTGGATGTGGTGTAGGATAGATATGGAATCTAACTCTCCTCTTGATGTGATTTGCATCCCCTTTTATACTTGTAAACTCTCCTTATGGACCTTTATTGGACCTTTTCGTGAAAAATACGCACATACACGTACTTGAGGTGAAATCCCAACAATTCTGAACTGACATGTCCTTGCTCGACCAAAATGGGTCTGGTCGAGCAAGCTTAGCCTTGGTCAAGCAACGGTCGAGTGGCACGTCCGTAAGCTAAAACTCCTTCCAGTGTCTTGCTCGACCTCTTCTGATGTTGCTCGACCAAAAAGTGTTGGTCAAGCAGCGCCTCGAAAATCGTATTTTCCAATTCTGAGCACATATGACCTGTTTTCTTATGAAATTATGCTCAAACAACTTCAGCAACATCTGATTCGTGGCTTTTCCTTATACATCCTAATTTGCCTCAATTTAAGACCAAATCGTACTCAATTTCCACATAAATCAGAGCTCAAGATACGTGAATTCTCACTCTCAACAAACCCCCAAACTTTCATGTTGCTCGTCCCGAGACAACGAAATCAAAACAAAGGCAAGAGAGTGTGAACTTCACAATATGCACAACCTATACTAACACATGCAATCTCATAATTCAAAACATGTATCCATCCATCATACCTTTCATCCATGCAAAAATATCAATCAATCACAATACTCATTCGAGTGCTAAAGTCATCTAACTTACTAGGTAAGTGTTTACTCTTGTTCTTAAGTGTAAAAGATGTACATTTAAAGGATTAGTATATATGCTCATAATCAATCATACCTCCGCGTAACCATATGCTTGGCAAGGGTCTCAACAATCAAAATATTATCGTTCCAATACTAGGATCACAAAGGACTTGTCTTTTGGGTTATAATGTTGGCTCTTTGGTAAATGTATGAGAATTTAGATAAAGTGACTAATTCACTAGTAGAGAATTACCTTGGAGTTTTGCTTTTCATCAAACAGCTTCAATCTTCTTCTCCATCATCATTCTCGCAATCTTTTCGATCCTTCTTTTCTCATTCTTCACTTGGAGTCAACACCTTTCTTCGTTTTTAAACATAAGGGTACCAGTTTTGGGTACCACCCTTCTAAGCAGTTGGGGTACCGGTTTCAAGCACTACCCCCTCCTAAACAAGATTTAACCATGAATCCCTTTTTTACATCACTATCATCAATCTTTCCTTCCTTTTCTTCTTTATATTCATCACTAGCAACTTATTCATCTTAACTCTCTACTAGTAAATAGGATATTTAAGGCTCAAGTAAAAGGTAAATAAGGGCTTTTTATCAAAGGTTTGCCAAAGAAAAAGTTTCAAGGCACAACGGGGCTTTCAATGATATACACATTATAAGTGAAGGTAAAATTTGGCTAAATAGCTCAATTAAACAATAACGGCCTAAGATCATGTTCTAATATCTATCAATCATAGGCTTCATGCAAGACTCCATGCCAAGTTCTAGAATACGTACATATGAACGATATTCTCAAGAATAAACTATCATGCATTGATGTAGCATGATTTCATAGGCTCAAATTCTCACATGGGTAATAGATTTCTTAAGCACTCCTCAAAGCATGCAATCAACATCAATCTCTACATAAACTACAAGTAATAATATAAACACTACATGCCTTTCATCAACAAAATTAACATGCATAAAAAATAAGTGCACATGCATGTCAAAGAGTCAACATCTCTATTCAAATCGATCACAACAATCCACATCAAGCTATCAAATGTCTCCATCAAAACACCAACATATCAATATCAAATACATGCCAACCTCACATGAATCACTCAATTTCAATATACAAACCACACACTCACTCACACTACACATGTTAAAAAAATAGAAGGGAGGCGAGAGAAAACAGATAAAGATAAAAAACATGGCGCACTATACTCCTGTGGAGCATCGTCATCACTATCTTCCCTGCGCCAATCATCGAATCCCTCTACAGGCTATTGATTTTCTATCCAATGTCTCATAATTCTCATTCAAGTCTCCTAAGCTCCTATCCATAGCATTATAGCGAATGTTGAGGGCAGCATAGTTTGTGTTCGCCAAGGCAATCTGGCGGTTAGTCTCCTGCTGATTCGAGTTCAAGGTATCGAAGTACTTGTTCATCAATCTGAACTGCTCTATATAAAATTGATCCTGAGGCTACCAAAAATTATACTGATATTGCTGCGGTGGTGGTGGCTGCTGCATCGGAGGAACTCCCTTATTCGGAAAGTCATGAGGTATCTCTATATACACCTCGGGAATAGGCTGCTACTAAAGCTGCTGCTGCCGTGGCTGCAGCTGTGGCTCATCCTTCTCATACTCTTCAGACTGATTAGCCATTTTGTAGTTGGGATGACCAATTCAAGAATTTATCGAACCATAGAGAGAAAGATACTAGAGCTTAAGCGATATCATGTTTCTCGTAATTTTATAGAGACGAATCATCAAAGGGTTGGTTGTATAAACTAGTAATTAAAAGTAATCAAAATAAGTAACCAAATAATGATCAAACAAAACAAATAGATAAATGAGCGGTGATTTTCCAAATTAAACAAAAGTGAGATTAACAACACTAAAGAAGCAATAATTCTAGGATTCATGCATTAAACTCATATGTGTCAAGGATAGACAACTAATGGCCAATACAAATTCCACCTAAACTTCCTCTTGGAATGGATAGGATGCAGATCCTTTACAAGGTCTCACAATGGCTCTAAGGTTGGTTCTCAATCAAACAATTCCAACAAGGTACAGAGTTCAATTAAGAGTCCCTTCACACTATCAATTGACCCCTCGATCTAACAAATCACATGTTCTATCAAATGATTCTAAATTCTAAAGGATTTCTCAATCTTACAATTTATAATGCACATGAAGTGTTTGATGAAATGATTTACTTAATTATCCTAAGCACATAATTGATTTCTCAATCTAATCACATATTTAGAACAACAAAACACACAAATCATTATCAACCTCAAGATCTCAAACATCAATGATAGAAAATCTATTTACCCAATCAATACATGAATTTAAATACATAAATCCCTAAATTATCCAACAACTATCATGTTGCTAATCTCACAAGGGAGATTAGCCTACCATATTCATAAGGAAATTAACATAGACAATTAAATCCTTACAAGTCATGACAATATTATGAGGTTTAGTACAAAGCATGGATGAAAACTCCCTTGAAGTGCTTCAATGGTGATCTCCTTCCTTCCTTTGCAATTCTCTTCTCTTCCTTGTTCCTTTTCTTCACTTGGATGAAAATTTTGATGGTGAGATAAGATAGATGGAATGGATGGTGAATGGATGAAAGGAGTGGTGAAAAATGAAAGGAATTGTGTGTGATGTGTGTGTGCAGCTATGAATTTCGAAGAAAAACTTGATCAAATGTTGAAATATTGAGTATTTATACCCCTTGGGAGCTTCTAGAAGAACTCTAATTTTTTTACTGATTTTTGCATCTACACGGCTCGTGTACTTGCACACGGCCTGAGTCGTGTAAGGGTTTCTGGTCAACGTTTAGCTTTCCAAAGCACACAGCTCGTGTGCTGAACACGGCCACAGGGGTGGGCGTGTAGGTTGTTCAAGCGCCAGCGCACGACCATCTCTTACAGGCCCGTGCGTTGTACACGGGGCGTGTGTCTGCACACGGTTCGTGTACCCTACACGACTGGGCGTGTTTGAGCTGCAGTGCTTTCTTCTTTCTCCCGACTCCTTTTTGCTCCATTTTTACCTATTTTTAACACGTTTAAGCTCATTCTCACATATTTCCATAAAAACATATAACACAACCAAATAGCATATAAAAACGGATAAAATACTATAAAAATGGATATAAAAAGACACTAAAATCTAGTGAAAATATCACTAATCACACCCCCAAATTTAAAGTGTTGCTCATCCCCGAATAACGAAAATGATAAACCAAGAGGGAAGATTTTCACCTAGGAAAAGACTTAACGAACATAAGTGATAAAACATCAATAGCAATAATAACTGCAAATTAAGCTAAGTTATCTTACAACATAGATTCATGACATGAGAAATTAACAAGTTCAATCAAAAGAGAATAAAGAGTAATATAGCTCCTTTTTGGTCCAAGCCTCACGTTAGATATCAATTTCACTTAACACTATTAATTAAGTAAAATAACATTCATCAATCGATTGGCTCAACTCGCTTTAGACTTGTTCGTGGACTACATTCACAAACCACTAAAGCTTAAATCAACGATGAAAAAGGTCTTTCATTAATGATGTAATGATAGGCTCTTTGTTATGGTAGGGAGAATTTAGGTAGAAGTGACTATTCATGTGCAAGTAATCAAAGAGGTAGCTACTTTCTTCCATTCCTCTACTTTTCTTTCTTCCTTTTCTTAACCTTGCAAAGCTCAACCTAATCATCACCTTTTCTTTGATTTTTTTACTTTTTTTTAATTGTATGCTCCCTTCTTTGAATTTTTGATTTCTTAAGCATCTTTGTTACTATACTCTTTTTCTCATTTCTAAGGTTGCATATGCACTCTTGCTTGCGCTCTTTCATCCTTTTTCTTTTCTTCTTTACCATTCTTTTCCTTCTACATTCTTCTCTCTCATTCGGATGTCTCAAAGCACTTCTTAATGAAAACTACACTTCCTCTTCGTTTACTCTCAAAGTTAACTCCCCTTTGTGCACATCAATCAAAGCTCTTCTCGTGGCCAAGAATGAATGACCCAAAATCAATGGAACATTAGCATCTTCGTCCATATCATGTACTACGAAATCCACCGGGAATATGAACTTTCCAACCTTAACAAGCACATCCTCAACTACTCCCTTAGGATAAGTCGAAGACCTATATGCAATTTGCAACGTGACAGACGTAGGCTTTACTTCTCCTATCCCAAGTTTCTTGAAAATAGACATAAGCATTAAATTGATACTTGCACCAAGATCACAAAGAGCCTTATGCACTTCACTTTTGCCCATCTCACATGGTATCATGGAACTCCCCAGATCTTTGAGCTTTGGAGGCAACTTCTTTTGATTTATGTCACTACACTCCTCTGTCAAATTGGCCGTCTCATTCTCCACTAAGCTCCTTTTTCTTGCCATGATGTCTTTCAAAAACTTGACATAATGAGACATTTGTTTCAAAGCATCTGCAAAGGATATATTGATATGGATTTTCTTGATGATTTCCAAAAACTTTGCAAACTTTTCGTCAAGGCCCTTCTTCAAGAATCTATGTGGAAAAGGAATAGGCACTTGAGTTTTCGATATGCCCCAACTATCCTTTTCCAACTCCACTTCATCCTCTTTCTTTTACATTGCCTTGGTCCTTTGCCATTTCTTTTCAACAATTTCCCGCTCAACCACTTCCGTTTCATCATTTGCTTTAGCTTTAGCTTCAACTTCAATTTCTTCCACAAGCTCTTCCTCAACCAACTCTTCCTCATTCACCTTCTTTTCTATCCTCTAATTTTCCATAGGCATAGAAGGTCCTTCATAGTTAGTTCCATTCCTTAATGTGATTGCCTTATATTGCTCTTTTGGATTCACAATGGTGGTGGACGGAAAATTTTCTTTTTCATTCGCACTCAACGAACTAGCAATTTGACCAATTGTGTACTCCAAAGCCTTAAACCTTTTATCATTAGCTTCATTAATCTTTCTTCTTGACTCATCTTGGGCTTTGTTCGATGCAATTAACTTTTCAAAGAGTTCATCGGTCATTACTTTCCCTTCATTGTTTGGTGCCTTAGCTCTCGGATGATACCCCGGAGGATAAGCAACCGCATTGTTTGAGTTGGAGTAGGAAAAATTATCTTGCTTCCTTTATCGTGGATAAGAACTTCCACCACTTTGATTATTATACCATCCTTGTCTTTGTGGGAAATTTCCTTGATTTTGGTTGAAATTACCTTGGGTAATTATTTTGGAAATTACTTTGGTAACTTCTCCCTTGCATGTACAAAACATCCTCCACACGTGGCATAGACATGGCCCATTGTTCTCTACTCACACTATTCGGAGGAAGAACACCTTGCTCTACTTGCCCTTCAACCATATTAACTCCTTGATTATTCACACTTTGATTCAAGCTCATTTGTCTAACGACTTCCGCCGCTATCATTTCAACACTTGGTATACTTTACTCTACACTAGCACTCTTCACACTATATTGTTGCCCTTGATCCATGTGCTCAAACCCATAGCACCCACTAACTCTCTCCGATGGCCATTGATAAACATTTGTAGCAATATCATCAAAAATCCTTATAGCCTTTTTCGGAGTCACTCCTAGTACGGATCCACCGGCCGAAGCATCAACAAACATTCTTTGACCATTTACCAAACCTTGGTAGAAAAACCCCACTTGTTAATTTTCCAAAAAACCATGTATGGACACTTGCGAAGCATATCCTAAAACCTTTCTCATGCTTCATAGAAACTCTCTTGAGGCATTTGTTTGAATTGAGTAATAAAGTTCTTCATTTGAAGTGTCTTAGAAGGTGGAAAATATTTGTTCAAGAACATTTGTACAAGCTCATCCCATGTGTTGCACGTACCCAGAGTAATAGTAGAGAGCCATGTTCTAGTATGATCCCTCAATGAGAATGAGAACAACCTCATCTTAATACAATCCTAGCTCACCCCATTCATCTTCACTGTGTTAGCAATTTCAATAAATTGAGTTAGATGTGCATTAAGATCCTCATTCGGTGTCCCACCAAATTATTTGTCTCTTACCATATTGATTAGACCCGTCTTATTTTCAAAATTATTGATTGGTGGGCCCATCATTTGTGGTATTGCCCTTGGCATAAAGAAGTCCCGGATCTCTCTTGGATCTACATGAGGCCCTTGATGAACCGGAGGTGGTGGCGGCGGCGCATAAGCTTGTTGTGGAGGGGCATAAGCATATAGAAATGCTTGTTGAAGCAAGGCTTGTTGCACCATTTGTTGAAGCAAAGCTTGATTGTTAAGCACTCCAAAGTTTTGATAAGCTTGTTGAGGAGGATTAGCATTAAATTGAGGTGCTTGTACGTTGTCTTTCACATTTTGCACTCCGTCTCCATCATACTCAATATCAACACGTTCATCATCTTGATTGTTCTCCATTAGATCACTCTTTTTGGACTTGCTCTATTTTCTCCTTCTCCGAGATGTATGTTCAATCTCCAAGTCAATAGGTTCTACTTGACTCCCCTTGGATCTTGTGTGCATACACCTTCAAAAATAAAAGAAGCTAGAACAAGATTTTCAAAAGCAAATAAGGTGAAAAACAAAATTAAAAAATGTCTCTATTAAGATCACTTAAAACGATCCTTCTTCAAGCTACTAGCAACCGTTGCCTCCCCGGCAACGCGCCATTTGATTAGCCATTTTATAGTTGGGATGACCAATTCAAGAATTTATCGAACCATAGGGAGGAAGGTACTAGAGCTTAAGCGATATCACGTTTCCTGTAATTTTATAGAGACGAATCATCAAAGGGTTGGTTGTATAAACTAGTAATTAAAAGTAATCAAAATAAGTAACCAAGTAATGATAAAACAAAACAAATAGATAAATGAGGGGTGGTTTTCTAAATTGAACAAAAGTGAGATTAACAACACTAAAGAAGCGGTAATTCTAGGATTTATGCATTAAACTCATGTGTCAAGGGTAGACGATTAAGGGCCAACACGAATTCCACCTAAACTTCCTCTCGGAATGAAAAGGATGTAGATCCTTTATAAGGTCTCAAAATGGCTCTAAGGTTGGTTCTCAATCAAACAATTCCAACAAGGTACTTAGTTCAATTAGAGAGTCCCTTCACATGATCAATTGACCTCTCGATCTAACAGATCACATGTTCTATCAAAGGGTTCTAAATTCTAAAGGATTTCTTAATCACTTTACAATTTATAATGCACATGAAGTGTTTGATGAAATGATTCACTTAATTATCCTAAGCACATAATTGATTTCTCAATATAATCACATGTTTAGAACAACAAAACACACAAATCATCATCAACCTCAAGATCTCAAACATCAATGATAGAAAATCCATTTACCCAATCAACACATGAATTTAAATACATAAATTCCTAAATTATCCAACAACCATCATGTTGCTAATCTTACAAGGGAGATTAGCCTACCATATTTATAAGGAAATTTACATAGACAATTAAATCCTTACAAATCATGACAAGACTATGAGGTTTAGTATAAAGTATGGATGAAAACTCACTTGAAGTGCTTCAATGGTGATCTCCTTCCTTCCCTTGCAATTCTCCTCTCTTCCTTGTTCATTTTCTTCACTTGGATGAAAATTTTGATGGTGGGATAAGATAGATGGAATGAATGGTGAATGGAAGAAAGGAGTGGTGAAAAATGAAAGGAATTGTGTGTGATGTGTGTGTGCAGCTCTGAATTTCGAAGAAAAACTTGATCAAATATTGAAGTATTGGGTATTTATACCCCTTTGGAGTTTCTAGAAGAATTCTGATTTTTTTTATTGATTTTTTCACCTACACGGCTCGTGTGCTTGCACACGGCCCGAGTCGTGTAAGAATTTCTGGTTAACGTTCAGCTTCAGATAGCACACGGGTTGTGTGTTGAACACGGCATGTAGGTTGTTCAGGCGCCAGCTCACGATCATCTCTTACAGGCCCGTGCATTGTACACGGGGGGTGTGTCTGCACACGGCTCGCGTACCCTACACGGCTAGGCATTTTTGTGCTGCAGTGCTTTCTTCTTTCTCCCAACTTCGTTTTCGCTCTGTTTTTACCTGTTTTGAACACGTTTAAGCTCATTCTCACACATTTCCATAAAAACATATAATGCAACCAAATAGCACATAAAACGGATAAAATACTATGAAAACATATTTAAAAAGACATTAAAATCTAGGTGAAAATATCACTAATCACTGACTCTCCTACCAAAATCATGTATAGGTCTAAATAGATCCCATCAATGTGCATCTGAGCCAACGTCCGCCAATCTCCATCTTTAACACAAATAGTGGAGATTGTTATGTGAGGAGGAGTGTTCATCAGAAGATTTGCATTGATCTGAACAGAAGTGAGATCAATAAGGGAGAAAGGGGTCATAAAAGATATCGGATTACTTCCTCGGATGAACATCTACGCATCATCCTTCCTCTGAGCCAAGTTCATCCTTACACACGCTGACATAATCAAATCTGGTTAACCTAGGATCGGCATATACCCCGACAAATCAATATGATAATGCTCCGCTAATGGAGTAATCAGCCCTCCTATGTTGACCTTCTGAAACATGTGTGTAGTAAACCACTGTAGCTGCTGAAACAAGTAAGCTCCCAAATTAAAATGGACCCCATTCATCATGCACCACAGGACATAAAGCTCGCCCCTCGGAATACATCCACCCTCAGCTCGGGCAAATATGGTGTTTCTGAGTATTCGGTCCATGTAGGCTATCACCATATTGCGAATGAAGGCAGCCCTCGAATATAAGCTCTTTGCAACCCCGTGATCGACCTCCAAAACACATCTGGTTTGAATTCCTCGTGCTCCGCAGTTAAAATCCCATCCGGGCATCATGTTGAATTCGCTGGCATACATCATTCTCAGTTGCCCTCCAAGTTGAAACCACACAACTTCAGGAAGAAAATGCTCTCCACAAATCACTTTTAAAGTGCATAACACCTCTACAATGATGTGAAAGTAGGTCTCCCTCTTCAAATCCATAAATCCACTGATCCCAACCTGGTTAAACATCCATATGATATCGTTGATAATGTTCATCTTCACTATGGCTTGATCATCTTGGTATCTAGTCCGAACAATCTTTTCTGAAGTAGCTCCCCAAAATTCCTCTTTTTCTTCCCAACCGTCTATCCATATATCGAAATTAGCCGGCCTCCTTTTATCCTTCTTTAGCTTCTTGGCCGTCTCACACTTCTTGAGTGCCCTCGTATCCTTCCTCTTAGAAGGGGTAGTTATTCATTTACCTATAAAAATTGTATTTCAATACACAACAAAGGCAAGAAAACAAGTATACCCAATCCAGGACTTGTTATCACATAAATTCTACTCAAGACTTCAAATCATATGCCAAACCAAATCAAATTCTTAACTTCTCCATAATGTCTCATGCATGACCAAATTAAAGTAATAAAACTCAACTAGTTATATCATGGAGAAATCAATCTCATAAGTCCTAAGCAACACCAAGGATTCCAATATACATCAACAAATTCCAACATGCTTCAATATGAACTCCAAAATATCCAACAATTAAGCATAATTCAAAAGCATGCATCAATTCCACAATTCCAATTACTTCACATTCTCACAAAATATCAACGAGCCCATGCAATAATTCAACAATTAAACTCAAGCCCGTAGCATATGTATCATCAATTTCATATAAAACCATAAATCCAACGTAAATTGAACCCATGCAACTTCGTATGAAATTTCAACAAAAACGCCCAAATTCAACTTTCAATCTCAACCAAAAACATGTTTAATCAACCTACCCAACTACACTAAGTATAGAACAATCCAATCTAAGGGTAAAGAGTCACGAAAACATACCTTTATTTCTAGCCATGGGTGTACGTGTGACTAATAGTGAAAATCCCAAATTTGAGTAGAAGAAGCCCTAATTTGGACTGGAATTGTGAGGAAGAAGAAAGTGTGGTATGAGTTTAGAGTGAAATTCTTACATTTTTGGATGAGAGCTCGAGGAAGGGTGGTGAAGAAATGATCGAGCAGCGCGGAAACTGCCCTTAAATTGCGATTTCTGACCTTTTGCTCGAATTGAATTCGGGTTAATAAGAAGGATAAAGAGGTTAATTTAATAGTACCTATAAAGGGAGATCATATCGGGTTAGAGTACCAAACGCGAGGGGAAATAATTGATACATATAGTACCTAGAAAGGGGGGTGAAATTATATCTCTTGCTCCAAGGTGATTCACACGTGTTACACGCTTATTTATTTGTGTCTATAGAGTAGATTTGCATAGATTAGTGATGCGTCTATAGTCCACAAGGCAGAGTCGGACAGTATATTTGAGATGAAAATTAATGAATAAAACTGGATTACCCTAGAGCTAACTATTCACCTAATTGATTCACTTTCGTATTTTTCTAGTTCTTGATTTATTTTATTTGCTATTTTAATTAATTGTTTAGTAGATATAATTATTTCCACAATTTTTATTGTCTTTCGTCTTAATTAAATTAGTAAATAATTAAATTGATAATAAACCGTCCTTTGGGTTTGATATTTAACTTGATCTATATCCTAAGCTGCTATTGATATCCTTAATACTTGAGGATTAATTTTGTGTATAAAAAAATACTCAACATTTACCTATTGGAGACCTTCTTCAACTGGTAATATGACGGTTTTGTCAAACTTGGTAAATATATAGGATGAATTTTAAAAATTTTGTAAATATAATGGTTGAATTTCAAAAAGTAAAAAATCGATGGACTAAATTCGATATTGAGCAAAGTTGGTGGGCAAATATGTATATTAATCCCACTTTTTAATTGTTATATTAACTTGCAAGTATTAATAAATGGATTTGGAACGTATGATAATAAATTTTTTAAACGTGATGAGTACGAGTAGGACTAGTTGAATATGAAAGAAATATATATCATGCAAAATATTATGCAAAAGTAAATGTTGGTCATTAGGAGACATAAGATAGAGTTCTACTTACTAAAGTAATTACAAGTAATAGTAATGGAGAACATATTTAGTATAAATAGGGATGATTCCGGTACCCGTTTTACCCGAACTCTATTGGAATGAGTACAGATAGTTCTAAGTGAATTTTGAATAAGTACGGGGAGTTTAAGAAAATCTAGCTTATTACAGTTTGAAATATTTTTTTATAAAAAGTGATACATGATAATGAAAAAGATATAATCATTTAATTAAATTATTTTATAAACAATTCTGAATAAAAAGTGATAATATTTTTAATATAAAAAAATAATACCCTATTAAGATAAAATGATAATGTAACAGTTGAACTAACTAATGAATGATTAATAATAATAATAATAATAATAATAATAATTTATAAATTATTTTATTAAATTAATTACTTGATAATTATGAAAATTATAATATAATAATATAAAAAAAAACCATTTTTATAAATAAAATTGATAATCTAACAAGCCACACGGATTTTTGCCGATTTTGTTAGATGATTACTAAAAGGGGGAATTTTAATTAATCCAAACAAAATACTCCTATGCCTTTTTTTTTCTTAATTTTTTAAATTTAGTTTAAAATATACTCCCTCCGTCCATACTTATATGCACCATTCCTTTGTAATTTACAAAGAAATGGTACAAATAAGTATAGAACAGAGGGAGTATTTAATTTGATTTATTGATAATTCGTCTCACAAATTAGGATTCGTAAGACATGTCTCACCCAAGATCATCCCTAATAAAAATGGCAAAGACTTTGGTGAGACCGTCTCACATAAGTCTTTACGTGAGACGGTCAGAAAATGATAACTTTTATAAAGAAAAGTGATAATAAATTAATAAAAATTGATAGTGCTATTTCATGAACAATTTATAGTATAAATAAAAAGTGATAACATTTTATAGCGAAAGTGATGACATTATATAGCAAAAGTGATAATTATTTTAAAAAGTGAAAAATTGTCTCACGCAAGTCCTACCCAATAAAAATTTATATTTAAATTAGTAAATTATTCCATGAATTATTTTTAATATAAATTAAAAGTATAATATTTTAATGTAAAATGATACTTCACCAAAATATTTATACATTTTTATTTTGGGCGTTAATGGTAAGGTTTATATTTCTATTTATAGTAAATGAGATCTACACAAAAATAATTACAGTATCACACGACACTAATAAAATTATACATCTTACATTGAAATTATTTCTTTCACCTTACTACACATTAAAATACTATTATATATTTTAATCCATGCAAAAAGTAAATGTAAACTTTTGAATCGAAATGATGGATGGAATATATTTAATAAAAAGTAATAATTTTTTAAAAAAATGTTAAAATGGATTCACACAAGTGTTTTCTTAAAATCTCGTAGCAATTCATGCGTCGGACCGTTTTTTTTTTATTTTTTTTTATAATAGTTTCACTTTTTACTAAAGATAATAAACTGTTATCATTTTTTTATATATTAAGAATTGTTTATAAATAATTCTCTGCACACTGTAATTTTTCATTAATCCAAATATATCTTGTGTTACTAAAATATTACTCTCTCCATATCACAGCACGATGCACCCACTTTAAAAAACGTATACAAATATAAGCAAAAACGTATTTAATTATGAAAAAAAATGTATACAATTTAATTGTTAGTTTTTTTAATGAAAAATTGAGTGTAAAAAATAGAAAATTATTAAAAAAATATGTATACACTATTAAATAAAAAGTTATACACATATGGATGCTAGTTTTTTTAATTAAAAACTTAGTGTGAAAAAATATACAATTATTATGAAACACGTATACAAAATAGAATAACATGTATACAAAATAGAATAAAAAGTCATACACATATTGGTGCATCCTTACACCCGGGTGCACCTAATATCAACTTCACACTTCCCCTTTTGTTCGTCTCACACTTATGTTCACCATTCAAAAAGAAAATTTCACATCAACCAACAACCTCAAAAGTTATTTTAATTTCAAAATATCATCCCCACTTGAATATCACCCCCAGTTAATACACATAAATACTTTATAATTTATTTATTATCTAAAAATACTACAATACCCTTAAAAAGTTAATAAAGTTGGTCAAAAATCAATTTTTCTTAAATTCAGTATCTATCGTGTCGGCCAATATAAGTTTATATTAATTATAGTATGGATATATTCAATATTAATGTGATATTATTTCCTTTTATTAATTATGATAGATATTCATATCTACAGTGTCGGTCAACATAATTTCGGAACGGTATAACTTTTTATCCAATCTCATAGTGATATTCTTATGATAAGGTGATGGAGAATCAGAAGATTTATATTATTTATAGTATGGATATATTAAATATTAATATGATATTATTTCTTTTTATTAATTAATATTATTATGATAAGGTGATGGAGAATCAGAAGATTTATATTATTTAGGTGATGTAAGGTTTGGGGTTACGTGAGATTTGAAAATCATGAATAGTGTATTTTATGTTTGTTTTGAGTAAGATATATTTTAAGTCAAATCATTGTATATTAATTAATTAAATTAATTTATTTAAAAAGTTAAATGAGAAAGGAGAGATAAAGAGAAAAGTGTATTAATTGAGGAGAGAGAATGTAGTAGGTATATATAGGGGTGATTTTTAAAATTTGAATGTGGATTTTGAAAACCAAAATCTGGGATTGAAATCCAAAAACGAAGTATGAATATATTAAATATTAATGTGATATTATTTCCTTTTATCAATTAGGGTAGATATAGCAATCAGCTATAAATATGTGATCATATTTATAAATATGTGATCATATTTAATATTATTGCAGTGAGGGAGTTGGATTTGTTTAATGAAAAAAATGAGAATTGTCTCATAACCTCTTTTACGATATATTCTTATGAATCTTGGTAGAAGGGATATATTTAGAATATAATTAATTTAATAATATTTTGATTTGCTTCCTTCTAAATTTAGAATAATTATTATTAATGTTTTGATTTATTTACTTTATATAAGTTTATCATTAATGTAATAAATTTTGTTATCTAATTATATTATTGTATTAAGGGAGTTGGATTTGCTTAATAAAAATGAAATTGGTTATATTATTGTATTAGGGGAATTAATTTGTTTAATAAAAATAAGAGGTGTCTCATAATCTCTTTTATTTTTAAGGTATTCTTAGGTCTCACCTAAATATTTACCAAAATTCATTGTTGCCCGAAAAACACATGCTTTGACGGCTGGATTTTAACTAAAAATATGGCTATATATGGTTAATAAACAGTATTTTAAGATTTTATAGTACAGTTATTTTATAATAATAATTTCCATTTATACATATATTTATTTATTTTAGGAGTAATATTTGTTTCCCAATTGAAGGACCGGAAGGAGGGATGATCAGTTGCCTTGTTTGGCACGTCTTTTTTTCAGCTCAATCAGATTCTATAAATTATTACTTTTGCCTTTTCGCCTCCTCCTTTTCAATTCTCTCTCTCCCTATTCTCCCTCTTCCCTCTCTTTTCAGTTTTCTGTTGCTCCAATTTTTCTTTTTCTAGGGTTTCTCGAAAACCTGCCGTTGTCTGTGTTTTTCTGAAGGTAGATTCATTCCCTTTCTCTCCTCTCGTTTATCATAGCTTTTCCTTCTTCTTTTTTTTTTTTGCCTAATAAATGGAAATTGTTTTTTTTTTTATTTCTTTCAGATTGTATTCTGCTATTGCTTGTGATTCTGGAAGACAATCAGGTTTGTGCCGATCATAATATTCATGTGTGTGTGTTTGTGTGTGTAAAGTATTTGTTAAGTGCGAAGTGTTTGGCTTGCAATGCTCTTGAGATGGAAATCAATTTCTGTATTTATTGTGTTTTATTTATTGTGGATCTGTTAATGTGTATAACTTTGGTAATGCTAATTATGATTGTTTATTGAGGTGGAAACTAGGGTCAAAATCGAGTGGTTTGGTAATTTGTTGGTTTCTAGAATTTCGATTTCTGGAAATTAGCTGTGCCAAAAATGGGTTCTATTTCCGATGACTCATTTTGTGAATTTTCTAAGGTGGTTCTGCGAACGTGTGTATGTGTGTGGTTTCTTATTATATGGCGCTATCTCTTGATTTGACAGAACCATTATTTAGTCCTTTTCATTTGTCGGTTAATTGTTGTAGCATGATTTTGTCGGTTGCGGTTAGATGTTGAAATATTGGTTCATGGGTCTTAATCGCCTAATATATACTTTTCTTTATTTTATTAAATTTTTTTTCGATGTTAACCTTTTTCATATATGATTAGGATTAAATAAATTATTATGTGATTTTCAACAAAAGAGGGTGCTTGATTTTTCAAGCGCCGTTAGGAGGACCATGGAGTCATATCCATCATATGTGTCCCCCAAGAACAGCATGCTTAATATTCAAACATCAGATGATATTCTTTATTATTGCATGTTTACCTAGAATTCATCATATACAAATGATTAATTATAAGAACATGATATTTTATGAGTCAAACCTTTTTTGAGTTTCTACATCTTTTTATGACCTTTAAATGGTCTTGAATCTTGATGAACCTTGAGTCCTGTTTTTTTTTAGATTTTTTGTTTTTCCTTTTTCCTCTTTTTTTTCATTATATTTTGGGGGTGGGGGTGGTTGGGGTTGCATTATTGTTACTGACTTTTGGTTATTTGATCACCTAGTTATTTTTGTGAGGTTTTAATACTATTCAATTGTATACTTCATTCACATTCTGATTTTTTTTTTGTTTTTATTTTTATTTTTATTTTTTGTTATCTTGCTTCCCACGGGTGAAGTCCTTAGGCACATTTAATGCCTTCTAACAACATTATTTTACTTTTTTTAAATTTGTTGATAAGTATTTTAAGAATGTGCACATCTGTCCACCTTTATTAATTTATCAGCGGTGGAGAGTTGTTGCATTTGTTTAAATTTCTTTAGGATATGACTAGGCTCAGAACCATAACTAAAGCAGTCAACGGCTATTAATGTACCGTGTGAGTTAGCAAGACTTCAGGAAGATGTTTGAATAGGCCTCCCATGTGGTCTCGAAAACATTTGCCAATTAAATTATTTAATATGTTATTATGTTTTAATATCTCCATCATTTGTGGTGGGGTAGTAAGAAATTTATTGTATGGTAGGTAGTTGTGGTGTCATGTCCTAGCGGCAATGAGAGGTTAACACTTGAGAATGATGGCCTTTTTTTTTTCTTCCTGTTCATTTTTGTTTTTTCCTAATTTGGATCTGTCGGAGGCACATTCCAAGGAAAAAAAATGTGACTTATCTATGGTAAATGTGATTCATGTGATTTATGCGGTGGTTGTCTGTTGGCATATGAGTTGTATTTATTTATATTTATAGATGCATTCTGATCTAATTGCTGTCTGAATGGATGCCTGGATAGTTATAGTTTAGTTTTCACAGATTCAAGACGTAACTTGCATTCTTAATACGAGTTCCAAATGATGATTCACTTTCTCTGACTTGTTTTATTTTGCACAGTTTTTTGGTGCCATATTTTCTGGTCTTATAATTCTAATTCTTAAGCTAAACTTGAAAATTTTAACAATGTCAATATGTTATGTTGCTTTGATGAGCCTGAGGAATGAGGGAGTCGTGCTAAAATCACAGATGCTTGCACGTAGATTACAATCATGTCTTCTGAAAGAGGTCTCTTTTAAAGAATGAAAATGCCAATGAAAACATGTAACTGCAGCATTGCAGTCTACTTGTTGCACATTTTTTAAATTAAGGGAATCCACTGCAAACATTAATATCTAGCATCAAGTGTTTACTTCAATTTTCTTAAGCTGCTTTGTGCCTCAGCAGTTATTTTTTTGGTCCAGTTTTCTGACTTTAACTTGTAAATAAGTAGCTCAAACACTTAATAATTGACAAGATCTGCACTGTTCTCTTTTGTAAATTTATGACAGCTCTGTACTGTCCTAATATAGAATATGAATTTAGCAGTGAAAGCAGCATGCACTCTTAGCCCCAAGCATGTGTGGCTTTCACGGAAATAGGCTACGTTCTCAGAAGTTTTGTTAAATCTGAAGTGTAAATTTTGAAGACTATTTCTCTAGTAAAGATCATCTTTGTGTGCAAGAATTCGTCTGATATACTGATCAATAAATTATTGGGACATCCAAAATTCATGAATGTGGTTAGTCATTTAAGGATATGATGGTCGTCCATACACATGACATTAATCTGGTATAGTGGTATGATACAGTAATAAAGTTTTTTTAGAAGAATCCGTTAATTTACTCTGATTCCTCTGCTATTTCTCTAGGAGAGATTATTTAATGTTTGTTAACCTATGCATTTGATAGTTTCTCATATCTCTGCATTTGATAAAGTTCCTTATTGACTTATTGAACGAGGTGATTTATTGAAGTTTGCTCTGTGTACGGCGTATGCATGTCAATGATTAGTGTCTCTGAACTGATCTAAATGTTTTTATGTGCTACTTATTGATCCTTCACAGAAAACTAATCTCACTCTTTAATTAACCTTTGTTTTTCTTATTTCAGATCAAGAAGAGCGGGCAATATATCGCAACTTAGAAAAGTTCTGGAAATTTGAGAGTTTAGATGCATTGACACTTTGGAGATGAGGTACCATACAGTATTTGATTTTTTAAATAAGGCAATTTGTCTTTTCTTATGGGATTATAACCATTGTTACATGATCACAGATTGTTCGTAGTCTCAACTTAATGGACTGCTTCCAAAGCAGCAGAAGTCAGAAGACATTAAAGAGGTGGTTTTTTATAGATAAAAGAGTTGGATAAAAGGGTATTTGATCATCCATTCTTAGTTACCTACCTTATTCGATAATTAAGTGTAAGCAGTAGCGATTAAGTCGACTCATTATAAGTTATCTGAATCTAATGGATTTGAAGTCAACGAAAGCTTCTCCTGTTCTTGCTGATCCTGCACTAGTGAGCAAGTCTAGACTTGGGATCCATTCTAATCTCTTACCTTGCTCACAATCTGGGACCATCCCTACAATTCCCAAAAAAAAGCCTGGGAAACTTGATGATGTTCGCTCAAATGGCTGGCTTGATGCAATGAAATCATCTTCCCCTCCTCACAAAAGAGTCAAAGATTTCAACTTTGTCGATTTTGTTTCAGATGAAGCAGAAACTGCCTACCAGTCTTGGATGGTATATTTCATTCTTCTTCGATACTTGTAGAACTGTTGTGTGTGTGTCAATTACCTTTTTCTTAGCAATCTTGCTAATGTCAAAGTTCCTTATTGTCTCCTCACAGATAAGGTATCCATCAGCGCTCAACTCCTTCCAAACAATAGTGAATCATGCAAGGAATAGGAAGCTAGTCGTGTTCTTAGATTATGATGGCACTCTTTCCCCCATAGTAGATGATCCTGATCGAGCTTTTATGTCCAGTGATGTAAGAAGTTACTTGGCCTTTAGTTTACGGATACATTTGCAATTTCAAGCTGTTAATGTTATCACGTAATAGAATAAACCTGATTTCAGATGCGCTCAACATTAAAGAGTGTCGCAAAACATTTTCCAACGGCCATCATTAGCGGAAGAAGCCGTGACAAGGTAGCTAGATGTACATATTTTTGAAGTCTTATCATATAAATATATAGTCAAGTATTCTGTTCCATGAATTTTCCAATTCTTCCTTTCTTTTGTTTGATCAGGTATTTGAATTGGTCGGGCTATCTGAATTATACTATGCTGGTAGTCATGGGATGGACATCATATTCCCAGCTAGAGGCCCAGAGTCCAAAAATAATGTAAATTATGTTAAGTCTACTACTGATCAGGAGGTAATATATTTAACAGTGAGTTATCTTCATATTAAACTAGCTAAGTTTTTGCCGTTGATCTTTCGATTTTGCATGTACAGGGCAAGGATGTAAATCTATTCCAACCTGCTAGTGAATTTTTACCAATGATCAACGAGGTATGTGATTCTGCACAAGAACAGTCATCTCTTAAATTGATAAAAAAGTCTTGTAAACTTCGTTTGATTTCCCAGGTATTCCAAAAGCTAGTTGAGATTACAAAAGACATAAAAGGATCAAAAGTGGAGAACCACAAATTTTGTACTTCTGTACATTATCGAAACGTAGATGAGAATGTAAGCACATTGATGCCTTAATTACTTCTCTTGAATGTTAAAACTGATCATTTTTGTTTTTTTGGGTTGTGAATTCCAGAATTGGCCTGTAATTGCACAGTATGTTCATGACATTTTGAAAGACTATCCTCGATTACGACTAACTCATGGACGAAAGGTATATTACATTTTGCTTTCACTCTGCACGCGGTCTACATGCATGTACTGAATGCTTTCATCTGCAGGTTTTAGAGATTCGTCCGGTGATTAACTGGGATAAAGGAAGAGCTGTTGAATTTCTTATTCAGTCTCTAGGTCAGTACATAAACGCCAAATCTCCAACTCATCAATCAATCAATCAAATAAAAACTAAAACTAGCGTGTTCAAATTGCAGGATTTAGTAATCTTGATAATGTGCTTCCTATATATATTGGAGATGATAGGACAGATGAAGATGCTTTCAAGGTAGCACAAGGACTATATTATCGTATACATGTTCGATAATCGCTTCTACAAAATATACTCTTATTTGTTTTGTTTTTCTTTCCTTTAGGTGCTGAAGAAGAGGAGTCGTGGTTATGGGATCCTCGTATCAGCTGTCCCGAAAGAAAGCAACGCTTTCTTCTCACTCAAGGACACTTTGGAGGTAATAAATCTCTCTCTCTCTCTCTCTCTCTACCACGCTTTAATTAATCTAGAGATATAATTCTGAAGTAAGATGATCTGAAATTTGAGTGAAGGTTCAAGATTTCCTTGAGTGCTTGGTGAGAATGGCAGAGGATGATGTAAAGACACATGAGTGCAGCCCAGAAGCATCTGAACATATGTGAAAAGCTGTCTAGCTATCTGATTCCTCAGTTGTGTCAAAGGCTGGGTCTTATGTTATATATATAGTTATCTAATTCTTTTTTTTTAAATTAATTTTTTAGATATATTGCCTAAATAATTTGCTTTTCCAGCATTGTAAATCTTTCATTTTGCCTTTAACGTCTCGTTTTTGGTGGATGCTGAGGTTTGTAAGCCTCTTTTAGATACAGGTGGTTTTTTTAGTTTTTTTATCTGATCAACTTTTGCCTTGATATTTCGTAATTGTACAATCCTCTCCTATTACTTACCTTACTTGTTAGCTCCTAAATACATACTCCCTCCGTCCCAATAGAAGTTGACACACTTTCCTTTTAGGTTTGTTCCACTAAAGTTGACACATTTCCTTTTTAATATATGAGACCCACACAGAAACAATTAATCTATTCTCATGGACCCCACATATCACATCTAATACAATTACCCACTACAAATTAAATATTATTTCTCTTACTTTACTTCACTTTACATTAAATTATTATACTCCTTAATTTCCGTGCCCAAAAAAAATTATAGCGACTTCTATGGGACGGAGGGAGTATTATTTTTCACATGATGTAATACTCCCTCCATCCCATACTCATCTACGCCAAGTTGCTTTTTAACAAATTTTATTGAATTTTAATGAGTATTGTGGTATTTTTAGGTAATAAATAAATTATAAAGTATGTTATGTGTGTTAGGTGGTAATTGTATTTTTGAAATTAAGATAACTTGTTGGTTTATGTGAAGTTTCTTTTTTTGAGTGGTAAAAATACGTATGAGATGGACGAAAATGAAAAGTGTGAAGATAAGTATGGAACGGAGGGAGTATTATGCAAAATGAATAAATTACCATAGTGGGTTTGTCAGGCTACCATTGTGGTCAGAAAAATATCAAATACAACTTTAATTTATATTTGATTTATAGAAATATATACTCATAAAACTCGCTATCCTAGTTTATTTATTTCGTACTCCCTTTATCTGTCAATAATATTTTCACCCTGAAAAACTATATGATAGAAGAATATTTTTATATAGTAATAGTAATATTTTCATTTAATAATCTTAAAAGACATTTAAATTTAAAAATATCACATAATCCAACATACATAACTATACATATACTTTATTTTTTACTCCCCGTACATAACATTATTGCTTATTTATTTATCCTATTACACTCTTTACCCTAATACCAATGTAAAATTTTTTAAGTAAATAATCTCTCAATACATTATGTTTTCACATTATCACTCTCACTTAACACAAAATTTATTTGATCACTTATTTATTATTTAAAAACACAAAATGACCCTCAAAAAGTTAAAAAAATCGTCAAAATGCCATTCTTTATAAATTTTGTATCTATAGATACAATGAAGAGTTTTATGGGATAGGGGAGTACCAAAAAGTACTAAAAAAAATTTTTTAAAAAAAAAAATTGGTCAACAAATTAAAAAGTATTATTTTTATTATAAGAGAAATATTACTAATCCTTCCAAAAAGTATTATTTTTTAATATATGAAGTGTTAATTTTCAAAATGCATGGGTATTACTCTTCTCAAAATACTTATAACTTTTGTTATGAGTAATATTACTCATGTCCGTGGTCCTGGAGCATACAAGTATGTGCCTAATTTAAGCCAAATCTAAACCACTCTGCCCAACAACAATAATTCACCTAGTGAAGATGCCCAACCTGTATCAGATGTCCACTACGTAGGTTAGTAGATTACATCTTAGATAAGTTAAGGGAAAATAGTTGTTAGTTAATTTGTTAGCATTGTCAAAGATAATATCATCTTCTAAAAATATCTTGTGTCCTTTTCTTTATATATGTAGCAGATAGGAAGGAATGAGGATTATGTGAGATTTGGCTAGTAAATTTCTTCATCTTTCTTTCTTTCTCTTGGAGTCCACACTCACTCAAAGAGTGCTTGCCTTATAAATTCTCTTTTTATCAATATTCAATATAAATCGTATCATTTTGGTGCTCTCGTTGAGAGGAATTCAACCATGACAGAAGCAAATCTCATTGAAACCCTTTAGAATATGCAAAAATAGATTGAGAACCAATCCATCTCCCTACAGAAACATTTTAAAAATCAATCCAAAACACTACATCAATCTATGCAGCAGTTTGTAGAGATGGTGGATGGGAGTATAGATGAACTTAAAGAGCAGATATATGGTTCAAGTAAAGCATCGAGCAACAACAATTGACCACCACTTCGAGCAGTATCATACACTGAAACATTGAATTATGGGTCGGAGATCAACAATATCACTCGACTTGATTCATGAAATTGGAGGTACCAAGTTTGACGGAACAGATCGATCCAGACTGATGGATTTTTCAAGTTGAGGAATTTTTTATTTCCATAGCACTTCATAAGTTATGCGACTGTGAATTGCATCTTTTAATATGGAAGGATGGGCAGCAACTTGGTTCAATGGATGAAGTCCAACAAATTACTCACTACATGACTAGAATTTTTTAGTAATTTAAGGAATTGATTTGGCGCCCCTCTATACGAAGATTATCATGAAAATTTGTCAAAGTTAACCTAACCTAAACTTCTACAGTGGCAGAGTTTCAATCGGAGTTCAAATCACTAATGAACAAGGTAACATATATCTCTAAAAACCTCTTGATTTGTTTTTTTATTATTGGTTTGAAACCAGATCTTCAAAGAGAGTCGTTCTTTGCTAAACCACTTTTTTTATGAAAGTATTTTCCTTACAAAGGCCCATTCCGTGGGCTAATGCGAATTGGATTAAGAATTGGGGGAAGGGGGGGGGGGGGGGGGGGCTCAGCCCATGACCAACTCAGTTACAATTAAACCAAATACAAAACCAGTAGCACCTTCAACCACTTCCACCATTTCTATCAGTGCCGAACCCATAAACAACTCACCAAATATCACTACCCACCCACCAGTTCTCAAAAACACCTACACTACCTATGGAAGGTTATCCCAAACTGAGATTCGTGAGAAAAGAAAAAAATGTTGTGTTATAATTGTGATAAGAAGTGGACCCCCACCCAATAATGTGTGAGTCAATTTCTGTGTTTACTGGGAACAAATGATGTTAATGAAGAAAGAGGAGAAGTAATTGAGAGAGAGAGAGAGAGATCTTGTAGGAAATAACCAAATTATCTGATATTTCCAGTTTGCAATCATTAGCGGGTCAAACCAGCCCACGAGCTCTTCGTTTATGGGTCAAGATTAAAGGGAATAGAGTGCAAGTTTTAATCGATAGTGGTAGCACCTATAATTTCATCAAACCTTTTGTAGTAGAGAAATTGAAGCTAGTGGTGAGTTCTAGAGGGAGCTTCCGAGTTTATGTTGGCAATGGGGATTATTTAATATGTAATACCAAATGTCCACAGTTGGATATTGAATTACAACAAAACAAATTCCCAGTTGAATTGTTTGTAATTCAAATTAAAGTTCTAGTTATTGTTTTGGGGGTGCAATGGTTGCAAAATCTTAGAAAGGTTACTCATATTATGTAGACATGACTATCAATTTTCTTTAGAATGGAAAAAATATAAAATTAACGAGTGAGACAATGAATATGCCAACGCCTATTGCATTTCAGTAGTTGGAGGCATTGATTATAAGTGATGAGTTCGATACATTATATGAGCTTCATGTCTATAAGATCTCTAAGAGTGGTGACCACCGTGGGAGTTCTACTTACATTGGTGAATTACCACTAAAAGTTTCACTAGAAATCAGTGAAGTTTTATTGGAGTGCCATCAATTGTTCTTTCAACCTAGAGGGAGTTCTACTTACATTGGTGAATTACCATCAATTGTACCGCCTATTGGATCACCGAATACATCTTTTGCCCAATAGTAAGCCGGTGAATGTTAGGCCATATCAATATCCATATTTTCAAAAGGCATAGATTGAAAAAAATGGTTAACGAGATGTTGGATCAAGAGCTTATACGTTCAACTAACAACTTATTTTCTTCTCCAGTCTTCCTTGTTCGAAATAAGGATGGAAGTTATCAATTTTGTTCGGATTATCGGGCAATAAATGCAATAACAGTTAAGGACAAGTTCCCAATTCCTATGGTGGATGAACTTTTGATGAATTGCGCATGGCAAGAATTTTTACCAAGCTCGACCTTCGTTCGAGATACTATATTCAAATTAGGATGCATCAAAAGATATTTATAAAATGGCATTCGAGGCAATAAATGGGCATTATGAATTTGTAAGCCATTTTGATTGACTAATGCCCCATCTACATTTCAAGCAGCCATGAATTGCATTTTTGCTCTTTCTTTGCGAAAATTCATCATAGTATTCTTTGATGATATTTTGATTTACTCTCCCATCTTGGATACACATATAAATCACTTGAGATTGGCATTAGACGGTTTGAAGTAGTCAATTTTTTTTATCAAAATGTCCAAATGTTCTTTGCTAGTTGGAGGTTGAGTATTTAGGACATTTGGTTGGCAATGGAGTGGTGTGTGGATCCCCAAAAAATTGAGGCAATGACGGCATGGCTAGTACCAAAATATGTGAGGTAACTTCGTGGCTTCTTGGGGCTTATATGATATTGTAGGAGGTTTATATGGGGATACACTACTATTGCAGCCCCTTTAAAGAGTTGCTTCGAAAGAATCCTTCAATTGGAGTGAAGCAGCAATGGAGGCCTTTGAAGCTCTTTAAAGAGCTACTGTAGTTGCCCCTATTTTATGCTTACTTGATTTTTTGTATGAATTCATAATTGAAACATATGCATCGAATGATAAGACTGGAGCTTTCTTAATGCAACAAGGGCATTCACTCTCATTCTGTAATAAAAAAATGGGGCGGGCCACAATTGCAAGGAGCATCGATTTATGCATGCGAAGGAACTGCATGCAATTTATGAAGCCATTTGCAAATAGTGACAATATTTTTAGGGGAGGACCTTCATCATAAGAACTGATCAGAAAAAGCATAAAAGAATTATTTCAATAAATAGTTTTGATAATAGAGATAATGATGTAGCTACATCTGACGAAGAAATTTTGTATAGTGATTCTCAAAATACAGCGCCATCATAGCATATATTTAATCTGTAATTAATAGAGGATTTGATTCTTTTAAATGTAAATATTGTTCTTCATATATATATATATATATATATATATATATATATATATATATATATATATATATATATATATATATATATATATATATATATATATATGCTCAATTATACATTGTACTTGTATTTATTCTCAATCAATGAAATAAACAAGAACATAAAGAAACACCATTCTATTGTTATAATTCTTTATGATATCCGCCTTGTGATCCTACCTACCTCATCTACCCAGTTAGCCATGTCTACTATTGACAAGTCCACCAATACACCAAACAACACATCCCCTGAAACTTCTTCAAATGAACTTCCTCCTCTTATCCAACTCAAAGCCCTCACCCAACTACCCCTTCGTCTAACCCCCACCAACTACGTCTTGTGGAAACTTCAGTTTGCGTCATTATTCTTCGGTTTGGATCTCATGAGGTATCTTGACGGATCATCACTCTCCCCCTCTAAGAATTTTACTCAAGCACCACTGCTATGCCAAATCCTTTATTTGTTCATTGGCGTAGTCAAGATCAATTGATTCTTCATACGCTAATTGCATCAATTACTGAACCAGTCATTCCAATCATTGTCTCTGCAGAGCGCACATGATGCGTTGAATAACCTACACCGTGTGCTTCATAAAAGATCTCAATCTCATATAATCCACTTGAAGGATAAACTCTCTTCACTCAGTAGAGGTACTCTCCCTATCTCTGAATTTCTATTAAAAGTAAAGGCGATTACGGATGAGATAGCCACTCTCGGAGCTCCTCTCGGTTATGAAGATCTACTGATATACTGTAATCGGGGCCTTGATCCTTCGTATAAGGAAGTCATTGCGTTGCTTCGAACTCGTGATACTCCAATATCCTTCGAAGAACTCTTTGACAAACTGATTGACCACGAGACATACTTGCGTGATTCCGAAACAAATACACCCTCTCCCATACTAGCCATAAATGCCACCAAAACTTCAACCCGCTCCAATCGTCCACCCAACTCCTTCCGTACACCACCTCTATCTCACGCACCAGGTATCTTACCACCTCAACAAACACCAACCCTGCAATCCAGCTCACTGGGACCTGCACATGATTCATGTCCCAAAGGTAATAGATAATCCATTGAATGTCAATACTACCATCATATAGGTCACATAACGGATACATTTTGGGATTTGTTTCCACATCTGCGACCAGTCTCCCAGCAAGTATGCTACTCTTACTTCTGATGCAAGCCATTGCCTTCTCACTATATTACATGGCTCCTCGACTCTGGTGCGATGAATAACGTCACTTCCAATTTTTCAGATCTCTCATATCATCAACTCTATGATGGCCCCGATGATGTGGTTTTAGCTAACAACACTGCTCTTGAAATCTCTAATATTGGTAAAACAAATAGTTCTACCAATCTTTCTTCGTCTAATGTTCTACATGTTCCCCTTCTAAAGCGTAATATTATATCTGTATCTCAATTTTGCGTTAAAAGCTCTGCTTCTATTGAATTATTTCCTAAATATTTCAACGTTAAGGATCTAAAAACCTGCTCGATACTTCACCAAGGCTAAGAAAAACATAACCTCTACGAATGTTCCTTCACGCCTTAATTGTTGGATTGTATACTAAAAGTCTAGCTTTTTGTATGAACAATGCTTTTGACAATATTTGAAATAAGAATCATGTGACCAAACATTTTGATTAATTGTTTATGAATTATTGCAAAAGTCCATTTACTTTATACTATAGATAATATGGTGTGTGGCGCCACACAGAAGATCGTATTATCGGCTCCTTAAAAGTATAAATAGATGCTCACAATCGAGATGGATGGGGACTATCTATCAGGATGGTTGCAGTGTGATTTGGTATTAGTCGGTCTTGACTATAAAATTGCACTAGTGCGCTTTGTGTGTATTGAGCAGGACCGCGGTGAGATCGTTTGGTTTATACTGACTATATAATAGAACTAGATCTCTGTTATTATGAATGTTCGTACTCTTAATTCTTATATAATAAATCTGACACGTAAGCGAGTATTTATTTCTTTAATTCATCAATGGGTGAGATTTAATCGTAAATCAATAAGCTCGATGAGTTGGGAGATGTTACTGTCTCTATGGTGTGCTGTTGATTATAGAAGGAATCTGTGTAACGGAATTAACTGATGATGTCCCCTTGAGAAGCTCATAATGATTATCATATAAAGCCTGCAAGTGAATTTATTCCGGCTTGATAATAAGGTTGAGTGGTACTACTCTCGGTAAAGATATTAATTAATAGAGTTGTTAGTAACTTAATTAATTAATGGGCATTTAATCTTAAACACGGGGAGATTAACGGGCTCATAATAAGAGGGAGCCCATAACGTAATTTGAGATTAGGGTGGCATTGCAATAATATTTCTTTAGTGGATTGATTTATTATTGGACTTAAGTATAAGTTTTGGGCTAATCTTGGATGCTTAAGCCCAATGGGAGGCCCAACCCTAATTTCTCCTCCTGGTCCCTGTTGTAGCCTATAAATAGTTAATCTCAGCAGTTTGGTAACCTACAATTCACGCTAAAAACCGTGAGGTAGCGAGAATCACTACAGATTAATTTTGTCTTGGAGATCGTTGCCCACACAACATCAAGACACGACTTAAGAATTCAACAGAAGTTCGAAAGGTCGTTTGTTCGCGCTGTTCAACATCTTCAACAACAAACCCTGGTGAAAGGTAATACAATTCTATGATTATGCTTCTGCTGCGATAGAATTGCATGGAACCCTAACGGTTCACGTTAACCAAAAGATCCAAACTCCAACAATTGGTATCAGAGTGTAGGTTCTATGGCTAAATGTGACACGTTAGGCTAGGGTTTATGAGCCATACGTGAATTAGGGTTTAGAATATGTTTCTTGTTGAATACTTTAATTATACACGGGGCACACATACACAGTATGAGAGTCGACACGGCAGCGACACGTTGATGGACGACGACACGGTGGCGGATGGTGGTTTGACATCATGGCTGCATGATCAAGGAATGGCGACATTGGCTGGACGATCACGCGAAGGCATGACCTATCGCTGTTTGATCGTAAGCATGGGAACACAGCGCTAGGCAGGCGTTGCACGGCACTAGTCCAGCACAGGCATGTGTGGCGACTGTCTTAGGCGGTATACGGTGAAAGTGAGCGACGACCGCATGGCGCTGTCCAGGCTTGGCACGAGCGGTGGTGTGTGAAAGGCGACGTGAGTTGCACGGGTGTCTCCTAGACAATACAGTGATGGAGCCAGATCAGGGCATGAGCATCGCAAGTTCGCTATTTGGGCGGCACGGTTGAAGGCCACACGATGCTGGAGCGGTGGCGCCATGAACTTGTTTTTAATTTTGGTTAAATTGATTTAGAGCAAGTGTACTCTATCGTGTGTAGCACGTAAGCGACCAAGTGCAAAATTTATATAATATCAAAGCCAAGGGCGAAAGTGGGTAGCCGTGTTTGAGAAGTGCTTCACTCTAGTAGGACGAATCAATAAGGAGGGTCGACTATACTACAAACTAACAACTAGGAAAGCAATTAAAGATAGAACATGTACAAATGAGATGGATGATGGGTGAAGGTGAACAATCTAAGAAATATGTAAGGCAAACAACATTCATGGTAAGGTATATATACTCACACACACACATGCATTGATGGTTTTCATGTTATGATATTAAGGGCAATCATGTTTGTACCCCTAACCCCTATGACCAAGGTGATTAGGTTCTCAACTCTTTTATAAGTTTAAATCTCCTAGGATTGTTCTTACTCTCAATTCCCATGAAGGTACTATGATCATAAGTTGGGTTCTCCTTACTAGTTCATCACTAATGTCCTATCATGAGGTTCTAAGCACTTGAAGGGTATGACTTACCTCTCCTCATACTAACTAAGTCATCTCATGCAATCACTGATTCAATTAAACCACTATACATAATATTGGAATGGTCATCCTAACACTATGAATAGAGAATTTAACCACACAAATCATACATAAAATGAGAATAAGCATTCATGATAGAAAATATTCATAACAATCATTTCATCAAACATGTGGTGTGCAAAATCTACATAATACCTAACCCATCATATTGCTAGTCTCACTTGAGGACTAGCCACTACATATCATAATAGAATCAATACATTCCATAGCTTGCTCCAATTGAGCCAAATAATGAAGAAAATAACAAAATAAAGGTAAGTTGGCTCCCCTTTGATGGTGAACTTCATCCCCTTTGATCATGCTAAAATCTTCAACCAATGATGAATTCCTCTTCTTAGATTGGCGGATGGATGAATTTATGGATGGATTTGAGGAGATCAAGTGGTTTGAATAGATGAAGTGAAGGATAGAAGAGATGGAGATGAATGTATATGATTTAGGTGTCTAGTGTGTGTGGAAACTGATCCAAAATGATTCCTCCCAAATTTTGTGGTCAAAACATGTATTTATATCCCCATGGAAGCTTCTAGAACACTTAGAAATCATAAAACTTACTTTTGTCAAAACACGGGTCGTGTGCGGAACACGGCCATGGGGGTGGCCGTGTAGCGTTTTCTGGTGTCGGAACACAGCCACCCCTTACAGGGCCTTGTTCGGAACACGGCCCGTGTAGGTGCAGCGCGTGCAGCGCAGTCTCACCGTTTCGCGCATAACTTTCACATCCGATCTCAGATTCGAGTGATTCTTGCGCTCACACGACCCTCTCTTCCGAGGTCTATTTTTTTTACATCTTCTTTATCGTGTCTAGAATCTATTTTTATCTGAAATCACAAAAATTACACCAATTTATCAATTTTATAAATATTTACAAATATAGCACAATTTAAGGTACTTAATCATGAAAATCATACATTTATCATTTCAAAGCACAATCTCCATATCTTCATATAACACCACCAAATGATATACAAAATGTAAAAACACACAAGAATACATAGTAATGACACTAAAATCTAGGTGAAAATGACACCAATCAGGCGGCACGATGACGGATTGCGAGCGGCACACGTGATGGCTTGGCAGGCACGCAGAAGGGCTGAAGGCTGTGGTGGTAGGCGTACTTGTGCATGTGACGACGACCTGAGTGCAGACTAGGGCGAGTAAGATGAGTCAGTGTTGCGGCCAGGTCAGGTTCTGCATTGTGGCAAGGTCGAGTCGGCGTGGTTGCTGGGTCGAGTCTTCTTGATGGCTGAGCAAGTCGATGAAATGGATTGGCAGACGCGCGTTGGGCGCTTGTTGTCGGGCGAAGCACAAATGGTAAAATGTTGGGCGCCGGGCGCAAGATGTCTCGCATGGCAGCGCGCACATTAGCGCACGGATCGATGGGCATTGGTGTCTGTTGGTGCAAACGGGATTCATGATGGGCTGCGGGGAACAGGGATGTAGGCGGGTACGTGCACACGGATGCTGGCGTGCGGTTGGCGGGCACATTGCCGAGCACATCATAGGTTCTTATCGAGCATTGCGCACACGGAAGAGCACACGGTGGCGAGCGAGTTGACGGATGAGCTGGCGGGCGGGCAGCGTGCATCGCTGCTCATGTCAAGCTTTGTCTATGTGGAACCCCGTGACCTCACTGGGGAGGTCGATCCCCATCTGCATTGCCCACATTCGTATTTGGTAGCGAACAATCGAATTCACTGATTTATAACTGCCATAATTGATTTAATTATCTGATTATTATTATATATGTATGCATGATTCTCTGTGATTTACTATCTTATTTTTCGTAATAGGAGCATGCTAGGTTGCGTATTATACTTGGAATATTGTATGCATGTAAAAACCCTCTTGTTAAATAACTAAGTGAGTGAAGGATTGGTTAATAAATCCCGCGGCCTCCATTATTGGTTTGTAATATGATGAAAGTATACTTGCGAGTTGGCTATAGTGCCTTCCTCCCCAATGGATGGGTATATTTGAGGATCACTGGTACAGACTTCTTTAAATAATTATTGTTTGTATGTGAAGCACATGAACTTGCGAGTTGGCTAAAGTGCCTTCCTCCCCAATGGATGATTTTATTTGCTGATAACTGGTACAAACTTATTATTAATGATTATAGGAAATTATTTAGGCATGTATGATCTTCTCCAACTCAAGGGGCATAAGCTTGAATAATGGACTTAGTATAAAAAATGGTATACACTTAGGTGCAATTAATATGTATCCTCCCCAACGGAGTCACTGCTATTATTTTGCATGGCTAAAGTACAACCGACTATTAATTATGGTGTCATAAGGTTAAATTGATTTTTGGAATTAATGGATAAAACCTTCTCTTGCAAATGTTAGAGTTTGTATACGTCCACACTAACGTGGCATGCAAATTCACGGTGCTTGAGATGTCGGTGAATTTATTTTATATTGTTTTAAGGGAATCAATATAAATTTTAAATTCGAAGTATTTGATCGTTGTATTTATTAATTACTTGATTCTCTGTATTTTCAAATGATTTTATTTCACTTATTGTTAACTAAAAGAAAAATATTTACTCGTCCATAATTAGATGATTGATAAGAATATTGGTTTTAATTCTTACTACTTAGGAAAACATAAATGTGATCTCACTAAGGATGTCCTCTGATACCTATTAAGTCTCTAGTGGAGATGTGAGAGGTTCATAGAAATATGATGGACAATCTCATGAGACTCTTCGGATACTTGAGTAAGTTAGAAAGACAAGAGATCATGGTTAACTTGATGAATGAATTGGAAAACTTGAAGTAAAAATTGAAGGGGAAACCTAGGTCAATTTATTCTCCATAGTTTGCCTAGATGTTTTGAGCAAGTAACACCTGAACTACAAGTGGTTGTATATGATGGGAAACTTCTGACAAAACATGTGGGGAAGGAAAGTCATTTTCATCAAGAAGTGAACAAGGTTAGTATCTTTTTCAATAGTTGTTGAAGCATAATTAGTGATGGTGTTTATTGATATGTTGTGTGTAAATACCGGAATCACTAAGTGTCTGCAACTAAGTGATGATGAGATTATTGTATTCATGGTAAAGCTACGAAGGTAGTGGTTATTGCAGTGGGAGTTATTTATTATCTTATGATAGGAATAAACGTTTGATTATGAGAAATTGTCTTTACCTACATTTTCATAAAAAGAATTTCATTTCAGTTTCTATGTATTTATGGATGGATACTCTATTACATTTAAATGACATGGTCATTATAATGAAGGATGAAGCTATAATATGTTTTGGTACGTTGGTGGATAATTTGTGCACTCTTAAATCATATTTATCTCGCGGATACAATAAATAGTAATTAATAACACATCTTCTAATCTTAGTAAGAGAAAGGAACCTTCGAATATGAACCGAAAATACTTTTGGCATCTAAGACTATGTAATATCTTAGCCCAACTAGATTTTTTTTTTAGAAAACCCAAAACCTATTTATTTATTTTATGGCCCAAAAGGCTAGCCCTATCTTAGCCCAACTAGATTTTTTTTTGAAAGCCCAAAACCTATTTATTTATTTTATGGCCCAAAAGGCCAGCCTTATCTTAGCCCAACTAGATTTTTTTAGAAAGCCCAAAACCTATTTATTTATTTTGTGGCCCAACGTTTCAGCCCACTTAAATGGCCTGATATATAATTATTAAGGCTAAAGTTAAAAAAAAAAAAAAGAAGAACCGGAAAAGAAAAACAAAAGAGGGAAAATAAGAGAGTGTAGAGGAGAAACCCTTGTTGATCAAATTCTCCCTTACAACCCTCATCCTAGGTGGTTTCTAAGTTGTTTTGAGGTAAGTGATGTGTGAATTAAGCTTCCTTCTTCCATGGTTTTGTAATTTTGTGGGGTTTTTCTTTTTGGTATGTGGGTAATTTGCAGACTGTTCGAACAGATTTTGACATAGCTATTGCCCTCTAAAGTTTGTAAACTTAATTTCTGTACGTAGCTGAACTCGTTAGCTTTCTGTAGCCACTTGAAACGCCTCAATCTGATTATTCTACAATTAGTTATGATTTTTCTCGTAAACTGCCGCTAGCTAGAAAATTTCAGAATTTTTAGGTTGAATTCAAATTATTTTCTATCGTTTCGTTTAGTTAACGATTGAAACTGGTTATATGGGATTGGGAACTGATGTTAAGGAGTTACATGCCATTTTTATTTAATATCGACTCATTCGAACTCGATTAGGATTTGTTTGTAGCAATGAAAGGTGATGTTACCCCTAATAGTAAGTTATATTTGATTTGTCTTTAATTGTTCATCTCCTTTCTAGGTAAAGAACTATCGACGAAGAGCAAGGGACCGACTTCAGATTCCGGAGAGAGTTAATCACTTCCTTGTGAGTTGATAATTTGGGAACGACTTCTCTTGTGGGAAGTGTGGACCCTCGATAAATGTGCATTTATTTTAGTTTTAGTTAATTGATAAGAAAATTATTGGGTATTGTGTTATGTGGTAAAGAGCCTGATTGGCTCGATTGCTCTGGTTAGAGTCATGTTAGTCATTTTATGAGTATTATTGATTTTAACTTATGTTGAAGAGTCTTGCCGGCTCGATATCTGATAACATTTATTGTGAATTATTTGAGAATTGATTTCTGGTTGTTCTTGTGTGCCAATTAAGACTCTAACTTGAGTCGTTATTCATCTTATGATGCACATGCATATGTATGCCTGGTACCAAGGTTAAGTAGCCCGAATTGGTCACTGTTCGGGTGAGTTGGAGCGACATTGATTAAGTAGCCCGAATTATCGCGGTTCGGGTGAGTTAGAGTGACAACCAAGTTGCCCATTACTTAGCAAACCCGGGTGAGTTAGATCTAACGGGGCACCTGTCCATTTGCCAAATACTGATACTCTGGAGGGTGATCGTTAGATGGATCAGTCTATTATAGGCTCAGTCAACGTCACCGGTGTGGGACATGCATGTCATATATGTTTATATGTTTATATGTTTGATCATTTCAAGTATTCACGTCGATATTGAATTGTGAACTTTAGCACTTGGCGTGTTGAGAAAGAATATTAATGTGCATTTTATCTAGAGTAACGGTGACGGGCTTGGACTGTCTCTCGACGGAGAGCTCAGTTTGAGGAGGATATTGACTACCCTCGCGTCTTTTATGTGATAACATGATGTTTGAACTAATTGTGTTATTCGTAAATATGCACTAAGGTTTTTATTTTCATTAATACGTATACTGAGTGAGAAATAGTTATTGTGGTACGAAATGTTGGATTTTATGTTATGAACCGCGAGTGGGAATACATGCTTCGTATAAGGGTCGGGGTGACCGGCTTATCACCTCACTGAGCTAGTGGTTTTTCTCACCCCCATCATTCTTTCCTTTTCAGGCTGTTGATATCGTTTTGGTTAGAGGTTTGCCTATCGTTTGCTCGTCATCCAATCAGTGTTTTGGGTACTTTCTCTTTAATATAAATTGACGAATTCATTAGCGAGATTGTATAGTTTATATTTTGTGACCCCCTTGATGTTCTTTTTGTACCTTCGCGATGTTATATCGTTCATGTATATTTTCTTTAAACTAAGTTACATCGTTGTATTTTGTACCTTTGTAAATCCTTGTTGATACTTTATGAGATGATGTCCTCGAGTTGTACCCGTTGTTATCAGTTGTTCAGTTCTACAGGTACTTGATAGCAAGCCTTACGTTTTCTATAAACTTTGTGGAGTGGAGTGCACCCATTCTGCGAAATTTATAGTTAACGTGGCGGTTGTCGCATTCTGTCTGGGGTCGGGGCGTGACAACTTTCTTGGTATCAGAGCCTGGTTTTATGATTCTCATTCTTTTTGAGTCGATCCAATGGGTCCAACTTTGTTTCTATGTCATCCTAAGGTATCATATTGCCTTGATGTTGACCTTGCATTTTCTTTCCTTTCTTCCTTTCAGTCATTATGGCACCTCCAGTTCGTCGTCGAGGTCGAGGACACGCTCCTCGTGATCCTCCGAGTCCTCTACTCTCTTCTGTTCCTCGTGGACCTCGAGGACATGTTTCTTCTGATCATGCCGTTCCTCCGATGGTTACGGACCCTATCAATTCTGATCATAGGGTGCCGGTTTTCCAGGTAGAGTAACCACGGGCCCAGTTGCGGGTTGAGCACATGATGACACTGGAACAATACCAATTATATTATGATCATATTCGAATACATAGTGTTCCACCACCTACAACGGCTCATACGACTACGACTGTCACTGAAGAGGTTCTTCGTGCTAATGAACCGATTCGACCTACAACTAATGTACCAGTTTTTACTCCAAAAATGACTTTAAGAGGTTCTGCTTCTCGAGGTGCACTTTTTATACCCGATTTGGTGAAAGCAATTGAAAACATGGGGACTTCGAAATTTGACGGTGCAAGAAATGCTTCTAAAGCGGGGGCATGGTTAAAGGAGATTACAGAGACCTTTGACACCTTGATGATTGAAGAATGTTATCTTGTGGTCATTGTGACCAAGCTGTTAGGCCCAGATGCACGACGATGGTGGCAGAATCTAAAAGAGACATCTTCGATTACTATTACGTGGGCTATCTTTGTGGAACGATTCAAAGATCGATACTTCTCTCAGTACATCAAGGATCAGAAGATAAAGGAGTTCTTCAACCTCTTTCAAGGCATTATGTCGGTCGGGGAGTAAGAAAGCAAATTTCAGGAATTGCGAGAATTCGCACCCGAGTCATATACGACGAGAGACTTATGCAAGAGATTTGAAGATGGTCTTAACTTAAATATTCGAGATCGCATCAAGTCCGGAGACAAGTATGAGAGTCTTGATGATCTCGTAGAAGAAGCCCTGAGGGTAGAAAGTTTAGTTCAGGCCAGACATAAGCTTGCAGAACGATCTCAAAAGAAAAGACAAGAGAGCGCATTTCCAGGAAATGCATCGAAGGTGTATAGGGGTGTGGGATCTTCGCGTGGCGCACCAAGTTCGGTATCTATTAGTTTTCCTCAACCTCGGGAGCAGTTTAGTAGAGGCAGGAGCAATGTCTCGGGATCAGTTGGTGAAAATTGCAAGTGCCAGAATTGCTTAAAATATCACGACGGCCCCTGTAAGGCTCCTCAAGTATGTTTTCAGTGTCGACAGTCGGGGCATATGCGAAGTTCTTGTCCTCAGCTTATGGGAGTGAGCAGTCAGTGTTCTGGTCAGCTTCGTGGTAAACTAACATATTCTACACCCAGAGATACTCGATCTGCAGTTACCAGAGTGCCAGATGCCTCAAGCGGCCCTAGTACTCAATCACCTATGCAAGGAAGGAAGCAAACTAGAGTATTTCATATTTCCCAAGTAGAGGCTCGCTCAAATCCGAAGGTTGTGACAGGTAATTTATAATCTGAGTATTTTCACATGCTAGATCTAACCCCGCCTTGTTATGCCACTTGATTACGAATAAAACATTCGTAAGAAATTCTATCTTTCCGAATTTTTAAATCACAATCTCACATAATATTGCTTCTTTAGGCCATGTGTTTGTGGGAGACCATCAGGTCTACGTTTTATTTGACCCAGGTTCTGATAGGTCTTATATCCGGGATGATCTTACTGCGATCTTAGATTATCCTATCTCTCATTTGTCACCTGGAATCATCGTTCATACCCCCTCTTGGAGAGCGTCTAATTCGTGATTCGGTATTCCTTAGTTGTCCATTGAAGATCAAAGATGTCATTCTAGAGGCTGAATTGTTACCATTGCCTTTGATTGATCTTGATGTTATTCTTGGCATGTATTGACTTTCTTCTCATCATGCAATTCTCGACTGTCACGAGAAGCTTGTTATTTTTCGTAGACCAGGATTCTCAGAACTTGTTTTTGAAGGTAAACTTCAAACAAGATCCCTCTCTTTTATTTCAATGTTGACTGCGCATAAATTAATGCGTAAGGGTTGTGAGGCATTCTTGGCATTTGTCATCGATACTTCTCTTTCTGAAACTAAACTAGATGACACCCGATCATGAATGAATTTCCTAATGTCTTTCCCGAAGACTTACCAGGACAACCTCCGAATCGAGAGATTAATTTTTCCATTGACGTACTTCCTGGAATCACACCTATATCGATTACTCCATATCAAATGTCGCCTGCTGAGCTCAAGGAACTCCAGACACAACTTGGAGAATTATTGGAGAAGGGGTTCATACGACCTAGCACATCTCCGTGGGGTGCTCCAGTTCTTTTTGTCAAGAAGAAAGATGGATCATTTTGCCTATGTGTCGACTATCGTCAATTGAATAAGGTGACAATCAAGAACAAATATCCTCTTCCAAGAATCGATGATCTGTTTGATCAATTGCAAGGAGCAACTGTGTTCTCAAAAATTGATTTGCGATCTGGTTATCACCAACTCAAGATTAGGGAATCTGATATCCCTAAGTCTGCTTTTCAAACCAGATACGATCATTTTGAATTTTGTGTTATGCCTTTTGGACTCACAAATGCTCCTGCAGCTTTTATGGATCTTATGAATCGGATCTTTAGGCCGTACTTAGATAAGTTTGTCATCATCTTCATTGATGACATTCTTATTTATTCTAAATCGGACGATGAGCATTCTCATCATCTAAGAATTGCTCTGAACATTCTCAGAGAAAATCAGCTTTATGCTAAATTCTCGAAGTGTGAATTTTGGCTTCGTGAGGTAAGCTTTTTGGGTCATCACATTTCTAAAAAAGAAATCTACGTCGATCCAGTGAAGATTCAAGCTATACTAGATTTGGAGCTTCCAAAGAACGTGACAGAGATTCGTAGTTTTCTGGGATTAGCTGGATATTATCGACGGTTTGTCATAGACTTTTCGTTATTGGCTTCATCTTTGATTAAATTGAGTCGGAAAGGGGTAAAATTTGAATGGAGTTAAGAATGCGAGGAAATATTTCAAGAATTGAAAAAATGACTCGTTTCAGCTCCTATTCTTGCTTTGCCAAACCCAGCGATTGGAGAATTTACCATTTATAGCGACACCTCGAGACAAGGATTAGGATGCGTTCTCATGCAAGAAGGAAAGTTTATTGCCTACGCTTCAAGGCAATTGAAGAAGAATGAAGAAAATTATCCTACACATGATTTAGAGTTGGCTGGAATCGTCTTTGCATTGAAGATCTGGAGGCACTATCTGTACGGTGCAACTTGTCGAGTTTTCACTGATCACAAGAGCTTAAAGTATATCACCATGCAAAAGGAGCTCAACCTCAGGCAAAGGCGATGGATGGAGTTGATTAGTGACTATGACTTAGTCATCGATTATCATCCTGGCAAGGCGAATGTTGTTGCAGATGCTCTGAGTAGAAAGTCTTCTACCTCACTTGCTTTGATTCAATCTTTTTATCTTCCTATGTTGGAGCAATTTAAATCTTTATACATTTTGCTCGATTGTGAAAAGTCTAATGATTCTGCCTTAATCGCCAAATTCGAGGTTAGACCTACCTTGTTCGAGAAAATTTGAGAAAATAAATCAAACGATGTTTATTTACAACAGAAGATGGCGAAGCTAAATCAAGTAAAAGAAACAGAATTTCAAATTCGGGATGATGGACTTCTTACTTTTAAAAATCGTGTTTGTGTTCCATCAGAACTTGATGTTCGTAGAGCTATTCTTGAGGAAACGCATTCTTCAGTCTATGCTATGCATCCTGGTAGTACTAAAATGTACAGAACACTTCGGGAGCATTATTGGTGGCTAGGTATGAAATGGAACATTGCTGAATTTGTATCAAAGTGCTTATCATGCCAACAGATTAAAGCGGAACACCAAAAACCAGCCGACATGCTTCAACCACTACCTATTCTTGAGTGAAAATGGGAAAACGTCACAATGGATTTTGTTTCTGGTTTACCTCGAACCCAAAAGGGTCATGACTCAATTTGGGTCATTGTCGATCGTCTTATGAAATCGGCACATTTTCTTCCAGTGCATACCAACGAATCTTTAGAGAAACTTGCCAAGTTATATGTCGATGAGATCGTGAGATTGCACAGAGTACCATTGTCAATCATATCTGATCGTGATCCAATATTCACTTCCCGTTTTTAGCCTAGTCTGCAGAAAGCGCTTGGTACAAAATTACTATTCAGTACCTCGTTTTATCCACAGACTGATGGACAGTCAGAGAGAACTATACAGATACTAGAAGACATGCTACTTACAGTAGTGTTGAATTTGGGAGGTAGTTGGGATAAGTACGTGACTTTGGTGGAGTTCGCTTATAACAACAGTTATCATTCAAGCATTGGAATGCCCCCGTACGAAGCTCTGTATGGCCGAAAGTGTCGAACACCGCTCTTTTGGGATGAGGTTGACGAGAGAAATCGAACTGGTAGAGCTTATCGAAGATGCGAAGGCAAAAATACAACTTATTCGAGACAGGCTTAAGGCAGCGCAAGATCGACAGAAAAGCTACGCAGATAATAGGAGGCGCGATTTGGAGTTTAATGAAGGAGACAAAGTTTTCTGAAAGTTTCTCCATGGAAGGGCGTGTTGCGATTCCGCAGTCGAGGAAAGTTGAGTCCAAGGTATATTGACTCGTTTATGATCGTGCAAAGGATTGGTCATGTCACGTATCGACTTGAGCTACCATCAAAATTATCGAAGATTCACGATGTCTTCCATGTCTCTATGCTTAGAAAATATGAACCAGATACTTTGCACGTGCTCAAATATCCCCCAGTTGTATTAAAGGAAAATCTATCGTGCAAAGTACAACCTGTTCAAATTGTAGATCGCCGAGAGAAAATGCTTCGTAACAAATCCATTCCTATGGTGAGAGTTCTATGGAGAAGTGATCAAATTGAAGAAGAAACATGGGAACCAGAGTCAGTCATGCGTCAACAACATCCAAATCTCATTTCATCTCTAGGTACGTTTATATTTCGAGGATGAAATTTTTAGAGGAGGGGATACTTTGTAATATTTTAGCCCAACTAAATTTTTTTTAGAAAGCCCAAAACCTATTTATTTATTTTATGGCCCAAAAGGCCAGCCCTATCTTAGCCCAACTAGATTTTTTTTAGAAAGCCCAAAACCTTTTTATTTATTTTATGGCCCAAAAGGCCAGCCCTATCTAAGTCCAACTAGATTTTTTTAGAAAGCCCAAAACCTATTTATTTATTTTGTGGTCCAAAATTTCAGCCCACTTAAATGGCCTGATATATAATTATTAAGACTAAAGTTAAAAAAAAGAAAAGAAAGAAGAACGAGAGAAGAAAAACAAAAGATGGGAAAGAAGAGAGTGAAGAGGAGAAACCCTTGTTGATCAAATTCTCCCTTACAACCCTCATCCTAGGTGGTTTCTAAGTTATTTTGAGGTAAGTGATGTGTGAATTAAGCTTCCTTCTTCCATGGTTTTGTAATTTTGTGGGATTTTTTTTTGGTATGTGGGTAATTCACAGACTGTTCGAACTGATTTTGACATAGCTATTGCCCTCAAAAATTTGGAAACTTAATTTCTATACGTATCTAAACTCGTTAACTTTCCGTAGCCACTTGAAACACCTCAATCCGATTATTCTACAATTAGTTATGATTTTTCTCGTAAACTGCCGCTAGCTGGAAAATTTCAGAATTTTTAAGTCGAATTCAAATTTATTTTCTATCGTTTCGTTTAGTTAACGTATTGAAACGGGTTATGTGGGATTGAGAACTGATCTTAAGGAGTTACATGCCATTTTTATTTAATATCGACTCGTTCGAACTCGATTAGGATTTGTTTTTAGCAATGAAAGGTGATGTTACCGCTAATAGTTAGTTATATTTGATTTGTCTTTAATTGCTCATCTCCTTTCTAGGTAAAGAACCATCGACGAAGGGCAAGGGACCGACTTCAGATTCCGGAGAGAGTTAATCACTTCCTTGTGAGTTGATAATTCGGGAACGCCTTCTCTTGTGGGAAGTTTGGACCCTCGATAAATATGCATTTATTTAAATTTTAGTTAATTGATAAGAAAATTATTGGGTATTGTGTTATGTGGTAAAGAACCTGATTGGCTCGATTGCTCTGGTTAGAGTCCTGTTAGCCATTTTATGAGTATTATTGATTTTAACTTATGTTGAAGAGCCTTGCCGGCTCGATATCTGATAACATTTATTGTGAATTATTTGAGAATTAATTTCTGGTTATTCTTGTGTGCCAATTAAGACTCTAACTTAAGTCGTTATTCATCTTATGATGCACATGCATATGTATGCCTGGTACCAAGGTTAAGTAGCCCGAATTGGTCACGGTTCGGGTGAGTTGGAACGATATTGATTAAGTAGCCCGAATTGTCGTGGTTCGGGTGAGTTAGAGTGACAACCAAGTTGCCCGTTGCCTAGCAAACCCGGGTGAGTTAGATCTAACGGGACACCTGTCCATTTGCCAAATACTGATACTCTGGAGGGTGATCGTTAGATGAATCAGTCTATTATAGGCTCAGTCAACGTCACCGGTGTTGGACATGCAAGTCATATATGTTTATATGTTTGATCATTTCAAGTATTCACGTCGATATTGAATTGTGAACTTTAGCACTGGCGTGTTGAGAAAGAATATTAATGTGCATTTTATCTAGAGTAACGGTGACGGGCTTGGACTGTCTCTCGATGAAGAGCTCAGTTCGAGGAGGATATTGACTACCCACGCGTCTTTTATGTGATAACATTTTGTTTGAACTAATTGTGTTATTCGTAAATGTGCACTAAGGTTTTTATTTTCATTAATATGTATACTGAGTGAGAAATAGTTATTGTGGGATGAAATGTTGGATTTTATGTTATGAACCGCGAGTGGAATTACATGCTTCGTATAAGGGTCGGGATGACCTACTTATCACCTCACTGAGCTAGTGGTTTTGCTCACCCCCATCATTCTTTCCTTTTCAGGTTGTTGATATCGTTTTGGTTAGAGGTTTGTCTATCGTTTGCTCGTCATCCAATCAGTGTTTTGGGTACTTTATCTTTTATGTAAATTGACGGATTCATTGGCGAGATTGTATAGTTTATATTTGGTGACCCTCTTGATGTTCTTTTTGTACCTTCGCGATGCTATATCGTTCATGTATATTTTCATTAAACTAAGTTACATCGTTGTATTTTGTACCTTTGTAAATCCTTGTTGATACTTTATGAGATGATGTCCGCGGGTTGTACCCATTGTTATCAGTTGTTTAGTTCTACAGGTACTTGATAGCAAGCTTTACTTTTTCTATAAATTTTGTGGAGTGGAGTGTACCCATTCCGCGAAATTTATGGTTAACGTGGCGGTTGTCGCGTTCTGTCTGGGGTCGGGGCGTGACAGACTAGATCATTTTACTTAAGTACGATTCGATAGTTGATAGTCGGTGGACCGTTAGGTTTATTGAAAGTGAAAACTATCGAACTTGTGAGTCTTACTTGGAAGTGAATAAGATTAATTGCCTTTTCAAGGCAAAGGGGTATAGAACCAAAGACATGTTGGAATTGGTTCATTCTGATTTGAGCGATCCTAAGACTTTCCCGATGAGAGGTGGTTATGAATGTTCGTCAATTTAATTTATGAATATTCTAGATACTGATATATTTATTTGATGCACCGTATGTCTGGATAATTTGATTAAATCAAGGAGTACATGAATGATGTGGAAAGGCGTCATGGAAAATATATCAAGACACTGCGATCTGATCGTAGTGGTGAGTAACTCTTAGGATAGTTTAAGAGCTGTTAATTAGAGGATGAGATAGAATCTCAATTTATAACACCGGGCATACCCCAGTAGAATGGTGTGACGGGAAGAAGGAATATGACTCTTCTGGAAATGGTTAGATAGATATGAGTTATTTGGAATTACTAAATTCATTTTATGGGTAATCCCTATAAACAGCATGTCGTACGAATGTGTGTCTGTTTGTGGGATATCCTTGAAAAATGAAGGGTAATTTATTCAATAGTCCAAAAGATCAAAATGTGATTGTTAACACGAACACTAGATCTTTGGAAAGGGACACTACACCAAATTCGTTGAAAGACATCACCAAATAGACATCGATTATTCATTAACTCTGATGTCTTTTCATTAAAAACCGATGTCTTTTCCAAAACCGATGTCTATCAGCAAAAAAGTTTGCTGATAGACATCGGTTTTCTATTAAATGGCTGATAGACATCGGTTTTCACTAACCGATGTCTTTCAAGCGATGTCTATTTGTATTTCTAAAAAAATTCGCTGATAGACATCGGTTTTAACTAACCGATGTCTATTAAGCTAAGTTGTTTCTCTGATAGACATCGACTTTCCAAGAAAATGTGCTGATAGACATCGTTTATACTAATCGATCTGTCTAAGCGATGTATATTCACCATATCTAAAAAATATGCTGATAGACATCAGTTTCTTTAGCACCGATGTCTATTTTCTGATGTTATTCAAAATTTTTATTTCAAAATCATTTTATCATTCGTAGGAACCTTTGCATCCACCATTTTTTTTCTCTAGGCTAATACAACAAAGGCAGGTAACTTTACTAATATGTTTTGAAAAAAAAAATTATATATATGAATTTACTTGAAAAGAGTAGAAATATATTAATTTAGTTTAATTGCATAACATTTTTGAAAGGCACCTTTTATACTAAATAAATAAAATTGTTAAATCTTCTCCATTCATTGCTAAAATTCTTTGCAAAAGTGTAAATGGTGGAAATTTATTTATATCTTCTAAATTAATTAAAAAAAAAAAATAAAAAATGTATGTCATGAAACAATTAAATCGTATGTTGAGAACTGATTTAAACGTGTTACATTTCATCTGCAAAAATATTTTATCTCAACCCAAATTCCCAAATTCCATAAACCCTAATTTCTCTCCACAGCCCTAATTTCTCTCCACAGAGCCACACCACCAACAAAGAACACGCGTCGCCCGCACCCACTGCCTGCACCCGCCAACCACTACGTCGCCTGCTCTCGCGCCGTCCCCTCCGTCGATCGCTCGCACCACTGCTCGCGTCGCCAGCTCGCGCAGCCGCTCTCGTCGATCGCTCGTGCCGCCGCTCCTGTCGCCGCTCCCGTCGCTAGCCTGTGACGATTGAATCAGAGAAACCTCACTATACACTCGATTGAAGGTAAATTAGCTAGGGCTTTTCTAGATTGTTTTCTATCTTTTTAGAATTTCTTCTCGAGTTCAGAACCATACGTGCAGCTCCGATGACTTTAATGCTATTAGGAACTTCGTCCGGACCCTGGATTCGGGTCTTGATGAATGGAATTTTAGTTCGTCGGTCGCCCAATTGCTGCAATTGGGTTAGAATCACTTGCGGTTCGTTGTCGTCTCTTGGCTTGAATAGCTCTATTCCGCCAATCACTTAATTGAAGCATGATTTACTATTAATTTGGCTAACATGCTACTTCACTTCGTTTTTTTGGTATTCACAGGCCACTAAATAAGGTAAATGTATGATGGATTGATTATAGTTAATGGGTGTTTTCCAATATAGTGAATTAAAAGGAAAAGCTAGCTAATTCTCATGTTGAATAATAACACTTAATTTAGAATTGCTTTGACAATGAAAGCGCAGTAAATCTTGGCCAATCATTTGTTTAAAGGGGGAATGGGATGTTGGAGAGTATCAAATAATAAAATAACATTACATTGTTATAGATTTTCGAGTACATCTTCCTTAAAACTTTATCCCATATTATTATGTTATGACTGCGTCCGCATGGCTGTGCGGTGCATTCTTTTTGCAGGATATACATCTTCCATTATGTAAATCTACCACAGATGGTTTAACTTGATACTAAATTTTAATTTGCAGCACATGGTTCCACTTCTATTACTTGAAGGATTGCATTGTCTGCACACAGTTCCACTTCTATATCTTCAATGATTACACTGTACAGCTTTAAAAAAGAAGGCCAAACATGTTCATCAACATAATTTCATCAAGTCGTGTTTTGTGGGAATGGGAAGTTTCTCTCACGCATTAGGTTGGTTGGTAAGTTTAAGATTGCCCTTGAGAAATCTAATTTTGGTTATACTTCAAAAGACATGCAAATTACTCAAGAAACTTTTGTATGTTATAGCTGGTTAAATGTCTTTGCATAAGTTACTTAGTATAATTGCTATTTTGTTGACAAATACAGACTTATATAAATGCCCATTTCTTATTGATGTATGCTTAGGATTTTGTTTGGCATTTTTGTTCAAATGAATTAATTAGCGAAGTGAATTTTTATTGCCTAAGAGTTTTTCTTTCAATTTACAGTTTTTTGACTGCTGTTTTTTTTATCTGTTTGCTGTCTTTTCTAAAGAATAGAAGAAGCTTTATCTGTTCCTGTTTCTTCTTCGTAACACCCAAAGGTACGTAGGTTTTTTTCTTCTTTTTTTTCTTTTTCCTTTCTTTCTTATATTATAGATGAATTTGGAGAAATAGATGAGAGCAATGGGGAATTTTGTAGTCTTTTGCTGAAGGTTAACGTGTTATGTTGTTGGATGTCTTCTAGAATAGAATAGACTGTTAGAATCTATAATCTGAATGATACTTTAACTAGTTTTTCAAAATTTATGGTTGATTTAAGTTTGAATGTAGGAAAGATGCATTTTAGCTTTCATCGCTGTATTATAGAAAGAACTGCAAGCACTGAAATTATTGTTTTAACCAAGTTGAATATTTCTTATATCACGGCTATTTCTGTGGATCTGCTACTTTAACTCGCTCTTTTGAATTTAGGTACTTGTCCTGAGATGGATGCACTATTCTTTAAGTTATTCATCCTCTAGATTAAGTAGCTTAGCAGAAAGATTGATTTTATTTTACGCATTGATTTTTACCCCTTGTCATTGCTTATGGGGGGTATGAATCTGACTAACTCATATGCGCTTTACCACCCCAATTTTTTCAACGACGTCCAAAATTATAAGATTGGATTTTTCCAACAAACAAGTTGTTTTTTTTTTTGTGTGCGCATTGGTTAGAATGTGAGATCTGTTAATCATATTTATGTGTGTACATAGGACTTCTTTAAGCCTTTAGTAGCTAACTGATGTTATAAAAGATTGACTTCAGATTTACCAATAAGAAGTTTTTAAGGGTGCATTAGAATTTGATACATCTTGGCCATTAACATATTTTGATAGTTTTTTTGAGGGTGTGTAGCTACTCCTTAATACTAAATAAACCTCTTTTTGGTCAGTGTTATGCTGCAAAGTTGTGGAATAAGACCAAGTTTCAGAGAAACTGGTGGTACAGTCACTGCTCTTGCAATGCTTTTAGCATAAGGTTTAATTCATTTCCTTTCATCCTTCTTAGTTATTAAAAATATTTATCGATTGCACGATGTGACTTTCTATTCATTTCTATTGGACCTCCTGTTGGATTTATAGATTATTATCAATAAGTCTAAGGATATGCTCCTTAGAAATTTCACAAGATCTACTAAAATAAGAGGTTGCTGAGTCTCTTATGTATTCAATACACTTGGTATTACCTCGAATATATTTTTTTAAAAGGGTTAATTGCAAAAAAACCACGAACTTTACTTCTATTGTCACGATATTTGGTGCTGATTTAGTCATGATGGTGCTTTGCATTTGATGTTGCTAATGTTAAGTTCCTTAATTTCTAAATGGTTTTTGTTTATCTTTTAGTTTAACTTTTGTTCTTTTACTTTCCAGTTATGGGTAGGCCATGAAAGAAGAATTGCATAAGAGAAAGAATTTTTGACAATTGGGTTTTTGCATTCCTGTTCTTTGCTTGCTTCAGTCCCATCTTTATTGAATTGTCTTAATTCCACCAATGTACTGATTTTATCTTTCAAAATTCTTGCAGTTTCTGGATGAGAAAAATGATGATTTTATGTTTTTCTCTGGGAAAGATTTGAAGTTTGAAGACTTCAGTGGTGTTATACAATGTTTACAGATTCGAAGATTGAAATCAATAGGTTGGACCTCTCGATGTTTTACATCTCTCGATGTTTTACCTTATAAATTTAGGGTTTATTTATGTAAAATTGAAGTTTGTATTCAATTAGTTAGGATATTTTTTTACCTTTAGATATGAAGGATTATTTTCTGTGTATTTGAAATTCTTGTAAAAAATTCGTAAGTTTTGAGTTATATAGCATGATTGTATTTAATTTAATTTTAATAATAATATAATTTATGTAAAAATTAAATTAAAAAAAATGAATGACATCATATAATAACGATGTCTATTGGAGTGAAAATGATGTCTATTCTTGGAAAGACATAAGTGGAAAAACGATGTGTTTGATGTCTATCGAAGATTAGACATCGGTTTTTAAACGATTTCTTTTGGTCGCAATCGATGTTTTTTTCTGGAAAGACATTAGTTTATAACTGATGTCTTTTTATCAAAATCGATGTCTTATCTTGGAAAGACATCAGTTTATAATCGATGTCTTTTGGTCGAAACCGATTTCTTTTCTAGGAAAGACATCATTAGATAACCGATGTCTTTTCTTGAAAAGACATCGGTTGTTAACTGATGTCTAAAGATTATCAACCGATGTCTTTCCAGGAAAAGATGGGTTGGATATCTAAAGACATCGGTTATCTAATGATGTCTTTCCAAGAAAAGACATCGGCTAAAAATCGATGTCTATCAGCACCCACTTTCAACATCGGCTGCTTGGTGAAATAGACATCGATTTTTTATCGATGTCTATCAGCATTTTTTGTGTAGTGGGACTATGTAATAAATCACAAATCCATGTATAAAATGTTCTAAGGGATGTGAGAGGCAAAACATAAAGTATAGTACCAATTATACAAGAGGATATACCACAAGTTAACTGCATCGCGTGTCACATCTGATACACAATTGCCTGTAGTACCCTGTCGTAGTGGGAGGTTGTTTTCCAACCGGATAGATTAATATTTTGGGAGAGTCGTGAGACTTAGTCCCTAGTAAACATGAAATCAGCCCATGGGTACGACAAAGTATTACAAGATAGAAATGCAAAATCTTAACAAAGGGCACTGTTTCTAAAATTAGATCTGGGAACTTGTAAAACCACGAAATGGTGTGAAAGCCATTGGAAATGGCTCTACGAAACAATAGAGGATTAGACGGTAAGGTAAGAACCTTTAAAACACGACTTGTTGCGAAATGTATACTCAGAAGGAAGGGTTCGATTATGAGGAAATCTTTTCCCGGTAGCTATGCCTAAGTCAATCCGGATTCTTTTATCTGTAGCTACTCATATGAGTTATGAAGTATAGCAAATAGATGTCAAGACAACTTTTCTGATTGGAAGTATTGAGGAAAACATCTATGAGAATCAACCAGAATGATTCATTACAAAGGGCTAAGAGCATTTTGAGTATAAGCTTAAAAGTGTCCATCGATGGACTAAAGCAAGCTTCAAAATCATGGAACATCCGTTTTGATGAGGAAATTCAGTCATATGAATTTAATCAATACTCGGATGAGTCTTGTGAATTGAAAAGAGTGACGGAAACGTGGTGGTATTTCTTGTATGTACGTAGATGATATCTTGCTCATTAGAAACAATGAAAAAGTATTCTCTAGCGCATGGGTATGGTTGATAAAGTAGTATGAAATGAAGGACTTAAGAGAAGCAAAATATATCATTACGATCATGGTGATAAGGATCACAAGAAAGGATGTTGTGTTTATCTTAAGCATCATGAAATGATACAATCCTTACTCGTTTTAGAATGCATCTCCTAGAGAGTTTTTTCAAACTTTTCGGAAACAAAGTGACATTATCTAAGGAAATGTGTCATATGACACAAAAAGAAGATAAAGGTGATGAAGGCGGTTCCTTATGCTTCAGGGAATAAGAAAGCATAATCAATGCAATGTTATGCACGAGATTGAATATCTGTATTGCCAATGGCATAGTCAGTGGGTATCAAGGTAACCCGGAACAAGAATATTGAACTGTGGTAAGACATATATTTAGGTGCCTGAAAAGGACTAGAAATAATATGTAGGATCACCGGACAAATTCATTACTTCCTGTGGGTTACATAGATTCGGATTTTCAAATCATGAGGATGGCAGTAAATCCACCTCAAGGTTATGTGTTTATTTTGTGAAGTGGAGCCATAATATGGAGAAATGTTATATAGAAATATATTTCAGACTCCGCCATGGAAAAATGATGATATTGGAGCCTTGTGGCAGCCAAGGTATCTGAATGGCCCTAGAAACTTCGTAATGGACTTAGATATGATTCTGAGTTTGCCCAAGGTTATCATAATTTATTTTGATGATAATATATAGTGCATTTACAAACTTGAAGGAATCAAGGCACTTAAACACATTAAGAGCGAGTACTACCTAATACGAGAAGTCGTATGATGAGGAGAAGGTTGTTGTCGCCTAGATTGCATTAGATGATAACCTAGTAGATCCTTTTACAAGGACCTTTAGGCGAAAGCTTTTGATGGTCATGTAGTGGGAGTGGGAATCAGATGTATGGCAGTAGACATGGCAGCATAGTCTTTTAGTATAAGTGGGAGATTGTTCGATTGTCTACTAAAAGTCTAGCTTTTTGTATGAATAATATTTTGACAATATTTGAAATGAGAATCATGTGATCAAACGTTTTGCATAATTGTTTGTAAATTGTTGCAAAAGTCCCTTTACTTTATACTATAGATAATATGGTGTGCGGCGCCACACGGAAGATCGTATTATCGGCTCCTTATAAAGTATAAATAGATGCTCACAATCGAGATGAACGAGGACTATCTATCGGGATGGTTGTAGTGTGATTTGATATTAGTCGGTCTTGACTATAAAATTGCACTATTGCCCTTTGTATGTATTGAGCAGGATCGCAATGAGATTGTTCGGTTTATACTAATTATATAATAGAACTAGATCTTGTTATTATGGATGTTCGTACTCTTAATCCTTATACAATAACCTCGATACGTAAGCCAGTATTTATTTCTTTAATTCATCAATGGGTGAGATTGATGATTGATATTTTCACCTATATTTTAGTATCTTTTTATATGTGTTTTCGTATTATTTTATCCGTATTTATATTCTATTTGGTTGTATTTTGTGTTTTTATTGGATGCTAGATATGATAAGGAAGACGTAGGAAAAAGCAGATCTCAATTCAAAGTTGAAACGAGGGAGAACGAGCCAAAACAGTAAAAGAGAAAACAGGGCAGTAAGAACACGGGCCGTGTACAGCACACGACCCTGTCGGAATTGGCCGTGCGCTGTCGCCTGAAACACCAACTCGGCCACCCCTGTGGCCAAGTGCAGAACACGGGCAGAGTGCAGTAACACGGGCAGTGTACCAAATACGGCCCTGACCAGAAGGGCCGTGTGCGAGCATTAGAAACACCAACACGACCACCCCTGTGGTCGTGTGCTGTACACGAGCCGTGTAGGTGTTGGGATCAGAAAATTTCTAGAAACTTCTAAAAGCTTCCCAAAGGGTATAAATACCCATTTATTCAACATTTGAAGAGAGATTCGGTTTTTTGGACCCTGCACACACCTCACACACCATTTCTTCCATTCCACACCATCATCTTCATCCACATCCTTTGGATCTACCATCATTCCACCATCAATTTCTACATCTAAATGAAGGAAAAGGATCAAGGAAGAGAGGAAAGTGCAAAGAAGGGAAGGAGATCACCATTGAAGATAGATCAAGGGAGTTTCCATTCAATTTTTGTATTAAACCTCATAGTTTTATCATGATTTGTAAGGATTTAATTGTCTATGTTAATTTCTTTATGAATATGGTAGGCTAATCTCCCTTGTGAGATTAGCAACATGAGAGTTGTTGGATAATTTTGGGATTTATTTATTTAAATTCATATGTTGATTGAGTTAATTGATTTTATATCATTGATTTTTAATTGCTTGATTTGTTTTGTTGATTTGTGTGTTTAGTTGTTCTAGTTATGTGATTAGATTGAGAAATCAATTATATGTTTAGGATAACTAAGTGAATCATTTCATCAAACACTTTATGTGCATAATAAATTGTTTGATTGAGAGGTTGATTAATCGTGTGAAGGGACTCTCACCTCAAGCTTAGTACCTAGTTGGAATTGTTTGAGTGAGAACCAATCCATTGAGCTTGATTCCATATCCTATTCATCTTAAGAGGGAGTTTAGACCTTTGATGATTCGTCTCTATAAAATTGCGATAAACGTGATCTCGCTTAAGCTCTAGCGCCAACCTCCCTGTGGTTTGATAAATTATTTTAATTGGTCATCCCTACTACAAAATGGCTAATCAGATATTTAATCGTAAATCAATAAGCTCGGTGAGTTGGGAGATGATACTCTCTCTATGGTGTGTTGTAAATTGTAGAAGGAATCTGTGTCCTAACGGAATTGGTTGATGATGTCCCCTTGAGGAACTCCTAATGATTATCATGTAAACCCTGCAGGTGGATTTATTCCAGCATTATAATAAGGTTGAGTGGTACTATTCTCGGTAAAGATATTAATTAATGGGGTTGTCAGTAACTTAATTAATTAATGGGCATTGAATTTTAAACACGGGGAGATTAACAGACTCATGATAAGAAGGAGCCCATAACGTAATTTGGGATTAGGGTGGCAGTGCAATAATATGTCTTTAGTGGATTGATTTATTATTGGACTTAAGTATAAGTTATGGGCTAAACTTTGATGCTTAAGCCCAATGGGAGGCCCAACCCTAATTTCTCCTCTTGGTCCCTGTTGTAGCCTATAAATAGCCAATCTCAGCAGTCCGGATACCTACAACTCATGCCAAAACCGTGAGGTAGCGAGAATCACTGTAAATTAAGTTTGTCTTAGAGATCATTGGCCACACAACGTCAAGACGCGGCTTAGGAATATAACAGAAGATCCGAAGGTCGTTTGTTCGCGCTGTTCAACATCTTCAACAACAAACCCTGGTGAAAGGTAATACAATTCTATAATTATGCTTCCACTGCGATAGAATTGCATGGAACCCTAACTGTTCACTTTAACCAAAAGATCCAAACGCAACATCAATCACCTCTAAAAGTTTTCTCGATCACAAAAGTATTTCCTTTGCATGCTATGGCACAGTCGACTTGGTCACCCGTCTCCGCAAACGACGAATCAACTATTTGCTTTTGGTCTTTTTGCTACCACTTCAGTGTTGCCTAATTATTTTTCTTGCTCTTCATTTCTTAATAAAAGTCATAAGTTATGCTTTGGTGTTTTTCATACTACAAGTCGGGCTCCCTTTGATGTTGAATTTTCGATGTTTGGGGCCCAAGTCCAGTGGAGTTTATTCATGATTTTTGTTACTACATTATATTTATTGATCATTTTACTAAGTATATTTTGTTTTATCCCTAGCGTTTAAAGTTTGATGTTGCCACTATATTTCCTATTTTGTTCGTGGTGTTGAGAAACAATTTAAGTATAGTCTAAATAAACTACTGATGGTGGTGGAGAATTTATAGTCCTTAAATATTGCCTCGAGTCATTTGGTATCACCCGCAAAATAACACCCCTCACACTCCAGAACACAATGGAGTGTCTGAACATCGTCATCGTCATCGTCATATAGTTGAATCTGCACGAACCCTCCTACATCATGCCTCGATTCCTCTTTCACTTTGGCCTTATGCTTTTCACACGGCATTTTATCTTAACAATCATCTTTCCTCATGCCCTCTTAAAAAATTAATTCTTTTTATGCTATCTTTGACCATAATCCGGTCCTATTCTGCTATTCGTCAGTTTGGTTGTCTTTATTTTTCTTGGATTCGCTCATATAATTCTTCCAAACTTGCTCCTTGCTCATGTCCCTGTTTGTTTCTCGGATATGACATCCAACATCACGCCTACACATGCTTTGTTGCCATTTCTAATAAGATATCTATTTCTCGTCATGTTTTGTGGAAAATATTTTCCCCCTATGCTCACCCATCTCCATCATTTACGACCTCTTCTTCTTTGAAAACAACAACAGTGTTACCAAAGATCATGCTACATACCCATAGAGAGGCTGCAACCAACACAAATCCAACAGCTATTGTTGTATTTTCCACCTCTATTCCCATTACTTCTCCATCACCCAACCCTATTAACGAACTATCATCTCTTGGAGACCCTTAACCATCTTCTACTATCAATGATATTGTTGTTTCCATTAACCAACCTGTCAACTCACTTAAAAATACTTCCTCAATAGTTGTTAACACTCATCCGATGATCACTCGATTAAAAAATAATTTTTTTGTCCAAAACAACTAAACTCTCTTACAACTTACCATCCACTCCCTTCTTCCATTGAACCTACTTGTGTTTCTCAGACACTCAAGTCTTCTGATTGGCGTGGTGCTATGAGTGATGAACTTGATGCTCTAATTAAAAACAATACTTGGGATCTCGTCCCCGCCTCTTCCGCTCCAAATATTGTTGGCTGCAAATGGGTATTCTGAATTAAGCGTAACCCAGGTGGTTCTATCTCCCGTTATAACCATCTTATCGCCAAGGGATTTTATCAACGCCCTTTCATTGACTTCACAGGAACCTTTAGTCCTGTTGTCAAATTAAACCAACAACAATTAGAATTTTTCTTACTTTAGCTCTCACTTGGTCTTGGCCTATTCAACAACTCGACATGAATAATGCATTTCTTTATGGGTCACTTCCAAATGCTGTCTACATGTCACAACCACCTGGTTTCAAGGATCCTCAACATCCTAATCATGTATGTCGTCTTTGCAAGGCATTTTATGGCCTACATCAGGCCCCTCGAGAGTGGTACATTGCTCTAAAAAATTTTCTTCTTTCTTATGATCTATCAACTCTATCAGATATTTCACTCTTTCTTTACTCCAAATCAAATGTCAAGATGTTCTTCCTTGTCTATGTTGATGATCTTCTCGTAACTGGTAACGATCACACAACTATCAAGAACTTTATTGTTGCACTTTCTATTCGTTTCTCTATTAAGAAAATCTTGGACTGCTTGGTTACATTCTTGGTATTGAGGTCATCCGTACTTCCTCATATATTTTTCTCAATCAACAAAAATATATACATGATCTTCTATCAAACATTAACATGCTTGGTGCCAAAGAGGTCTCAACTCCTATCTCTCTGTATGTCTCTCTTCACCTTAAGATGGCTCTCCCTCTACGGATGCTAAAGAGTATCGCCATATTGTAGGTGCCCTCCAATACCTATCAATAACTCGACCTGATATCTTGTTTGTTGTGGGAAAATTATCCCAATTTATGCACCTTCCAAATATGACACACCTCACCGCTATCAAACGTGTCCTTCGTTATTTAAAGCATACTATATTTCACGGCCTTCTTCTAAGCCATGCCTCTTCACTTTCTCTCACCGCCTTTTCAGATTCTGATTGGGCAGGCAATCTTGATGATGGCACCTCCACATTTGCTTTAATTTTTTATCTTGGCGGTTGTCCTATATCATGGTCTTCAAAGAAACATCGTACAGTTGCTTGCTCGTCTACTGAAGCGGAGTACCGCTCGCTTGCCACTTGCTCCATTGAAATACTCTGGTTGACCAATTTACTTATCGAATTTGGAGTAATCTTGACATCTCCCCAAAGTACTCTTTTTGTGATAATCTTGCTGCTACTTATCTTTGTGTCAATCCCGTTTTTCATTCCCACATGAAACATATTGACATTGATTATCACTTTGTTTGAGGTCACGTAACATCTGGTTCGTTTCGTGTGTCGTACATCTCTACTCAAGATCAATTAACTGATGTTCTTACAAAACCTCTCTTTCCATCTAAGTTTACGATGTTTGTTCCAAGATTGGTGTATCCAACTGATCCTCCATCTTGCGGGGGGCCTAATAGAGATAATGATTCAACTACATCTGAGGAAGAAATCTTACACCGTGACACTCAAAATACAGCACCATCATAGTATATATTTAATTTGTAATTAATAGAGAATTTGATTCTTTTAAATGTAAATATTTGTTCTTCCATATATATATCTAGGCTCAATTATACATTATACTTGTATATATCCTCAATCAATGAAATAAACAAGAACATACAATAAAACCATTATGTTGTTATAATTTCTTTATTTGACACCGGAGCAGCAGACTTATGTTAAAAAATTGTTGGGTTACAACTTCAAAATTGAGCATAGGCCAGGGAAAAATAATGCTGTTGCAGATGTTCTTTCAAGAAAAGACAATGAGTCATCAAATCTAGAAATCACTGTATGCTACATTTTGATGAGTTTTCCCACCTTTGATATTCTACATGGAATTCGAAAGGAGAACCAAGAAGACAATGAATTGAAGGAATTTTTTAACCAACTCACTCCAAATTATGTGTTTCAAGATGGCCGGGAATTTTTTTTAGAATCGTTATGTTCTTAGTTCAAAATCTTCCTTAAGAATTAAGATTTTAGAAGAACTTCATTCCAGTCCATTTCCTGGGCATGTTTGGGTCAAAAGAATTATGGCTCCTGTTGCTACATTATTTTATTGGCCATACTTGTGGAAATATGTTGAAAATTTGTGGCTTCTTTTGTTATTTGCCAGCAAGTTAAGAGCATTACTCAATCCCCTGCTGGGCTTATTCAACCATTGCCTATTCCCGAACAAGTTTGGGATTACATTACAATGAATTTTATCGTTGGCCTTCCTCTTTCTTAAGGTTACACGGTTATCAGAGGCGTACCCAGTTGGGTTCATGGGGTACCTATACCCCAACCCAAAATATAATTTAGTAGTACCTATGTAAAATAATAATAATAATAATAATCTTGCACGGTTGATTAGAATTCAAATGCATTCTCCACAAACTCATTTTTACCTTTATTATTTACACAAATATTAATATGAATAACTTTTTGACTTGTGGAGGTGATTTAGTCTTTTTTTTTAATAATAACTAAATGGTCAAATATATTAGTATGTGATAAAAAAAATGATGATAATTTTAAAATTAAATTGTAATATGGGGTTAATAGTTACTTTTATTTCCATAACATGGAGTATGAACTTGAATTATGGATGGATCAAAACGATATTATGAACATGAGATTGGTACATAAGGTGTATATTTTTTTAATTAATTAAACTCCCTCAATCCCATACACATGTGCTTACATTATTTTTACAAATATATATTAAGTAAATTGATTTCTTTTTTTACTTATTTTATTCACTTTTTGAAATATTTTATTATTTTAGGTAATAAATAAATTATAAAATAAGTTATTAAACGATAAAAAAAATACATTAGTATATAATAATTTTGAAATTAAATAATGTTTTGAGTTTATAATGTTGACCTTTTTAGGGTGTAAACATATGGAATAGAATGAACTAGAAACGAAAAAAGTATTGTGTATTACAAATTAAATGAAGGGAAATATATCGTACCCCAAAAAGTATAATTCTGGGTCCGTCACTGACGGTTATCATGATTGTGGTGGATCGTCTTACCAAGTACTCTCATTTTGGGCCATAACCATGTAACTTCACTGCCTTCAAAGCTGATAATTTAATTGTTAATGTGTTAGTATAATTACATAGATTTCCCCGTACAATAGTTTCAAATCGTGACTCGATTTTTATGAGTACCTTTCGGAAGCAATTGTTTAAAATGAGTGGCATAACATTGCATCATAGCACTTCACTCATGATCGGCGAAGTGAATGGGTTAAGAATTTATCATGGGCTGAGTTTTGCTATAATACAAGTGATCACAGTGGCTTAAAGGTTTCTCTTTATCAGGCTCTTTATAGGTAAGAACCCCCTTGCATTCTGCCTTAACCATTGGGTGCTTTTCCAAGGTACATGTCGTGGATGAATTGTTGTTGGAACATGATAAATTATTAAGAGTACTTTATGAAAATCTTTAGCAAGCACAACAACGCATGTTTCAAATTAAAGTAAATGCTCACACTGAGAGTTGCTTTTCGAAATTAGAGATCAAGTGTGGGTTCGCTTGGAACCTTATCGCCAAACTACGGTGGCAAATCGATCATTTCGAAAATTGGCAAGGAGATCTTACACTACAAAAAAACTATTTTTTAACAACGAAATATTCCGTTGCTAAAAACCTTAATTCCATTGTTAAATTGGCTTACCAACGGACATTGGTAAAGTGGTGGTTGGTAATTTTTTAGCAACAAAAAATCAATTATGTTGGTAATCCGTTGCTAATAATTCTGTTGGTAATTTATATAATGATTCCCTTGGTAATCCGTTGGTAATTACTAACGGATTGAATTCCGTTGCTAAAATAGAGAATATATCTGTTGGCATTCCGTTGCTAAAACAAAAATATCATTTTTATTGCTAATCCATTGCTAATTACCAAAGAATTGAATTCCGTTACTGAATTCGATTGCAAAAAAATACTTTTTTGTAGTGTTATGGGCCTTTACAAGTGATTGCAAGGATTTGCAAAGTGTCTTACTAGTTAGCATTACCCGAGGAGATTCGGATTTCATCCAGTGTTTCACAACTCCAAGCTAAAACCCTTTAAGGAGTCGTCTAATGTGGTTGTTACTTCTCTACCTAACGAATCAGTTGACAACCAGATGGCGATCGGATCTTATGGCCAATGTAACTTGTTCAGGATCCATGCAAATCTTTTGGAGTGTAAACTAAAAGCATAATTTTAGTATGAACAATTTATAGAATTGATAAGACGTGATAATATTTTTTTAAAAAGTAATACTAAAGGAAAGTAATAACTGACCAATTGAACTATTTTATGAATAATTAGTAGGATGGATAAAAAGTGATAACATTTTTACTAGAAAGTGATATTTGATCAATGAAAAGTGGTAACCGTTCAATTACACTATTTTATAAATCATTTGTGAGATGAATAAAAAGTGATTACAATTAAAATGATACTCATTTTGTCCGAAGAATACTTGCACACTTTCTATTTTTGTCTGTCTCAAGAATATTTGCACACCCTAAAAATGAAAACAATACAAAATATCAATAACTTACAATACTACAATATTACAAAATTGTCATATTCTTTTTACGCATAATTTAATCAAAGTCAACTATTTCATATATTTTATTCTATTCAATTATCCAAAATATACATTCTCTTTCTTACATCACTACAATAAAAAGTTACTTTTATTAAACTCTGTGCTATCAAATACGTGTAGGTATTCCTGTGAGACAGAGGGAGTATCTTATTAATAAAAAGTGATTATTAAATAAATAAACTACTCCCTCCACCCTCTTTAAAGAGGGTGTTTTGATTTTTGCACATGGATTAGAGAATAATGTTATTTAATGTATAGGAGGTAGTTGTATTAGTGGATGTGTGGTCCCCATATTTTAATTGTATTAGTGGGTGTGTACGGGTCCCAGGTGTATAAAAATGATATGAGACCATTTGAGTGGGACAACGAAAATGGAAAAAAGGAACCATTTAAAGAGGACGGAGAGAGTGTTTTATAATTAATTTGTAAGATTAATAAAATATGTTAATATTTATAATAGAAAGTGATGTCTGATTATGATTTTAAAAAAAAAAATCCAGATTTTAAATAATTAATAAAATTAATTATTAAAAAAATAAGAAAAAAAAGTTTTATTTCGATTTTTTTATAGCACAACGTGCGACCTGCTTGATTTCTTAGTTATTGGTTTCATCCTTGATCATAATTAATTAACATAACCAAACAGGCCTTTATTTTTACATAATTTTTTTAATTAAATTTATAATTTACTTAGTTTTATTAATGGATAATTCATCTCACATACGGGTCCGTGTTCTCAACCTAGACCTCCCCTTCAATTTCTTTAATCTTTTATGCATGTTGATTATGTCCATATTATTGAGATAACCAGATTCTTATTCATTCCTAGGGACAAACAAAATATAATGGAGAAAAATACGTAGAAAAGAACAACACAAGAATTTACGTGGAAACTTCAATGGACCAATACCGAAGAAAAAATCATGGATTGAGAAAATACCCACAATGTGAAACTTTTACAATTACACAGAAATTTCTCTTTCCCGACCCCAATCATCACACTATTACAAATCTTAGACTAATTCATATATTTTCTCCAACTCTCAAAATAGCGAATGTAAGAAAGGAATTTAGAAGAATCAAACACAAGATTATAGTGTCTTTGATTGGTGCACTGGATATCAAGACTAAGGGTCTCCTTATATAACATTAAAGATCTCTCCCCTTTTATTCTTCATCCGATGTAGGACAAAAGAAATAAAAGAAAACCCCTTCTTTTATCTTTGACAAAACCAACAATCCCCACCTTGTAAAAATAAGAGAAGACACATTGTCTATACCAACAATCAATTCTCAATCCCGAGAATCATCCTACTCCACCATATGAGTAGATCACTTAGAATAAACCATTATAAAAATATCTTGTGGAACATTTTGAAAATAATTATTGATAATACTACTTCCAGCTCTTGGCTTCCCTGGAAATCCATCAACCATCGACATACATCCACCACACACCCCACATCCATGCTGAGTCAAAGTCCGTGTGCAAACTTGTGGACCAACTAACATTATTACATCATTTTTCATGACAATTGGGCATGTCATATGGATCCTCAATAATATTAGCTCAAGACAGGAGATGATTGCTGCATCAGCTCCACCTTTACCACCTACCACCATTGCTCCACCTTGAGAAATTACCGTCACTATACTGACGTTGACGTCGTTATCATCTACCGCCAAGTTACAACAAGTTTGTCTGAGGCCTTTTCATACTGAAAGTGTAGTCTCTAGCTTGAAACTGATTCTAACCCTCTAGAATTCACGATGTTTTTCCAATTGTCTATTAAATCCATGATACTTTATACCGATCTAGCGCCACCGAGACCAAGCCACCATATCGCCATCTTCCCCAGTGAATCGCTGCTTCCCCATGCCGCTAGTTACTATCGGAAAAACTCATTCATTTCAAACCTCTCGCTGAGCCGACATCAGTGAAAAATCCATGCTGCTGTTAAGCCAACTCCACCACTGGGAGTACCAAGCCATTGCTTGAACATGACTTTTCAAACCCTTGTGTAACCCGAATTGTATCAGTACATCGACTTGTACTTGCCACAACATAAAACTGATTCTACCATCAAATTTCTCAACATCAAACTTTCATTGAACATATTTTGTTTACCCACCCTAACTTAATGAATAACCATCTCATAAAGTATTTTCTAATGTGGAAGGTCAGACTATGCTGCAACCACAGGGCATACTAAGAATTTTAAAAGCGCCCAAACCGAGTTTTGATACCACTTGTTGGGATAAGCAGATCCATATTCATTCAAAGGGATATAAAGATAATATAATCATGAAAAATACGTAGAAAAGAACAACACATGAATTTACGCGGAAACTCTAATACTAGAGAGAAAATAACCACTATGTGAAACTTTTACAATTACACAAAAATTTCTCTTTCCCGACCCCAATTACCACATTATTACAAATCTTTGACTAATTCACACTTTTCTCCCAACTCTTAAAATAGAGAATACAAGAAAGGAATTTAGAAGAATTAAACACGTTTTTTATTGGTGCACTGGATATCAAGAAGGAGCCTCTTATATAGATAAGGATCTCTCCCCTTTTATTCTTCATCAATGTGGGAGAAAAAAAAAAAAGAAAACTCATTCTTTTATCTTTGAAAAAACCAGCACATATATATTAAAGTTAGATTGACCATTTTAGTTTAATATAATTATGTGATGGTTCCTGTGAACTACCTGTGTGATCCGATCCTTGATATAATTTATTTTGAAATCATAATTTAAAAAAAAAATTGATACCGGTTGCATGTTCATACTAGCTACACTCAATAAAATTCATGATAAATCTTTGCATGTTTCATTCAATTCCATGACCATTTCAACATCATTCCCTTTCTTTCTCCTCGATCTCTCTTTGTCTCTTGATGCATCTCCAACACAATTTTCGGGAAGTCGACGAGTATAATGGTGTATTCTTGTTGATCTTTTTCTATTTTAATTTTTGTGCTAAACGCCACCACCACCACAAAAAATGTCCTTCCCCAACACATTCCATGCACACTACTCCACCGATGACTCCTCCCAAGATTCCTACTCCGCCCCTCTGCTCGGCCACCAGCCCGGCGCCCCACCAAGGCAGAGGCGGCGCCGTCTCCGTCCCTCCACCATGATCATGCTCTTCATTACGGGCCTGGGCTTCGGTCTCATTGCCGTGGCGGCCTTTTTATATGCCCATAATAATGACGATCCGGAAAGGGTTCCGATAACTACACGGTCACCGGAGATGGGGAGGACGGCGTTACGGGGCGTGAGAGAAGGGGTGTCCGTGAAGAATTCAGGCGGTCCGATGAAATCTGCATATCCATGGACTGACAAACTGTTATCTTGGCAAAGAACTGCCTACCATTTCCAACCTAAAAAGAATTGGATGAATGGTAAGTGGGGTTTAATTCTTATAGCTTTTTACTTTTACTTTTTATTCAACACGTACTACCAACGTTCGAATTTATTGTAAAATTGTAAATTAAAGAATAAAGTTTTCAAAACAAGTAAAATTGTCCACTTTTATATCTTACAGTGGTTCATATAGATTAGAGTATCTTAAGGTGAGTATTCGATTTTTATTGATTATTCAACCAAGAAATATACACATTTGATTTGCATCTATATTAAAATTTGTACAAGGAAAGTCAGCTGTACAATTCCTAAATTATAGGGACTGATTTGAATCCCTTATGCTATTAGAGTATGACATCGGATGTTCTGTTACTTTTTGGTGTTACATCTCTTGTTACAGGTGTTAGATGAGTGACACGTATGCGGAGAGAAAAATCTCAACCCTTCCTCTTAGGATTGATTGTTAGGGTATAGATTAGTCTATCCTACGTGTCAATCATCCAACGATTTGTAATAGGAGATGTAATATTAAATGTAATAGAAGATCCAAACCGTTAGAGTATATAATCAAAATGAATCATGCACTAATAAGGATAATAAAATATTGAGAGTATATTTAATGGATCGTTTTACATCACATTAATGAAATTATTATGATAATTACTCCCTCCGTCACATAAAATCCTTCACACTTTTTTCATTGATTTGTCCCACAATACCCTTCACATCCCAAAAAAGGAAAAATCGCTTTATCTAACATCCCCAAAAGTTACTTTAATTTCAAATTTGTCACTAATTTTTCACACACGTTCAATTACTTTATATTTTTTTATTACCTAAAAGTACTACAATACCCTCTAAAGTCAATAAAGTTGGTCAAAAAGTGCAACTTTTCTTAAATAATGTGGAAGAGTAAATATGAAGCGTATTGTGGGACAGAGGGAGTAATATATTATGCATCACTACATTTCACACGTACATGACAAATGCTTTAACTTATACTCCCTCCGTCGCTAACCACCCTTCCCGTTTACTGTACGAACTTATTTAATAAAAGTTTTTTTTTTTACTTTAGAGGGTATAATAGTATTTTTAAGTAATAAAAAAATATAAAGTAATGGTATGTATGTGAAAAAAGAGTGACAAATTTAAATTAAAGTAACTTTTGAAGTTGTTGGATAAAGTGATGTTTCTTTTTTATGATGTAAATGGTAGTGTGGCAAAGAAGAATAGGGAAAGTGTGGAGGTGGTTTACGGGAAGGGAGTATTTAAAAAAGTAACTATTTATTAAATTAAAATGCACCAGCACTTCACATGCATACAGAATGACATGCTTTAACTGAAATCTTTGTGTAAAAAATATGATATAGTTTAATATGCATTTACAATTATATATTACTTGTAAATCAAATTAATTATATGAGTATAGTATCTTATGAATTGTGTAATCATATAATATTTATCTATATTTTATAGGAGTAGATCAATGTAAAATATTGATCTATTTTATTAGTTTTTAACTTGGATGCAATCGAAAGATTTAAATATGAGATTAATACAGATCTTAAGTTCAATAAAAAGCAGTAGATTCATATTTTACTAAATTATCTTAGAATATTGAAGTTGATAATATACATATATATATATATATATATATATATATATATATGATATTTTTTAATAATTATTAATTTATACTTCTATTGGGACCTCAAATATTCTTTAAAAATTCATAGAAAAGTATTATCTTATTATTTAATTGATTGATACACAAATTTGAACTGGTCCCAAGTTGGGACAGGACAAATTATTAGTTTTATCGAGGTTATTAATTTATCGAGTATTAATTTATAGAGGTTTTACTGTATTGTAATATGGATACACTTTGTTATTAATGATCAGATAAGTGTCACTAGTGAATCGATATATGTTATAAAGAAAAATGTAGAATTAATCGAAACTAAGTTGAGTTTAAACTTTGAAATGACGAGTGCGAATATTTGTATGCATTAATGTCTAATATTGTTTTCATTTGTTGTGGCGCGCTGGCAATGGCAATGCTTTGATTTGGTGAATTTTGCTCCTCATCATCTCAGATCCTAACGGTAACTATTTTTTTAAAATTTTTTTTTCTCTCTTGTTTTTTATAAGAATTTTGGTATTATATCTTTTTTATATATGTTAGATGAGTAACATGTATATTGAGAGGAAATCTAACATTTTCCCCTATATTTGTTTCCTTTTAGAATATAAATTTTATTATATCCTACACATGTTAATCATCAAATGATTTACAACAAGAGATATATTAACAAAATATAATAGGAGATCCCGCCTTTCAGCGGGAGAGAGCTCATCTTTTACCCTCCATATTTTTTTTATATGACAAAATATCATGTGCATTGGATGAACAAACTAATATATGTGCATCTAGATTTAATCAAATACATTTATTTATGAATAAATACACCTCCTTTGATGAATTAAAACTAATATAATTTGATAGTATCTAGTTATTAAAATGCACAATAAAAAAAAGACATATGGAATACAACTTTTGGAGAAGTTACAATATCACATTAAATTAATTAATGACACATTAATGGTATACTCTCACTCAAACCTTATTTAATACATTCATAAGATTTATTTTTAAACAAATATATTAACTTTATAAACCAAACACATTCTGAGGACAAGACTTAAAATTGTTTCTCTATTGTACATCACTCATAACTAATAGTATAACTAATGATAGAAGAGTTGATGTGCGAAATCACACAGAAGTGTCCATTCATATATAGGCATTATAGTTTGAAAATAGTATGTATGGATGTAACCGTTGAACCCTACTTCTACACTAATTATCATTAAATAAACATCATATTTAAATTAATGTCTTAGAAGTTATATTTTTCTCTTAAAATTTAGATTCTATCTCTTTTACCAAAATTTTTGTACTACTTTTTTTAGGCTATGTCTTAGAAGTTATATTTTTCTCTTAAAATTTGGATTCTATCTCTTTTACCAAAGTTTTTGTACTACTTTTTTTTTTTTTTTGTTAGGGTAGTGTTACTTGGGTGGAACATGTGTACCCACCTCCCTAATTAATTTTTCCTCCATTAATGTTATTTTTTGTTTTTCTTTTTAATTTGTAATATTTTAAAGACTATTACTCCATTTGTTCCGCGTTTATGTTTGCTTTTTGCACGTAGATTAAAAAATATAATATTTTAATGTGGAGTAAAGTGAGAGAAATAATATTTAATGTGAAGTGGATAGTTGTATTAGTGTTGTGTGTGGGCCCTATATGAAATAATTAATTGTTTTGTATGAGCCCAACTCGACAAAAAATGAAATGTAAACTTTAACTTGAGACAAACCAAAATGAAAAACGTAAACCTTAACGTGAGACAGGTGGAGTATACTCTAAATCGTAAACCCTAAAGGTAAAATATATCATAAACCATAAGGGTGAAATTACAATAATACCATAAACCCTAAGGGTTAATAATACCCTAAACCACAATGAAAAATTACAATTATACCCTAAACCCTAGAAATAAATTATACCCTTAACCACAAGAGTGAAATTACAATTATTCTCTAAACCCTAAGGATGAAATTAAAGTTATACTTTAAACCCTATAGTCTAGGGTGAAATATACCCTAAACCACAAGGGTGAAATTACAATTATACCCTTAAAATTAATTTTAAACCATAAGAATAAATAATAAATATACCTTAGGGGTGAAATATAGCATAAATCATAAGTTGAAATTATAATTATACCCCTAAAATTAAATTTAAAAAAAAACAAAAAAAAGAACAAATAGCGCGCGAATTAGGGACGCAAAATACTCCCTCCGTCCGTCCAATAGGTATACATTTCTTTTTGCACGTGGATTAATGAGTATTATTATTTATTGGGTAGTAGGTAGTTGTATTAGTGAGGTGAATATGACCTATATATTAAATGTATTAGTGATGTGTGTGGGTCCCATGTGTTTAAAAAGGAACGCTCAAAATAGTAAAATGTATACATTTTCGACGGAATTGAGAGTTATGTTTGGGTGGGCCCACAGTCCTATGAAATTGGAAAAAAAAAAAGCACGTTTGTCTTTTTTTTTTTATAGTCTTTTATACCATTACTTGTATGAGTGTTCATAAGAATGAGAAGTAAATGCAATCCTTGTCCATAGAGTGTATGCTTAGTTTTTGAGTTTAGTATCATTATCTCTATAATGTGGTTATTCATCCAACAAGACGCCTCACTTATGTGTTGTATGGTGCAACAGTGGTAACACCAAAATGTACTGAAGAGATGCGCTTATGATATATTTTAATGTTACATTTCCTATTACGTATTGTTAGATGAATGACGCACAAAAGAGAGATAAAATCTATTATTTGAAAGAGAAAACTATATTCTCTCCATCACAACTTCAATTACACACCTTTTGTTTTAGTCTGTTCCAACTTCAACTTCGTACTTCTATAAAAAGAAATAACACTTAATTACTATCCTCAAATCACACTTTAATTTAAAAAATTGTTATTTTCTTTTTCCATACGTAACATAATACTTCATCATTTATTTATTACCAAAAATACTAAATTATTCTCAATAGCAATATAAAAAATGAATTTTCTTACTTTACATGTGAACAAAAACATAAAGATGAAAATGGGTTGAAGGGAGTAAACCTAGGAGAAATTAATGTTCAGATTTTTCTTTTTTGGTATATATGTATAATTCATTAAAACGTGTAATAAAAGATGTGTATGCGCTATTACATTTTTTTCATTGCTTTACTTATTAGTATAAAGTAGTAGTAATCCATTATATAAAGATCATTTTTCATTCATTAACCTATTGAGTTAGCTAGACTGTATTTAAGTTATGCAAGTCATATATTGAATTATAACTAGAGTTGTTGAGTTTCAAACTCTTGCCCATAACCTCTGCAATCATCTAAAACTTCACTCAAAATTCTAATCTTATCCACCTCTAACAGATTTAAATAAAATACATGCAGGTCCATTATTCTACAAGGGATGGTACCATTTCTTCTACCAATACAACCCATACGGTGCCGTTTGGGGAAACATTGTTTGGGGCCATGCAGCCTCTAAAGACCTCATCAATTGGCACCACCTCCCCATCGCCATGCGCCCCGACCAATGGTACGACGCCAACGGCGTCTGGACCGGCTCCGCCACCTTCCTCGACGAAGGCCAACTCATCATGCTCTACACCGGAGCTACTAACGAGTCAGTCCAGGTCCAGAATCTTGCCTACCCTGCCGACCCGAACGACCCGTTTCTCATCGACTGGGTCAAGTACGAGGGCAACCCTGTCCTGGTCCCACCACCGGGGATCGACATTAGAGACTTCCGCGACCCCACCACCGCGTGGCTGACGTCGGAGGGCAAGTGGCGCATCACCATTGGCTCAAAGATCAATAAGACCGGGATGATATTGGTGTACGATACTAAGGATTTCAAGAGCTATGATTTCCTCCCCGGGGTGCTTCATGCAGTCCCGGGGACGGGGATGTGGGAGTGCGTTGACTTTTACCCCGTTTCGACTGTCGAGGACCAGGGCCTCGACACGTCGGTAAACGGGCCCAACGTGAAGCACATCGTCAAGACTAGTCTTGACGATGACCGAAATGACTACTATACGATTGGAAACTACGATGGTGAGGCTGCGACGTGGACCCCTGATGACGCGAAGATAGATGTGGGGATTGGATTGAGGTACGACTATGGACATTTCTATGCATCTAAGACGTTTTACGATCAAGAGAAGAAGAGGAGAGTGCTGTGGGGATGGATCATTGAGACTGATAGTGAAGAGACTGATATACGGAAGGGTTGGGCATCACTTCAGGTACTCTGCACATACTCATATAATTCAATTCCTCTTAATTCATCTTGCAAAGTGTTTCTTGACTATTTTACTCCTAGAGTTAAATATTTATTTTTAGGTAAATCGTTTCTTGCATTTAGGTACACATATAATAGAATTTTACTCGTTAGTATGTTACATCCTTTTGAATGTGAATTATTACTTTTGTACTAATTTAAATAATACTCTATCCGTCCGCCTTCTACATTTACTGTAACACGTTGTTTAAGAAAAATTATTATTTTTTATCAATTTTGTCGACTTTAGAGGTTATTGTAATATTTTAGGTAATAAAAAAATATAAATTAATTGTATATGTGAAAAAAATGAGTGACAATGTGAAATTAAATTAATTTTTGAAGTTGTTGGATAAAGTAATGTTTCTTTTTTATCATTCAGGTTTTTCTTTTTAAGGTATAATTTTTCTCTCTTTTCTATATGTCATCCATACGTGGCCGTATAAGAATGACACATAAAATTTGAACTGAGTGTAAAGAGTGATGTGGAACGAACGAATAAAGAAAATATGAAGGATAGTGTGTGATTGAGGGAGTTTTTGGAAAGGTTAATATTTCATTTCATTTGTTAAAAAGTAAAATCAGAGACGATCATACAATAACCCCACACAAGACAAACTCTTTTATTTTAGAGTATAGTGTTAATTTTAATGATTTTAATTTTTATTATGGTTCATGACATATCTCAGTCTTATAAATGTGCGTACGTTACATATTCGTGATTTAAATATATAAATAATGTTTTTAATATAATATGATATGATGCAGGCTGTTCCTCGGACAGTTTTATTCGACAAACAAACAGGGCGTAACATCTTGCTATGGCCGGTGGAGGAGGTGGAGACATTAAGGAAGGAGAAAGAAGTTTTTAACATCAAGGCTGGCACTGGCTCCGTTGTGCCCATTGATGTGGGCTCCACCTCCCAGGTACCTCAAATCAATTCATAATTCATATAACACCATATGGCTAATGAATTAAATTTGCATGCAGCTGGACATAGTGGCGGAGTTTGAAGTGGACGAGGAGGCAATGCAGAGACTGAACGGAAGCAACGAGACGTACAGCTGCAGCGACAGCGGTGGGGCGGGAGGACGAGGCGCTCTAGGGCCGTTCGGGATATTAGTGCTGGCAAATAAGGGGCTGGCTGAGCAAACTCCTGTTTATTTCTATATTTCCAAGGATGCACACAGCAACTTTATCACTTTCTTCTGTGTTGATAACACAAGGCCAGTCTAGTTTATTTGGATCTTCTATTTTACTACCATTTTCCATTTCTTTGTTTCTCCCAATCTAAACATGTGCATTGGTTTATAGATCATCAAAGGCCACTGATGTTTACAAGGCAGTCTATGGCACTCCAGTCACAGTTATCAAAGGGGAAAAGCTATCCATGAGAATTTTGGTAATCTTATGAACTACCTCTTCTTATCTACTAAATTATACTCCAAATTTTCTTCTACATTCAAATTTTGACAAGATCATTAACCTTTAATGCAAATCTTGTGATAACCTTTAATGTTACACCTCGTGCAGATTAGTGACACATACGCATGAGGGAAATCTGACCTTTTCACTTAGAATTGATATTTTTTTAAATGTATAAATTTTATCTCTCTACTATGTGTCATTTATCCAACTATTTGCAACAGGAAATTAAATTCTAAAATGTAACTAGGATATCTAGACCGCAAATAAGTTGCATTTCATAATTGGGTCGGTTGGTTTTAGGTAATGGACTTATAAGTGCGCACATGTGTAATTAATGTGTAATTATATAAGCTATATTGAATAGCATTAGCACAATATGAACCAATAGAACATGATCCTCTCATGAATGGGATGGTTCAGGTTCCTGTTCAAGTGAATAGTGAGAACTTGACCTTGGTAAAGCACATTAGATCTTCAGCATCCTTTTCATACATTATGATCTGTGTCACATTTTATATAATTGAAACGTAAAAGGGAAAAGAAATTCAACTATTGGTTTTAGGGTTTAAACATTCTTCTTTAGGGTATAGTTTCCTCTCATCTTATTTGTCATCCATCAAACGAGGAGATGATGTACCAAAATGACACAAAGAATTCAAACCGTTGGTAGAGGATCGATGAAGATCAAACCCAACGCACTATTATACTAATTATATTTCAGTGTACTTGACATATCATTAATAGAATCTTTCATTAATTTTTGGTGTGACTACATATACATAGGTGGATCATTCAATAGTTGAGGGGTTTGCTCAGAAAGGGAGGGCATGCATTACAGCGCGTGTATATCCAACAAAAGCAATCGGAGAAGATGCTCGTGTGTTTCTGTTCAACAACGCCACTGCTGCAAACATCACTGCTTCCTTGGAGATATGGCAAATGGCTTCTGCACAAACACACGCACCCATCTTATGCATACACACGCTCATTGTCTTACTTGTAGCCTTCATTTTGTAGGACTTGTTACCTTTTTTTTAATTTTTTGTGATATTTCCATTGTTTCGGAAAAATATATTGCAGAAATAATTTTTTTATTTGGGTAGAGAATGAAAGGTTTTTGTAAAAAATAATGATGCAAAATAATGGAAACACATTTTGTTCATGTCTTCTATTTTGATTTCATATATATGCATTCTCATTGCTCACATTTTTTTATATTAAATTTTCTAGATTCATGTTGAAATAACTAATAATATCAGGGGCCCGGGGCCCTCAAAATAAAAATCTTATACATATATATAATATATGTTGTGCCAATAGTGAAAAATACCCTTTTTTATTTTTTTATTTTTAATAACTAACATTTTTATTACAACATTATCAATTTTACCATTCATTAAATTTTTGAACAAAAAAAGTCCCTAATGTTGTTTTATTTAAATTATTATCAGGGTGGCCCTTCCCCTCCCCCACCCCCCTCTCCCTCACTGTCCCCACCCCCCTAAAATCACATATTAGGTGCTCCTCCTCCTCCACCATTCCCCCATCTCCTTCATCCGACTGCTCCCACCCCATCGTTAATCTCCTTCATTCGGTCTGCTATCTCAGAAATTCGTACAATGATCAAACCCATTTTTAATTCTCCTTCACTTTGTCTGCCATTTTCACGAATCACTACTCTGCTCCAACCCATCTGTCAATCTCCTTCATTCGGTCTGCAATCTTCCCTATTCCGGTAGTTAGTGGCGGACTAATCAGACGGTGGGTATTGAATGAGACGCAATATAGCTCATGTCGTTGGTGGCATCCCTGATCAGCCCTCTCAGTAGCATCGGCTCAGGAGCCGAGGCTTGAACCACCGGCTACCCGTTTATCCTGCTCCTCCCACCGGTACACTTTGCCGCAAATCAACAGGCAATCTCCGATCTTATTATTTTTTTGAAGTTTCATTGATTGTGTTCTGTATAGTTGAATTTTATTAGTACGAATGGAGGTGGAAGAATCCGATATTTTTTAAAAAATTAAGTTAAACGCTTTGACATTGTGAAGCTTGGAAGTTTCTGGAAGGATTAGTTCATTAGATAGATGAAATTTGTGTTTATCGGAGGTATTGTATTTGTGTTTATTCAATTGATTGATTTTGAATCCTATGTACCATTAAATCTTTTATTAAAACTAGTCTTAGAATGAGCAATTAGGATTTACTCTGCATCCCAAAATCTGAAATATCACCTATCAATATCCTCAAAATATACTAAATTTGAAAATTATGACCTCCACCTAGCGTACACTACACTTTACAATGTAGTAACAAAAATACCTCACTACCCAAAAAGTCGATAAAGTTAGTCAATAAGGGAATTTTTCATAAATGTGAAGCATTCTCCAGCGGAGGGAGTAGTGTTTTGTGTATTTGCACAGTGCACATTTTTGAGAACTCCGGTGGAAAATTCCTGAAAAGAATGCTCACTGCAGTGTATTATTTGACGAAGCTTCAAATCAGGTTTTAACCCAGTCATTGACTGAAAATTAATTGTTAGGGATCATTAATTGAGAAAGTAATGATTGATATGTATTGCTGCCTGTTGATTATGTTTCTTTTCTAATAGCTACTTTTGATTTAGACAGGCTCAACAGTTGTTTAAGAGGGATGCACAAACAATTATACTAGAGGCTCTTGAAAGTGTGAAAGCTGCACTTACAAGCAGTGACGAGGAGCATAAAGCAGAGACAAAGAAGAAGGCGATTCCTCGGAAAGCTGCTGGGCGGACCTGGGAGGATCCAACTCTTGCAGAATGGCCTGAGAGTATGAGACATTTCCCTCTTAAATCTATGTAATACGCTTGGCGTTATATTTCCAACAAATTATTATAGTTATATGATTTCTTACCTCTTCCTAATCCCTACAATTTTGTATTAGAAGTTCACTATAGAATTTTGTCTCTTACTTGCAACCCCAATATTCTATCTTGCACCAGATTTTTATTTTTTGTGATGTACAAGTATTCTAGTAATGGTAATTAGATCTCCATTTAATTGACAAAAATCTGTGGCTGAGTTTTTTTATTAGCATGCCCTTTTCTGTATCACCAAGTAACAACACGGGTTAAAATTGTGATACCTTTAATTGTTACATGGTTCTTTTATAATTTGAACCTGGGCTATTCCAAATCTGTGTACATTTTTCATGGGCAACCGCCAACCAGTGAACACCCCTGGTATCCATTATTATTTTGAAGAGTCCCTATCTGGGTTTTTGTTGACATTCCCTTTTTACATCACCGAGTGATATCACATGTACCTTAAATGTTGTACCTTGAGTTATTGCATGATGTATATAATTTCAACTTGGATGATTCCAAACTCATCTGCATCCGTTGGGCAACCGGCTTAAACAAAATTCTATTTTGTGTATTTGAGTTCTACTCGCTGATATGATAGTGTCATCAAAGCATGTTGAAGATGCCAAATAGTACTCCACAGGAACTCATCTTTCTGCAATATTGCCCACTCATGCATTTATATATCAATTGGATGATATTTGGTCTTTGACAAAACTCTTATTGATTCGTAGTAATGTCTATTTGACTGTTAAATCTCTATGCACTATGCATCATGTGGATTTTTAGTTTTGTGATAAACTAAATTCAATATTAGCCCATCTTTGTTAGTCCAATCCCAGTTTGGACATCAAGTGATTTTAGCTCAAGTTTTTGTTTCAGCACTATATTCTGTTATTATTATTATTTTACTATATTTTCCATTTATTTAATTAATCGATCATTTCTTAGGAAACTTATTCTTAGTATATTGACATCTTGCAGAGAACTATCGCCTCTTCTGTGGTGATCTTGGAAACGAAGTTATTGATGATGTATTATCAAAAGCTTTTGCAAGATTTTCGTCCTTCAATATGGCCAGAGTATGATTTCTTTTAACTTTCTAAGTCATTTGTTTGTGCATGGTGTTATTGGCTTCGTTTTTTTCTTTTTTTAAAAATAATTTTGGTAAATATTTTGAGTGGCGTACATGAGCATGTGCATGTCCTGTTCAGATATTAATTTGAAGTGCATGGAGCCCTCAATTGACTCGTATTCATAAAGGTAGTTTTCTTTATTTTGACTTAACACTGTGCTCTACATGATGCAAGTGATGACAATTGCAAATCTAATATTTTATGGTAACATCACATGTTTTGTGCAAGTGTTTATTAGGTAGATTATTGTTAGCCTTGGGAAGTAATGTATTCGCCTGAGGAAAGTATCATCATTTTTTTTCTCTTCGAAACAATTTAGCTGTATCTTTTTCATTTAGAAGAGTAATAGTTAATCTCTTTTAAAAGTAATTTTTCATGTACTAAAGAGTAATTGGTAAATTAGGGTACAAGAATTTGAGGGGTAATATTATTCAATTGAGAAGAGTAATAGTTCATTTCTCTAAAGAGTAATTTTTCATGTACTAAATCATGTGCATGTGTGAAACTGATTCACTCTGTTTGCCTTAAAAGTTAGCCCTGTATATGTTGACTGAAGAAGCTGTTGTATCATATTTTGAACATCAGTTTTATGAAATTTAAAAAAAAATTCTATCAAAGGCTTAATACCCGAATATGTTTTCGGATTGATGAGTATGCCATCTCTGCTTCCAAGAATTTAGCTGAAGAAAAAATAATAAAACCTTACCAAATAGGAAAGTCGTTATTGTACATGTTCATTTGTATTAGAGTAATGTGTTTAATTGTGTTGTCATTCCTCTGCATTAGAAGCATTATTTTTTTTATCTCCTGTCACGAATTCTGACTTCCATGTATGACTCCAGTTAACATCTAAGAGAAAAAAAGAAACGAAAGAAATTACTTATCAAAGTCTACCGCATAAAAGTTATATTGTGAACTTAATGTAAATTGTATATTGTTTTTATTTATTATTTTTCTAATAAAGATCAATTGTACGTGTACCTTATTAGGAAGAGTTGTCTCATTTTTCTGGTATCTGGTTTAGTTTCTTGACTATCATTTCTTTGCACATAAAATTGTCACTTTTCTTATTCACGTTTGTGTTTTAGTATTTCCTCTGAGGTTTACAATATTTAGTCTCTGCATTATGAACCATTAATACATGTATCTGATGTAACTCTTACTAATTCTGGACTGTCTTAACTAGGTTGTTAGAGATAAGCGTACTGGCAAGACCAAATGCTATGGGTTTATAGATTTTTCTAACCCAACAGATCTTATGGGAGCGCTAAAAGAAATGAATGGTGAGTTGTGCTATTAATACTATCCCTATCTCCTTTCTTTGACATTCATACATGCCTTTTCTTTAAACTCACTGAGGCTCCAACTCCATTGTGTGGGTTCAGTGATCAGATTCTCTCTCTACTAAACCCCTTTGCAAGTCGAAGCTTGTTTATGCAGTGTCAACTTTAAAATTGTCTATATATTTTATTCCCTTTATTTGAGTGTCAACTTCAAAATTGTCTTTTAACTTTAGGAAAATATATTGGGAATCGGCCAATCAAACTTCACAAGAGCACTTGGACCGAAAGAACTAATCAAGGCGCCCTAGAAAGACAGAAAGTGAGTATCTCTCACCCCAGTTTTCTGAAAACTGTCTATTGTATGTGCATGTAATAGGGTTCTCAGATTTACATGCATCTACACATGTATGTGTTTAATTTTGTGCTTGTCGAGTATGTGTGTCTAGTGTAGCTCTATGCATAATATGAATAAAGCTGTTTCAATGGCCCATGATCCTGTCGTTCAACTTTGTTTTCTCTTTTGTTGCAGTATCAATCCCATAAGAAAGCAAAACTGCTAAAGAAAAGTGTATTGCACAAATAAGAGCCAAGAAGTTAGCAGAGCTTGAAGAACACATAAATATCTTTTGAACCAATCTGAAGACAACTTGGATGGTTGCCATCCGTTGAGAATTGAAACAAAGAAATATATATTTTGCAGCTTTATTAAACATTTTCCAATTACATTGTTTATGTTTTATCAGACCTATTCAACTCAAACCTACTTATATGCTGGAATTCAAAATACTATTAAAATTGTTGCTAAATTGTACAGCTTTTGTTTCTTGAATTTTAACAAACCAAGAATTAGTTACTATATGATCTTATTTCCATTTAATTTTTGGATAATTGATGGACTCGACTTAAGCTTCATCCCAAACTGGATTCTTGCCTAAAATCACTTAATGTAAGAGGCTTTCTCATCTCTAAATCTGCTCTAAGGATCTCTCAGGAATAAGCTCGACCTCCTAGTATAGAAGGAGCATAGAGAGGAATAAGATGATCCAACTTGTTGAAATAGAATAAACATTTTCAACAGAAACAACAACATAAGGCAAGAAATAACTCGATAGGTTTATCGTGACTAATTGAAAATGCATGTTTGGGTGCCTCAATGTATCTTTACCCCTCAATCGTTCCCAATTAGGCTAACTTTGGATTGAACACCAGGGTGAATAGGATATCAACTTATTTGGGTAAATAGAATATCAACTCATAAATTTAGGTGTGAATAGAATATCAATTCATAAATAAATGATAAAATATTTTAGGTGTTTTAGGTAGGATGATGTTTTATTAATAAAGTGTAAGAGGAAGATTAGTTATTTTTATTTTTTCACCTTTTAAAAAAGGTGAAAACTTTTGTGGAAAAATTTTTATACAGAAGATTAATAATTCATGTCTCTAAAGAGTAATTTTTCATGTGCTAAAAAATAATCTAAAAATCTGAGTTTATAATAATTTGGAGAGTATTTTTTAATTTTAAAGAGTAACAATTTATGTGTCTAAAGAGTAATTTTTCATATACTAAAGAGTAACAAGGTTTATATACAAACGTATGTAAATTCGGTTTATACAAGTGTTTATGATATAAAAAATAAAAAAATGTATTAGATCGATTTCATATATTTTCTTTGAATGGTAATGCAGATATGATGTTGTACCTATACCTTGAAATATATTTCAACTTTTGTTGGGTATATAAGGTAGTATTTAAAACGGCTTATGAATTACTTTTAGTAAAGTCGAGTCAAGAGTTACACTGTTTCTCCTTAAGACGAAATTGCTCCGTACTTCAGGTGCTTATGGACTATAGCAATCGCCTTCAAGATACAACGACTTTGAATTTCGGACTAGTAGCACAACAAGTCCAAAATTACCGGCGAACGAACTACTCCCTCTGTCTACTTTCAAATGGCACACTTTTTATTTTGGTTTGTCCCACAAAAGTTTGCACATTCAAAAAAAAACAAAAAGTAAAAAACAACCATCCTTACCCACACACTTTATTTACAAAAAAAATCATCTCTACCTAACATACTTTATCATTTATATATTATAAAAAAATACCATTATACCCCTAAAAGTTACCACTTTTTTAATCTCCGTGGCATAATTGGTGGTGCAATCTTTTGTGGGATGAAGGGAGTAATATTTTTGAACTTTCAGAGTTGGGTGAAAATTCTAGAACTATGGGTACTAGAATGAATATGCAAGTAATGTATTGCACGATTGAAATGAATTTTCTAAATGAACTTGGGGTCTTTTTATAATAGTTGAAGAGTCATGGTGCCCCTTTTGAAATGATATCTTATCATTTTGGACCGTCCGATCGTGCCTCTTGACTTATTGGTTACCTACATGACAACCAGCTTGGTTACCTACATAACTACTAGCGTGGTTACCTACATTACTACCAGCTTGGTTACCTACTTGGACAAAAAATTTATAATTAAATCACATAATAGTTTATTATTATTCTTATAATACAAATGATATCTGTATTTATTTAAATTATGAAGTTTACCGACTGATATCGGTACTTTCTCTTCATTGATGTACTGCCAAATTCCCTAAAATCGCTACTGCTTACGCAACCCTCGAGTGGTCAAACAAATGGACTTTTAATTTCATTAGTGGGCCTTGGGTGATCTGACTTTGAGAGTGATCGGACACGCGTATTGTTAACCAATGCACATGCATTCATCTGAAGAACTTAGATGTCTCCAAGCACACATCTCTCTCCTTCAAGTAGGGCTGTATTGCTCTCAGGACCTACGGGTAGTTAATAGGTTTTATGCACTGTATGATAGAGTCACAGTGGACCTTCATTTACACCTTGTTGCTATAAACCAATTATGCCACTTTTTCTCTAGAACTATACCATCAAATGCTTGTTAAGGAACTAGCGCATTAGTTTCTGTTAAGAGTTTGTAAAAATATTCAATGTTGTGTAAAATATTTGAGTTATATAGTGCCATGTTTACGTTATTCCTTTTTTTGCTTTATACTTACATAAAGTAACACAAATTTTTCAGAATCCAACGCAATTTATGGTTCTAGTTTAACCATTTGTAGATTGACATTTAGATTTGTCAAAAAGTTTCTTGTATCTCCTTTCCCTATTGGAATCTAAATTTTTTATTCTCTAACATTGTTTAAGGTTTATGTGATGTTTGTGTAGTGGGATGGCCCCATTTCCGATCATTCTTGTGCACGCTAACGATGAGTGGAACGACATGCTCTAATCATGGATTGTGAGATGTTATTGATGAGGAAAATTAGTATAGTGTCTTGTGTTATTCGGACATGTATTTATTGAATAGTTGACGTAAACTTGTATGTATGTATTTCACTTTTAGAATTGATCATACGATGCTTTCTCAATCTAAATATCATGAAGATTTCTTTTATTCATTACATTTATGTTTGCAGGCCTGTTCAGTAGCATATAATGAATTTTTCAGGTATAACACACTTTGAATATGGTATCATGCAGGTGAACATGCAGGTGAACAAGTAGATGAACATATCGGTGAACCTAATCATGCTTTCAAACAAACATATCTTGAAAATTGTACACCAATAATGATAAGTGTCTGCTTTAAATATTTCCCCCATGAGGTTTTGAACATATAAAAATGAGGGCAAGTAATCACAACTTTTCCTCTAGTATTTGAAGATGTAATTGACAATTAAAGTTTTTTTAAAGGAATAAACGCAGGCCGACTGTGTGTAATCTTAGATTTAATTATGCTTCGACAAAGAGCTAAAAGAAAACTCAATATTCGTACTTATTACATAAGTCCAAAACTCGACTCCAACAAACAGTGATTTGCCATCTTTCATTTTATAATTGAATAAAAGTCTTGGGATTCAATATCCCCAATGAAACTTACATGGTATTTACAAAACTAGAGGGATAATTTAGCAAATGAAATTTTAGTTGTTTGGAGAAAAACTTGATAAAAAAGAAACTACTTGTTATGAATAAATATGACAAGAACCCTCTTACTATATTAATTTAATAATCTTTAATATGAGACATACTTGTTAAAAACAAATGCTTTAGGTTCAATTGTTGATGGACTTATATAATTATACCATCAATTGTTGTTGGATAGATTAGAGGATTCAAATAATCGAGTCAAGTGATATGTATCAAATAAATAATTTATGTCTGACTCATCAAAGTAATCCAAGAGGATCTTTAAGATGATTTCTATTTGAGTTATCCTTCATTTAGGTTATCATGTAGCTGATCATGTAGTTGTTCATATATGTGATCATGTAGGTGATCATGTAGTTTTTTATGTAGGTGATCATGTGGGTGATCTTGTTTGTGATCATAAAGGTTATCATGCAAATGGATGAGCTTTGGTTGGTAATGTGTATGAACATAATCTATGTATTTGACATATATTTCGGGTTTCTCTTTTTGTTTCTTAATTATATTCTCTCTTATTTATTAACACTACAAGAAAGCAGAGGTTTAGCGGCAATTTTTTAACGACAAAAAAGTTTTCATCACTAATAGGAGGTGTTTAGCAATGAAAGTTAACGTTTTGTAGCTACGTTGACGATTCTCTCAAAATTAAATAAAAATTCAAGTTAGTGACCTAAAATATATTTTCGTTGCAAATATTTATGAAAAATATTTTTCATTTCATCGCAAACCTCTGAATTTGCATCCAAATTAATATTTTCCAAGAGGATCTTTAAGATGATTTCTGTTTGAGTTATCTTTTATTTAGGTTATCATGTTGGTGATCATGTAGTTATTCATATAGGTGGTCATGTAGGTGATCATGTAGTTTTTCTTGTAGGTGATCTTGTTTGTGATCATAAAGGTTATCATGCATATGGATGAGCTTTGGTTGGTAATGTGTATGAACGTAATCTATTTATTTGACATATATTTCAGGTTTCTCTTTCGTTTCTTAATTTTATTCTCTCTTATTTATTAACACTACAAGAAAGCGGAGGTTTAGCTGCGATTTTTTAGCGACAAAAAAGTTTTCATCGCTAATAGGAGGTGTTTAGCGATGAAAGTTAACGTTTCGTAGCTAAGTTGACAATTTTCTCAAAATTAAATAAAAATTCAAGTTAGCGACCTAAACTATCTTTATGGACACTGCCCAGTGGCCATCAAACCACCACAAACTACAATCACACATCCTCAACACCCCATTCATAACATGAACTAAAATCTTCCCATTTTCAAATCCACCTACTCTAAAACTACACCATTGACCACCACCATTTTATTAGAATCCTTCCACACATGAAAGATGAATCCGATATCGAATCGTATAATTTTTTCTTCCCAACCTCCAAATCCCCAGAAGAACTCCACCTCGGCACGGCTGAGAATCCTAACACTCACGTCAGTAGTGCATCTGAATCGGTGTCGTTCCAATCCAATCTCAAATCGCGCCTAATTGCGTCTTTAGACAACAGAAACATAGTGAAGGCCAAATCTTCAGGTAATATCTTGATCAAAGTTCCCCTAATTCACCGATTATCGCAGTTTCTGATTTAATCCTAGAGTTTGAGAATATCTGTATGACGGCTAATGAAAGGGCGAGGATTATGCACACCAATTTCACTAGATAGTTAAGAACAGAGCAAGACTCTGTATCAGACTGCGGGGGATCAATTAGAAACACACACATTAATCTGCTGAAATGAGAAATGAGTCAACATTATTGCAGTGATTGCAATTGGTCTGGTGGTTAAAGCAAACATACTGCCCACCAGCCCCTTCACCGATGCCGCCATGAACCCGTAGTGGCGTTCGGGCCAGCTCTAATGAGCTTCAACTTCACCCACCGCTAGATCTACTAGGCTGGGCCTGGAAGGCGAACAGAGATCAAAGAAGCTGGAATCTTAGAGATAGATCTGTACGATTGCAGGTTGTTTTCGATGGAATTCAAGTGGAAAATGGAGGAAGGGACGCTGAGGGGTATCTGTCATTGACGAACGCTCCGAGAGGAACTCAGATTCTGAATTTCGTTTCGATGATTGGAGGAGGAAGAAGCGATGAACATAATGAAGAGGAGAATAATATTAAGCTCTAGAATTAATTTATAGAATTTTTTTTATCCAGTCCGTGCTCACTGATTGCACGTGAATATCACGCGCTATATTCCCGTTAGTTTTTGACGGAAAATATCTAAAAATTCTTATGGGAGTTAAGGTGATGTTTGATTTGGGTTTAAGTTGATTTAATAAATCAATGAATAGTGTAATTCTATATTTGTTGTGTTTGTTTTAGGTTTAAGTAGGATATGATTAAATTTTATGTCAAATCAAGTATTAATTGAAGTGAGAGAAGGGATAAAAGTAGGAAGGAGAAAGGAAGAAAAAATATTAATTGAGGAGAGATAATGTATGATAGGGGGTGGGTAAGTGTTAATAAAGTTATGATTGAACGTATGTAGTTGGGATGACCAATTAAAGAATTTATCGAACCACGGGGAATTTAGGATTCATAACCTTGAAGTTATAGTCTCATATTAGTTAGGGACGACCGAGAAGGGAGGAATAAAAAGCATGAAATGAAACTAATTACAATATTTTTGGAATTTTCAATGGAAAGGAAGTTTTCATGATGCACTTCAAATGAATCAATCATGTAACACATCTAATTGCCTCCCAATATAAGCTATCATAGTAAGAACGATCACAAATTCCAACTAAACTCTCTCTCGAGATGAAGATGATGTAGGTCCTTACAAAGACCCCAAAATAGCACATAAGATCGATACCATAGCGAACACCTCCCAATAAGTACTAATTACACGTACAAGTTCCCGAAAAGGTACTAAATCATAGGTAATATTCCCTTTCTAGGTACTTTGAATTCACTAAGGCTGGGTTCCCCTCACTAGATTAATTGACCTCTCGATCTAACATCTCTAGTGTCCACTTATGTAGTTCTAAACATGAGAGGTCATCTCCAACTCTTCCCATATTAGTCCACATAACCCATATGATGAAATGATTCAATTAATTTCTAAGACACATAATTGAACTCTCGTTCTAACCACATGCACTAGATAATTAACCACAGAAATCAAACATATAGATTAAGCAATTAAGCATCCATAAATGAAACTAATCAAAGCCTGGATCACAATTTAAATAATATCACAAATTAATAATCTAAACATCACTTAAACATCCAAAATATAGAAAATAAAAAGAAAATAAGTACGATTAGATTTAACCAAATGAAGTTTTTACATTCACCATGCTCATCATTTCCTTGGTGTCCCCACCTTCTTGAAAAGCATTAAATTTCTAATCTAGAAAAATATTTAAAACTACGGATCCCTCGCCTCGAAAGGGGGAGGGATCTCAACTATGGAGGTCTTACTTAAAAGCCCTCTCGATTATTGAATCTTGGAATGATTCAATTCAATGGAGAATTTAATGGGTGAGAATTGTTCAATGGTAGCTTGGAAGAGAATATTTATAGTAGTAAGGATGAGAGAAATTTGAGTGAGCTTCCAATGTGGGACAAGTGGGTTCATGTAGTGGTAGAGTGAGAAGAATTTGTGGTAAGTAATCAATGAGAGATAATTTAGCTCATGGGACCAAAATGGGATTTATAACAAAATTTCCTTTGGCCCGTTCTTGCTCGTTTCAACTCCAAATCGAGCTCCGTTTTCTCCCACATCTTCCTCTTCACTTGTAGAATCCATTTTTATCAAAATCGCCAATTTTTCTGCAAAAATAAACAAAAATACTTTTCTCCAAATAATCAAGTAATTAATAGTATTTTCATTAAAATCATGCTCAATTATTGAATTAAAGCCACAAAATTCCACTTAAAATTTAGGTGAATTTCACACTGATCAAGTTAGTAGGTGTATATAGGGGAGATGTAAGGGGATTTAATAAATCTAGACCTGGGTTATTAAACCCAAATCAAACATCACCTAAAGGAATCTAAAAAGGACCATTTTGGCACTGATTGATTCTCATGGGACTAAAATTGAAATTTCTCCAATTTATTTATGGGTTGCCTGTTTGATCCTTTCTTTCAGCCGCTTGTTTTGGTTTTTTTGCTAATTTTGTCAGTCCCTTAAACATCTTTATTTTTTCTATTCTCCCTCCACCCTTCTTTATTTTCTTTTTCTCTTTAATAATATATCATCTATTAGCCTAATCAATCGGCTGTGGAGGGAATGGTCTTAATAAGAATTTGACTTATTTGTGGGTATTGCTAAAAGAAAGTGATTATTCACATCGAGGTAAATGAAAAAAATGTAAAAATATCTAACACAAGTAGTGGGTGGTGATTATGGATTTGTTAACGCGTGCTGGTTAATGGGTGGTGAGGTGCATTTTTTGGGTATTTATCCAAAAGTTATATACATTATTCATTGCATATCTATTTATTTTGTTATGTTTATACCAAAAATATTTATTTGAAGTTTATCCTTAATGTTGTCTGCTAATTTTTTATTTATTCTTTTGTATTTGTTACATGTATAATAATATTCATAACGTATTTTTTATTATTTGCACATCCAAGCATTCCTTTAAGGGTTTTTTTTCTTCAATTTAACCTTTAATTAATTTTTTTTATTCATAAAAAAAAGATGTGATGTATCCTTTGTTAAATACTCTCTCTATCCCATGAATACGTGCACGTATTTGGTGGCACGGAGTTTAAAAAAAATAACTTTTGTTGTAATGATATAAGAAAGAGAAGGAATATTTTGGGTAATTAAATAGAATAAAGTGTATGATATAGTTGACTTTGACTAGATTGTGTGTAAAAATAAGATGGCTTTTTTGTAATACATGTAGTATTGTAAAGTAGTTGATATCGTGTATTGTTTTCATTTTTAAGATGAGCAAGTATTCTTGGGATGTATCAAAATAGAAAGTGTGCAAGTATTCTTGGGACGGAGGGAATATAAGGTTGTTTGTTCAATTTTTTTTTTAAATTTTATCAAAGGTTTTTTTTCCTTTTTCAAAAGTCCTTTCTTACTTGGAGCCATAATAATGACAAAGAATGAAATTATATGTGCTTTATGTTTCTCTTTCATTCAGTTTATGTGTAGGCGGTACGCAATATGGTAGATGTATTTTATTATGATACTGTAAACTAAAACACATTAGAGGCAAATATAGTGAATGGAAGGTTGTGTACTGCATGATGGATTTACGAACACATGCATATTTTAATACTGACATTAATGAAGTTGATGTAGATGGTAGAAGTTCAGTGAAAAAAAAAGAGAAAAAAAAGTGATAGGCAGAATGAAAAGAGATTGATACAAAAAAATTAATTGATTATATTTCAAAGGAAAGAAAGAAAGAGTGTGTGTATTTTATGTAGATAGATAGAGAGAGAAAGAGAAATAGTGTGAAAAATTGTGCTTTTCCTTTCCCATGTATTACAATATGGGCTAAGAATAATTTTGATAGCATCCTTCCCCACGTATTATAATATGGGGATAAGAATCATCCTGATAGTGTGTCAATTGGGGCACATTCTTTCCTATTTCTAGGTAACTCATCTTTCTATCCAATTTTATTTCTCTCTGCTTACATTAATATGATATTCATTTCTTTGCAAGCTTTACTAGTATGACATGACATTTTTTGTAAGTCAAACAACACAATGACAATTGTGTTGAGATGGGTGAGACTGAAAAAGTAGATAAAAGCAGCAATAATCATGATGACGATGATTAGTGGTGTGTATCGGTCGGTTTGGTTAATCGAACTGATCAAATTTCCAAAATTAAAAATCGAACCGATATATTTTAGAAAACTAAAAATCGAACTGAATTTTTACAAAATCGATATAAACCGAACCGAATTATTCGGTCGGTTATTTCGGTTAATCGAAAACATAATTTTTTAATTATTTTTTTATAAAATCAATTTTTTTTCCATATTATTTTATCATATTTTCACTATTTAAAAAAAAATCTCTACCATATATATATATTTTTATATGTAATACTACTACATGGACATATCTTATTACTTTTGAGATTAGAAGTAAATATATAGTTCAATTTTTTTTAATAAGAGTTTAAGTTTATACTATATGTCTAAAGAAAATATGTAGAATAGATGAAATTATTTTAATTTTAAATAAATTTTGATATTAAAAATTAAATAATATAGTTTATATAAGATAAAAAAAGGAAATTAATTTTTGGTAATTATTAAATATATATTAAATAATAATAATAAATTAAAAATTCAGTTCGGTTTTCGATTAACCAAATTTTTAAAATTTAAAACTGAAAACCGAACTAAAATTTAAAAAATTACATTTTCAAAACCGAAAATTGAACCAAAATTTTAAAAAACTGAACTAAATTGATATTTTAGTTTGGTTTGGTCGGTTTATTCGATTTTATCCGAATTTTGCACACCCCTAATGATGATGATAGCAATAGCATGCTTCACAAACTCAACAAACTTACACAGTCATTCAATGTTGAATCTTATGAGTTTCCCAATCTTAAATTCATAATTTCATTTATATAAAAAAAATATTGCAAAGACTTGTGTGAGACCGTCTCACATAAGGTTTCCGTGAGACACATAATAGTGATAGCATTTTAAATAAAAAGTGATATTCAATCGATTAAAAATGATAATGGTGGAGTGAACTAATGAACAATTTATAATAGGGTTAATTGCATCAAAAATCCCAACCTTTACACCAATTGCAAATTAATCCAATCTTTTGGAATTTGGCAAAGAAAACCCCCACTTTTAACATTCATTGCAAATCCCATTCATGGCCAGTCATCTCCTGCCCAACTGATGACTTGGTAGCCACATTAACTAACAATAAGAAAATTTAAAAAAACAAAAAAACACTGATTAATCCATGAGAAAACAAAACCATGGCTCCCTACCTCCTGCACTGATTTATCTCATAAGTTCAACGACTCCACCGGAAAATCATCCACGTCAACATCCGGTGGAGCACCGTAGAGAAAGTCACCATAACCCGCCATTTCTTCCATTTTATTTGGGAGAGGATTCTCGTTTCCTCAATGAGGATGCTTAATACTTGCTACAAGAGACTCTCCCCTCTAAGAAATTCTTCTTCTTCTCATCTGATGGGGGATACAGAATCTGGCTATGAGAACGGAGCAGTGACGTCGTCCAGCAGTGGTTATGACAGCGACTCAGATTCGCCTCATTCCGTCTCACTCTTCTAGCTTCAGTTCAGGGTCATCTCTAAAAATGCCCAGATTAAGATCTACGACCTCCGTACATCGTCGGGACTTCGGTAGCGGCGGGCGATGGCACTTTCGTAGTGCTATACAGGGACGCGTGCGGTGGCAGTATTCTCTGGCAACAGACGACATCACGGTGGAGAGACGACAGCGGTTGATGGCGAGACAGCGACGACGGCATCGGAACGGCCTCGGTGTTTCTTTCGGCTGGATTTGGCAATGTGACGCAGCGGCGTGCGGTGGTCGTGAGGCGGTTGTGATTGGTTTGGATTTGTTTTTGGGGATTGAATTGAAATTTTTGATCTGGTTTATGTTTCCATATTTCTTTAATTTTGTTTCTTTAATTCTCCTTTTATTTTCTTCTGTATGAGGCAGGAGCTTGTTTTCCCATGATTAATTTTTTATTTTTTTTGTATTATTTTCACCATTGACGTGGCTGCAATAAATGTTAAAGTGAAGGTTTTTTTTTGCCAAATTCCAAAATATTGGATTAATTTGCAATTGGTATAAAGGTGGAGATTTTTATGCAATTAACCCTTTATAATATAAACAAAGAGTGACTATTTTTTAATGAAAAGTGATAATATTTTTAATAAAATGTTATGACTAATTAAAAATGTGTAAAATGATCTCGTCGTTGGACGCTCTCACGCAAGAATACCAAAAAAATATATTAATTTGAAATATTGGACTTTACATGTTTGTATATATTATGATCTCTGTTTGTAAGATAATAAAAAATAACATTACTAACATATACTCATGTATTAAGCATCTGTGATACTTATTTTAATTCAACTGAAAATAATAATCTTTTAAGCGGTGCTGGAACCTACAAATGGTATGATGAAACAAAACATAATCATATTAATATCTCGATTCTTTTAAATAAGTATCATTTGCGTGAAAATTTTTATACTTGATAATGTTTAGAGTGAAAATCAGCGTGTTTTAGTGTCCGATTAAAAAACTTTTTATGAGAATTGTTGTCATTTATTAGCACAAATCTTTAACATTCCATATATTTGAGAATTTGAGGTGCTTTATTGTATTTTAGGTGGAAAAATGATCAAAATTTCAAAATTGAAATGAAGAGTAAAACTATGAAGGAATGCTGAAAAATGCAGGTCCACTTTGCATAATTTTTTTGTGGAAGTCCAAATTGATCATGTGATGCATGGTTGGAAATCCACGGAAGAAGGGATCGTTTTGGCGTATTAATCACTCAGATCGGAGTTCGGATATGGAAGTTATGCTCAAAACGGTGATGTCGCGTGCGTTAGTCTACACCTTTCAGGAACCCACTCGCCTGCAGCTCAGCTCGAGCTGGACCAAGTGTGGTTGAGTTGGGTGCTGGTTGTCGCTATATTTAACTAGATTTTAGTGTCTTTTATGTGTATTTTCATGTCATTTTATCGATTTTGTGTATCTTTTGGCGGTGTTATGTGTTTATATGGAGATTTTGTGCTATAATTGATAAATGTGTAAAAATGATCTTATATGTGCATGAAACAAGTGAAAAAGGAGCAAAATGGAAATGGGAGCCAAAATGGTAAGAAACAGGCAGCAGGTGCACGGACTCGACACGATCACCAAGCTCGAGTTGAGATCGGTCACACAGGTCGATGTCGAGTTCGCGGAAAAGACCGTGCGTCAATACTGAACATGTACACACGGCCTCTCCTATTCCTCGAGCTTGGAGCTCTAGTCGAGCTCCGTCACTATCGAAAAACTACTGAGAAATGAGCGCCTACTCGAGTCAAGTCCGCTACTCGAGTTAAGTGCAGTCAATTTTGGAAAATTTAATTGCTGTCGATTGTAAAAGGTTCCAGGTCCATAAATACATTATTTTTGTCATTTTGATGAGAAGAATTCATTTTGGGAGTAGTTACACCTTAGAACACACACACTTTCTCTCCATTCCATCTTTTGATCCATCCTTCATCTTTACACCTTTCATCCATCAAATCAACTTGAATTGAACACATTGTCCATAATTCCGTCACCTTCCTCCAATTTGAGAAGAAGATCTACATTTTTTGAAAATTGTGGCATGATCAAGGAAGAGGAAACTCATCTCCAAAGGGAAGCCCAACAACCTTTATTTTGTTATTTTCTTCTTATTATGGCTCATGAGGAGCAAGCTTTGTTTTGTAATGAATTCATCATGATTGTAATAGGTTAGACCTCTTGTGAGACTAGCATTATTATTGGATAGGAATTCTATTTTTTGACTCTAATTGTCTGATAAATTGATTGAATTGAATTACTTTCTATTGTGAATGCACATTCTCATCTCTTGTTATTACTTATGTGGTTAATTGGTCAATGTACGTAAAAAGAGAGTGTAAACTTAATTATATGTTGTGGTCTAATAATTAAATCATTTGATGGAATGACGCGACTCTATTATAAGTATGACTTTAGATTTTAAAGTCCAATGCATGCTTAGAACCTCACAATAGGACATGAGAGAGAGTTGCCTTTAAAACGGAACTTAGACCTTGTGATAAGACTTCTCTATAGGACTCTAGTACCTTATAAGGGAATGGGGAAGTATAGTGAAACTCTCCTATGTGCTATTTTGGGGTTACTTAGGTGCTAAGTGCCTACATCTATTTGTGTCTTGTAAAGGAGCATATAGTGCTATTAGTGAGAGCTTATAGTAACCAATTCATGATAATCATCATCACTTCTGTGTGAGCATAGGAAACCTTACCATGATATTACTAGTATTGCATGTTTCTTAGATTATTCTACCCTTATCCATTATCTATCTCATTTGTCCTTTGATAATTTGATTGTTATTCCACTTTAATTGTTTTCATTAGTGATAATTTTAGTTAATCAATTCCATCTTATAATTGACTTTGTCCTTCTAGAATGAGTATTTATTAAATACGGATACACAGTCTTTTTCCTTTGGATTCGATATTTTATTACTTGGTCACGGGCATTACACAACAATAGAGTATACTTGCTCTACACATAAGAAAAGTACCGATCAAGTTTTTGGCACCTTTTCCAGTGAGAATGGAAATTGGTGTTACGTATTTGAACTTGTTAGCTTTACTAATGACATTTTTCTTTTATTTTCTTTTCTTTGTTGGTTACTTGTTGTGGAAAGCTAATTGTTTGTTTTTGTAGGTGCATGTACACTCGCTTTAAAATACAAAATGTTATACCACTTAATTAGTTTGGAACTTGAGAAGACCGTGAGAATTAGGAGACATATTGAAAGTTTTGAAATGATGAATATATTGAATGAAAATGGTAATGTTCGGGAAGATGAGCAATTCATGAGAAATTAGAATAATGTGAATGATCAGATTGGTTTGAATCCGGAGATGGTGGCTATACAATCTAGACTTCAAGAGCAATAAAACCAACACTTGCAAGCCATAATTAATCAATTATTAGCTCAACAAGGTATTGGAAACCAAGGAAATGCACAAGCACCTTCGATACATGTGAATCAACAAGCTCATGAAAATGGTTTCAACGGGCATGGTATGAACTTTCATGATCTTTTTCAACCTCGTGTTGGAAACTATATGATGGGGCCACCCGTGAATGTGAATAATTTTTAGATTAAGTCAGGTTTGATTCACATGGCACAAGCAAATCAATTCGAAGGAGGAGCAATGAAAGACCTGAATTCTCACTTAGCTCAATTTGCGGAGATAGCTGATACAATCAAGATCAACAGGGTTTGTGATGATATTGTAAAGATGAAGCTATTTTCTTATCACTCCATGATCGGGCACATGCTTGATATGGCACATTTCCTCTGAGAACATGCCATATTTGGCACGATCTTGCGCAAAATTTTTTGAATAAGTACTTTTCACCATCTAAGATGCTTCACTTGAAGAGTTTGATTCCATAATTCAAGCAACTACCTATGGAGACATTTAGCGAAGCATGGGATCGGTTTAGAGAGATGTTGAGAAAATGTCCTCAACACGGATTTTCACTTGATCAACAAATTGAATTTTTCTATGTGGGACTTGATTGGAGTTTGAGGATTCTACTTGCACTACAAGAATATTGCCGAATTTCAAAGGCAAAAAATCGTTGGAATATGCAAAAATACTGTTGGAATTCATGATTCCAACAGATATTTCAACGAATTTTTTCTGTTGGAAAAGTGGCCGTTGGAATGTCTTTTTTCCAACCATATTTTTTGTTGAAATTTTTTTCATCTAAAAGTGATTCAAACATTTTTCCAACGGAATTTTCTTTTGGAATTACCGTTGGAATAAATTCCAACAATCTTCAAACTCCGTTGGAATTTTCCAACGATAATTTTTTTTTTTTCGAATTTGAACCCTTGACCTCTTAAGTATATCACCTTATCATTTACCAACTTAACTAATATATAATTTGTGTTATAAATTGACATTTATATTTATTAAAGCCATTTTTTTATGGAATTTTCATTGGAATAATCCAACGACTTAAGTTTAGTTAGAATTTTTATTGGAAATTTATCAAGCTATTGGAATTAGCATCGAAATTTTCCAACGGTTTCGTTGGAAATGTCCAATAGTTTATCAGACTATTGGAATTAACATTGAAAATTTCCAAGGATTTAAATTTCTAGGGGAATTTTCATTGGAATTTTCCAAGGGTTTATATTTTCATTGGAAAATTTGTTGGAATTCTAAAATTTCCAACAGATTTGCTTTTCTTTGTAATTTTTCTGTTAGAATTTGACAGTTTTCTTGTAGTGTTGATGCATCCGCAGGGGGTCCATTTTGGGACAAACACCGGACCGTGCTATAGCTATTTGTAAAGAAATTACGTTGAATTCGGGGCAATGGCCCTTAAATTGTGTCTCAAGTTGCTATGAGTTGGAATAGTGGTTAAGATGAAGGAAGTATGTAAGAAGAAGGTTGAGCCCGAAAGTGTGAAGGAAGATGCTACAAAGAAGGCTATCACGTAGATCTTGAGAATGATGAATTCGAGCATGCAAGTGATTGGTCGTATATATTCGGGATGACCAATTAAAGAATTTATCGAACCACGGAGAATTTAGGATTCATGGCCTTCAAGTTATAGTCTCGTATTAGTTAAGGACGATCGAGAAGAGGGATAATAGTAACAAGAAAAGAAACTAATTACAATATTTTTGGAATTTTCAATGCAAAGGAAATTTCATGATGCAATTCAAATGGATAAATCATGTAACACATTTAATTGCCTCCCACTTTAAGCTATCATAGTAAGAGCGATCACGATTTCCACCTAAACTCTCTCTCGAGATGAAGATGATGTAGGCCCTTACAAAGACCCCAAAATAGCACATAAGATCGAGACCAAAGTGAACACCTCCCAATAGGTACTAATTACACGTACGAGTTTCCTAAAAGGTACTAAATCATAGGTAATATTCCCTTCTAAGTACTATGAATTCACTAAGGTTGGGTTCCCCTCACTAGATTAATTGACCTCTCGATCTAACATTTCTAGTGTCCATTTATGTAGTTCTAAACATGAGAGGTCATCTCCAACTCTTTCCATATTAATCCACATAATCCACATGATGAAATAATTCAATTAATTCCTAAGACACATAATCGAACTCTTGTTCTAACCACATGCAATAGATAATTAACCACACAAATCAAACATATAAATTAAGCAATTAAGCATCCATAAATGAAACTAATCAAAGCCGAAAATACAATTAAATAATATCACAAATTAATCCATAATTCAAGCATCACTTAAACATCCAAAACAAAGAAAATAAAAAGATAATAAGTAGGATTAGATTTCACCAAATGAAGTTTTTACATCCACCAAGCTCATCCTTTCCTTGGTGTCCTCACCTTCTTGTAAAGCAATTAAAATCATAATCTAGAAAAACATTTAAAAATACGGATCCCTCGCCCTGAAAGGGGGAGAGATCTCAACTATGGAGGTCTTACTTAAAAGCCCTCTCAACTATTGAATCTTGGAAATTATTCAATTTAATAGAATTTAAATGGGTAAAGAATTATTCAATAGTGGTTTTCATGGAAGAGGGTATTTATAGTAATAAGAATGAGAGAAATTTGAGTGAGTTTTCAAATGTGGGACAAGTGGGTTCATGTAGTGGTAGAGTGAGAGAAATTTGTGATAAGTTATCAATGTGGGATAATTTAGCTCATTAGACCAAAAATGAGATTTATAACAAATTTTTCTTTGGCCCGTTCTTGCTTATTTCAACTCCAAATCGAGCTCCGTTTTCTCCCACATCTTCCTCTTCACTTGTAGAATCCATTTTTATCAAAATCACCCATTTTTTCTGCAAAAATAAACAAAAATATCTTTCTCCAAATAATCAAGCAATTAATAGTATTTTCATTAAAATCATGCTCAATTATTGAATTAAAGACACAAAAATCCACTTAAAACCTAGGTGAATTTCACATCGATCAGCAAGCTACTTCAAGTCAATGTTGAATCAACTCATGATTAGTAATTGTTAAATTATATACTAAAAGTATAGCTTTTTGTATGAACAATGTTTTACAATTTATATAAAATGAGAATCATATGATCAAACGTTTTGCATGTTATAATTTATTTATATGATTGTGCAAAAGTCCACTTACTTTATACTATAGATAATATGTGTGCAACAACATGCGGAAGATCGTATTATCAGTTTCCTTATACAGTATAAAAAGATGTTCACAACCAAGATAGACGGGGACTCTCTATCGGGATGGTTGTAGTGTGATTTGGTATTAGTTTGTCTTGACTATATAATCACATTAGTGCACTTTGTGTGTATTGAGTAGGACCGCTTGAGATCGTTCAACTTATACTGACTATATATGAGAACTTTATCTCAGTTATTATGGATTTTTGTGCTCTTAATCGCTATATAATAACCTCGACACGTAAGCCAGTATGTATCTCTTCGATTCATCAATGAGTGAGATTTAATTATTAAATCAACAAACTCGGTGAGTTGGGAAATAGTGTTGTCTCTTTGGTGTGTTGTGATGTAGAAGGAATCAGTGTCCTATTAAATAGGTTGATGATGTCCTTTTGAGGAGCTCTAAAGGATAATCATGTAAATCTTGCAAGTGGATTAGTTCCGGCATGATAATGAGTTTGAGTGGTACTACTCTCGGATGAGATATTAATTAATGGAGTTGTCAGTAACTTAATTAATTAATGGGCATTGCATATCTTAAATATGGGGAGACTGTCAGGTTCAAAATAAGAAGTAGCCCATAATGTAGTTATAGGATTGGAGCAGTAGTGCAGTAATAATATTTTAGTGGACTTTATTATTATTGTTGGACTTAAGTATAAGTTTTGGGCTAAACTTGGATACTTATTCCCAATGGAGGCCCGACTCTAATTTCTCCTCCTGGTCCATGCTATAGCTTATAAATAAGTTGTCTCAGCATATCCGGAGCCCTAATCAGGTGTGTAAAATCGTGAGTGAGAGGATGGAGAGAAGATTGAGAGGATCTTGAAGATCGTAGCCCACACGATGTCAAGATTGGACTTAGGAATACAACAGAAGATCAAGATGTTGTTTTCTGCAGCTGTTCTTCATCAACATACCCTAGTGAAAGGTAATACATTTCTAATTTATTACTTCCGTTGATTTAGAAATGCAAAGAACCCTAACGGTTCACGCTAATCAAACGATCGAACACAAATAGTAATTGTGTTCAAACTCCTATTTCCTTGCCTCAACAAGTTTCCACCTCTAATGTGAATTTTCAAGAGTCATGGGGACCATCCGAGATGTCTTTCGAGGAGGTTGCTTACATGCATAGAGGAACTTTCAAGGCAATTATGGGGTAATTTTCAAAGGGGATTTCCACAAAGACAAGGAGGGTTTAATGTTCGTAATTTTGGAAACAATTATCAATCTCCTCAGAGATTTGATAATTTATCTTATGGAAACCCGAACAATGTTGTACATGCAAATGCCTGCGGGAGTTCATGTGGCATGCAATGGGTGGCACGACTCGTGCTGATGCTCTGCACGAGTCGTGCAGGAGTTATCCATCGAGCAGGCTCGTTTATATGTTTCGACATTTTCTACATTTATTTCATGATATATATAACTGCATTAATTGATTTAATTTTGCATTATTGTTATATATGTTGATTCATGTTCTATTTGATTTACTGCCATTAATAAAAGTATGCTAGGATGCGTATTTTATTATTAAATATTATATTCATGTAACAACCCTCGGTGTTAAATAACTAAGTGGGAGAGGAGATTGGTAAATAATTCATGTGGTCTCCATTATTGTTTTGTAAGTGATGTGAGTAAACTTGCGTGTTAGCAATAGGCCTTTCTCCACAACGGATGAGTTTATTCACGGATCACTAGTACAAAATTCTTTATGATGATTGTAGTAAGTTATCTGAGTGCGTGTGCACTTCTCCGACTGTAAGGCACATAAGCTTCCGCAATGGAATTGGGATCAAATAATGGTGTACACTTAGGTGCAAATAATAAGTATCCTCCCCAACGGAGTCATTGTTGTTATTCGCATGGCTTAAAAGGAACCAACAATTAATTATTTTGTCATAAAGTTAGGTTGACGAATTAAATTAATGGGTAAAACCTTCTCTTATAAATGTCCGGGTTTGTATATGTCCACACTAACGTGGCATGCAGATTCACGGTGCTTGAGATGTTGGTGAATTTTGTTTTATATTATTTTGAGGGAATCAATATAAATTAATAAATTCAAAGTGTTTGATCTGTTTATTTATTTATGATTCTCATCATTTTCAAATGGCACTCAACTCACTTTCTGTTATACTTAAAGAACACAAACTTATTGGCACAAATTATGTTGACTAGAAATGAAACATTGATATTGTTTTAACTCCTGAAGATTATATCTTTGTACTTACTGAGGAATGTCCTGAAGTACCTACTAATAACTCTACTGAAGAGGAAAGAGTTGCTTATAATAGGTGGACCAAAGTTGATAGAATATCTAAGTGTTATATATTGGCTTCAATGTCAAGTGTGCTTCAGCATAAGCATCAAGCTATGAACACTGCCTATGACATGATGCAGAATCTTAGGGAACTCTTCGGGCACCAGAGTCGTCCTGCTAGGTCGGAGGGCATGGCTGTGCTGATGAATACCAAAATGGCTGAGGGCACTCCCGTAAAGAAACATGTTCTTAGAATGATGGGCCAACTCAATGAGTTGGAGGTCCTTGGAGGTGAAATCGATCGGGAAACCCAAGTCGATATCATACTCTAAAACTTGCCTAGGAGTTTTGATCAATTTTTTCTTAACTACAGTATGAATAAATGTTTGTATAAGTTGGCAGAGCTTCTGACAGAACTTGTGGCAGCGGAAGGGTTGTTTCACCTTGCTCCTTAGGTTCATGTTGCTGAAAATGCTGCTTATCCTAGGCCGAGAGGCGGTAGGAATAAGAAGAAGTAAGGAAATTCAGCACCGGTGAACCAAGTAAAGGCAAAAGGTGGTGCGGTCAAGAAGCCTAAAGGCAAGTGCTTCAAATGCAAGCAGCCGGGACATTACAAGGCAGACTCCCCTCTTCTGAAGGGGAAAAGGAATGGTAAGTCTTTTATACTAGTTGTTGAATCATGTTTAGCGGTTGTATCTACTGACACTTGGTGTGTAGATACGGGAGCCACTGATCATGTCTACAATTCTATGCAGGGTTTCCACCAAACCCGATAGCTTAGTGATGGGGAGATTTCCATACTCATGGGGAATGCAACGAGAGTAGCGACTGTTGCAGTGGTAGATGTTTATTATCTTTCAATAAGAATAAAACTCTTATTTTGAGGAATTGTCTTTATGTACCTCATTTTAGAAAGAATTTAATTTTGGTTTCTAAATTGTTTATGGATGAATATTCTGTTTCGTTTCATGACAAGATTGTTATAAGGAAAAATAGAATTATTATCTATGATGGTGCATTTATAGATAATTTGTATACTCTTAATACAATTTCTCCCGCAGTGCAACAAATTGAATTGAATGATACATCTACTAATAAGAGAAAAGAACCTTCGAAAATGAATCATATCTTTGGCATCTAAGATTAGGTCATATTAACTTGAACAGGATTCAAAGGTTGATAGCTGATGGGCCTTTGAGTTCATTAGTAGTGGAAAATTATCCAATTTGTTAATCTTGGTTGGAAGGAAAAATGACCCAAAGGCCTTTTAAGGCAATGAGGTATAGGGCCAAGGATCTGTTGGAATTGGTTCATTCTGATTTATGTGGTCCTATATCTTTTCAGGCAAGAGGTGGTTATGAATATTTCTTCACTTTCATCAATGATTATTCTAGGTACGGATACATTTATTTGATGCGCCGCAAGTTTGAGTGCTTTTATAAATTCAAAGAATACAAGGCTGATGTGGAGAAGCAACTTGGAAAATATATCAAGACACTACGATCTGATCGTGGTGGCGAATACCTCTTGGGAGAGTTTAGAAATTATTTATCAGATGAAGGGATTGAATCCCAATTGTCTGCACCGGGCATACCCTAGCAGAATGGCGTAGCGGAGAGAAGGAATAAGACTCTTATGGAAAGGTAAAACCAATGATGAGTTATTCATAATTACCAAATTCTTTTTGGAGATACGCCTTAGAAACAGCGGCTTACATCTTGAACTTAATACCTTCTAAATCGATAGCTTCCACACCCATTGAACGGTGGACCGGGCATAAGCCTATTTTGAAACACTTTCGGATTTAGGGTGCTCCTGTACATGTGTGAAAGGCGGATGCTGATAAGTTAGAATCACGTACTGAAGTTTTTCTGTTTATAGGATATCCTAAAGGAACGAAAGGTGGTTTGTTTTATAATCCAAAAGACCAAAAGATGATCGTTAGCACGAACGCTAGATTTTTGGAAAAGGATTATGTAATGAATCACAAACCTATGAGTAAAATTGTTCTAGAGGAAGTAAGAGGGAAAACACCAAACATAATACCAACTGTACAAGAGGATATACCACAGGACACTGCACCGCGTGTCACACCTGATACATAATTTCCTACGGAGCATGTCGTAGTGGGAGGGTTGTGAGACAACCTGATAGATTCATAGGATTGGGAGAGTCATCCGACTTGGTCCCGAGTGAACTTGAAATTGACCTATGAAATTGCCACGCAGCACTGCATGATAAAGATGCTCAATCTTAGCAAAACTTAATGAGATCTGAAGTAGAATACATGTATTCTAATCAAGTCTGGGAACTTGTAGAACCACCCAATGGTGTAAAAGCAATTGGATGCAAGTGGGTCTATAAAAGAAAAAGAGGATCTGACGGTAAGGTGAAAACCTTTAAAGTAAGGTTTGTCGCTAAAGGATATACTCAGAAAGAAGGAATCGATTATAAGAAAACCTTCTCGCCTGTGGCCATGCTTAAGTCAATCCAGATTCTTTTATCTATTGTTGCTGATATGGATTATGAGGTATGGTAAATGGATGTCAAGACAGCATTCCTGAATGGAAGTCTTGAGGAAAACATCTATATGAAGCAACCAGAGGGATTCATTGCAAAGGGCGAAGATCATCTTGTTTGTAAGCTTAATAAGTCCATTTATGAATTGAAACAAGCTTCAAGATCATGGAACATCCGTTTTGATAAAGTAATCCATTCATATGGATTTATTCAATGTACGGATGAATCATGTGTGTATAAGAAGGGTAACAAAAACATAGTGGTATTTCTTGTACTTTAATTTACGTGGATGATATCCTGCTCAATGGAAATAATGTAAAGGTATTGTCAGGCGTTAGGGTATGGCTATCCAAGTAGTTTGAGATGAAGGATTTAGGAGAAGCCGGACACATTCTAGGGATCAAATTAATAAGGGATTGCAAGAAAAGAATATTGTGCATATCCCAAGCTTCATACATTGATACAATCCTGGCTCGTTTTAGCATGCAAGATTCCAAGAAAGGTTTTCTACTTTTCAGATATGGCCTCTATTTAAGAAAATGTGTCCTAAGACACAACAGGAAATAGAGGAGATGAAGCTGGTTTCTTATGCTTTGGCAGTAGGAAGCCTCATGTATGCAATGCTATGTATGAGGCCAGATATCTGTTATGCCATGGGCATGGTCAGTAGGTATCAAAGTAACCCAAGACAAGGAGATTGGACTGCGGTAGAACATATTATGAAGTACCTTCGAAGGACTAGGAATTATATGTTGATTTACCGGGTAGATACTTTATTAACTTTGGGTTACACTAATTCGAATTTGCAGTCAGATATGGATGCTAGTAAATCCACCTTGGGTTATGTGTTTACTCTTAGAGGAGGAGCTATAATATGGAGGTGTGTAAAGCAGAAATGCGTTGCGGACTCCACCATGGAAGTTGAATATGTAGCAGCCTCTAAGGCAGCTAAAGAAGCAGTATGGCTTAGGAACTTCTTAATGGACTTGGATGTGATTCCTAGTTTACCCAAAGTGATCGCAATTTATTGTGATATTATTGGTGCAGTAGCAAACTCGAAGGAACCACGAGCCCATAGGGCGATTGAACACATTGAGCGCAAGTACCACCTGATACGAGACATCGTTAAAAGAGGGGAGGTATTTGTCGCTAAGATTGCATTGGAGGATAACCTAGCTGATCCTTTTACTAAGAGCATTCCAGCAAAAGCTTTCGATGGGCATGTAGAAGGAATGGGGATTAGATGCGTGTCAGCAGATATGACAGCGTAGTCTTTTAGTATAAGTGGGAGATTGTTAGATTGTAAACTAAAAGTCTGGCTTTTTGTATGAACATTGTTTTACAATTTATTTGAAATGAGAATCATATGATCAAACGTTTTACATGTTATAATTTATTTATATGACTGTGCAAAAGTCCACTTTCTTTATACTGTAGATAATAGGTTGTGCGACAACACGCGGAAGATCATATTATCAGTTTCCTTATAAAGTATAAAAAGATGCTCACAACCGAGATAGACGGGGACTCTCTAACGAGAAGGTTGTAGTGTGATTTGATATTAATTTGTCTTAACTATAGAATTACATTAGTGCACTTTGTGTGCATTGAGCTGGACCGCTTGAGATCGTTCAACTTACTCTGAATATATAGGAGAACTTGATCTCAGTTATTATGGATGTTCGTGCTCTTAATCCCTATACAATAACCTCGACACGTAAGCCAGTTCTCTTTAATTCATCAATGATGAGATTTAATTATTAAATCAACAAACTCGGTGAGTTGAAAAATAGTGCTGTCTCTATAGTGTGCAGTTGATTGTAGAAGGAATCTGTATCCTATTAAATAGGTTGATGATGTCCCCTTGAGGAGCTCACAAGGATTATCATGTAAATATTGCAAGTGGATTAATTCTGGCCTGATAATAAGGTTGAGTGGTACTACTCTCGGATGAGATATTAATTAATGGAGTTGTCAGTAACTTAATTAATTAATAGGCATTATATATCTTAAACATGGGGAGACTGTCGGGCTCATAATAAGAAGGAGCCCATAACGTAATTATGGGATTGGAGCGGTAGTGCAGTAATAATAATATAGTGGACTATATTATTATTGCTGGACTTAAGTATAAGGTTTGGGCTAAACTTGGATATTTAAGCCAAATAGAGGCCTGACTCTAATTTCCCCTCCTGGTTCCTGCTGTAGCCTATACATAAGTTGTCTCAGCATATCTGAAACCCTAATCAGGCGTGTCAAATCGTGAGTGAGAGGGTGGAGAGCAGATTGAGAGGATCTTGAAGATCGTCGCCCACACGACTTCAAGATTGGACATGGGAATATATCAGAAGATCAAGAGGTTGTTTTCTGCAGCTGTTCTTCATCAACATACCCTGGTGAAAGGTAATACATTTCTAATTTATTGCTTCCGCTGATTTCGAAACGCATGGAACCCTAACGGTTCACGCTAACCAAATAATAGAACGCCAATAGTAATTGTGTTCAAACTCCTATTTCCTTGCCTCAACAATTTTCCACCTCTAATGTGAATTTTCAAGAGTCATGGGGACCATCCGAGATGTCTTTCGAGGAGGTTGCTTACATGCAAGGAGGAACTTTCAAGGCAATTATGGGGTGATTTTCAAAGGGGATTTCCACAAAGACAATGAGGGTTTAATGGTGGTAATTTTGGAAACAATTATCAATCTCCTCGGAGATTTGATAATTTATCTTACGGAAACCCGAACAATGTTGTACATGCAAATGCCTACGGGAGTTCGTGTGGGTGCTTAAGCTCCAAATGATGAAGAAAAACCATCTGTTCAAGACGAACTCAATCAAGTTATGAAGATGATTAAGCATGATAGAGAGGAAAGAAAGAGGGAATGTGAGGTTGATGATCGTCGCTTCAAAGCCTTGGAGATGCAAATGAGTCAAATTGCAAGTGAGCAAGGTGAATCGCATCAAAAAGGTAAGTTTCCCTCTACTTCAGTTTTGAATCCGAAGGAACAATGCTTGCTTGTTGATGATTGCAAAATGGAAAGCTTGTTGGATGAAGTGTTGGCGGATACAACAAGCGTAATTCTAGATGATAAAGTTGTTTTTTATAAGGATTTGTGTATAGTTGATAATGAAGTTGTTCTTGATAACAATGTCTTCTTATAATGAGAAATTTTTTTGATGATAATTTGTCTTTCATTGATGAATGTTGCTGTGATGAAAAGAAGGTGTTGGAACAAGATCATAAAGTTGTTGAAGTTGATGCCTTGTTGAAGGCCAAAGACCTAAAAAAATTTGTACTTACATGTGAGAATGGGAATGGCATACTTCAATACCATATGCGATCTTGGTTCAAATATCAATGTTATGACTTTAGAAGTGTATGAGAAACTTGGCATTTGGAGGTTAAAGGAAACATTTGTAGAAATTGAAATCATGGATAGCTTGGTGATTAGACTCCGAGGAGTTGTGGAGTAAATGATTTTTAAGGTAGAAGATTAATTTTGTTTTTCTGGTGGATTGGTGATTAATAGAAATGCGGACCCCTTATTTCAGCGTATCTTCAAAAGGCCTTTCTTGGCGACCGAAAGAGCAAAATTCGACATGGAGTTCTTCTCAATCCGATCACATGGTGAAGAATTGTGATATCTAGCAAGCATCTCAAAGGGGGAATTTTCACTTGAAGCTGTCTATTAAACTTCCGGATGAACAAGTTCGATTGGTGATGCGCGTTTTCTTTGCACGCAAAATTAATCCCCAAGTATGAAGGATATCAGTTGCAGCTTAAGCAACAACCAAGTTAAATATCGAACCCAAAGGACAGCGTATTATCAATTTAATTAATTACTAAATTAATTAAGACGAAAGGCAATAAAGTTTGAGGTTTTAATATCAACTACCAACAATTAATTAAAATAACAAATAAAATAAAATAATACTAGAAGAATACGAAAGTGATCAAGTAGGAGAATAGGTAGGTCTAGGGTAATCCTGTTTTACTACTTAACTTCCCTCTCAAGTGCAGGCCGACTCTGCCTTGTGGACGATGGACGCATCACTAAACCATGTAAATCTACTCTATAGACACAAGTAAATATGCGTGTAACACGTGTGAATAACCTCAGAGCAAGAGACGTAATTTCACCCCGCTTTCTAGGTACAATCAGTATCAATTATTTTCCACGTTTGGAAACTAACCAGATATGATCTCCCTTTATAGGTACTATAAAATTACCCTCTTTATCCTGCTTACGAACCCGAATTCAATTCAATTAATAAACATTCATATATGATAGTTCTAATGAAGCTTCGGAGTCCCCTCACTTAGAATCATAACATGAAATCCTGTTCAGCGGTGAACGCACTCAATCTACAACCAAGATATATATTCAGACTCTATATACCAATTGAAGATGCACAAAATGACCGTGAATATGGATTAAGAAAGCACAATCATATATAAAATAAATCCACAAGTAGTGCTGTACGAAGGACACACATGAGAGTTCAATTAACTTGTAAAACCTTCATAAACCCTAGATCTACCAAAATGGTTCTAGCCCATGGTGTTGCGGAGAACAATCATGGGTATTAGATAGATCTTACCCATATGTCCGGAAAATACAAGATAAATTAGAAAACGAAGGAAACCCTAGATGTGGGAGTCGTCATGTCATTCTCCGTCTTGAATCCTCTTCTTGGTTCTCCTCTTGATTCCACAAATGAATCTTCAAAATGATGGATGGATGGAGGAAAGGATGTGGATGATGGTTGGGGGTTGATCCCCCCCTTGTGGGGTGTAGGATGATTGTGTTCTCCAATCCAATTCCAATAATAAATAATGATGTGATCTACATCCCCTTTTATACTTGTAGGCTCTTCTTATTGACCTAGGATGGGATTTTACTTGAGGCATACATCAAATTTGGATAAGGAAACCCGGAATTACCAAAAATATCACCAGCGCAATTATGTTCGACCAAACCTTCCTTGGTCGAGCATCGAACACTGGTATAACAACCTTTCTGTAAGTTTTCAGCATTTTGTTCTACCAGACTTCTCCAGTTCGACCTGATTTCTGCTGGTCGAACAGACTCCATTGGTCGAGCAAGCTTGCGTAGTCTCACCATTTTGCGCATAACTTCCACATCTAACCTTCGATTTGAGTAATTCTTGCGCTCACGCAATCATCTCTTCCTTGGATTTCTATCCATATCAAGAAATCACAGAAACTCCAGTATTTGAATGTGTAACAAGTCATGCAAAGTGGCACAGCAGTTCTGTTTGGCATAGCTTGCGCGACGTCACCACATTGATCATAACTTTCTCGTTTGGAATCCGATTGAGGAGTTCTTTATGCCAAAACGACTCTTTTCTGTGGCTTTCCAACCATATATCACACATCCACTTCAAAGCTCCAAATAAATATAGAAAAATTACACAAGTTGGACGTGCGTTTTTAGCATCATTGCACAAATTTCACCTTTACTCCAACTTGGCACTTTTGATCCTTTTTCTACCTAAAACACAAAAAAAATACCTCAAGTGCACCTTTTTCTCACATATATTGAATATAAGATACTTGTGCTAATATAAAACAACAATTCTCATCAAAAAGGTGCTAGATTGGACACTAAAACACACTTATTTTCACTCTCAACAATTGGTAAGTGCAATTTTTAATGATAATGATTTAGCTAATTTCTTACTTGAATTTGCAGGTCATTTTTTTAAGGAGAAGAATAAGTTTAGGAGAGAACAGTCCATTGATTGGAAATTAATAAATGACCCCCCGGAATTTGAAAAAGCGAGGAGATGGGATAACGAAGCAAGTTCAAGTGACTTGAAGGGTCGCTAAAGAGATGTTTACAATGAAGATGAAGGGAAATGAGGCCCTTGGAAAATTTTGAGCTTAAAACATCGTATATGTGTCTAGCTTGATGATGTAAAATTCAGCACTAAATGGGAAGCAACCCATTTTTAATTGCTTTGATTTTGTTTGTGTATTTTTTGTATAAAGGTTGATTGTGCTCGTGAGGAGAGGTATTGGGAGTACGAGAAGTGCTATGGCTTTAAGTGTGAAGGTATGTCTCACCACTTTTGCAAACTTAATTCTCAACTTAGGTTTCAATTTAAGTTTGGGGATGTAGCGTGGTGTGAAATACCTTGTTATTGTGATGCATATGCTTCTCGTATTTTGAGAGTAATTTCAAAAAAATTCTCATGAATATTGGCTTGATTTTGGTTCGTTTAGTGGTGTTGAAGTGCATGCTAGTCCATATTTTTTTTTACAATTGTTGCGCTGATGGTTTGGTTGAGTTTTTGAGCATATATGAGCTATATTGGAAGCAAATGAGCAGAGAAAAATAGGGGTCAAACTTAGGAAAATTTTTAGAAAATTTTCTCCAACTAGAGTCGAGCTTAGAGCTCAGCCCTGTGACGAGTTCATGTGTTGACACCTGCAACATGAACTCAACATTGTTTGGTCGAGTTTAGCACATGACTCGAGAAGGCGAAGGGAACTCGCATCGAGTTGTAAACTCGACTATTGGAGGGAGGTTGACCGTGAACATCTAAAACATCAACTAGACCAAGCTGAGATTGAGTCCGGAGCTCGTGTCGAGTAGATGCCGGGAGCATGCATCGAGTGCAGTACACGAGTTGAGTCTGTGCCAGAATCAAAATAAAAATGGGAATTCCAGAACAGAACTTGCGCACCAACCTAGTCGATTCACAAGCTCGACTCAAGCCTTAACATTCTTATAGCCCATTCAACCTACGTTTTGGACTGCCCATTCAACCCACGTTTTAGCCCTTAAACTCCTATATATTGGTAAGGTTAAGTGTCTTTCACATCCTAATCCACTTTCCACTCTAAATTCGCACTTGTTCACCCAAAATTCATAAGGTATGTCTTCTAGCCCTAACTTTTGGATTTGTTCACTAATTTCGAAATTGAGGCATGGGCATATTTGGAATTGATTAGTGGAGTGTAGTAAAGAACTTGTAACATGTAATTGAGTGATTAATTGATTAAATTGAATTGATTTATTGAGATTACATGTTAGAGTTCATGAGTGAAATTTGAGATTGTTGGAATTTACTAAATTGATTGAATTGGATGGATTTTTATGCACTTTTGATATTGAATTGCAATGAAAATTGCTTGGGTATTGTTTATGCATGTTTAATTTGAAAGTTGAAAACATGTTGAAATTTTATGCATGCCAAGTGTTTGATGAAATGCCTAAGTGAGATTTTTGTGCAAATTTTGATGTCTTGCCTATATGGGATAATTGGAATTGATTTGTTGTGCTTATGCTAGAATTCCATGAAGGTTGTATGATATTTTGAATAGGATTGTGATGAACTTTGCTTCCATATGCTACATTTTGGACTTGAAATTGTGGAATTGTATGTTATGCATGATTAATGTCTCATCGTTATTTGAATTGAATTTTTTTTGGATCAATTGGTACTTACATGTTATATACTTGTGATCATGGATTGTGGTTGACATGTTGGTGAAGTTGTACACTTAGTTGAATAACAAGTGATGGTATGAGCCTTGATTGTACAATACTCGATATGAGCCGTTAATTGAATTGTTTCATGTTTAAATAATGTAGCTGGCACGAAGGAGGCGTGGGAAATATTTTATCATCATTGAAGATAATGGAGAGTTGGCTAATCTTGATGCCGAGCTAGTGGATCAAGGAGTGCACCCCATTAATCTTAGGATTGACTTGATGGATGGGTGGCCAAAGTATGTCACTCGGTGCAAACCATCTGCTCAAAGATTCATCCAACCAAGTTCTAGGACCAAGCCACCATGATTACTCTTGGCATAGAGGAGGACTTGAGATGCCATTAGAAAATATGACTTATTATGTCATATTCTAATGTATATGCAATGTGTAACTAAATAGATTACTCTTTAGAATTTGTAGGATTACTTTTTTAAATTAATAAAAATGCTCTTTAGTTACCTACACTTTCTATTTAGTTTTATCAGAATGATTTGTAGCTGCGACATTAATCCAAGAACACTCTCCCTCATTCAAACACTTGTTCACATAAAGTTGAAAAAAAGTACAACCACAAATTTATTTTACCCTCATTTAAACACTTGTTCACTTAAAAATTGAAAATAAAAACATCCACAAAGCTTTAGATCAGCACAGTGTTGCACACCCGTGCTCCCAGTCTATTGTACCCTCTTTTCCACATATACAAAACTAGTACTCCAATATGAATTGCATAAGGTAGTGTATGTTTAAGAGCATCTTCAAATGCATAGCACAACTCTTCGTGCCTGGCTATGAGAATACACAAAAATTGATCCCAGTCGAATCTATTTATTTGATCCATGATTTTGAACCTCTTCATTCAGCAGGTAAATGATAAAGCTATATTCAGAAGAAAAATAAAAACCGCTCTACATTCCTCAAATTAGCAAATTAAAATGCATTATGTCTGCTACCTTATTTTCTAAAAGCTTCTCAATGAAATGAATACATAAGCAGAAAAAAAGATCAAATTATAAAATTATATATAAAAAAAATCCCCACATTTTAAACCACCTACAATCACCTACAATCAGAAGACTATAAACTCTACCTTAAATTAAGACTCAACAGGTTCCAACTATCAAGTAGCTTTATAGGGACCAAAGATATTTACATAATTATGCAACAAACCAAAAACTTGCATGTTCTTGTTCTAGCAAAAACATTTCTTAATCGCATAACATTAAAATGCAATGATTTTAATATTGTGATTTTGTGTTCCTAACGGAAATTAGACCACCTCTATCGACATTATATCTGTCGTACTCTTCCAAAATGATATGTAAATCGACGTTCTATAATTTTCACGATTACCTTGTGTGTATCGCCAAATTATTTTGAAGACATATTTGAAATTAACTAGAAATTAAGTAAACAATTTCAATTGAAGAATAACTTTTGTTAGGTATCAACGGCCGTCTCAAAGTCGTCGAAAAGAAGAGAGTGCTCAGAACCCTAAGGTTTATGCTCACAAAGAACTGATGAAACACAAAATACCCACCAAAGGACAAACACGGAACTCTCAAATCCCTCAATTCTAACCACTCGAACAAGATGCACACTACAACCTTTTATCGAGCCAATCTCCACCTTGGGGAGAGGAAACTGTTGGGTTTATCAGCCCAATAGAGTCAGGCCCACTCAATCCAATAGCATGATATTGTCCGCTTTGGGCCACCCATTGGCCCGCATGGTTTTGCTCTTTGGGCTCACACCCAAAAGGCCTTATGCTATTGAGAATTTTGTTCACACTTATAAACCCATCGCCATCCCCACTTCTAACCGATGTAGGACTTTGGTTGACCCCCAACCAATGTTTACCCCTCAAACAAAGTCCTGTGGCTAGACATCAGTTCGAGGCAAGAACATCCCACTAACTGCATCGCATTTCCCCCTCAAACAAAGTCCCGTGGCTAGATATCAGTTTGAGATGTGTGTCGGTCTGCTACCAACCATGCCGCATTTTTTGCACCGCTCCGATTAAGTCTGGGGTCTGGCTCTGATACCATTATTGTGGAATGGGGAATCCTTCCAACTAGGACAGATAATACGCAATGATATATTCGGCACACCAGAAACACAATAATTCCCAAATAATATCAATGCACAAATCCTTCCACTCAAATATCGCAAAAACCACAAACCAAATAAATCTGCAGAAAATATTCGCAGAATCTACACCAGTATTTTTAATGTGAAAAACCCCTTCAACCTGAGGTAGAAAACACGGGACCTCTCGTCCAAGATACAATCCACTAATGAACAATAAAGTACACAGTTCAAACTCTACCTATCTCTCTATCACAAGTAGAGGAATACCAACTCTCTATCACAAGTGGAGGAATACAACTCTCTATCACAAGTAGAGGAATACTACATAATTATCAAAACTACCTCAAGAGAATCCCTCATGGAATACAAGACAACAATGGGAGAAGAGAGAATAAAAAAAATATGAATCACCTGATTCTCATTTGCACCACTCGGAGATGTTTCTACAAAATCCACTCAGATCAATGTGTAGATAACGTCACCATGAACTCCCCCTTCAAATTTAAAGTGAAACGGTGAAGAAACGAACACCCAAAGTTAATGTCTTCTTCCAAACCTTACTCTCTCTCTCCTTCCCCTATTTTCTCTCAATTTGATTCTGCTTCTTGCTTCTGTTCACTTTCACTGATTCATGCCACCAACAAACTAAAATCAATTAGCTGATTTCAATCAATGGGCCAATCATGTGGGCCACAATTATTAATAAAAGTTGGGCCATATCATTTAATTTATATTGGGCTTCTTTTCTTTTATTATTTTGGGCCTACTTTTTGGGGCAAGCCTAACAATCTCCCTCTCCCCAAATAATTGGCTGCAACATCATACCTATCACGAGCTCATGCCGGCCAACCAACACACAATTCATGCTTCAAAAGTTGCATAATTCCTTTCAGTGTGAATTTTCCCCAACTTCAAAAGTTGCTTCTCTAGCACCATTCTAAGCCAATGGTACCTCACATCAATATGCTCAAGTCTGTTGTACCACAAATTCAGAGATGAATCATTAACAACTGCTAATAACTGGTCTCGAGCAATCCTACGCTTTGTCCTGTCGAGCGTACAACAAAGCTTTCCTTCGCCAACAAGCAAAGAATCCTTGATAAGCCTCCAATTACCATTTGCAATAATTTTTGCTCGAACCCCTCCCTTTTAAGTGCATTGACAGCAATCAAGTTGTGGCGCAACTCTAGGACATGTCTCACGTTCTTCAAAGTCAGTCTGTGTCCTAACTAAGTCTCAACAACCATGTGTTAAGTGTGTAAATCACGTGTTTTGAGCCCAGATTCATGTAATAATGGTGTTTTAGAAGGTTGTAATTTGATATAAATCGATGTATGGTTGAAAGTCACGAATCAGATGTCTTTAAGGCTATTTGAGTTGATTTTCGAAGGAAAACAAGTTAGAAGTGATCGGATTCGGAAAAAGGAGATTCAGATGTGCGATTGGACCAAGCAGGTGCTTGGTTCGACCAAGAAGGAGATGGTTCAACCAGCACCTGGGGTCGAACTTATGGAGAGGAAGTGCCTGGAGAGTCGTTCGACCACGACATTGCCGTTTGACCAAGCCATTTGGTCAAACCGTGGTCGAACCAGAAGCCTGAAGGGAAGCAGCTACAGTTTGACCAGAGAGTATGTGATTCGACCAGGATTCTGGTCGAATTCGAAACCTGCAACCAATTTACAGGTCGATTTGACCTAGAGTTCGACCAACGAAGAGTAATTCGACCTGGCTTGTTGGTCAAACTGAAGCGCGAAAACTTACCATATTCATATTTTTACACCTTTAATGCGTTTGTTCACTCAAGAAGCCCATCCAAGGCCCGTAAGGAGAGTTTACAAGTATAAAAAAGAGCTTTCGCAGGACACACACATTACTCATCATCCATCCACCACCGAAACCCTACCATCATCTCAAGGATTCGTGAAGAGAGTTTCTTCTGGCGAGTCAAGTAAGATCCTACCAATTAACCATGATTTTTCCTAGATCAATCATGGGCTAGAGCTGCTCCGATAGTTCTAGGGTTATAAAATTTTTATGAGTTAATTGAATTTTCATGTGTAAATTCCGTACAACACTACTTGTGGTTTATTTTATATAAGATTACCCTTTTCAAATTCATACTCACAGTCGTTTTGTGTATCATTAAATGTTGTGTAAAGTCTGAATACATATCTTTGTTATTGATTGAGTATGTTCACTGCTGAGCAGGATTACATGTTATAATTCTAAGTGAAGGGATTTTGAAATCTTATTAGAACTATCTTATATAGATACTTGTTAATTGAATATTATTCAGGTTAATAAGTAAGATAAAGAGTATAACGTCATAGTACCTATAAATGGAGATCATATCGGGTTAGAGTACTAAGTGCACGGGAAATAATTGATACTGATAGTACCTAGAAAGGGGGGTGAATTATATCTCTTGCTCCAAGGATATTCACACGTGTCATACGCTTGTTTGCTTGTGTCTATAGAGTAAACTAGCATGGTTTAGTGATGCGTCCATAGATCACAAGGCAGAGTCGGACATCAACACATTGAAAGAAAATTAATAAGTAAAACTGGATGACCAGAAGAACTACCTAATTTCTTACTTGATCACAGTCGTATTTTCTCTATTGCTTGTTTATTTAATCAGATATTTAAGTTATTTGTAATTTAATTCCGTAACTGTTCCAAACTAATTTGCCAACATATTCTTAGTTAATTAGAATATAATTAAATTGATTATAATCCGTCCCTTGGGTTCGATAATCACTTGGTCGCCTATCGAAACTACAATTGATATCTTTCATACTTGAGGATTATTTTGTGTGTTGAGAAAATGCTCATCAAGTTCTTGGCGCCGTTTGTCGGGGATGGCATAATTATTAGTTTATTATTTCTAATTTAATTGAGATTATATTATTCTTGTCTTTAATTTCTAACACTTATTTTTCTTAGGTGTATGCTCACTAGATCGAAGACAGGTGAATTAGAGCCTTATAATCCGAGATTGGAGCATCGTTGAGGAAGAAAAAGAAGAAGAAGAACAAGAACAATAACATAGACCCAACTGAGACTCTTAATTTAGGAGTTGAAGTTGATGCGCTGAATTCGCAAACGATTGAAGCTGCAACCGGAGTTACCTTGGAAGTAGAAGCAGTTAACATGGAAGCGAATCCTGATACATTTGCAATCCGTGAAGTCTTTAAGAATAACGGAGGAGGCAATGCGAGGCTGTTAGGAGCAAGAGGGGCCAGAGCTGATTTTGATATACACTCTGCTCTTATCATCATGATTTAAAGGAGTCCCTTCTCTGGGGGAACCTTTGAAGATCCTCAGCAATATCTAAATAAGTTCCTTGAGTATGCAAGTACACAAAAAGATATAGGAGCTCATGAGAATGCGAGGAAGATCATCTTATTTAAGTTCTTGTTGAATGAAAAGGCGAGAGATTGGTACGATAATCTTAATGCTGCTGAATGTGATACCTGGGAGAAGTTGAAAGTGAAATTCTTTGAGCGATACATGCCACCTTCAAAGGTGTTCAAGATGAAACAAGAAATCAATCAATTTGATATCCATGGTAATGAGAAGTTTCATGAAGCTTGGGACAGATTCAAGGACATGCTTCGTAAGTTTCCATAGCATGGGCTATCTAAGGCTCAATACATCAGTATATTCTACAATGGGTTATATTCCGATTCCCGTATGTTACTTGATGCTTCATCTAATGGAGCATTGCTTACAAAGTCACCCATTGAGGCAGATAAGCTTTTTGAGGATATTTCGATGAATTCAAGAGATTGGCCGACTGATAGAGTGAGAGAAACTATGTTCTTGGTAAAGTAGCACAGGTTGAGCATACTATGGTGAAGTCGGGAAGAGATGATGAGATCGTCTCTAGCTTGGCTAATATCAACAAGTTACTCGAGTCTCAGTAAAAACAGATTACGAATATATCTCAGAGAGTACCAATGATGCAACAGGATGGTGGCTATGAAGGAGTTAGCCAAGAGGAGATCGAGGAGGCTAACTACGCCATGGGTCAAAGTATTAAAGGAACGAGGTTCCAAAATCAAGAAAACCAGAATTATCAGGGGAATTACAACAATCGTGGTCCCCGGGTAATTACCAACAATCGAGGAGGCCGGAGTTTTAATGGAGTAACCCCAACAATGCAATGCAACCTCCTATCGATGTTTATCATAGAGCTAAGATGGAAGAAGGGAAGCCGGGTTTTGAGGATACGGTGAACAGGTACATGGCGAGGAATGAAGCAAGAGTAGATCATCTAGAGGCCAAGTTAGAAAAGAAGATTGATGCTAATCATGAGGATTTATCTAAACAAGTTAAGGACCTTACATTGTTAATGGGGGAGATGGCAGGAAACGTGAACAAATTAACTCAAACTATTGAGAAGGGAAAGTTTATGTCGCAAAGTATTGAGAATCCAAAGTCTTATCACGCCATTACATTGAAGTCAGGAACACAGTATGAGGGACCAATAAGGCTGAAATTAAAATTTGAAATGATCTCAATTCGAGCCCAATTCAACCAACACAAATGGTCGAACTACACAGGAAAGGTTGAACCAGGCACCTGGATGACACCCGAACGTTGCAGAAGAGCAGTTCGACCAAAAATAGGATAGTTCGACCAAAAGCTCTGGTCAAACATAGGTCAAACCATATTGTCCAGAGTACTCTATTTTGTCTGAAGCCCGATTCGACCACGATCACTATGGTTCGACCAAACCTATTGTTCGAACCGTGGTCGAACTGGCCTGTAAGGGGGAGAACGAACTTTTAGGTGCTTAGTTCGATCATTATTCACCCAGTTCGACCAGTAACCCTAGTCGAACCCAGGTAGAACCATACCGTTTTACACTGTTTTCTACATTGAATGCTCCAAATGATGATGATGCGACTCTAGTACCTTCCAAAGAGCGGAATACTAAGATTATAGTGGAAAAGAAGTAGGAAAGAGCCAAGAGATTGAGAGCCGAAAAGGATAAAGTGGAGAAGGTTGAACGTGATAAATGTGGGATTTCCAAAATAAATATACCTCCGTCATTCCCTTACAAGCTAGTCAAGAAAGGATTGGAAGAGAAGTTCAAGAAGTTTTTGGATATCATAAACAAAATAAGCTTGAACATTCCTTTCTCTGAAGCGATATTGGTGATGCCGTATTATGCCCGTTTTCTGAAGGATATACTTTTGAAGAAGAGAAGCTTGAACAGAATTGAAACAGTTAATTTGTCTGAGAATTACAGTTCGATCATTCAGAGGAAGCTGCCAGCTAAGTTGAAGGATCCGGGAAGCTTCACTATCTTGTGTGAGATTGGAAAGGGGCCGACACGTCGAGCCTTGTATGATCTTGGGGCAAGCATCAATTTGATGCCATTGTCGATATTTCAAATGCTTGGTTTGGGGAAGTTAACTCCCACAACAGTTGCTCTACAATTAGCAGATAGGTCTATGACTTTTCCGAAAGGTGATATTGAAGATGTTCTTGTTAAAGTAGAGAAGCTAGTCTTTCCTGTGGATTTTCTTGTGCTTGAGATGGAAGATGACAAGGATAATGTCCCTCTTATCTTAGGGAGACCTTTCCTTGCTACTGCGGGAGCTATGATAGATGTGCAGAAGGGTGATCTACGACTAAGGATGGATAAAGAAGAGGTCTTATTCAACCTTGACAAAGCAATGAAGATGACGATGGAGACGCAATGTCATAGTATAGACGTGGTGGAGGAGATCGTGAAGGAAGATATGTCCTTGATCCTTTCAAAGGATCTTATGGAGACATGCTTAGCGGAGTCTCTTACTTTTCCCACCACAGAGCTAGATGAACTCTCCAACGAGGTATGTATTGATTTTCTTGAAAATTTACTTGCTTTTGGTGATGACAGGTATGAGTAAAAAAGGACCAAGATTGAAGAGGTCAAGTGGACTAGGAAGTACTTACCATTGGATAGAGATAGCGCACCTCATGAAGAGAAGAAAGAGGAGTTAAAAATGCTACCGGAGCACTTGAAATATGCCTACCTAGGTGACAATGAAAAATATCCGGTAATTGTATCTTCTTCCCTTGATGATGATCAACTTGAGGAATTGTTAGATGTGCTTAGAAAGAATAAGTCTGCGATTGGTTGGTCTCTTGATGATTTAAAAGGCATTAATCTTTCATATTTCATGCATAGAATAAGATTGTTAGATAAGGCCAAGAGTAGTATACAGAATCAGCGGAGGGTGAATCCCACCATTCAAGAAGTGATTAGGAAGAAAATCCTAATGTGGCTAAATGCTGGAATTATTTATCCCATTAGTGATAGTCCCCAAGTGAGTCCATTGTATGTAGTAGCTAAGAATGGGGGCATGACTATTGTGAAAGCCGATGATGGAGAGACATTAGTCACTAGGATTCCTACGGGATGGCATGTGTGTACAGATTACAGGAAACTTATTAAAAATACATGCAAAGACCATTTTCCCCTTCCTTTCATGGATCAAATGCTTGATCGTCTTGCAGGGTATGAGTTTTATTATTTCTAAGATGGGCACTCGGTTATAATCAAATCATGATTGCACCCGAGGATCAAGAAAAGACTAATTTTACTTGCCCATATGGAACTTTTGCTTTTAGAAAGATGCCTTTTGGATTATGTAATGCGCCTATTATATTTCAGTGTTGCATGATGGCAATATTGATGTAGTGGAGGAGATAGTGAAGGAAGACATGTCTTTGATTCTGTCAAAGGATCCTCTTGAGATGTGTTTGGCCGAGTCTCTTACTTTTCCCACTACTAAGCTAGATGAACTCTCCAATGAGGTATGTATTGAATTTCTTGAAAACTTGCTTGCTTTGGGTGATGACAGGTATGAGTCGACAAGGACCAAAATTGAAGAGGTCAAGTGGACTAGGAAGTACTTGCCATTGGATAGAGAGAGTGCACCTCAGGAAGAGAAGAAAGAGGAGTTGAAACCGTTACCGGAGCACTTGAAGTATGCCAACCTAGGTGACAATGAAAAATATCCGGTAATTGTATCTTCTTCCCTTGATGATGATCAACTTGAGGAATTGTTAGATGTTCTTAGAAAGTATAAATCTGCGATTGGTTGGTCTCTTGATGATTTAAAGAGTATTAATCTGTCGTATTGCATGCATAGAATAAGATTTTTAGATGAGGCAAAGAGTAGCATTCAGAATCGTAGAGGGTGAATCCCGCTATTCAAGAAGTGATTCGGAAGCAGATCTTAACGTGGCTTGATGCAGGAATTATTTATCCTATTAGTGATAGTCCCCATGTTAGTCCATTGCATGTTGTTGCTAGAAAGGGGGCATGACTATAGTAAAAGCTGAAGATGGTGAGACCTTAGCCACTAGGATTCCTACGAGATAGCGTGTGTGTACGGATTACAAGAAACTGAATTAAAATGCATGCAAAGACCATTTTTCCCTTCCTTTCATGGATCAAATGCTTGATCGTCTTGCAGGGTATGAGTTTTATTGTTTCTTGGATGGGTACTCGGATTATAATCAAATTATGATTGCACCGAGGATCAAGAAAAGACTACTTTTACTTGCCCTTATGGAACTTTTGCCTTTAGGAAGATGTCTTTTGGATTATGCAATGCATCGCTACATTTCAGCATTGCATGATGGCTATATTTGATGGGTTGATAGAAAAAATCATGGAGGTATTTATGGATAATTTTTCTGTGTTTGGTTCCTCCTTTGATATTTGTTTATCTAACCTTGCTACTATTTAAAGAGATACCAAGATACTAATCTTGTCTTGAATTGGGAGAAGTGTCATTTCATGGTAAGTGATGGGATTGTTCTTGGCCATCATATTTCGGCCAAGGGATTGCAGGTAGATAGAGCAAAAGTGGTGGCAATTGAGAAGCTTCCACCACCAACTAATGAAAAGGGAATGCGGTCCTTTCTTGGACACGTCGGTTTTTATAGAAGATTCATAAAAGACTTCTCGAAATACTCCAAGCCCTTATCTCTTTTACTTGAAAAGGATGTTCCTTTTATTTTTGATGAAGAGTGTCTAACAGCTTTTCAGGTTTTGAAAGAGACGCTTATTATTGCACCTATCTTGATCACACCAGATTGGACTCAGCCATTTGTACTTATGTGTAATGCAAGTGATTTATCACTTGGAGTGGTGCTTGGGCAGTTGAGGGATAAGAAGTTTTGCGCCATTTACTATACGAGTAAGACTTTTGATGCTGTACAAAAGAACTACACGGTGACTGAAAAGGAGTTTCTAGCTGTGGTGTATGCATTGAATAAGTTTTGACAGTATTTGGTTGCCATGAAGACTATAGTGTACACGGATCATTCTGCGATCCAGTACTTGATGGAGAAGAAGGAAACGAAGCCTAGGATCATTAGATGGATCCTTCTTCTGTAGGAGTTTGATATGGAGATCCGAGATAAGAAAGGTATGGAAAATATTTTGGCGGATCACCTATCAAGGTTGGAGACAAGGGAGCACTATGATGATTCTATCGATTACATAGAAGAGATGTTCCATGATAAGAAGATAATGGTTGTGTTTGTTGAAGGAGCGGAAAGAGCATGTGTGGTGGATGCCTAAGGGATGGATCCATGGTATGCGGATTATGTAAATTACATTGCCGTAGGAGAAATTCTGAGAGATCTCAACCAATATCAACTTGCAAAATTCAAGCGGGATGTTGAGACTTTTATATGGTATGATTCATTTGTCTACAAAATTTGTACAGATTCTATCGTCCGTAGGTGTGTGCCCGAGATGAAAATGAAGATCGTTCTTGATTTTTACCATGCACAACATAACAGGGGGCACTTCGGAGCTCAAAAGATTGCAGCGAAGGTACTTCAATCTGCTCTTTATTGGCCTACTTTATTTAAAGATTTCAAAACCTATGTGGCGACATGCGATAGATGTCAAAGGATGGGGAACATAAGTAGAAGAGATGAGATGCCACTTCAACCAAGCATTTTTGTTGAGATCTTCGATGTATGGGAGATCGATTTTATGGGTCATTTTCCCCCATCTAATGGATTTCTCTACATCCTTTTCGCAGTGGATTATATTTCTAAGTAGGTGGAAGCCATTTTCACTCGCGTGAATGATTCAAGAATTGTGTTATCTTTCTTGAAGAAATATATCTTTGCCCGCTATGGAGTTCCTAGAGCACTAGTGAGTGATGGAGGGTCACACTTTGTTAATAAGCTTCTTGAAAAAGTGCTTAAGGATTATGGTGGCATGCATAGGGTTACTACACCCTATCACCTCAAATGAATGGGCAAGCTGAAGTCTTCAGCCGACAAGTGAAACAATATTGGAGAAAGTAGTCGGAACCAATAGGAAGGATTGGGCTTTGTTCCAGACTGCTTATAAGACGGTGTTGAATATGTCACCGTATCAAATTGTCTATGGAAAGCCGTGTCACTTACCCGTAGAGATTCAGTATAAAGCTTTTTGGGCACTTAGGAGTTTGAACTTGTCTCTTAAGGATCAAAAGAAGTTGAGGATAACTCATATAAATTAATTGGACGAGTTCAGAAATCGAGCTTACAAGAACTCGGAGATCTACAAGGAAAAAATGAAGAAATGATATGATTCAAAGATCTCATACAAGGAGTTCAAGCAAGGCGATGAGGTATTACTTTTTAACTCTCGTTTGAAGCTTTTCGCAGGGAAATTGAAATCAAAGTGGATGGGGCAGTTCATTATCCATAGAGCCTGCGGAGGGGGAAGTTTTGAGCTTATGGACAAAGACGGAGACATTATAGCGGTGAATAGGCATCGATTGAAGCATTATAAGTCATCGGATGATGCTTTCGTTGTCTTTGAGGATACCTTGCACTAGATTGGTACCGTTATGACTCTACGACGTTAAATAAGAGTGCCTGTTGGGGGCTTTCCCTTCCGTTTTATTGTTTTATTTCTTTAGTGTGAGTAAGAAATTTTTATATTTGAAGTGCTTACTTATCGGCAATTACATCTCTTTGCAAACATAGTTTCGACTATAGTTTCTCCTATGTTTGGGGGGTGTGATGTACTTACCTCATTGAAGTACCTCATTGAAGCACTGAGAGTATACTCTTTTCTTTGTAACATTTGTTAGGAGAGTTGATTTTTTGCGGCATATTAAAACTTTAACCGGTTTTGGTACATCAATTTTTTACAATTTGTCTAATGTTTAGTGGTGTTTTGTGTTGTTTTTAGTGTCGTATGCGGAGTTACACATAAATATTGAGTTTAGGATTGATTCTCGAGCTAATTTTTGCTCTGTTTTGGTAGCTAATGTTCGTTTTTTAGCTTGAAGTGTGCAGAGGATGAAGAAAATTTAACTTTGGAGCATCAGGTGTTCGATTCGACCAAAGGTGCAGGTCGAATTGAGTATCTCAAGTCGAACTGGTAATCAGAGAATCCGTTACAGGTCGATTCGACCACACAGGGGGTAGTTCGACTAAGGCTTCGACCAAGATGAAGGGAGATCAGAGAATATTGTACAGGCCAATTCGACCAAGATGGGTTTGGTTCGACCAAACAGTAAGTCAAACCAAGGTTGAATTGCAGACCTGAAAGATTGAACGGGTGAGTTCGACCACGACATTATGGTTCGATCAAGTCATTTGGCCGAACTGTGATCGAACTGAGATGCTGACGGCCTTTAGAAACGTGGTTCGACCACTACAGATCCATTTGACCAATCTAGTAGGTCGAATCGTACCAGGTAAGTTAGTTATTAAACGTGTTTTTCACCCCCATTCGATCACTTCGCACACCACCTTCACTCGAATTCTTCTCGAATCAAAAACCCTTCCTTCTAATCTTCAATTTCACTCGATTTCACTCCGATTAAACCACATTCCACACTCTTTTCACTCAAGTTGTCACGATTTTGAAACAATCTAGTTGCAAAACTAGGGTTTTGAAGCAAATTTGAGAAATTTTCACACTTGTTCATCTTAAGCCATGGCCGGTTTAAAATGTATATTTTCTCGAATCTATTACCCTAGGATTGAAGTTCTAATTATTTGATTACAAGTAGGTACATTGATTGAACTAATCTATATAGGAATTCATGGTGTAATTTGAATTTTTGTGTACAATTTCATATGAACAATTGATGGGTTCGATTTTGATTGATAAATTGTTGTTAAACCTTGATATTTACGAGAAATTATGAGTAATTTGAGTAGTGTGAGATGAAGCATGTTAGATTTTGAGTAAATTGCTTGAATTGTTAATGCATGCTAGTTGTTGATAACATCGTTGGTTGTTCTTAATGCATAATTGATGTTGGAATGGAATTGAATAAGCATGAGAATTGAAGTATTGAATTATGAGGATGGAATATGCTTGTTTGGAGTGACTATACATAGAGAAACTTGAAGTCTTGAGTAGAGTTAAATGCTAGTTGATTATGAATTAGTTGGTTTGCTTTCCTTGTTTTGTTAGTATTGAAGTATTGATTTCAGGAAAAGGAAAGGAAGTCGAGGTTCATTCCAAAAAGAGGCAAGATAGGCCGTCTCGTGAAGATGTAGTGACAAAGAAGTTAAGGCTTCAGGAGAGGTTGCCTATAAATTTTAAGATTCGGATGAATGATTGGAAAGAGATAAAGGACAAATGGGGTGATATGTCAGATAAGATTGCTCAAACGAGGTATCAGAATGATGGGACAATGGTTATAATGCGCATCCGAGATGATATCCTGTGGATGTTTGATCAATTGGGGATTCGTCGCTTCATGGAATTGAAGAAGCCAACATACTTCCATGTGACTGCTGAGGTATTGTGTTAATAACCATTAAGAAAGGTTCGAGCCATCTCCCGTATGAGTGTACATTCCAGCTTGAAGGTGAAATGAGGACATGGTCGGCTGAGGAGTTTAACGCGCTATTTCAGACTCCGAGAGGGATCTCGAGGAATGAGAAATGGATTTTTCAATGCAAATAACTTCTGGAGAGAGATTTCTGGGGAGGACATGGATTTTAAGACCAGTAGTGCTCGTGCTTCATTGGTTCAGAATCCTGTACTTCGATATATGGATAGAGTCCTGAGCAACACACTATTTGCCCGTTCTAAAGGAAGTTGTGTATCGAGGGGAGAGATGTATGCCCTCTAGTGTATGCTTAATGGAGTGAGGTTCAATGTGGGATCGTAACTTATTCATCAACTATACAGGTTCAGGAGCTCTCCATTTCAGAGAGTTAATATAGGAGGTTTACTTACTACTGTGGCTGAATATTATCACATGGATTTCACTGGTATTTCACCCATCCTTGAGGATCCAGACTTGGTTATGAGTACATGTGTGAAGGGTAGATTTGCTCATCTTTGCGATGGAGATTGGTTCTACACGAGGGGATCTAAGCCTTTTACTTTCATGTTTTCGTTTGATGTGAGTGTGCTGACTGTTATCTGGACTGAGGGTAATTAGTTGATGAACACATTGGCGCATGACGCTCTTTGCATCACTTGCTTGATGAAAGGTGATTGGAGGACCGTAGCTCATATGTACACTGAGGGGATGAATGAGGAGCTTCAGAGGATTGTAGACAAAGACCAGTTTTAGCCGTAGCCACAGCCACAGCAGCAGCTTTAGCCTTGATGAACGTTTACTCAACACACAAAATTAATCCTCAAGTATAAGGATAACAATTGTAGTTTCAAAAGGTGACCAAGTATTTATCGTACCCAAGGGACGGATTATTATCAATTCAATTGTATTCTAATTAACTAAGATTATGTTGGTAAATTGGATTTGGTTTAATTGTGAAACTAAATAACATATAATTGAAATGGCAGAATGATTAATCAAGCAATAGAGAAATTTCGGTTGTGATTAAGTAAGTAATAGAGTAGTTCTTTAGGTAATCCAGTTTTATTTATTAATTTTCTTTCCATGTGTTGATGTCCGACTCTACCTAGTAGTTTATGGACGCATCACTAAACCATGCAAGCATACTCTATAGACACAAGTAAGCAAGCGTATGACACGTGTGAATATCCTCGGAGCAAGACGTATACTTCACCCCTCTTTCTATGTACTATCATAATCAATTATTTCCCGTGCACTTAGTACTCTAACCTGATTTGATCTTCCTTTTTAGGTACTATGAAGTTATACTCTTTATCCTACTTATTAATCCGAATATGATTCAATTAACAAGTATCTATATAAGACAGTTCTAATAAGACTTCAGAATCCCTTTACTTAGAATTATAACATGCAATCCTGCTCAGCGGTGAACGCACTCAATCAATAACCAAGAGAAGTATTCAGACTCAACATAATAATTAAAGATGCACAAAACGACTGTGAGTATGAATTAAAAAGGCACAATCTTATATAGAATAAACCACAAGTAGTGTTGTACGGAGTTTACACAAGGAAATTCAATTAACTCATAAAAATTTCATAACCCTAGAACTACTGGAGCAGTTCTAGCCCATGATTGATCTGGGAACAATCATGGCTAGTTGGTATGATCTTACTTGACTCGCTAGACGAACCTCTCCTCACAACTCCTTCGGATGATGGTAGGGCTTGGTGATGGATGGATGATGAATGCCTATTTTTCTCCTGCGAAAGCTCCTCTTTTATACTTATAAACTCTCCTTACGGGCCTTAGATGGGCTTTTGGAGTGAACACACGCACTGAAGGTGTAAAAATACGAATTTGATAAGTTTTTGGATGTCAATTTGACCAAACCAATTGGTCGAAGTTCTCCATGCTGGTCGAATCCCTGGTCGAATCCATCTGTAACTTGGCTTCTGATCTCAGATTCGACCAGAGCATTGGTCGAACTGGATACTTCCTGGTCAAATCGGAACTGCTTCTATTTATGCTTCGAGTTCGACCATGGTTCGACCAAGTGGATTGGTCGAACTCGCCTGTCGTGGTCGAACTGCACTTTTTCAAGTTCAGTTCGACCAAAGGTGCTGGTCAAACTCCTTTCTTCTTGGTTGAATCCGACCCTTATGTGGTCGAATCCACCCCCTGTTTCTTCCTCTTTCCAGATCCGATCACTTTCAACTCGTTTTCCATCAAAAATCCACTCAAAATATAGCCTTGTAAACTCCCGACTCGTGACTTTCCATCAAGTATACCGATTCAAATCGAATTACAACCATTAATTACACCATAAGTACACGAATCCGGGCTTGAAACTAGTGAATTTACACACTCATCAAACCCCCAAACTTACATGTTGCTCGTCCCGAGGCAACAAAATCAAAACCAATGCGTAGTGTTAAATTCACCAACCAACACAATTCATACTCTCACATGCAATTCATCAATCGAACACAGGTATTACAAGCATCATACGCATCATTCATGCAAAACATCACTAAATTATAATACCTTTCGGAGTACAAAATTATCTAGCTCACAAGATAAATATTTACTCTCACTCTCTAGTATAAAAGATATATACTCTAGCAGGTTAGTATTTACGCTTATATTCAATCCATACTTCCGCGTAACCATAAGTTTAGCAAGGGTCTCAAAACTCAACTTATAATCAATTCCTTACTAGGATCACAAAGGACTTGCTTTTGGGTTGTAATGTTGGCTCTTTGGTAAGGGTAGGAGAATTTGGGTAAGTGACTAATTCACTAGTAGAGAATTACCATGAAGTTTTGCTTTTCGTCACATAGCTTCGTTTGTTTCTCCATCTTCTTCTCATAAACTTATAACTTGCATTCTCCTTCTTTTCCAAGCATCAACATCATCTTTCTTCAATGAGCCAGGGTATCAATTTCGGGCACTACCCTTCTAAGCAGTTAGGGTACACGTTTCAGGCACTACCCCTAAACAAGATTTAACCATATTTCTTTCTTTTTCATAATTCTCAACCAAGCTCCAAAATAAGATTTAACCATATTTCATTCTTTTTCATAATTCTCAACCAAGCTCCAACCTTTTCATTCTTTCAAGCTCTTACACACCTCAACTCTTTATTAATGAATCGGGTATCCAACAATGCTCAAGTAAGGTTTAATAAGGTTTTTTTATCAAGGCTTGCCAAAGAAAAAGATTTTTAAGGCTCAAAAGGGCTTACAATGATACATATATTAACAGGTAAGATAATATTTTGGCTAAGTGACTTGATTACACAATAATGGCCTAAGATCATGTCCTATCAATTCCTCAATCATAAGTTTCGCACAAGACGCCAAGTCAAGTTCTAGAATATGGTCATATGAACGATTCCCTCAAGAATAAATAATCATGAACTAGCATGATTTAAATGGCTCAAATCCTCACATTGGTAAATAGATTCCTAAGTACTCGTCAAAGTAAATAACCAAGATCAATTTCACAATAAATTCACATATTTATCAAGCATACATGCTTCTAATCAATAAAAATAAACACATGTAACATACGAGTGCATTATGCTTAAACCAAGAACCCTCATAGCAATACAATCCATGCAAGTATAATCATCACCTCTCAATCTACATCCAAGCATATCAAGATATGTACATGCCACTCACACCACAAATACCCATCCTGTAAGGAGAAAAATAGAAGGGAGATGAGATGACACAGACAAAGACAAAAACCCGGTGTATCCTATTCCTCCGAAGCATCATCATCATTGCTTGCACCCTTTTCGTCATCACCATTCATCTCCATGCGCAATCGATCAACATATCTATGAAGAGCAGTGAGATTCCTATCCATCATGTGCTCATGAGCAAACAACCTCTCCAATCTCTGATCCATCTCCACATAGTTATTCTGCAGCGTGTTGTACTTCCCATCCAGTGCTGCGAAGTTTGCATTTGCCAATTCCAACTGCCTATTTGTCTCCTGCTGGTTCGCATTCAGTGTAGTGAACTGCTCATGAATCAATCTAAATTGCTCCTGCAAATAAGCATCCAGACCAGCCCACTGCTGCTGTGGCACCGCTGGAATGGGTCGTGGTGGCCTCTCATGCGTCTGTGGATCTCTCATCTCCGGATCCACATGATCCTCTTCAGGCTCTTGCTGCTACTGTGGATGTGGCTTAAAACGCCCCTTATCTACAATACTCTGCAGCTCCTCCATCATCCTCTCAGCATACATCTGAGCTACAGTCCTCCAATCACACTTTGTCAAGCAAGTGATGGAGATAGCAGTGTGCCCGAGTGTGTTCATCAGTATGTTCCCTTCATTCCTAATAGCAGTCAACACACCCAAATCATAAGGAAACATGAAAGTAAAGGGCTTTTATCCCCTCGTGAAGAACCAATCTACATCCCTCAGGTGGGTGAATCCTCCCTTCACACATGTGCTCATCACCAAATCGGGATCTTCCAGGATAGGTGAAATGCCAGTGAAGTCCATATGATAGTACTCAGCTATTGAGGTAAGCAACCCTCCTATGTCACTCTTTGAAATGGAGAACACTGAACTGTTAAGCTGATAAATGAGGTATGATCCTATATTGAACCTCACTCCATTGTGCATACACCAGAGGACATATAACTCTCCCCTTGACACATAGCTTCTCTCAGACCAAGCAAACAGTGTGTTGCTCAATACTCGATCCATATATCAGAGCACTGTATTCTAAATCAACGAAGCACGAGCGCTGCTAGTCTTGTAATCCACATCCTCACCAGAAATTTCTCTCCAGAATCTGTTAGCATTGAAGTACCCATTTTCCGCTCTCGAAATCCCCCTAGGAGTCTGAAACAAGATGTTCAAATCCTCTGCCGACCATGTCCTCTGCTCACCTCCAAGTTGGAACGAACATTTATACGAAAGATTGCTCGAGCCCTTCTTCACAATAATCGAACATAATACTTCAGCAGTCACATGGAAATATGTAGGCTTTTTCAACTCCATGAAGTGACGAATTCTAACTTGATCAAACTTCCATAGGATATCGTCTCGAATGATCATGGTAACCATCGCTCCATCATCTTGATACCTCGTCCTAACAATCTTATCCTACACATCTCCCTGTTTCTCCTTGATCTCATCCCATTCATTCATCCAAATCTTGAAATTCATGGGCAACCGCTCTTGTTGCCTTAGCTTCTTTGTCACTGCATCTTCACGAGACAGTCTATCCTGCCTTTTCTTAGAACGAACCTCGGCTTCCTTTCCTTTTCCTGAAAGCAATACTTCAATACAACAACCAAGGAAGGAAAACCAAACTAATGCGTTTAACTTTACTAAAGACTTCAAGATTTTCAATGCATAGTTAAACTAAACAAGCATGTTTCATTCTAACGATCCTACAATTCAATCTACATGCTTATTCATCCTCATTCAAATCAACAAGTAGCAATAAGATCAACAAGCAATTCAACAAACCACAAGCATGCATTACTACTCCAATTCAAGCAATCTAACATGAAAATTCAACATGCTTCATCCCACACCTCACATTCCTCATAATTTCACATAATCAACATGGTTTAATTCAATTCAATCAATCAAAATCAAACCCAACAACAACTCACACGAAATTATGCACAAAACTTCAAACAACACCATGAATCCATAGAAAACTTAGTTTAATCAACATACCCGCTCATAATCAATGATTAGAACTTCAATCCTAGGGTAATAGGGTTGAGAAAACATACCTTTTGAACAAGCCATGGCTTAGAATTAACAAGTGTGAAAATCTTCCAAAAATCGTGACGAACCCTAGTTTTTCAACTAGATCGCTCCAAAAACGCGATGAGTTAAGTGAAATGTGTATGTGGTTAGAACTGATCGAAATTCACTAATTTTGGAGTTTGGAATGTAATGGTTTCGATTCGGGATGAATTCGGGTGGAGGTGGTGTGTGAAGTGCTCAAATAAAAATGAAAAACGGGGTTAAAATTCACTTACCTAGGCTCGATTCGACCAATCGGAGTGGTCGAATTGGATTGATGTGGTCAAACTCTTGGTCAAACTCCCCTACTAGACAATCCATCATCGTGATTCGACCACCGTTCGACCAAATACTTTGGTCGAACTCTTCCGTCATGGTCGAACTCGACTGTTCAAAACTTTCAGGTTCACGATTCGACCTCGCTTCGAACAACCATTTGGTCGAACTAATCACATTTTGGTCGAACCCTTCTGTATAATTTTTTGATTTCTAGTTCGATGTCCTCTTTTGGTCGAACTCCTGGTCGAACTCTCCACTGTTTGGTCGAATCGACCTGTAACAAATTCTCTGATCCTCAGTTCGACCAGGGCTCTCGCGTTCGACCTGCATGTTTGGTTGAACTCACCTCTTGATGCTCCAAACTCAAATTGTCTTCATCCCCTACACACTTTAAGCTCAAAAATGAACATTAGGTACCAAAATCGATCAAAACTAGCTCGAGAATCAATCTTAAACTTGATATCCATAAGTAAATTTGCATATGACACTCAAAAACAACACCAAACACCACAAAACATTAGGCAAATTGCTAAAAAATCGAAACACCTCAACCGATAAAAGTTTCGATATGCCACAAAAAATCAACTTCCCTAACAAACGTTACAAAAAAAAGATTATACTCTCAATGCTTCAATGAGGTAAGTACATCACACCCCCCAAACTTAGTAGAAACTAAAGTGAAACTAAGTTTGCAAAGAGATGTAATTTCCAATAAGGAAACACCTTAAATATAAAAATTTCTTACTCACACAAAAGAAATAAAGCAATAAAACAGGAGAGAAAGCCCCCAACAGGCACTCATGTTTAACGTCGGAGAGTCACGACGGTACCAATCTAGTGCAAGGCATCCTCAAAGACAATGTAAACCTCATACGGCGACTTATAATACTTTAATCGATGCCTATTTGCTGTGATAATGTCCCCATCTTTGTCCATAAGCTCAAAACTCCTCCCTCCGCTGGCTCTATGGATAATGAACGGTCCCGTCCACTTTGATTTCAATTTCCCTGCGAAAAGATTCAAACGAGAGTTAAAAAGTAATACCTCATCACCTTTCTTGAACTCCTTGTAAGAGATCTTTTAATCATGTCATTTCTTCATTCTCTCTTTGTAGATCTCCGAGTTCTTGTATGCTCGATTCCTAAACTCATCCAATTGATTGATATGAGTCATCCTCAACTCCTTTTGATCCTTCAAAACAAGTTCAAACTCCTCAATGCCTAAAAAGCTTTGTGCTGAATCTCTACGGGTAAGTGACACGGCTTTCCATAGACGATTTGATAAGGTGACATATCCAACACCATTTTATAAGCAGTCCGGAACCCCCACACAACATCATCGAGCTTCATAGCCCAATCCTTCCTATTGGTTCCGACTACTTTTTCCAATATTTATTTCACCTGTCGGTTGGAGACTTCAGCTTGCCCATTCGCTTGAGGGTGATAGGGTGTAGTAACCCTGTGCTTGACTCCATAATCCTTAAGCACCTTTTCAAGATGTTTGTTGACGAAATGAGACCCTCCATCATTCACTAGGGCTCTAGGAACTCCATAATGGGCAAAAATATGTTTCTTCAAGAAAGATAAAATAGTCCTTGAATCGTTCACGCGAATGGGAATGGCTTCCACCCACTTAGAAACATAATCCACTGCTAAAAGGATGTATAGAAATCCATTAGATGGGGGAAAATGCCCCATAAAATCGATCCCCCATACATCAAAGATTTCGACAATAATGCTTGGCTGAAGTGACATCTCATCTCGTCGACATATGTTCCCTATCCTTTGATATCTATCACATGTCGCCACATAGATTTCACAATCTTTAAACAAAGTCAGCTAATATAGAGCAGATTGAAGTACCTTTGCTGCTGTCTTTTGAGCTCCGAAGTGCCCCCCATTAGGTTGTGCATGCAAAAATCAAGTACACTCTCCATCTTCATCTCAGGCACACATCTATGGACTATGGAATCCGTACATATCTTGTAGACAAACGGATCATACCATATAAATATCTCAACATCCCTCTTGAATTTCGCAAGTTGATATCGGTTGAGATCTCTAGGAATTTCACCTACGACAATGTAGTTCACATAATCCACATACCATGGATCCATCCCTTGAGTAGCCACTACACATGCTCTTTCAGCTCCTTCAACAAGCACTGCCATTATCTTCTCATCAGCAAACATCTCTTCAATGTAATCGAAAGAATCATCATAGTGTTCCCTTGTCTCCAACCTTGATAGGTGATCCGCTGAAACATTTTAAGTACCCTTTTTATCTCAGATATCCATATCAAATTCCTGCAGAAGAAGAATCCATCTAATGATCCTTGGCTTTGTTTCCTTCTTCTCCATCAAGTATCGGATCGCAGAATGATCCGTATATACTATCGTCTTCATGCCAACCAAATACTGTCGAAACTTGTTGAACGCATACACCACAGCTAGAAACTCCTCTTCAGTTACCGTGTAGTTCTTTTGTGCAGCATCAAAAGTTTTACATGCATAGTAAATGGCGCAGAACTTCTTTTCCCTCAACTGCCCAAGCACCACTCCAAGTGCAAAATCACTCGCATCACACATAAGTACAAACGGCTGAGTCCAATCCGGTGTGATCAAGATATGTGCAGTAATAAGCGCCTCTTTCAAAACCTGAAAAGCTGTTAGACATTTGTCATCAAAAGTAAAAGGAACAACCTTTTCAAGTAAATGAGATAAGGGCTTGGAGTATTTCGAGAAGTCTTTTATGAATCTTCTATAGAAACCGGCGTGTCCAATGAAGGGCTGCACTCCCCTTGCATTCGTAGGTGGTGGAAGCTTCTCAATTTCCACCACCTTTGCTCTATCCACCTGCAATCCCTTGGCCAAAATATGATGGCCAAGAACAATCCCATCTCTTACCATGAAGTGGCACTTCTCCCAATTCAAGACAAGATTAGTATCTTGGCATCTCTTTAAAACAGTAGCAAGGTTAGATAAACAAATATCAAAGGAGGAACCAAACACAGAAAAATTATCCATAAACACCTCCATGATTTTTTCTATCAACCCATCAAATATAGCAATCATACAATGTTGAAATGTAGCAGGTGCATTGCATAATCCAAAAGACATCTTCCTAAAGGCAAAAGTTCCATAAGGGCAAGTAAAAGTAGTCTTTTCTTGATCCTCGGGTGCAATCATAATTTGATTATAACTCGAGTACCCATCCAAGAAATAATAAAACTCATACCCTGCAAGACGATCAAGCATTTGATCCATGAAAGAAAGGGAAAATGGTCTTTGCATGCATTTTCATTCAGTTTCTTGTAATCCGTACACACACGCCATCTCGTAGGAATCCTAGTGGCTAAGGTCTCACCATCTTCGGCTTTTACTATAGTCATGCCCCCCTTTTTAACAACAACATGCAATAGACTAACATGGGGACTATCACTAATATGATAAATAATTCCTGCATCAAGCCACGTTAAGATCTGCTTCCTAATCACTTCTTGAATAGCGGGATTCACCCTCTACGATTCTGAATGCTACTCTTTGCCTCATCTAAAAATCTTATTCTATGCATGCAATACGACAGATTAATACCCTTTAAATCATCAAGAGACCAACCAATCGCAGATTTATACTTTCTAAGAATATCTAACAATTCCTCAAGTTGATCATCATCAAGGGAAGAAGATACAATTACCGGATATTTTTCATTGTCACCTAGGTTGGCATACTTCAAGTGCTCCGGTAACGGTTTCAACTCCTCTTTCTTCTCTTCCTGAGGTGCAGTCTCTCTATCCAATGGCAAGTACTTCCTAGTCCACTTGACCTCTTCAATTTTGGTCCTTGTTGACTCATACCTGTCATCACCCAAAGCAAGCAAGTTTTCAAGAAATTCAATACATACCTCATTGGAAAGTTCATCTAGCTCAGTAGTGGGAAAAGTAAGAGACTCGGCCAAACACATCTCAAGAGGATCCTTTAACAGAGTCAAAGACATGTCTTCCTTCACTATCTCCTCCACTACATCAATATTGCCATCATGTGACACTGCATCTCCATTAGCATCTTTATTGCTTTGTCAAGGTTAAATAGAACCTCTTCTTTATCCATTCGTAGCCTCAACTCACCCTTCTGCACATCTATCATGGCTCCTACAGTAGCAAGGAAAGGTATTCCTAGAATAAGAGGGACATTATCCTTGTCATCTTCCATCTCCAGCACCAGAAAATCCATAGGAAAGACTAACTTCTCTACTTTAACAAGAACGTCTTCAATTACACCCTTCGGAAAAGTCATGGACCTATCCGCTAGTTGTAGAGCAACTGTCGTGGGGGTTAACTCTCCCAAACCAAGCCTTTAAAAGGTGGACAACGACATCAAGTTGATGTTTGCCCCAAGGTCACACAAGGCTCGACATGCCGGCCCCTTTCCAATTTCACATAAGATTGTGAAGCTTCCTAGATCCTTCAACTTAGCTGGCAGCTTCCTCTGAATGATTGAGATGCAGTGTTCAGACAAATTCACCATCTCAATTCTGTTCAAACTTCTCTTCTTCAAAAGAATATCCTTCAGAAAACGGGCACAATACGGCATCTCCAATATTGCTTCAGAGAAAGGAATGTTCAAGCTTATTTTGTTTATGATTTCTGAAAACTTCTTGAACTTCTCTTCCAATCCCTTCTTAACTAGCTTGTGAGGGAAGGGCGGAGGTATCTTTGTTTTGAGAATCCCACATTCATCACGTTCAATCTTCTCCACTTTATCCTTTTCGACTCTCAATCTCTTAGCACTTTCCCACTTCTTCTCTGCTATAATCTCAGTATTATGCACTTTGTAAGACATTGGAGTAGTTTCAACATCATGCAGAGCATTCAATGCAGAAAACGGCGCAGAATGGGAGAGTTCGACCTGGGTAAGTGGTAGAACTCGGTGAGTAGTGGTCGAACTGGACATCTAAAAGTTTGTTCTTCTCCTTACTGGCCGGTTTGACCAGGGTTTGACCAACTGGTGTGGTCGAATCTAAGCGATTTTGGTCGAATCAGGCATCAGACAAAACAGAGTGCTCTGGACAGTGGAGTTCGACCTCAGTTTGACCAGAGGTTCTGGTCGAACTCACCTATTTTTGGTTGAACTGGTCTTCTGACTCCTCTGGACGTCGCCCAGGTGCCGAGTTCGACCTTCCCTATTCAGTTTGACCTGCTTGTCTGGTTGAATCTAGCTATTGACACTTCAAACTTCAATTTCAGCTTCATCGGTCCCTTATACTGCGTTCCAGACCTCAATGTAATGGCATGACAAGACTTTGGATTCTCAATACTTTGAGACGGTAGCTTCCTTTTCTCAATAGTTTGAGTCAATTTGTTCACATTCCATGTCATCTTCCCCATTAATAATGTAAGGTCTTTTACTTGTGTAGACAAATCCTTATGATGATCATCAATCTTCTTCTCTAACTTAGCCTCAAGACGGTCTACTCTTGCATCATTTCTCGCCATGTACCTATTCACAGTATCTTCAAAACTAGGCTTCCCTTTTTCTACTTTAGCTCCCGGATCAACGCCAATAGGAGGCTGGATCGCATTATTCGGATTGCACCATGAAAACTCTGGCCTCTTTGGTTGTTGATAACCACCCGGGGGACCACGATTATTGTAGTTCCCTTGATAGTTCCGATTTTCTTGATTTGGGTACCTAGTTCCTTGAATACTTTGACCCATGGTGTAATTTGCCTCCTCGATCTCCTCTTGGCTAGCTCCTTCATAGCCACCATCCTGCTGCATCATTGGTACTCTCTGAGATAAATTCATGATCTGCTTTTGCTGAGACTCTAGTAGCTTGCTAATGTCAGTCAAGCTAGGGACAATCTCATCATCTCTTCCCGACTTCACCATAGTATGCTCAACCTGTGCTACTTTCCCAAGGACATAAGTGCCTCTTACTCTATCAGTCGGCCAATCTCTTGAATTCATCGAAATATCTTCAAATAGCTTCTCGGCCTCATTAGGTGACTTAGTAAGCAGTGCTCCATTAGAAGAAGCATCAAGTAAAACACGAGAATCGCAGTCCAACCCATTGTAGAAAATACTGATATATTGAGCTTTAGATAGCCCATGATGTGGACATTTCCGAAGCATGTCCTTGAATCTGTCCCAAGCTTCATAAAACTTCTCATTGCCATGGATAAAAAATTGATTGATTTCCTGCTTTATCTTGAACACCTTTGAAGGTGGCATGTATCGCTCCAGGAATTTCACTTTCAACTTCTCCCATGTATCACATTCAGCAGCATCAAGATTATTGTACCAATCTCTCGCCTTTTCATTCAGCGAGAACTTAAATAGTATGATCTTCCTCGCATCCTCATGAGCTCATGCATCTTTTTGTGTACTTGCATACCCAAGGAACATATTCAGATGTTGCTGAGGATCTTCGAATGTTCCCCCAGAGAAGGGACTCCTTTCAATCATGGTTATAAGAGCAGGGTGTAGATCAAAATCAGCTCCAGTTTCTCTTGCTCCTAACAACCCAGCATTGTCTATTCCTTTGTTCTTAAAGACTTCCCGGATGGCAAGTGTGTTCGGGTCCACTGCCATGTTGATTGCTTCTACATCCAAATTAACTTTGGTTGTAGCTTCAATCGTTTAAGGATTCAGCACGTCAACTTCAACTCCTAAATCGAGAGCTGTAGCTGGATCAAATTTCTTGTTCTTATTATTCTTCTTTTTCTTCCTTGACGATTCTTCGATCTCTGGATTATACAGCGCTAATTCACTTGTCTTTGATCTCTGGATTATACAACTAAGAAAAATAAGCATTAGAAATCAAAACAAGAATAATAATCTCAATTAAATTAGAAATAATCAAAAGATATTTAATGCCATCCCTGACAACGGCGCCAAGAACTTGATGAGCGTTTTCTCAATACACAAAATTAATCCTCAAGTATAAGGATATCAATTGTAGTTTCAAAAGGTGACCAAGTATTTATCGTACCCAAGGGATGAATTATTATCAATTCAATTATATTCTAATTAACTAAGATTAAGTTGGTAAATTGGATTTGGTTTAATTGTGAAACTAAATAACATATAATTGAAATAGCAGAATAAATAAGCAAGCAATAGAGAAATTTCGATTGTGATCAATTAAGTAATAGAGTAGTTCTTCAGGTAATCCAATTTTATTTATTAATTTCCTTTCCATGTGTTGATGTCCGACTCAGCCTTGTAGTTTATGGACGCATCACTAAACCATGCAAGCGTACTCTATTGACACAAGTAAGCAAGTGTATGACACGTGTGAATATCCTTGGAGCAAGAAGTATACTTCACCCCCTTTTTAGTTACTATCATAATCAATTATTTCTCATGCACTTAGTACTCTAACCCGATTTGATCTCCCTTTTTAGGTACTATGAAGTTATACTCTTTATCCTACTTATTAATCTGAATATGATTCAATTAACAAGTATCTATATAAGACAATTCTAAAAAGACTTCGGAATCCCTTCACTGAGAATTATAACATGCAATCCTGCTCAGCGGTGTACGCACTCAATCAATAACCAAGAGATGTATTCAGACTCTACAAAATAGTTAAAGATGCACAAAATGACCGTAAGTATGAATTAAAAAGACACAATCTTATATAGAATAAACCACAAGTAGTGTTGTACGGAGTTTATACATGGAAATTCAATTAACTCATAAAACTTTTATAATCCTAGAACTACCGGAGCGGTTCTAGCCCATGATTGATCTAGGAACAATCATGGCTAGTTGGTATGATCTTACTTGACTCGCTAGATGAACCTCTCCTCACAACTCCTTCGGATGATGGTAGGGCTTGGTGATGGATGGATGATGAATGCCTTTTTTCTCCTGCGAAAGGTCCTCTTTTATACTTATAAACTCTCCTTACGGGCCTTGGATGGGCTTTTTAAGCGAACACACGCACTGAAGGTGTAAAATACGATTTTGGTAAGTTTCCAGATGTCAGTTCGACCAAACCAGTTGGTCGAACTCCTCCATACTGGTTGACCACGGTTTGACCAAGTGGATTGGTCGAACTCGCCTGTCGTGGTCGAACCGCACTTTTTCAAGCTCAGTTCGAGCAAAGGTGCTGGTCGAACTCCTTTTTTCTTGGTCGAATCCGACCCCTGTGGTCGAATCCACTCCTGTTTCTTCCTCTTTCCGAATCCGAACACTTCCAACTCATTTTCCATTGAAAATCCACTCAAATAGCCTTGTAAACTCCTAACTCGTGACTTTCCACCAAGTATACCGATTCACATCAAATTACAACCATTCATTACACCATAAGTACACGAATCCGGGCTTGAAACTACTGAATTTACACACTCATCAAGCGTGGAGCGGATCAGGTGAATCCAGAGATGGAAGTTCCGCAGCCGCACGAGATGCCACCACAACCAATTCCAGTTGTGCCACAGCAGCAGTGGGCTGGTCTTGATGCTTACTATTAGAAGCAGTTTCGATTGATTCATGAGCATTTCGTCACATTGAATGCAAACCAACAGGAGACAAATAGACAGCTAGTATTGGCGAATGTGAACTATGCAGCGCTGGATGCGAGGTACAACACACTGCAGAATAATTATTTGGAGATGGATAGGATATTAGGGAGAATGTATTCTGATGAGTACGAGTTGGATAGGAAGGTTAATAGTCTTCATAAAGATTTGGATCGATTTCGCTCGGAGATGAGTGATGGTGATGACGAAGAGGATGCGAGCGATGATAATGCTCCGGAGGAGTAGGTTGCATCAAGTTTTTATTCTTTGTCTATTTCATTTCATCTCCCTTCTCTTTTTCTCTTTACAGGACGGGTATTTGTGGTGTGAGTGGCATGTACGTATATTGGAAGTATGATTGGATGTTAGATTGAGATGTCATGATTGATATTTGAGGGTGGAATTGGTTGGAGATACTTGTATGGATTGTCATGATATGTGGGCTCTTGGCATTAGTATGTGCATTCATATTTTACATGTGTTAATTTTTATTGATGAGAAGCATGCGTAACTTGATAATTATGTGGAGTTCATTGTGAAATTGATCTTGATTATATGCTATGAGGAGTACTTATGATTTTATTTACCCATGTGAGAGTTTGTTCCATTTGAATCGTGCTAGATCATGATAGTTATTCTTGAGAGAACATTCATATGACCGTATTCTAGAACTTGGCTTGGAGTCTTGTGTGAAACTTATGATTGATGAGTTGCTAGGACATGATCTTAGGCCAATATTGTTTATTTGAGCCACTTAGCCAAAATTTTATCTTACCTTATAATATGTATCATTGGAAGCCCTTTTGAGCCTTAAAAAGCTTTTTTTAGCAAGCCTTGATAAAAAGCCTTATTTAACCTTTACTTGAGCCGTGTTGAATACCCTATTTATTAGTAGAGAGTTGAGGTGAATAAGTATTAGCAAGAATAAAGAATGTAGAAGATTGGTTAAGAAGCATGAAAAAGGGAAAAGTATGGTTAAATCTTGTTTAGGGGTAGTGCCTGAAATTGGTACCCCGACTGCATAGAAGGGTAGTGCCCGAAATTAGTACCCTTGCTTATTGAAGAACAATGATGTTGATGCTAAGAAAAAGAATGAGAATTCAAAACATGAAGATTATGAGAAGAAGATGGAGGAAAAGATGAAGCTGTATGACTAAAAGCAAAACTCCAAGGTAATTCTCTACTAGTGAATTAGTCACTTTGCCTACATTTTCCTACCTTTACGAAAGAGCCAATATTACAACCCAAAAGCAAGTCCTTTGTGATCCTAGTAATGAGTTAATTGTAAGTTGATTTTTGAAACCCTTGTCAAGCTTATGGTTACGCGGAAGTATGACTTGAATATGAGTGTATATATTAACCTACTGAAGTGTACATTTTACACTAGTGAGTGAGAGTAAATACTTATCCTGTGAGAAAGATGACTTAGTACTCCGAATTGCGTTATAATTGAGTGATGTTTTGCATGGATAATATATATGATGCAAGTGATACTTATTTTGATTGATGGAATTGCATGTGTGATTATGTGTTGTTTTGGGATGGTAGCCAAGTAAATTTTACACTACTATATGGTTTTTGATTTTGCTGCCTAGGGATGAGCAACATGTAAGTTTGGGGGTTTGTTGAGTGTGTAAATTCACGTGTTTCGAGCCCAGATTCCTGTAATAATGGTGTGTTAGATTATTTTAATTCGATATGAATCGATATATATGATGGAAAGTCACGAATCAGGTGTCTTTAAGGCTATTTGAGTTTATTTTTGAAGGAAAACTAGTTAGAAGTGATCGGATTTGGAAAAAGGAGATTCAGAGGTGCGATTGGACCAAGCAGGACCAAGAAGGAGATGGTTCAACCAGCACCTGTGGTCAAACTTATGGAGAGAAAGTGCCTGGAGTGTCGTTCGACCACGACATTGTCGTTCAACCAAGCCATTTGGTCGAACTCTGGTCGAACCAGAAGCCTAAAGGGAAGCAGCTGCAGTTCGACCAGAGAGTATGTGATTCGACCAGGATTCTGGTCGAATCCGGAACCTGCAACCAATTTACAGGTCAATTCGACCTGGAGTTCGACCAGCGGAGAGTGATTCGACCTGGCATGTTGGTCGAACTGAAGAGCGAAAACTTATCATATTTGTATTTTTATACCTTTAATGTGTCTGTTCGCTCAAGAAGCCCATCCAAGGCCCGTAAGGAGAGTTTACAAGTATAAAAGAAGAGTTTTCGCAAGAGACACACATCACTCATCATCCATCCACCACCAAAACCCTACCATCATCTCAAGGAGTCGTGAAGAGAGGTTCGTCTGGCGAGTCAAGTAAGATCCTACCAATTAACCATGATTGTTCATAGATCAATCATAGGCTAGTGTCGCTCCGGTAGTTCTAAGGTTATGAAAGTTTTATGAGTTAATTGAATTTCCATGTGTAAACTCCATACAACACTACTTGTGGTTTATTTTATATAAGATTGCGCTTTTCAAATTCATACTCACAGTCGTTTTGTACATCATTAAATGTTATGTAGAGTCTGAATACATATTTTGGTTATTGATTGAGTGCATTCACTGCTGAGCAGGATTACATATTATAATTCTATGTGAAGGGATTCCGAAGTCTAATTAGAACTATCTTATATAGATACTTGTTAATTGAATATTATTCGGGTTAATTAGTAGGATAAAGAGTATAACGTCATAGTACCTATAAAGGGAGATCATATCGGGTTAAAGTACTAAGTGCACGGGAATTAATTGATAGTGATAGTATCTAGAAAGGGGGTGAATTATATCTCTTACTCCGAGGATATTCACACGTGTCATACGCTTGTTTGCTTGTGTCTATAGAGTAAACTAGCATGGTTTAGTGATGCGTCCATAGATCACAAGGCAGAGTCGGACATTAATACATGGAAAGGAAATTAATATGTAAAAGTGAATGACCCGAAGAACTACCTAATTTCTTACTTGATCACAGTCGTATTTTCTCTATTGCTTGTTTATTTAATCCGCTATTTAAGTTATTTTTTATTTAATTCCGTAACTATTCCAAACCAATTTGCCAACATAGTCTTAGTTAATTAGAATATAATTAAATTGATAATAATTCGTCCCTTGGGTTCGATAATCACTTGGTCACCTATCGAAACTACAATTGATATCCTTCATACTTGGGGATTATTTTGTGTGTTGAGAAAACGCTCATCACCATGTCACTAATACCAACTACAGGTGCAACACTCTTGTTCCCCATGAACAAGTGACCAAAATCTCCTGATCTATAGCTTGTAAACAACTCTCTCTTTTGGAGTACAATGATGAGAAGTTCCCCAATCAAAAATCCATTCAACATCGGGATCCTCCGCATGAAGACATTCATCGCTCACACAAACTATGGTATCATCATCATCGTAATGCGTGACAAAGGCTGCTATATTCTTATCCTCTGACTTCTTCTGATTCAATTCTTTTTCTTCCTTCCAGATTCTGCAATTTCTTTTCATGTGGTTGGGTCCACCACAATGATAACACTTGAATTCCTCCTTAGATTTAGACCTATAGTCTTTGTCTTTTGATTTATCACGGTCTTTGTGTCCTCTACTCCTGCCTCTACTTCTGTTTTCTGTAATAAGTGCCTGCGAATAACTGACTCCTACTTCTTTTCTTCTAGTCTCTTCATTGAACAAACTTTCTTTGACTATGTTCAATGTCAACTTTCCATTCGGAGCTGCATTACTGAGTGTCAACACCATAGTCTCCCAGCTATCAGGTAGAGAATTCAATAAAAATAAAGCCTACACTTCATCATCAAATGTGATCTTCATGGTAGAAAGCTGATTCAACAAGTCTTGAAATACATTCAAATGCTCTGCCACAGAACTCTCATCTTTATACTTCAAGTTCACTAACTTTCTGATAATAAATGCTTTGTTTTGTGCATTCTTTCTCTCATAAAATTCCTGCAATTTTTTTCATAATTCTCTTGGGTTGGTCTCTATAGCCACATGATGAAATACACTAATATCTACCCACTGTCTGATTGTACCAATTGTTTTTCTACCAAGCTTCTCCATGATTTATCATCCATGTCTTTTGGCTTAGCATCTTTATCATCCATGTCTTTTGGCTTAGCATCTTTATCATCTTTCCCACTAATAGGATCATACAAATATAAGAATAATTCTCAGCATTCAACTTAATCATGGAACCACTACCCTCCATGGTTTCTGCCTAACCAAAGCTCTGGTACCACTTGTTGGGTTTATCGGCCCAGCAGACCCAGGCTCACTCAATCCAATAGCATGATATTGTCCGCTTTAGGCCGGCCACTGGCCCACACTGTTTTGCTCTCTGGGCTCACGCCCAAAAGGCCTCATGCTATGGAGAGTCTTGTTCGCATTTATATACCCATCGTCATTCACATTTCTAACCAATATGGGACTTTGGTTGACACCCAACCAACAGAAACAACAATAGAGAGTTAAGAGAAGGGAGGTGGAGTGCGGCTATATTAAATCCATTAGGGCATCACAGTTAAATTGGGGGAAAGGGAGGTTTGGGCATGGATTTTAATAAAATAAAATCAGCCCACCAACCTAGAGATAGGAGGTCCAACAAATTGGGCCAAACAAGGCCCAACAACTTTCAATTCAGAGAAGGATTTTAGTAGAATAAATTGAAGTGTCTTGTTTAATGCGAGAAATTGGGGAAGACCCAATCCGGAGAAGGTTAAAACCACTGTATTTAGAGAGCCGATAACATTTTCCTGGTCAGACGTGTTATCCTGGTTATACGATTACCAAATATAAAGTAATCAGACAATTCCTTGAATCCATGAGTTTTGAACAATACAGCTTAAATCCTTGCGATTAAATTGGCTTAGTTCTAATTGTTAATTAGGATAACAAATAACATAGAATTTGGAGATGAAGAAATAAGAAATAAGAATTTGCAGAGAATGTAACAGAAAAAAATTAACCAAAATAAGAAAAAAAACGCGCATGATACCCATTTTGCGCTGGGTAAAATTCATTTAAAGTGTCCGGATCCGGTTCCATTATGGAAACCGGTCCTCTAGCTGTCCTCAATGTAAAATACAGTTGGATTAGCAGAGGAGTATATACTTTGTATGGTTAATTAAATTAAAGCAGAAGGAAAATTGAAGTAAATACAACTTGTATATCTGGGAGAGCGTGTCGGATTTTGTCTCTCTAAATAAATATAAAAAAAAAGATTAAAATAAAAACAATGTGTTCTATAAGCTTCAAGAAGATGGTCCTGATGCCACCCCACAGAGCAAGTGCACACACAATAATTGCAGTAAAGTTGTTATGGGGTGGTAAGACAATTTTTGTGATGTGTGTGGAATCATGAGTAATTTTATGAACTGTCCATTGGCTGTCAATACGCCCCACGCACACTGTCTCTCTCTTATTCGGCCACACACGCTTCCAGACTGGATTTTGCACAATTTGATCCCTCTCTCTCTTCCCTTTTACTCTTATTCTATTCGTGTCATAGAAATTGACACACTTTCCTTTTTGATTTGTCTTATTAAAGTTGACACATTTAATTTTTAATACATAGACCCACACAAAAAATAATTAATCTATTCTCATGACCCCACATATCACCTCTAATACAACTACCTACCACACATTAAATATTATTTATCTCACTCCACTTTACATTAAATTATTATACTCCTTAATCTTCGTGCTCAAAAAAATTTATATCAACTTTTTTAGGATGGAGGAAGTATTTTTTTTGGTTGTAAAAGGTTGAACTGTGTTTTCTTGCACGCACATGAGAAATGAGTCATCATGTCATGATCCATTTGACACTAACACTTCAAACCGACAAAAGTCTACACAATCTCTAACAACCCCATAACGCATCTTTTAGTTTTAGTTTAACCCCACACAATAAAACCGTAGCTGTAATAGACACACCCATTTCACTATACTCCTTTTCAACACACACTCATTACTCTCTGTCTCCCCTCCCCCCCCCCCCCCCCCCCCGACTGATGATAATGTAAGCACTGCAAAACTAGCAAGACAAAAGTGTGGTTTCTATCTTCAACTCTTACAGCTGCTCAACTAAACATGGCTGGTTGTAGCTTTTTCTCAATCTTGGCTGTCTGCATTTGCTTCTTTCTGGGATTCTCCGTTGCTGATGATCCCTATGTTAATTATGACTTCGTGGTTTCTTACATTACTGCTTCTCCTCTTGGTGTTCCCCAACAAGTATGCATTTTTGTGAATCTCCTTTTCTTGGGTTTGCTTTAGATATCTTAAAGCTTGAATCTTGAGCTTCAGATCTAGACATGTAGCATAGAACTTTGAACATTGTTGGTTGGACATTTAGATCTAAACATATGCTCTGCACTGCAGGTCATTGCTATTAATGGCAAGTTCCCTGGCCCTACTGTTAATGTCACCACTAACAACAATGTGGTTGTCAATGTGAAGAATAAATTAGATGAACACCTCTTAATCCACTGGTAAGATTGTTGTAGTAAGTAATTCTTGATTCGCATTGTTGTGGGTAAGTTTGTCATTTCATCAATGGTGTTAATTGTGGTTGGTTTGAGTGAGTTAGGTCAGGGATACAGCAGAGGAGGAGTTCATGGCAAGATGGTGTCCTTGGTACCAATTGCCCCATTCCTCCAAAGTGGAACTGGACTTATCAGTTTCAGGTTAAGGACCAGATTGGGAGTTTCTTTTACTTCCCCTCCCTCAATTTCCAGAGGGCATCAGGGGGTTTTGGTAGCATTGTTGTTAATAATAGAGCAATTATTCCCATCCCTTTTGACACCCCTGATGGAGATATCACCATAGCAATAGGAGATTGGTACACCAGAAATCACACGGTGAGTGATTGTTGTATGAATGACACGGAGAAGTTAAGGAAGTTGTATGCTGAAGTATGTTAATGATAATTGGTTTGGTTTGTGTTTAGGCATTGAGGAAAGCGCTTGATGCTGGGAGAGATCTTGGGATGCCGGATGGGGTTCTTATTAACGGAAAAGGGCCGTATAGGTATAACGACACACGTGTTCCAGACGGCATTGACTACGAAACTATCACAGTCCATCCTGGTAAGGGAATGCAAGTGCAGTTATCAGTGTATCTTTTTCATGTATTAATTTACATCTGAGCTTTGAATTCCATGATTCTTGACTACATTACACCCTCCTAATTGTGTTGATGCTTAAGGTTAATATTGAGCTATGTGATGTTGCTTTGGCTAAGATTTGAGTTGTAAGAGAGAATTTAAAAGAGTACTAGATGAGTACTAATTGCACTTGATGGAAGACTGTCTAAGCCAATGGAAAGATCTAGTACTACTTTTATCAGTTTTCAGTATTTTCTGTGAAATTAAAAACTTAAAATGTTGTATTTGTATTTTGTGTGAAGTGGAACATGTTTAGATAAGTAGTTTTAAAATTTTAGAGTTTTATGTTTGAAAATACTTGTATTTCCAAAAGTAGAAAAGTGAAAGGATAGTTGTGAAAATAAAAGCTAAGTTAAGCAGTTTAGGCTCCTTTTACATCGATTTATGTATTGCTGCGATGTTCTACAGGCAGGACTTATCGGATTCGTGTGAGCAATGTTGGAATTTCAACTAGTTTGAACTTCAGGATTCAGGGCCATAATTTGCTGTTAGCAGAAACTGAGGGTTCGTATACAGTACAGCAGAACTACACTAGCTTAGATATACACGTTGGGCAAACGTACTCCTTCTTGGTGACCATGAATCAAAATGCAAGCAGTGATTATTACATGGTTGCAAGTGCTAGATTCGTCAATGAAACCACATGGCAGAGAGTCACTGGTGTTGCCATCTTGCACTATACGAACTCAAAAGGAAAGGCATCTGGTCCTCTTCCCGATCCTCCTCAAGACCAGTTTGATAAGACCTACTCAATGAACCAAGCTCGGTCTATCAGGTGTTTTTGCCCTCCATACTGCGATGAATCCTCTTACAGAAGTAGTTTTTAATATATGTGGTCAATCACTTGTTTGTAGGTGGAATGTGACTGCTAGTGGTGCTCGCCCTAATCCCCAAGGGTCTTTTAGATACGGTTCGATCAATGTGACTGAGGTGTATGTTCTCAAAAACAAGCCTCCATTCACAATCAACGGAAGAAGACGAACTACACTCAGTGGGGTTTCGTTCGTTAATCCTTCAACACCAATCCGACTGGCAGACCAATACAAAGTGAAGGGAGTGTACAAGCTAGACTTCCCAACTAGGCCAATCATGGGGCCACCTCGGATGGAAACCTCTGTCATCAATGGCACTTACAGGGGATTCATGGAAGTGATCTTGCAGAACAATGAGACCAAGGTTCAAACGTATCACATGAGTGGATATGCCTTCTTCGTCGTGGGGTACTCCTACCTTGTTACTCTATTACTCTAGCTCTAGCATTGCATGCATAGTATTAATTTACGTCCACATGATTTTGATTTGTAATGCAGCATGGATTATGGTGAGTGGACTGAGAATAGCAGGGGCACATACAATAAGTGGGATGGAATTGCTCGGACCACAGCTCAGGTACATCATTGCTAACATGCGTCTTTCTTTCCGTTTGAACTCGATGTACTTATGAAGTTGAACCATCTTGTGATTAGGTCTATCCAGGAGCATGGACAGCAATCCTCATCTCCCTAGACAATGTTGGTGTTTGGAACCTCAGAACTGAGAACCTGGACTCGTGGTATCTAGGCCAAGAAACGTACGTACGAGTTGTCAATCCCGAGCCCAACAACAAAACCGAGTTTCCAATGCCCGACAATGCCCTTTTGTGTGGAGCACTAAGCAGACTTCAGAAGTATGTTACCTCATCCATTACTCTCTTTAAAGTTTTAAACTACCAATCTTTGCCAAATGCTTGTCTATGCTATTTTACCTTCGTCGTTTATGCTATATTACTTATTTAACCCTTGTGGTTTGGAGTATACTGTTATTAAGTCCACTTGGTTCGATCTATCTCACTGTTTTCGGTTCGTTTTTAGGCCGCAGGACATATCATTCGCGACGTCAACGAAGGGCAGCTGGGGGAATTTGTTGTTCAGCTTCTTCATCGGCATGTCTGCACTCATTTCCATGCTTGCTTGATGACTTCATTCTAGTAAACTGTTGATATGGATGAATCTTTAGTTATTTTTAACATCTATTTTTTATTCCTTTTCCAGATTTAGTATTGTGATGCTCCATTGAGGATGAGGTTGTTTTATATTATCATTCTTTCATCACTTTTTAACTCTTGATTGATGTAATCTTCTGTTGACCATTCTTCAATTTTTCTTACCCCTTAACTTCTATTTGTCGTTCCCAACTTGTGTACGCCGTATTAAGAAATGGAGTGTTCATGGAACAATTAAACAATCTTTATATATCTCAAATATTATTATGAACGCTGAAAATTGTTTGAAATTGTCTTGCGGAATGAGATAAAAAAAATAACTTTTTTAATAATCTTGTGGGGTACATGTCTAATTTACAAGATTTTTATAAAACTAACTCTAAAATCCTAATATTAGTTCCTTTATCACATTCTTCTCGTTAAATCTATCAGGCTAAAATAAAAAGGTAAATAATTGTGTGATACCGTCTCCGATCTCACGAAATGGTTTTTATGAAAGAAAAAAAGTGATATATAAAAGTAGATAATTGTGTGAGATCGTCTCCGATCTCATGAAATAATAAGTAATGGCAAAAGCTCATGTGTTCCAGGGCGCACGGATTTAGACCCGTGTGCCTAAACCTGACCCAACCCATATTATCAAACCGACCCGGAATACTTAAAGAAAAATAATCCAAATTCATTCTAGGGTTTAGCTGTTCACAGTTCACACACCGTTCTCTCCCTCTCTCCTATTCCCCTCCCTCTCTCTCTCTCACTCTTATACTCTCTCTCTCTCCCTCTTATACTCTCTCTCTCTCTCTCCATTTCCTTCTTGATTCTGATTCTCCGACTGCTGCTCGGTGGAATGAGACTTTATTTAGCTTTCAGTAATATGCCTATGGTTTTGGCAAGGATTAATTTTCATGGAAAAATACTCATAGAACGAGCTATCAATGATTCGCATTTTAAAGGTTTTTCTTCTCATGTACTTCTCTTTTTCTGTATTAGAGTTTGATTTTGAGTTTAATTTTCATAGAAATACTTATAGAACGAGCTATCAATGATTCTCATTTTAAATATTTTTTTTATCTCATGTACTTCTCTTTTTCTATATTAGAGTTTGATTTCGTATTTTATTTTAGAAGAAGTTGAAGAGCTGCCTAAGCAATTGATTGATAAAGCTGTCGTGGCTTCAAATGATTTACCTCCAGCCTCAGGCAAAGGAACCGTCATCTACTAAGCCAAAAGACAGGTCATTCTAATTTTAAATATAGTATTAACTAACAAAATTTCATCTAATAGGGTGGTTTCTCATTATTTTTACTTGCCTTAACAATTAATGTCCATTAATGTGAAAATGGTTAATTGTTGTACTCCCATTTGTCAGTTATCGGCCTTTAATTCACTGAATTTGTCTGTTCTCTTCTATTGAATTATTAATTACATTTATTGAGCAAAATTAGTGGACACCTTATAAAAGTTTTCGTGTATGGGATGATACATACAACAGTCAAACTACATGTTTTTGGGATTAAAATGGTTTTAAATTGTTAAGAAGCTTTTATTCTTATGGTTGCTTTGTTTCAGAATTTATTTAGACAAAAGTTTGTATTTTGTACATTCATGCAAATGATGAATTCTAAAATGAGTAATTGAGTAGTAAATGAAAAACAAAAGAAGAGTAATAGCAGCAAAATTAGTTTATGCATGGTAGGAAGACTCAAATTTCATTTTTAAAGACAGCTACATATTTTCATTCAAACGTTAAACAGAGTGAACTACATCAACTAAATTTGATAACTTCCTGTTTTACTTTACATTTTTTTAATTTTTATCAATATCTTTAGTTTCTTGTTTCATATTACTATTTTTTTCATTTCAGGTTTTTATTATAATCATGAGATTAAAACTTGTCCTTCTAGACATTTGGCCACATTGAAACAAAAAACTGATGTTGCTATTGGGTTAATTGAAGGCCCATCAAAGAAGCGGAAAAAAACCAAACCTGTGGAAGGCAGGCAGGGCATTAGAAAAATGGAGTAGAACACAAATTAAGAATACGTGAAAAGATATGTACATGATGAAAAGGTATGTACATGAAGTTGGTAGAAATATTAGAAGAATGAATGGAATTGGCCATGGTGTGGAGGAGTATATACTGGAGTTGACCTTTGTCGCCATTGAATCCAATGTTGTTGTTGTCATCGTGTATAAGAATTAATTAATCTTACTTGCCTCCATCCCGTACGCAACGCACGCCAGCGGAGTCACCACCCCGAATAGAGAAATGTAGTTGACTCTGATCCATGCCTCCCTAGCTCCGCGCAGGCCATCTTGACTAGCCCACCACTGTGTGTTTGGAGGCCGAGTAGGCATGCGGGCCCGTGTTGCCCATGCAGGCCGTCACACTGGTCGTGTAGATGATGGATCCTTTGAACTTTCCTTCTACCATAGCGTAGTCGGTAGCTCACCTTGAGGTTGTAATGATAGTAGCTCACCTTTTCCGACTCCATTGAACCTGTTACTTGACACCCTAATTCATCTTGCATGTTCCGCATGATGGAAATTAGTGCAAAGAGTATTGGAGAAGAAGATAGATGAACAGGCTATGTTCATGGGATATTTTTATTCATCTTGAGTATTTTAAGTTTAAGTTATTGAGGTATTATACCATGGTGTAAAAGAGTATATTATTGTTATGCAAATAGTTAGTATTGATTTCGTGTAAATAGAATGCAGTTGCAAAGGGTATATTTCTGATGAGTAAAGAGTATATAGCTTATGAGTAAAGGGTATATATATTGTTGTCATGTAAAAGGTAAGGAGTTTAGTGCTCATGTTGTTGACAGTTGATGCTCATTTTCTTTGCACGCAAAATTAATTCTCAAGTATTAAGGATATCAATTGCAGCTTAAGCAAGCGACCAAGTGAATATCGAACTCAATGGACGGCGTATTATCAATTTAATTATTTATTAAATTAATTAAGACAAGATGTCAATTAAGTTTGAGGTTTTAATTATCTATTAACAAAAATATTAAATAACAAATAAAATAAAGTATCACTCGAAGAATACGAAAGTGAATCAAGTAGAAGAATAGGTAGCCCTAGAGTAATCCGGTTTCACTCATTAATTTTCCTTCCATGTATTGATGTCCGACTCTACCTTGTGGAATATGGACACATCACTAATCCATGCATATCTACTCTATAGACACAAGTAAACATGCGTGTAACACGTGTGAATAACCTCAGAGTAAGAGATATAATTTCACCCCCCTTTCTAGGTACTATCAGTATTAATTATTTCCCTGGCCAATTGGTACTCTAGCCCGATATGATCTCCCTTTATAGGTACTATAAAATTATCCTCTTTATCCTACTTAATAACCCGAATTCAATTCAATTAATAAGTATTCATATATGATAGTTCTAATGAAGCTTCGGAGTCTCCTAACTTAGAATCATAACATGGAATCCTGCTCAGCAGTGAAAGCACTCAATCAATAACCAATATATGCATTCAGACTCTACATAACAGTTAATGATGTACAAAACGACCGTGAGTATGAATTAAAAAGGCACAATCATATATAAAATAAATCCACAAGTAGTATTGTACGGAGTTCACACACGAAAGTTCAATTAATTCGTAAAAACCTTCACAACCCTAGTTTTACCAAAAAAGCTCTAGCCCATGATGTTACGAAAAACAATCTTGGGTGTTGGATAGATCTTACCCGGATGTCTGGAAAATTACAAGATAAATTAGGAAACGAAATATACCCTAGATGCGGGAGTCGTCGCGTCCTTCTCCGCCCTGAATCCTCCTCTTGGTTCTCCTCTTGATTCCACAGACAAATCTTCAAAGTGATGGATTGATGGAGAAAAAGATGTGGATGAAGGTTGGGGGGTGTTTCCCCTTGCGGGGTGGTGTAGGATGGATATGGCTCCCTCTAATTCAATTTAATTCTATTTCAATGTCTATTCTTGGTGTGATCTACATCCCCTTTTATACTTGTAAGCTCTCCTAATGGACCTAGAATGAGCTTTTTCTTGGAAAACAGGAAAATTCACTATCAGGTGGTGAAAATCCCGTAAAAATCAGATCTGCGTGTTTCCATTCGACCAAAGTGATTCTGGTCGAACGGAGGTCGAATGGATCTCCTCTGATCGAGCAAGCTTGCGCAGTCTCACCGTTTCGCACATAACTTTCACATCCAATCTCCAATTTGAGTAATTTTTGGGCTCACGCGATCCTCTTTTCCTTGGATTTCTATCCATATAAAGAACTCACAGAAAATCTAATATTTGTATGTACAACAAGTCATACAAAATGGAACAACCGTTCTATTCGGCACAGCTTGCGCGACGTCACCACTTTGATTATAACTTTCTCGTTTGGATTCCTATTGAGGTGTTCTTTACGCCAAAACGACCATCTCTTCTGTGGCTTTCCAACTCTATATCACACTTCTAATTTAGACCTCTACCTGAATACAGAAAAATTATACAAGTTGGACGTGCATTTTTCAGTATCATTGAACAAATTGCGCCTTTTCTCCAACTTGACACTTTTGATCCTTTTTTCCACCTAAAATACAATAAAATACCTTAAGTGCACCTTTTTCTCAAATATATCAAATATAAGATACTTGTGCTAATATATGACTACAATATCAATCAAAAAGGTGTTAAATTGGACACTAAAACATGCTTATTTTCACTCTCATCAATCCCCCAAACTTACTCGTTGCTCGTCCCGAGGAAACAAAATAAAAATAAAAAGAGAGAGAAAGAGTAAGAAAACTAGTGGGGAAACAAGGACTATGACAAATACCCCTTCAAAATACAATTGTCCTCAACTTAGTTCATGTAACTTGCATTACATGTAATACTCAATTCATAGCATACAAGATAAGACAATCACCATCAATTTAAATGCTCCATTCACATGTTCTCACGGGAAGTATATATCACTTGCACTCAAGTGTAAAAGATGTACACTTATGGGTTATGGTGTTTAGCTCAAATTCAATTCAAGTGTCTGCGTAACCATAAGCTTGCCTATTGTCTCAACTCTCTTTTTACTTGTAGCTAGCAAATTATGGATCAAAAAGGTCTTTTATTTGGTTGTATGTGGCTCTTTGGAAAAGGTAGAAAATTTATGGATAAGTGACTCAAAACTCGGATCAATCAAGCTGCAATCTCTCTCGATCTTTCATTCTTCCTCATCACTTCAATCAAGCACAACATTCTCCTCAAACTCTCCCATCTTTCTCCTTCAAGCACAACATATTTTTTCAACTTTTCTAGCTCTTCAACTCCATCATTCTCCTTTTATTCACTCTTTTTTTCTTTCTTTTGAGGTACCAGTTTTGGGCACTACCTCTCGTATCCTCCATAGGGTATTAGATTTAAGCACTACCCTAGGGTATATTTCCATGGAGTATTAGATTTAAGCACTACTCCAAGAATTTTCCTTTTGATCATTATGATTCTTCCTTCATCATCCTTATCATCCCTCAAATCACCACTCTCTTCAATTAAGCTTTGTTGGCTATCAAAAGAATGGATTTAAAAAAGGCTCAAATAAGTTGACAAGGGATTTAATGAAAATTCAGGTAAAGTATATGGGAAAAGATGGGCTATTCAAAGATGGTCTAATATCATTTCCATAATCCGCTAGACTAATCTTGAATATTCAAGGAGACTCAAGGCAAGTTCTAGAATACACGCACAAGAACGATACTCACCAGAAAAGAAAAATCATGTGATTATGTATATGATCAACGAGGCTCAAAATCTCACATGAGTTTTTAACAAGTAACATAGCACTCTTCATGGTAAGCAATATCTCACAAGTACACATAGAACTTCATACCAAAATATAATTCAAGTACATTTCATTCATCAATTTCAAGAGCATATGAATTTCAGACATAATTGAAAAATATAAGCTCATGTGTATCACTATCATAAACTCAATCCTTCCACTCCATGAATTTAAAAAACACATAAAAATTAGAAAAAGAAAATGAGGGCACCTAATTTTTCTTCAACGTATGCACGAGCTCCTCGAGTCAAAGCCTCAATGTAGAATTCGTCTTGCCACCTAGTTACCCTTTTTCTATCATCAAAGCTCAAGCACACCTCATCATCATAGGATTCATCATAATAAAATAGGAGAACTCTAAGAACGACTCAATTGACTATCTAATCGACTCCACACACTAGGAACACCACTGAACACTAGGCAAATTGCAAAAAATCGACACATCAAAACTGATTAAAGTTTCAACATACCGCAAAAAATCAACTCCCCAAGCAAACATTACAAAAAAAAATTATACTCTTGGTACTTCAATGAGGTAAGTACATCACACCCCCCAAACTTAGTAAAAACGTAAGTTGAAACTAAATTTGCAAAGAGATGTAATTGCCGATTGGTAAGCACCTCAAATATAAAAATTTCTTACTCACACGAAATAAATAAAGCAATAAATGAAAGGGCAAGCCCCCAACAAACGCTCATGTTTAACGTTGGAGAGTCACGACGGATGTAACCTTTGTAGGCTACTGCATCAGAGGACGGTCTTCTCGCATCCTCACCTTCAAATACTTTCTTTCCCTCTTCTTGTCTACACTCAGCACCTCACCTTTCTTAGTTACAAGTATATGATCCTTGGAATTTCCTTCCTCCCATGGCTGTCTAGACACCTTCTTGTCAATCTTTCACTTAAATTCAGAATCATCTGTCTTAGGAAAATCAAGATTAAACAAGTTAGAAACCACATCTATGCTCTTGCATGATTGAGTCTCCATGGGCATCTTCATTGCATGATCAAGCGAGAAAACCACATCTTCATTATCCATCTACAGTCTAATGGAAGAGTGCAAGTCGAACGGCGCACCTGAAAATAGAGCATCATAATTCTGTTTTTCCAAAGTTTGCTCGACCTCCGTTCGACTTGGGTAGCATGGTCGAATGGATGGCATCTGGTCGATCAAACTGCTTTGTCGTGAGCTTCCAATAGCATTGCGTTGCTCGATCTCCGTTCGACCATCAGGTCTGGTCGAACAGACTTGGTTTGGTCGAGCAACTTCACAGTTCCTTTCTTTTCCACTCGCCGGCATCATCGAACCTTCATACTGCATACCTGACCTCAATGTGATGGCATTATTCTCCCACGTTTGAGTCAATTGATTCACATTCGCGGTCATCTACCCATAATCAAAGTAAGGTCCTTCAACTGCTTAGATAAATATGCATGATCAACAATCATGGTATCCTCAAGACGATCAATCCTTGCATCATTCTCAGCCATGTATCGATTGAAGGTATCTTCAACACTCTTCACTTCTTGCTGCTGCCTACTAGGCCCCTTTTGTGTCAACTTTGTAATCTGCTTCTGCTGGGACTCTAGTAGCTTGTTGATGTTAGCTAGACTAGAGACGATCTCATCATCCCTATTTGGCCGCTCTACTTGATGTTCAACCTGCGCTACATTGCCAAGTACATAAGATACTCTTACTCTTTCTACAAGCCAGTCACGTAAATTCATAGAGATGTCTTCAAACAACTTTTCTGCTTCAAGTGCTGTTTTAGATAACAGCGCTCCTCCTGATGATGCATCAATAAAAATACGCAACTCATAATCCAATCCATAGTAGAAGATGCTTATGTATTCAGCCTTAGACATTCCATGCTGTAGACACCTCCTGAGCATGTCTTTAAATATGTCCCACGCCTCATGAAATTTCTCACCCAGATTCATAACAAATTGGGTGATGTCTTGCCTTATTCTTAAGATCCTTGAGGGTGACATGTATCTCTCAAGAACTTCTGCTGCAGTTGGTCCCATGTAGTGCAATCTGTGGCATCAAGAGTCTCATACCAAGCTTCCACCCTATCATCAATGAAAACTTGAATAGGGCAATCCACCTAGTATTATCATTAGCTCCAACTCCCTTTTGAGTGTTTGCATAACCAAGAAATCTTAGGAGATGCTGATATGGATCTTCAAAGCAACCTCCAGAAAAGGAATTTTTCTCTACCATGTTAATAAGAGCGGGATGTATCTCAAAATCATCATATTCCCCCTTTGCTCCTATCAAACCCATGTTGCCAATCCCATAGTTCGTGAAAATTTCACGTATGACAACATTATCCGGATTCTGCCTTGCTCCGGTCATGTTTAGCACCTGTGTTATTCTTTCTTTCCTTCCTTTCCTTTTTCTAATGCACAAGTACCTCAGAAAAATTTAAGGTTAGATAGAAATAAATAATCACAAAATAAGTCTTAATCAAATTAGAAATAATAAACTAATAATAATAGCCGTCCCCGGCAACGGCGCCAAAAACTTGATGAGCGTTTTCTTTGCGTGCAAATTAATCCCCAAATATTAAGGATATCAATTGCAGCTTAAGCAAGCGACCAAGTGAATATCGAACCCAATGGACGGCGTATTATCAATTTAATTATTTACTAAATTAATTAAGACAAGATGACAATTAAGTTTGAGGTTTTAATTATCTACTAACAAAAATATTAAATAACAAATAAAATAAAGTATCACTCGAAGAATACGAAAGTGGATCAAGTGGGAGAATAGGTAGCCTTAGAGTAATCCGATTTCACTCATTAATTTCCCTTCCATGTGTTGATGTCTGACTCTACCTTGTGAAATATGAACGCATTACTAAACCATGCATATCTACTCTATAGACACAAGTAAACATACGTGTAACACGTGTGAATAACCTCAGAGCAAGATATATAAATCCACCCCCTTTCTAGGTACTATCAGTATCAATTATTTTCTTGGCCAATTGGTACTCTAACCCGATATGATCTCCCTTTATAGGTACTATAAAATTATCCTCTTTATCCTACTTAATAACCCGAATTCAATTCAATTAATTAGTATTCATATATGATAGTTCTAATGTAACTTCGAAGTCTCCTCACTTAGGATCATAACATGGAATCCTGCTCAGCAGTGAACGCACTCAATCAATAACCAAGATATGTATTCAGACTCTACATAACAGTTAATGATGCACAAAACGACCGTGAGTATGAATTAAAAAGGCATAATCATATATAAAATAAATCCACAAGTAGTGTTATACAGAGTTTACACATGAAAGTTCAATTAATTCGTAAAAACCTTCACAACCCTAGTTCTACCAAAAAGGCTCTAGCCCATGATGATACGAAGAACAATCATGGGTGTTGGATAGATCTTACTCGGATGTCTAGAAAATTACAAGATATTAGGAAATGAAATAAACCCTAGATGCGGGAGTCGTCGCGTCCTTCTCCGCCCTGAATCCTCCTCTTGGTTCTCCTCTTGATTCTACAGACGAATCTTCAGGAGGATCCAGCCACAGACGACATCATTTCATTCTCAGTCTTAGAACCATCGTCATCCGTTAAATCTGCCTTGTGGCAGCCGCTGAAGAATTAAATTGTATTATTAATATGAACAATTTCACTGGGTAAATCTAACGTTCTTATCACAAGCTTGCTTTGGTATGTTTTCCCTCTTTTCTCTCACTCTGCTCTTCCCTTAAGGCATTAAAGAATGGATGTTTTAGGGATTTTAATTTTTAATTTGAATTTGAGAGTGTGAATTAGTGATGATTGTTGAGTTTGATTCAACAATGGCACCTAGATAAGTGAAATAGATTACAAAGCACTTCCACGCTCCCTTATCAACTTACTTTTGAGTTTGAGCCTATCTCTCCCTTTATATATTACTGGTCTGATTATAAAGTTATTATTCTCAACTTCTTTGGGCTAAGAATTATGATTGGGGAGAGTTGTCTGTTTTTAGTTTTCATTTCTACTCATATTGTCGCTTGGTTTTTAGTTGACAATGTTCTCTTCCCTTTCAATATTGTGTGGATCTATTGCATCAAGTGAAAATCCCTTGTGAAGGTTGCATAGTTGTTGAGGAGGCTGTGTCCGTACAACAACGATTTTCTACTTTAGATTATATAAGCACTTTTTTAGGCTGTTTGAAAGCCCTGAGAATAAACTTTTGAAAACCCCTTGGTATGCAATTAAGGTACGCAAAGGTAACAATTTGGAGAGCTTCCTGTTGAAATGGAGAAAGAGAGAATGTTGGTTGGTTGTTCTTACCTTGCATTGATTGAAAAGGTTGCTAAGTAGTTGTTGATAGATTTCGCAAGTGGGCATCAATGTATTGCCCTGATACAAAATGCATGAATATGGGAATAGATATACAATTTGTGTTTTGTGTTCTATCATATAATGAATGCACGTTGCAAAGGTTGATCCACATTCAACTTTCTTAGGTGTCACCTGAAAGGCAAGACGATGGAGAACTCCAAGACATCATCTTTTAAAATTCAAGAGCACAATTTCGAGGAAATTAAATAATATTTAATTATTTTAGAGCTTATTATTATCATCATATTGTATGTTACTCTTTTCTAACAATTGAATTACTCTTTATAATGAACTAGGTTACTATGAACAAGTTATTGTATTACGCTTTATGTGATTTGTTTATGTTTTGTTATATTTGGTTAATATGATTATTTTTCTATTAATTTATTACTTTTTGTAATGCATTAGGTTACTCTTTGATTTGAGATTTGATTTTCTGAAAATGAATTCATGTACTAGAAATAATTAGATTACTCTTTAAAATTAACTAGGTCACTATTTTGAATAAATAAGACACTCTTCAATTTAATACTCTAATTTTTGAAAGTAATTTTAATAATTAAAATATATGCAATTTGTAAGTTGATAGATCACTTCATAAAAATAATTAGATTACTCTTTAAAATTAATTAGATCACTAATTGATTTGAAACTCTAATTTCTGAAAATGAACCATGTATTGTGAATAATTGGATAGATAACTCTAATCCAATAATTATATTACTCTTTAAAATTAATAGGATCGCTCATTGATTTGAAACTTTAATTTCTGAAAATTTTGAAACTCTAATTTCTGAAAATGAACCATGTATTGTGAATAATTAGATATATAACTCTACAACAATAATTAGATTACTTTTTAAAATTAATTGGATTACTCCTTCATTTGAAACTTTAATTTTTAAAAATCAACCATGTATTATGAATAATTAGATAGATAACTCTACACCAATAATTATATTACTTTTTAAAATTAATTGGATCACTCCTTCATTTGAAACTCTAATTTCTAAAAATGAACCATGTATTGTGAATAATTAGATAGATCACTCTACACCAATAATTAGATTGCTCTTTAAAATTAATTAGATCACTCTTTAAAATAAATAGGATTACTCTTTATGTATCGTAATATATATACTTTTCTAAAATAGTAAATATATTGTAGAGATAATTGTACAGTAAATACATCCAAAGTAACTAAATACAAAGAAATAACAAAATCTATCCTCTAAGAGAAGTTTATACTCTATTCAAATACAACACTATTGAATGCACAAAAGAGCGTACGAGCAATTGAAAAGGGAAAAAAATCCCAAATAGCTAACAACAATAACATATATTGTAATACAATAAACAAAGCTACTTTAATAAGCAAATTCAGCTGCTTCTAAAGCAAACGTAGCATATCAGCTGCAAGAATAATATGTGGGTTGTCCTTCATGAGTAACTAATTTCAAGCCCTCTTCGAACCAACCTCAGGCTGCTTGATCACAGCTTCAGCTAAATTCTCTTTTCCTAAACCTCCTGAAGGTGTTTTCTTTCTAAGTGCTAGCACACCAGCGTTATCCACAACATCATTTCACTACAATAAACTCCCAAAATACCGATGGATTTACCGACGGTTTACCGATGAATTACCGACGGTTTTATTGATTTAATAGGATTTATTTTTAAAAAATCATCAATAGAAATTTCCGACGGCTTTTGCGACAGATTACCGATGAAATTACCGATGGATTTCTTTTTCGTCGGTAAATCCGTCGGTATTTTGGAGGGAATAAATCCCGGAAGATTAGTGACGGATTTAATCCGTCGGTAATATATTAAATTTTAATTTTAAAAAAATTAATTTTAGTTTTTAATTTCCCGACGGATTATATCCGTCGGTAAAATAAATTATTTTTTTAAAAAAAATTAATTTTAGTCTTTAATTTACCGACGAATTTAATCCATCGGTAAATATATTAAAATTAATTTTAGTTTTTACTTTACCGACTGATTTATTTCGTCGATAAATAAATTAAAAAAATTAATTTTAATCTTTAATTTACCGAAGAATTTAATCCGTCGGTAAATATATTAAATGTTATTTTTTTAAAATTAATTTTAGTCTTTAATTTACCGACGGATTAAATCCATCGGTAAATTAAAGAGTAAATTTATTTTTTTACTGACAAATTAAATCCATTAGTAAATATATCAATTTTTTAAATAATAAATTTAATCCTTAATTACCAACGGAATTAATCCGTCGGTAAGTAAATAAATTTAATTTAAAAAACAAAAATGCATTTTCTGTTTTTTTAACGTAAATCGTATATTTTATAACCCAAAATATCTTAGAATTACCTTTCAATATCGGGGGAGAGGGAGGGGTTTCTCTCTCTAAATTTTTTCTCCTCTCTCCGAACTTCTTCCCTAATTCCACCAGGCCGCAGCGTTTGGTGGATTTTACCACCGATGAATCTCCGTCTGTGTTCACATATAACACAGGGTTTATCCCCTGGTTTATTCAGAATCCCCAATTTCCACATATATCTTAATTTAGGGATTTGCAGCGTTGTCTACACATGGATCGATGGCTTCCCCTCTTCCTAAGCAAGTCAACATTTCAGCCTCTTTTCGATGACTCTAAATTAGAGTTTCCTAAGACTCCCTCATGATATACTCATCTGCCGCCGATGGAGGAGTTTGCCAAGGGACCTTCGTCATCTCTGCTGCCTAGGGCAGCATACGTTTCGCCGCTGCGCTTACAAGTGGATAGAGGGTTGATTATTCCATCGATGTGGCTTTTCTTGATGGGACTTTGCAGACGATTACCCACGGATCCCTTGCTTTTCGCTCGACGAGGGTTCTGTTCATCTAATCCTCTACGGCGTTGGAGGGTCGTGCTCCCTCTCTTTTCTTCCATTAATGTGCTACCAATTTTTGCTGCCCAATTTAGGTAACAAATAACTCTTACACCTATACATATCATATATATCATACTTTCACATGTAGCTAATTTAGAGTCTCCACTTTATTTATTAATGAATTTTATTAAATTTAATAGAAAAAGAATTCATGAGATGTCATTTGAAACTAAAGAACTACTGTACATGATAAGTAATGTTGTGTTCTAGAGTCTTCATCTTTCATTCTCACCTCATAAATATTCATGAAATATATTAAATGCTTTAATATATAATCTCACATAATTATTACTAGCATATAGTATTCTCTTCGTAGAAATGTTAATCAAAATCATTTTAGTTAATATGAGTGGATATTATATAGAGCTATTATAATTCGTACTCCCGAATACATTATAAAACAACTTATGTAGAGCCAATAATATTTACTCAGTTCGATTTTAATTAATTTGTTGAAAAATGAATTAATCGTAAGTTCCATATAGTATCTGAATGCATGCATGTGGTATCCTTTTAACTTAAGTCTAAATGCAGAAATAAGATCTGTTGTGACCTGTTAATATCTAATCCATTATTACTGCCCTATTCCTGAAATGTTGGTGCTGCCGCTTGGCAGTTAATTTACGACCATGGCTTGCTTTTGTTCACTGCCTTAAGAATGTAATGGTTCTTGATTGTGCTCTTAGCAGTATTCCTCAATAGATGATGCATCCTTGGTTTTTGATGATACATCATGTTTTGTTAATGATGATGCATTTTTGATGGTCTTGTGATTGATTTTTTATGGCTGCTCCCTTGGTTTGTTTGTATAAGATTTGAATGAGCCCTTGCTGATTTTGGTTGCTACTGGTTGGATTTTGCCACTTTTAAGTGATGCTACTTTCTGTCGACAGCAACTTTAAACATATTTGCATCAGGCTGCTGAGATTTTTAGCCCATTTCTTAGCATAGGCTAAGTTTTTCTATAACAGCAGCATGTTTTGATAGCTATACTAGAAGTTTTTCAATGCTGATACTAACAAATCACATTAGTTTTTTTTAACAGAAAATCACAGTTGGTTTATTGTTAATAAATGAAGATATACATTTTGGTGTTGTGATCAAGAGATTTTAATTTGTATTTTATACTAAATTGATTAATCAAACTCTATACTTTTATTTGAAAACCCCTCAGCAAGAGAAAATTTTGTATCACTTAAGGTTGAAGCTTCCGATGTGAGTGGTGAAACTTGTGTTGTTGCTCAGCACAGACATTACCCATCATGGTTGTGATAGATAATTCTTGCAAGGGTAATTAGAGATAGGGGACATGAGAGAAAGTGGATAGAGAAAGAGAATGACAAGAATGGTGCAAGGGTATGGGCAAGGAGGTGCGTGGTGGCATAGTATTAGGCTGTTTGCATGTAAACTTATGTGTGTGTATATATATATATATATATATATATATATATATATATATATATATATATATATAGTGTGGGGATGTTATTGTAGATCGGCTAAAATGGGGGAATGAGTTCATGAAGAAAAGAATGGGGAGTGACTCCAATTTTTAAATTAGTTCTCAAGCCCTAAAGAAAATAAAAAGTAATCTCTTTTTTCTTTCTACTCGTTGCCAATGTTGTATGGCTGAGGATTTTATTGTGTTTATTAGTATGTTGAGAGTTGATTTGGATTTTGGTGTTCTTCAGGGTTTAAAGGTAGATCTCATAATCACAGATTATTGCATGCCTGGATTGACAGGCTATAAATTGCTAAAAAAGATCAAGGTAAAACCAACTCTCTGTTTATCTCTCTTCAAAACTTCAATTGTAAACTACAAAAAGGGAGACCATTTAAGACATCATGAGTTAAATTGTTCTAATTTTTTGTTTCTCTGAACAGGGTTCATCCACCTGTAGGGAAATCCCAATCATGTCATCTGAAAACATTTTGACTAGGATTGACAGGTAATTTAAACTTTCTTGATTTTCTTTTGCACTTCCTATACATACATATAGATGCCTTTGCCTTTATCCTTCTTATTTTTACTATTTGCTTTTTTTGATTATCTGAAGTATACCTTGACTTGCCATACATAACAAGTGCCTTTTTCATCTTTCAACTTGAATCAATCCCTGAAATTAGAATATTATCTCTGATTTATGTTCTTTTGAGCTTTGATTATTACTGCCGCTTTTAACATACGAGTGAGTCTTCTCTATCTTTGATCATACCTGGAAGTTTTCTCCACGTTTTAGCATAGTGATATCTTTTGAATTTAGAAAGGGAAAGTTATAATACATTGTGGTGAAGACTTAACACATGCTGCTATGTATACTTAGTCACAAAAGTTGCTTCTTATACACCCTTTTGTTTCGTATATATTTGATTCTTTGTTGTGTTTAGGATGAGGGATAAAGGCAAAGCTTATTCATATAGTTGCTGAATTTTTGATTTCTGGAGAAATGCTAAAGTCAACATCGACTGGAAATGGTTGTCGTGAAGAAGATTTAAGCACTCTTGCTACTGAATTGACACTAGAATCATAATCTTCACTTTGTTTGTAATGTTGTAGACATAGTATTTGGATCAATCAACATATTGAGACCTTAGATACAAGGTTATGTTCTGATGTTGGTGAAATATAATTGTAAAATTCAGTTATTGCTATATTATCATTTTATGGAAATATAATATTTTTTTTATTTTATGAATGTTGTACAACCCATTTAATTAATAATTAAAATATGCAAATTTTTTTAATAGGTATTAATATTAAATTTTCAAATATAATATTAAAAAATAAATATAAATTACCAACGGAGAAATTCGTCGGTAAAATAAAAAATCATACAAAAATATCAAATTACCGACAGATTTTTTCGTCGCTAATTTAGCGACGAACCAAATTCGTCAGTAATCTATTATGCTTTATATTTTTTTATTTGGTAATTAGCGACGAAATTTTTCGTCGCTAATTACCGACGAAAATTTTCGTGGGTAAAATCGTCGCTAATTTATAACTTCGGATTAATTGGGATTGATTTATTACCGACGAAATTTATTTTTACCGACGCTCAAAATCCATCGCTAATTATCGACGGATTTAAATTTCCATCGCTAATAAGTTACCGATGCAGAAAATGGCGACCACTCTGTTTCCGTCGGTAAATTGATTACCGATGAATTTTTCAGATTTTACCAACAGAATTTTCGTCGGTAATTTGGCAGTTTCTTGTAGTGTTTGAAGAAATTAAGTAAGAAACACTTTGCATCCAAAGATAACACAAAGTAATAAAATCACCAAAAATGAAACATCTATCCTATCAACCTCACTATGCTATCCAGGGATGATGCCTCCTTTGATTACTGAAAGTATAAAAAATACACAATTATTAATAAGAACATGTTTACCCTGTTAATTATCATACAATACCATAAAGGAAGAAATAGGGAAATACATCCATGCCAAAATTTCAAAACAAAAATCCAAAATAAATAAATAAATATTTTATTTCACAGAATCGATATGATGACTCACCACCACTAAGTAAATTTCGATTAATATTTTTTTTCTTAACACATATCATCACTGTCTCACATATTTATTATTATATCAAAATTAAAAAAATAAAATTTCACCTAGAATTTGTTGTGACAGTGAGAGAGAGAAAGAGCAGAGGGGAAAGATGGAAGGGGAGGAAAAATTAAAAGAGTGGGAGAGAGAATTAACGGAGGGTTCCGATGAAGAAGACAACTTCAATTTCAGCGTCGGCCAGATTTGATGGCGAGTTGGGTCGACGGTGAGTTCAGGCTCAGTGAAGCTGGTGTCTCGCTGGACGGTATGCGGTGGTGGATGACTTCGATGGGGCAGATGAGGACACAGATCAGGGGGATGGAGTGGAGTACAAGGACGACGACGATGGAGTGGAGGTAGGACAGTAATACAGTGAACTGTAAAGAGTGCTAGAGCAAAAGAAGATTTTGTAGAATACTTTGAATCACTAATTTAGGGCTCCATTTTGTAGAGATTCAGCTTCAGACATGTAGCACGAGATTTGACCGCTGTGAGATTTGGGATCCATATTCAACCCACGTGTTATATATGACCTTTATTAAGGATCCAGTTCTATATATTTCATGAGACCGGTTGTATCCTAATGGCTTTCTTGACATAAATATGGTTAGTGGTTGGGTTAAAATATTAAATAGATGGTCAATATTAAAATCGAATGGTTTTCAAGAAAAAAATTGAAGATAAAAATTAAAATTCTGGTTTTTTTTATATACTCCCTCCGTCCCACAGAAAGGGTAATTTTTTATCTTTGTCACATGTATTAAGGAGTATTATTATTTAATATGTAGTGGGTAGTTGTATTAGTGGGAGTATGGGTCCCATATTTTAATTGTATTAGTGGGTGTGTGTGGGTCCCATGTGTGTAAAAAAGAAAAGTGGACTCTTTGGGTGGGACGTCCAAAATGGAAAAAAGAGATTCTTTGGGTAGGACGGAGGGAGTATATGTATATAGATAGATGAATAGATATAGATGGATACACAACTTAAATTTCTATCTCTTTAAAATAAATTATTGTTTAATCTACCACATACTTAGTTTAATTTTAAAATTATCATGCCTTATTAATATAATATTAATATTCAAAATATTAAATTATTTAAAAAATAAGTAAAAGAAAGTGAATTTTATTTATATTTATTTATGATAAAATATACTCCCTCAGTCCACTTCTAAGGTATCCATTTTACTATTTTTTGGCATCCGCTTTAAAGGTATCCATTTTCTCTATTTAGTAAAAACTAGTAGCTAACCCGTGCGTTGCACGGTATGTGTTAGTTTTAGGGCAATAATTTCGCTCAATTTTATGATTTTTGACCGAATAATATTTATTTGAATTATATGATATGTTTGAGAAATAGATGGCCAGGATTGAATTATTATAATTATGGGTAGCTGAGAGGTGGCTGAGATTTGTTTAAGAAATAAATGGTTAAGATTTGATTTATTCTAGATTGGACTAAATTATTTCCTAATTCGAAAAAATTATAATTATGAATTCCAACAATTGAGCTCTGCTCCCCCTAGTTTAACAACAACTAGAGCTCCAACATTGTGCTGAGTCATTAACTTCATAGCATCATACACCGTATCATCGGTGGTGCACCAGAGCCAGATCCCTCTGCACCTTTCCCTTTGGCTTTCCGAATATCAGATATAGTAGTGCTTTCGAAATTGTATAGATTCGTCGTATGACTTCCTACCATCCTCACACAATTAATAACTCAAGAACAAAATACTTGGAGTTGTATGTACAATTAATCATCTATTAAATAATAATTAAAATGAGTGAAATTAGTCTTACATGTGGAGATGATTAATTATAATAAATTAGGGATTATGGGCATTATGGGCACCCGTGCGTTGCACGGGATGTGTTTTTTTTAGAGCAACAACAATTTCACTTAATTTTATGATGTTTGAACCGAATAATATTTATTTGAATATGAAGTGAGATTATTCATAATTACAATTATTTAATAATTTTAATGAATTGCTGAGATTTATTTTAGAAATATATGGTCAGAATTTTACCCTCTAGAAATATTATGCCATAAATCCTAAAGCCCTAAACCCTATAACCCTAAACCCCTAAATCCTAAACTCTAAACCCTTTGATGGTTAGGATTGGATTTATATTTAATATTATTAATTTTTTAATAAATAATATTTTGATTCTTAATTTGAAAAAGTCATAATTATAATTATTTAATTATCTTATTTCCTAATTTGAAAAAGTTATAATTGTAATTATTTAATTATTTTAATGGGTGGTTGAGATTTGTTTGAACTTCTCTCATCCGGTTTTGGTGTGGTTTGAATCTTGTTGTCGTATTATTTTTTTATTTTTTTTAATTATCTCATAATATGATAAATTAAAATGCAACAATAAAATTTTCATTTTTCCAAATTATAGGATCAGATTCTATATTATTAATTTATACAATTCAAAATCATTTATTGTTTACACATCTTAGTGAATTGACGAACCTTTTCAAACGCAATATTGATTACAATATAAATAAAAGAAAGTTTCATCTGAAACATGTAGATATTCGATGTTTATTGCAGAATAAGTTGTTTTGAAAATTAATACTCCCTCCGTCCCATCCAAAGAGTATATTTTTCCATTTTGGTCGTCTCACCCAAAGAGTTCACTTTCCTTTTTTTACACACATGGGACCCACACACACCCACTAATACAATTAAAATATGGGACCCACACTCCCACTAATACAACTACCCACTACACATTAAATAATAATACTCCTTAATCTACATGCCAAAAAACAAAAACTACCCTTAGTGTGGGACGGAGGGAGTATATAATTGAGTTTAACTTAAAAAATGCATACCCTTTTTTTGTGGATAAACATTGTGGGTGACTGAGATTTGTTTAAGAAATAGATGGTCAGGATGTATTAATATTATTAATTTTTTAATAAATAATATCTTATTTTCTAATTTATTATTAATTTTTTAATAAATAATATCTTATTTTCTAATTTATTATTAATTTTTTAATAAATAATATATTATTTCTAATTTATTATTAATTTTTTAATAAATAATATCTAATTTCCTAATTTGAAAAAGTCATAATTATAATTATTTTATTATTTTAATGGGTGTCTGAGATTTGTTTGAGAAATAGATGATCATCATTGGATTTATTCTGGGTGGCTGAGATTTGTTAAAGAAATAGATGGTCAGGATTTGATCATATAGAAATATTATGCCACAAATCCTAAAACCCTAAACCCTCTAAAATCAACCCTAAAACCCTAAACCCTTTGAAAACATTAAATTGAATAATTATTTTAATGGATGGTTTGGTCGGATTAATATTATTAGTTTTTTAATACATAATATCTTATTTCCTAATTTTAAAAAGTCGTAATTATAATTATTTTATTTAAGAACTAAACCCTAAACCATTTTAAAACATTAAATTAAATAATTATTTTAATAGATGGCTTGGTCAGGATTGGATTAATATTATTAATTTTTTTAATAAACAATATCCTATTTCCTAATTTGAAAAAACCATAATTATAATTATTTAATTATTTTAATAGATGGTTGAAATTTGTTTAAAAAATAAATGGTCAGGATTGAATTAATATTATTATTTTTTAATAATTAATATCTTATTTTCTAATTTAAAAAAGTTATAATTATAATTATTTTAATTGGTGAAATTATTTTCTAATTTGAAAAAGTCTAAACCATTAACTCTTTGGAAACATTAAATTATTTTCTAATTTGAAAAGATTATAATTACAATTATTTAACTATTTTAATGGGTGATTGAGATTTGATCGAAAAATAGATTGTTAGGATTGAATTTATATTTAATATTATTAATTTTTTAATAAATGATCTTATTTCCTAATATGAAAAGTCATAATTATAATTATTTAATTATTTTAATTGTTGGCTTAGATTTGTTTAAGATAACCCTGAAACCCTTAAACCGTAAACCCTAAAACCCTAAACCCTTTGGAAACAATAAATTATTTCCTAATTTGAAAAAGTTATAATTATAATTTTTTAATTATTTTAATAGATGGTTGAGATTTGTTTGAAAAATAGATGGTTATGATTTGATTTATATTTAATACTCCTTCCGTCTCGAGTATTTTTACCCATTGTTGGGAATGATGAATAAAGTGTAAAAAAATTATTAAAGTTGTTGGGATTGTAAAAAGTAGGTAATAAAATATTATGCATTTTTCTATTAATGGAATGAGTAAAAATACATGGGACAACCCAAAATGGAAAGTAGGTAAAAATACTAGGATGGAGAGAATATTATTAATTTTTTAATAAATAATATAATATTTTCTAATTTGAAAAGGTCACAATTATAATTATTTAATTATTTATTGGGTGACTGAGATTTGTGTGAGAAATAAATGGCCAGAATTGAATTTATTAAAATTATTTAATTATTTTAATGGGGCAGATTTGTTTAATAAATAAATTGCCAAAATTGGATTTGTTCTAGATTGAACTAAATTATTTCCTAATTTGAAAAAAGTCATAATTACAATTATTTAATTTAATTATTTTGTTGAGTGACTGAAATTTGTTTGAGAAATAAATGGTTAGGGTCAGGATTGGATTTATTATAACTATTTAATTATTTCCTAATTTGAAAAGATTATAATTACAATTATTTAATTTAATTATTTCAATGAGTGGCTGAGATTTATTTGAGAAATAGATGACCAGGATTTAACTTTTTTTTTGTTGAGATTTGTTTTGAAAAATAGATGGTTAGGATTGTATTTATATTTAATATTATTAATTTTTTAATAAATAATATCTTATTTCCTAATTTGAAAAAGTCATAATTATAATTATTTAATTATTTTAATATCCCAGATTATAGGCCATTCAAATTTTTTTACTATAGAACGTTTAATCCAAACGGTTTAAAATCAGATTATAGGTTGTTCAAATTTTTTACTATAGAACACTTGATCCAGACGGTTTAGAACCTGAATCCCAGATGTATTCCGTTCTTGAGTTTATTCTCGTTGAAGAATTCAAAGAAATATTCAGACAATTCTGAAGTCTTTGATCATCTTAGAGAATCGTTCTCGGTGTGTTTGAAATGAATGGAGGAGGGCTCCTTATATAGGTTAAGGATGGGGAAGCCCCATATATGACTCGCAATTTGATTGGTCAATGGATTATTTGACCTAATTCTGTGGGCTTGGGCTGATTGGTCAATGGATTATTTGACCTAATGCTGTGGGCTTGGGAATTTCCATCTCTGCAATTTGATTGTTCTATTTAATATTAATAATTTTTTAATAAATAAAATCTTATTTTCTAATTTGAAAATGTCATAATTATAATTATTTAATTATTTTAATGAGTGACTAAGATTTGTTTTAAAAATAGATGGTAATGATTGGATTTATTCTGCTTTTATATAATTTGATTGGTCTATTTAATATTTTTAATTTTTTACTGAAATCTTATTTCCTAATTTGAAAATGTCATAATTATAATTATTTAATTATTTTAATAGGTGGCTGAGATTTGTTTTAAAAATAGATGGCCAGGATTGAATTTATTCTGTTTTTATATAGATAGATGATAATGATAATAATATAGATATAGATATAGAAGTACGCAATACGACCCACCAATTCCTTTAATACAACTACCCACTCTACATATAATAATAATAATAATAATAATAATATTCCTTAATTCATATGCAAAAAATGTGCAAAAAGTAAAAGGATATCTTATAATCGGATGTACTCCCTCCGTCCGCCCGAAAGGTCAACATTTTACTATTTTGGGCGTCCGCACCAAAAGTCCACAATTCTTTTTTAAACACATGGGACCCACAAACATCACTAATACAATAAATTTATGTAACACATACACCCCACTAATATAACTACCAACTACACCTTAAATAATAATACTCCTTAATCCACGTGTAATATTCCTTAATCTACGTGTAAAAAGCAAATGTCCACCTTTGGGGTGGACGGAGTAATTTTAAAGAAATTCTTCCGTGCGAGTTTGCGCGAAACGATTTAACTTAGTACGCCCTGCCACACCTGATCGCAACTCCTATCCCCCGAACTTTCCAGAAGCCCTTCTATCATCTCCAACTCCCAGGATACCTAGAAATTTCTCGTCTTTTCTTCTACCTCTCTCTTTCTCATATATTACTGGTTCCACACACTCCTGCAATAATTCTTTCTTCTGTTTGCTCTCTTCCCTTTAGCAATTAAGCAAATATTATCTACTTCTGCAATAATTCGGATCTCAGCTTGCAATCAACAATTTGATTAGTAATGGCTGACGAAGCAAAGGCGAAAGGAAACGCAGCGTTCTCCGCCGGAAACTTCGACAAAGCGGTGCTTCACTTCACCGATGCTATCAACTTAGACCCCACCAACCACGTCCTCTACTCCAATCGCTCCGCCGCCTTAGCCTCGCTCAATAAATACTCCGATGCCCTTACCGATGCCAAGAAGACCGTGGAACTCAAGCCCGATTGGGCAAAAGGCTACTCACGGCTCGGTGCGGCTTGTATGGGCCTCCACACCTACTCCGAGGCAGTCTCTTCCTACAAAAAGGGCCTCGAAATTGACCCCAATAATGAGCCGCTCAAGTCCGGGCTTGCCGATGCTGAGGCAGCTTTGGCTCGAAGCTCCCGACCTCGCGCCTCCCCCGGACCAAGCCCGTTCGGGGATGCGTTCGGGCAAGAGATGTGGGTTAGGCTCGCGAATGACCATGCTACCCGGGATTATCTTAAGCAGGATGATTTCGTGTCAATGATGAAGGATCTTCAGAAGAATCCGAATAATTTGAACTTGTATTTGAAAGATCAGAGGGTTATGCAGGCACTAGGGGTTCTGTTGAATTTGAAGTTTCAATCGAGGGGGCCCGAGGAGGATGCAGAGATGTCATCGGCGTCCAGTGGCGGGTCTCCAGAAAGGAAGAGGCCTGCAGAGGCTGAGGCTGAGCCTGTGAAGGAGAAGAGAGCCGAGAAAGAGGCGGAGCCCCAACCTATGGAAGTTTCTGAGGAGAAGGAGAATAAGAATCTGGCTCAGAAGGAGAAGGAGGCTGGGAATGCTGCTTATAAAAAGAAGGATTTTGAGACAGCAATTCAGCACTACTCCAAGGCTATTGATCTCGACGATGAAGACATATCTTACCTTACTAATCGTGCTGCTGTTTACCTGGAGATGGGCAAGGTATGATTGTTAGTTTCTAATTGAATATGTTTTTGAGTCGTTTATTTGATTATTGTTATAGCTCATCTGTTTTACCACTTACTTTTTGTTGGCTTGTGCATTGTTACAGTTAGCTCAGATTGTACTTTGAACACATTGATCTGTTCCCAGTGGCTACATACTATTCATATGTGTATAAGCATTTCTAGTTAGGTGGTTTGCCCTTCAAATTAAGATTATCAATAATTTTTGTGCTGACTGATGGAGCTTCTAGTCTGTACTGATTTCATTATATTTTGCATTGCTTAGTCTTCCCATTGATGGTTCTTTATTGAGACACTTGATCTGTATAAGTTAACTCTCAAGTGTGGTTATTTTTCGTTCTGTTCATCTTGAAGCATCGAGCACTAATTTATTTTCTTATTTTGGAGGACTGTTGGGTAAACCTCGAGCCCTTTGCCTGTTGTTGTTAACCAAGTTTATCTTGATTCTTTTAAGTTGTATCCAATTATTTTATTTATTTATTTATTATTTTTTTTTTGTATATTTTTAGGTTCTATGATTCTCTTGAAGGTTTACTAAGGTTCTTAAGTTCATCTATTGGATTTTGGGATGAAAGCAGATGCTTTAATTACTTGTTGATGATTGACCGCATTCGAGTTAATTTTAAGATATATGATTCTATTTCTCTTTTTGACTGACCACTTAGAATGGGTAGGGTCTTAAGAATTTATAGAACCTGGTTTCTCCTTAATATAAAGCAGTCGAGGAAGCGACTAACCAAAATACACATACTTCCATATTCCTTATTTGATATGTCAAAAATGTAATATGTGCCTGTTTTGAGATGGTTGATGATGGTATTCAATTTTTCCCTTTTTGTGTCTTCTAGTGGATCAGTTGGCCGGAATTGCCTTCATTTCAACTCTTGTGTTGATTTGTAGCTATTGGAAACTGGAAATTGATATTCTCTTAGTGCAGAATATAATATTTTCTCTTAAAAAGCGTCCCTTTGTGCAGTCCTTAACAACGTGTGCTGTATGGGCAGTAGTAGGTTTTTGTTGAATGGAACGCACTGAAAGTATTTATGTGGGTTACTTACACATATAATGTAGAACTTCAATTTATTTTTTTCCTTATTTTATATATCAAACCTAGAACTCTCAAATGTTTATTGCCTTTTTTTTTTTCATTAATGACTACTTGCTTGTAACTTTGCAAGAGCTGTACGTGGAGACTGGAAAGGCTGGGTGGTGGAAAGAGGGATTGGAAACTAGAATTTTAATTTTTAATGAATGAGTTTCATGCCTTCGTTGTGGATTATTATCAAACTGGCAGTACAAGTATTTATGAAACTTTCTTCAGGTTTTATCCTTGGGAAGAGGGCATTACATGCCTATTATCTAGCTTCTGTTTATTAAATGAAAATGCAAAACAATGATCCAATGCAATAGTACGACTTATGGGAAAACAGCATACTTTTGAATTTTGATACTATCTTATTGCTATACTTATTTATGATTTCAGTATGATGAATGCATTAAAGATTGCGACAAAGCTGTTGAAAGAGGTAGAGAATTGAGGTCAGAATACAAGATGGTAGCTAGAGCTTTGACAAGAAAGGGAACTGCATTAGTAAAGATGGCTAAGTGTTCAAAGGACTTTGAACCTGCAATTGAGACTTTCCAGAAAGCCCTCACTGAGTATCGCAACCCAGACACTTTGAAGAAGCTCAATGATGCAGAGAAAGCAAAGAAAGATCTAGAGCAGCAGGAATACTTCGATCCACAAAAGGCTGATGAGGAGCGAGAGCAAGGTACTTTTTGTTTCTGTCCTAATTACTGAATGTGACCTGTAAAAAATATTAACAATTTTTTGTGATTAATTATAGGAAACCAATATTTCAAAGAGCAGAAGTACCCCGAGGCAATCAGACACTACACAGAGGCAATAAAGAGAAACCCTAGGGATCCAAAGGTACTTAAATACTTAATAGCAATGCAATGCACTGAGCAAACTGCGAAGACCTTGTTTATGTTTTGGTTTTGAGATGAGATTGAATTTGTAGGCCTACAGTAACAGAGCTGCTTGTTACACAAAACTCGGGGCTATGCCTGAGGGACTTAAAGATGCTGAAAAGTGCATTGAACTTGATCCAGCATTTTCCAAAGGTTATACTAGGAAGGGAGCTATCCAGTTTTTCTTGAAGGAATATGAGAAAGCATTAGAAACGTACCAGGAAGGGTTGAAGCACGATGCTCATAACCAGGAATTGCTTGATGGTGTCAGGAGGTACAAGATTTGAAGAGCTGTCTCTTTTGTTTGGTTTTGAAATTGGTGCAAGAATTCGATTTATGCATGTTTGTGATATTACCTGCAGATGTGTAGAGCAGATAAACAAGGCTAGCCGTGGGGACTTGAGTCCAGAGGAATTGAAAGAGAGACAGGTTAAAGATAAATATACATGTGTTGTACGCTTACTGTTTTAACTTAATTTTAAGAAGTTTTATTCACTTGGATCCTTTTCCAGGCGAAGGCAATGCAGGACCCTGAGATTCAGAACATCCTAACAGATCCTGTTATGAGACAGGTACAATATTTTCATTCAGTATGGTCGACATTGATGTAGGTCCTTAAAAGAGGTATGATGTTAATTAAAGTTTTGTGATATTTGATGAATTATGGTGCGATAGGTACTGGTTGACTTCCAAGAGAATCCAAAGGAAGCACAAGAACATATGAAGAACCCTCTTGTGATGACCAAGATCCAGAAACTGATCACCGCCGGAATAGTACAAGTCAAATAACAACTTGGTATTCCTATGTGATTGATTCTTCAGTGATCGATATATTTTTTGCTCGCTCTACGCCCGACTTGGCTGTTTTTGTTAAAAAAAAGTAGTATTTAATTTCGTCTGCTTTGCATGGTTGGTGGTATCGAACTTTGATTTGGTCCAATGCCTGCTTGCTTTTCATCATTCAACCCGCTGGTTTGGGATTCATCATCTTTGATTATTTCTTGGCTGGAGCGAACTGAAAATTGACCTCCTACTCGTATACTTGGATATTAAATGTCTCATAAGTATTTTTTGAATGGCTTGAATTAGGGTGGCAATCATAGTTTTTAAGGAAGTTCTATACGACTACTAAAATATGATAGCAGGTCACGTTTGGACGGTAAAAAAGATAACAATATATGGTAGATAAGATGAAATAATATGGTTTACTGCTTATTTTGTTATAGATGGGCAATATGCACAATGTTTGGGAGTGTATGAAAGAATGATGTTTATATATAATGTATGAAATAGTGAGATTCTTAATACAGAATAAGGGTCTGACTTAAAGATGTTAATGGCGGAGCCTGTGGTGGCCCGTTTTATCCTGTAGGGCTGGGTTTGTGGGTAGGTTTGCATTAGTAGTTGTCCGTTTAAACAAGGTCATTTTTTACTCGGATTGATTAGCCCGTGTCTCGACTCTTGATAGCCTGATTAATTTTTTTTTGTAAGAGGGACTCTCTTGTGAAATAGGTTTATGTGAGACGGATTGTGAGACGTGTCGAACCGTTACAATATGCTTGTTGTATAAGTAATATACTTTAATTTGTAGTTAAAGTATGAATAATAATTTAAAAATATATTTTAATTTATTATTCATCATATTTAAAAAAAACATTTTAACAATAAATTAACATACTTTGCCTGTATAGCTAGCATATTTTAACAATGGGTCGATTTGTCTCACAATCCGTTTCACGAAATTATCGTCTAAGTGTCTTTTTTTAAGGGAAAAATAATTAATTATTAATATTAATAATAATGATATGCGTATTACAAGAGAAGTTTTTTGTGGGTCGGTATTTATGTGAAATGATATTTGAGACATTTTAAAATATAATTGTTAAATCGATATAGTATAATTATTGATAGTTAAAGTATTTTTTTTGTGTCAAATAGAAAAAAAACCACAATTTTACTTCTATTGCAACTTAATTTTTATTTTTGAGAAATCGCAAAAAAGAATATTCCTTCCGTCCCTTACTAAAAGAGTTTTTTACTTTTTGACACATAGATTAAGGAGTATTATTATTTAATATGTAGTGGGTAGTTGTATTAGTAGGAGTGTGAGTCCCATATTTTAATGAGTTGATCTAATGTGTAATTGGTGTACACTAATAACATAACCTAAATTAAAAAATGGGTCATGTATATAAAGTTTAATAACCCGCTTGCGTCATTATTTTTTTCTCATTCTTCCGCCGTTCTCTCAAACTCTCCACTCTCTCTCTTCGCTATCTCCCCTCCACTCCCTCTTCTATCTCGCTCCACCCACCTGCCACCGCCACCTCTCAATTTGCCCAACCACACAGTCACCGCCACCTCCTTTCTCAATTCACTGCCTTTGCCTCATTCGTTAAGTTTCTCCGTTTCGTCTTCGTCATCTTCCACAGTCTTCTCCCGCCCACGACTTCACCGTGCGGCCTTCACTCACTTTTATTCTTTCTGAATCTATAACGGAAATCATAAAAGTGGAATTGACCGATTGAGTCGCTTGTTTCTTACTTCTCACTGTTCATAGCTAGCAACAACTTCGTGCAGAGAAAATAATCATCGAAAATAATCATCCTATAATTCTAGGTTTCCTATTTCAATCCAACAATTGCAATTAAAAAAAAAGAACAATTCTGATTTGTGATTGAGAAATGGATTTGTTGAATTGAGAATTGTGTAATTGAGAAGTGCGTGTGATTGGTTGATCGATGACTGCTTGGATTTGGTCGGCGGAGTAAGCATTCACGCTTGATTGAGATCAAAAGGTTAACTATTTGGAATTGAGATAATTGATTCTAAATTTAATTGAGTGTATTAGTTATTATTAGATAATGTATGTTTTTTTCTACAAATGTATTATTCAAATCACTGTATTAATTTAATTTATTAATGTATAATTTTGTATTCACAAATGTATTACATTTTATACACATGTATTTTCTAATAAATGTATTAGATCTTATACTAAAATGTATAACATTTTATACTAACTTGTATATCTAAAATTAATAAATACATATATTGACGAAAATATTGATAAATAAAGTATCAATATTAGTTTTACAAAAAATAATATATTTATGGAGAGAAATAGTACATTATTAAATTACAACTACTCCACATTTGATTAAAATATAATTTAAATTTAATACATTTTTATATAAATTTAATGTTACATGAAAGAATAAAATGTAATACATTTATATGATAAAACGTATATACTATCTGATTAAAATAAGAACTTCTCAACGCAATCTCCATAGGATTTGAAACACATCTTTTTATATAAATTTAATGCACTTTCAAATTTAAAAAAAAACTTGTCACACAATCTTCATCGATTTCTACAATCTTGTAAAAAAATCATCAACAACCATACAAAATGAAGAATTAAAGAACATTTAACAAATTTAACAAATTACAAGATTTGAATGTTACATGTAAGAATAAAATGTAATACATTTATATGATAAAACGTATACACAATCAAATAAAAATAAAAACTTGTCCCACAATTCACCAATTTCTACAGTCTCGTAAAAAAATCATCAACAACCATACAAAATGAAGAATTGAAGAACATTTAATAAATTACAGCATTTGAAACACATAAGTCATGACTTTATCTTTCAAATTTTGAAAAAATAAAATGATAAACAATATAAAATGTTCTGAATGCTTGAGGAATTATAAAATCAAATCCATAGTCATCGACTTTTTTCAAATCTCGAACACAGCAAATCTGGAAGATTTTTAGATCTCAAACACATCTTGAAGAAGATCTGGAAGGTGTACATGGAAAGGAGAAGTGTAGGTGAAGATGCAGAAGCATTCATCGCGAGTTGTCGAGAGGAGAAGAAACCAGCGGTGGAATTCTGAAGGCGATTTGACATCTAAGCAAAGGAGAGACGGATATGGAGAGAGACAGTAAACGATAGGAAGAGGCGGCGGAGGAAACATGGCGGCGGAGACATTGGAGAGAAAGAGAGATAGGAAGAAAGAGGGGCAGAGACACGGAAGAGAGAGAACGATAGAAGGAGAGAGAGAGAGAAATAGTGGAATGATCCATTAGGCTCAATAGGGTATAAATATTCGGGTCATTGGGTCAAATTTGACCCAATTACACATTAGAAACTATTGCACAACAGTATTTGCCTATTTTGATTGTATTAGTGGTGTGTGTGGGTCCCATGTGTGTAAAAAAGGAATGTGGACTCTTTGGGTGAGACACTCAAAATGGAAAAAAGACTCTCTTTAAAGGCGATGGATGGAGTATTATCTTTAAGCATTATTGCTAAATTTGTGATTAAAAGTGGGGTTATTTTATGAGAAATTGATGCATTTTGCAACAATATTTAAATGTGATATTCTTATTTGCAATAGGAGTGAAGTTAGTGATTTATTTTACCATTAATTTTATATATATATTTTTAAGTATAATATGATGGATGATGCATTTTAGTGTTGATTCGTTATTATTTAACTCACTAAAGACAAATTTTAATGACCAATTAATACACTTTATTCATATTATATGCCTATTGTAATAATGAGTTGATTTGTTTTTCCTCGCATATATCCGTTTCTTGCCCCCATTATTAAATGGATAATAATTTATATTAATAATTATATTATTAATAAATAATATCATCCAAATTAAGATGTTTTGTTGTTGTCATATTAATAATTTAAGAATAAAGTGTAAGAGACTATATAAAAAATAATATTGAAATTCAGTTATTTCATTTCACAAATAGCATTAACATATCTAAAATCATAAAATTCTTTGATTTTATTATGCTTAAATTTTTAAATAGTTAATTGTCAATGATAGAGCAATATTTGATGTATTTCGACTAATTTATTGATATTTTAAATGTATTGATATGCAAAGATATTTTTGGCACGACAGAAATCTCAATAATATTAATGTTCTAAATTTTCTACACAAATATAGCAATAGACAAGAAACTAAATAAATATGCAGAAAATCAACACAAATAATTTTAACGTGGAGAATCCATCAAGCTGAGGAAAAAACCACGTCGTTCAAGAAACAATCCACTATGTACAAAAAGTACACAGTTCAATTTTTCTATCATATGTAAATGTATACCACTCTCTATTACAAGTAGAGGAATACCAATCTATCTCTTTATCACAAGTAGAAGAATACCAACTTTCTATCACAAGAAATATCAACTTATCTCTCTATCACAAGTAGAGGAATACACTATAACAATGAGAGAAGAATAATACAATATTACAAAGAAAATACGTTCTCGTTGTAGAGATGTTTTTAAGAAATTAACTTCGATCAATATGTTGAGGATGTCGTCATGAGCTCCTCCTCGAAATTTGAAGTAAAACGGTGAAGAAACGGATCCCCAAAGCATATACCCTCTCACACACTTCTCCTTCTCACACTAATCACTCTGTGCTAATGTAATATCCCAATACTTCTTAATCTATATTCTCGTATATTTTACTACTTTATAAGTTTTAATGTATCACTCCCTCCGTCCATCACAAACGTACTCGTTTGCTTTTAGCCTGTGAATTAAGGAGCATTATTATTTTATATAAAGTACTATATTAGTAGGTAATAGTAGATCATGTGTGGTTCCTTTCACTAAAAAGGGTAAATAGATATCATAAGAGTGAACTATCTAAAATGACAAAATGAATACCTTAGTGATGGACGGAGGGAATATATTTTAATTAATAAATATTACATATTTAATAATAATAAATAACTAAATAAAAGGAAACTGCCTGGACATCAAGTCTTGTAGTGCCGAGGGCATTTTACGAAAGAAGATGGATAAGGATTACTTCAAAACTTGGCCACCAAGTATGCACATATTGTATTATAATATTTATATACGCCCTTGAGTAGTCTCCAAGACTTTCAACTTATAAAGAGGAACAGAGGAGATTAGAACACAACACACATATACATGATTTGATTAAGTAAGTGGGTGGGTGGGGGAGGAAGAGAGAAAAAGAAAAGTTTCCGATGTTCTAGACACTTTTGGAGAAGTTACATTATATGAATATGCATGGATTGATTGTGATATTTCACGAGTAATGAACCGCGATGTCTTATCAATGTAATGTTCAAGTGAAATCGTTAAGGGATTCTAAAAAGTTATGTTTTCACGAAATGTTCAAGTATGTGAGTATTTCATTTCTTGTGTGCATGTATTTAATACTTGACGAATTTTATTTTCCATTGAGTTGTGTTTCGCTCGCCCCCTTCCACTCCAAACCCTTTTTAAGTTAAGGCTATGACGGCGTATTGAGGTGGATGCATTGCGTAAAAGCTTTTTATATAACTTTAAGACAAAGTCTCTTGTGAGACGCTACTTATGTGAGACCGTTTGTGAGACGTGTTAAATTATCTCTATTATAAACATAAAGTATGTTTAATGGTTGTTAAAGTATATTTCGTAAAGTATGATGAATGATGAATTAAAGTATGATTTTAAAATGTTATAAAATGATTCATTATTGACATACTTTAACTATAAATAAGTATATTTTACTGATAAGCATACTTTAATAATGAGTCAACCCGTCTCACAAAAAAACCGTCTCACAGGAGAGTCTCTCTAACTTTAAATGAAACCTTTTGTAATAATTTTATGAAGTATCATTTATGATATTTATTCATGTTAGTTATTGATCACGCTCCTTTTAAAAATTAATATGATTAAAGAATTACGAATAAAATATCTCTTTTTATTTAACAAAATTGGGGCGTGACTGAATTTCTTCATTTTTGGTTGGCGCCCCCCTGGACCGGACACTCATGCATAGGGAATCCCTTTTTATTAACCCTAAATACGGTTATGTACTGGGCCACGTGACTTAAAATTCAATTTGGCTAATATTAATAATCAACATGGGCTTATTTCCTTTACTTAATCCAACTATTATTGGGTAGCTCAACAATCTCTCCCTTCCTATATAGTTGGTTGCACACATCACATTTGTCTCAAGCTCATGTCGGTCAATCCGACATACAATTCACGCTTCTCACTGGTAAACACTATAGTCATTATATCTATGCAATTTCTTTCAATTTGAATCTTCTCAAGTTTCACAAGCTGTTTTTCTAGTACCATTCTGAGACAATGATACCTTACCCTCTATTTTTTTCTGTTTACATGGGTCAGTCTCTTATAACCATCACCCTTCATAGTTTCTGCCTAACCTTGGCTTTAATACCACTATTGTGGAGGAAGACACTACTCAAACTAGGATAAATAATATGAAAATATATTTTTGGCACATCAGAAACCCCAATAATATTAATGCTCAAAACTTTTCACGCAAATATAGCAACAGACAAGAAACTAAATAAAAATGCTAAAAATTATAAGAATCAACACTAATAATTTTAACGTGAAAAACCTCTTAAGTTAAGGTAATAAACCACAGTACTTCGTCTAGAATACAATCTACTAATACACAAAAGTATGGTTCAATCTCTTTATTATAACAAGTAGAGAAATACCAACTCTTTATCAGAAGTAGATTAATACCAAACCATTTATCTATCAAACTACGCAATATTATTAAAGGTAAATGAAAATAAAGAAAAGGGAACGAAGGATAAAGATGTTGTAGGGATGGCAAGGCCAAAAAGAGCCAAACAGGCGGACCAAAAAGCTCTTGCAAAGAGCATTAATAGAAATAGAGCTAAGCTAAAAATAAGTATTATTTTTCTTTGTAAGTCTGCTCCAATCTTGTTTACTTGTAACATCCCAAATATTTGGAGGTTCACTCTGTTGCTTTGCTATTTGGGAACGTGTAACTGGTTTAGAAGCCGGAATATAAGTAACACCTTTTCTTCTTATTTTTCCTCCTTTTATTTTCAGATTACTTTTTTCAAACGTAGGAAAATCAACGTCATAGTTAGCAGCAACAGTTGCATCATTTTCAATATAATCACCAATCTGATTATCCAACTCATCTGGAGCAGATTCCGAACCATCATCATCCAACGTGCCAAAATGATTCGAAAGAAAAATGAAAGGGGATTTCGGAGAGTATTGCGAATACTGACGCTCCCGTGCCTCAACACCAAAATTGTCGTGAGAGGCCTTATCAAAAGTCCCTTGGAGAGTGGTCTCCAAAGGAAGAGCAGCCGCATGAGATTGGGCAAGAGGATGCACCAATATCAGCAGGAGAAATAGTATCCAACACACCAAATGAATTTGAGCATTGTACCTTGTCGGAGAGCATCATTGAATCTCGGCTAACCTGGTTAACAGAATCAGAAAAAATCAGATGAGGAGGGACAAATGAAGCTGCCCGTGAGGTAGATGAAGACTGTAATTGGGCTTCACGGATTACACGCAAAGCTTCATCAATGACCAGTGGAGAAGTGTCTAAATCAGCAACCTGGAGATAAGAATAAGAAGCTCGCTGGTCATCCACATGGGCCTGATACTTAACCAGCAACCCCTTACCTTCATCAACAGCAACCTGAGGTGAAACAGGAGCCAAAGACTCAGCGTTTGGGGAGGCAGCAAGTTCAGGAATCATATAGGTTCCCAACAGCTCCTTCGATCCATCATGAATCTCAACCACATCTGTGCTCAACAAATTAAAAGAGTTCAAAACTGGCAATGGGGAAGAGATCTTCTGAGCACCAGCAGGCAGCTGGATAGTTTCCACAGCCTCAGGCTGTACAGTTATATCAGCGCGGGTTTCAGTCGGATGCCTAGCACGCCACTGCTTCTTCTTAGAAAGATGGAAACCATCGTAATCTATACACTTCTTAGCTGGATTTTGATGAGTGATATTTTCACCTAAATTTTAGTGTCTTTTTATATGTGTTTTCTATTATTTCATCTGTATTTTGTGTATACTTTGGTTATATTTTTTGTTTTTATTGAAATGTGTGTGAATGAGCTTAAACCTTTTTAATGGATGCTAGATATGATAAGAAAGATGTAGAAAAAAGTGGATCTCAATTCGAAGTTGAAACGAGGGAGAATGAGCCAAAACAGTGAAAGAGGAAACAGGGCAGCAAGAACACGGGCCGTGTATAGCGCACGGTCCTGTCGGAATTGGCCGTGTGCTGTCGCCTGAAATACCAACTCGGCCACCCCTGTGGCCGTGTGCAGAAAATGGGCCCTGTGCAGGAACATGGGCCGTGTACCAAACACGGCCATGTCCAGAAAGGGCGTGTGCGAGCATCAGAAACACCAACACAGCCACCCCTGTGGCCGTGTGCTGCACACGAGCCATGTAGGTGTTGGGATCAAAAAATTTTCAGAAACTTCTAGAATCTTCCCAAGGGATATAAATACCCATTTATTCAACATTTGAAGGGAGATTCCGTTTTTGGACCCTGCACACACACCTCACACATAATTTCTTCCATTCCACACCATCATCTTCATCCATTCTTCATCCTTTGGATCTACCATCATCCCACCATCAATTTCTACATCCAAGTGAAGGAAAAGGATCAAGAAAGAGAGGAGAGTGCAAAGAAGGGAAGGAGATCGCCATTGAAGATAGATCAAGGGAGTTTCCATTCAATCTTTGTATTAAACCTCATAGTTTTATCATGATTTGTAAGGATTTAATTGTCTATGTTAATTTCTTTATGAATATGATAGGCTAATCTCCCTTGTGAGATTAACAACATGAGAGTTGTTGGATAATTTTGGGATTTGTGTATTTAAATTCATATGTTGATTGGGTTAATTGATTTTCTATCATTGATTATTAATTGCTTGATTTGTTTTGTTGATTTGTGTGGTTAGTTGTTCTAGATATGTGATTAGATTGAGAAATCAATTATATGCCTAGGATAATTAAGTGAATCATTTCATCAAATACTTCATGTGCATTATAAATTGTAAAGAGATTGAGAAATCCTTTAGAGTTTAGAACCCTTTGATAGAACATGTGATTGGTTTGATCGAGAGGTTGATTAATCGTGTGAAGGGACTCTCACCTCAAGTTTAGTACCTAGTTGGAATTGTTTGAGTAAGAACCAATCCATTGAGCTTGATTCTATATCATATTCATCTTGAGAGGGAGTTTAGGTGTACTTAGTGTTGGCCCTTAATCTAAACCCATGATCCTATGAATTTGATGCACTTATCCTAGGATTTTCACTTCTTAATTGTTGTTAGTCTCACTTATACTCAACTTGGAAAACCACATTTCATCCATCTATCTTGTTTGTTAAATCATTGCTCACTTGCTTGCTTTGATTGATTTAATTACTTGTTTGAACACCAATCCATTGATGATTCGTCTATATAAAATTGCGATAAATGTGATCTCGCTTAAGCTCTAGAGCCGACCTCCCTGTGGTTTGATAAATTGTTTTAATTGGTCATCCCTACTACAAAATATGGCTAATCAGCTTTCTCTTTTTCAAACAAGCAGTTTCCATATGTCCCAAGACATGACAAGTTGAGCAAAATAATGGAATAATTTCATAATCAATAGATATATCAATGGAAGTGGATGCAACCTCTAAGTTGATTATTGTAGGAAATGAGCAATCAACATGTTAATCTAAATCAAAATACGAGCAAAACTTCCTAGAGAGTCATTCAATGCTCGTTCATCAATGCGAACAGACAAATCGATAGCAGAGGTGATGGACAAGAGAACATGCTTCGTCCAAAGTTCAAACGGGAGTTCAAAGATTCTGATCCAAACAATAGCAGATGTTGATGGAGCCTTGTAAGGATTGAAGGCTGGCGTCCAGTTTTGGACCCTGAGTTTACCCGACTCCAATTCAAAGCATCTCTCTTTTAGAATGCTGCAACTGCGCTCAGCATCCGGGATGAGGAGGTTGAAGAAGCCCCTTCCAATGGGGACTAGAAGTCAGGTACCTTCCACAAGGCTTTCAGGGATGAGCCCAAATCCGCCGGGGTGTTAGGCAATTATTGTGCACCTCAATTAAATCCCCAAGTGTAGGGATATCAGTTGTAGAGGCAAGTACCCCAGTTAAAAATAATATCGTTCCCACTGAGACAATTGATTATTTATTTAATTTCTATTACTCTTTAATCAGAATTGTGGTAACCAATTTCCAAGTGTTTTGATGAATTAATAACTTAAATAATTTAAATAACAATTAACACAATAAATAGAAGCAATGAGAATTATTCAAGTTTGATCAAAAGAGAAATAACAGCTCTAAGATATCAGGTTTAATGCAATTGATTTGGTTTCCTAGACGTCCTACTATTCATTGATATTGTTTTAATGGATTAACATTACAAAATAACGTGTGAATAGTTTTAATCCTCCTTCCTAGATACTAATAAGATGAATTTTATAAATCTCCGGATGGCCAATTCATCTAACATATATTTTCTGAAATTCATATTCAATCTTATTCACTTCCTACTTGACTTCTTAATTGCATTATTCCACTAAGATAATCAAGTACCCTATTTACCAGCTCTTAGGATTAATGTGTTCACGGGCAAACTACTTTAATCCCTAGCAATCAAACGGTATCAAGTACAGATGCACACAACCTAACATAACATATCAAGCATCATGGGCAATATTAATAATATGCTATGAAGACGTTACAAACTTATGACAAAGTTTGGATAAAAATGAATAAATAAGGATTATAAACAATATAAATTCACAAGATTAGTCTAGGTTCCCAAATCAACTACATCTAACCCTATATCCTTAGAACTGTAAAGGGGTTTAGCCCATGAGGTTACACATAACCCTCATGGCTATCAAATTCATAACAAAATCAATAAAGGGATAATAAAGAAAAGAATACGAAACCCTAGTGTCACATGGTTTGTGTTCTTTCTCCGTCTCTCCGATTGGATTGCTCTCTCAGTCGCACTAGAATCCTCCTCTGGACCGATGAGATGGATGATGAAAGATTTGATGTGAGTGGGTGGATGGATGGATCGTGAATTGAATTCACGATGTGTTTCAGTGGTGAATGATCGGTCCCTCTCAAAGTGTTTGATTCCCCTTTTTATACCACGGTCCACAAGACTGACTTTGCTGGGCTATATCTCACGTTTATCATGCACAGGGAATTAAAAATCCCAATTTTTGGCCCAAACTAATGCAACACGAGTTGGAGTGACCAACTCGAGTTGCCAACACGACTCGAGTTGCCTTATGTTGCAACTCGAGTAACCCAACTCGAGTCATGTTGCCAAGTCGTGCGTCCGCCTGTCAAGTTGAGATGCCACGCTCTGAAATTGATTTTCCTACGTACACCAACACGAGTCAAGTTGCCAAGTCAAGCTACTACCTGTCAACTCGTGTTGGCTCTCTGAACACCATTCGCTGCTGCTCTACCTCACACGACATGCCACTCGACTTGCCTTCAACGCAGCTTGACTCGAGCTGCAAGTCGAGTTGCACTAGACAAGTCGAGTTGGCTCACTGACCAATTCTGACCCCCTACGGCACCTTACTCGACTCGAGTTGCTAGGTTGAGTTGACCCTTGCAACTCGAGTAAGGTCATTTAGTGCCCGTTTCTTATCCATCTTCGGTTCTGCTCCATTTTAACTTTTTTTATCCTTCAAAACTCTAAAAAACACGTTAGTAGCACCATCATCATGCAGAATATGTAAACTACACAATCTCACACAAATATAGAGCCCAATTCTAATAAAAACAATGCATTATGAGACCAAAAATACGTAAATTTCCACTCTCATCAATCCCCCAAACTGCCATGTTGTTCGTCCCCGAACAATGATTTCAAAACACGAGAGAGATGAGAGTTGAAATTCTAATGCAAACAAAGGATCACTCACAAATCCAAACCAAGATAATATACTAAAATGTCAAAATCCTATCAATTGAAAACACGCACGTCAAATCAGTCACTCCCCAATTCAGAATGCTCATCTTCCACTCTCACAGATAGTATTTGCACTCATCGCTCAAGTGTGAGCTATTCACTCTCATGGCTAATATATATTCACTCAAATCAATTCACATGCACGCGTAACCATAAGGTTGACAATTATCTAGACTCTCCACTAACTTAAAAGACTTAACGATGGGATCACAAAGGACTTGCTAAGGATTGTAACTTTGGCTCTTTAGACAAGGGTAGGTAAATATGAGATAAGTGACTCGATCACTAGTAGAGAATCAACAGTAGAGATGCCTTTTCAATAGATATGCTTGACAAATTAATCTCATTTTTTTTCTCTTTCAATATCTTTTCATCATTTCAAATCTCCCCTTACTTTCAAGCTCAACGTCTTCTTTTCATTTCTGTCTGTCCCTTTTAACTAGGGTACCAGTTTCAGACACTATCCTATAACTGGGATACCAGTTTTAGGCACTACCCATTATGCAAATTTTAACCATCCTTTACTTCCAATCACTATCCATCAACATTTATCTTTCCAATTTTTCTCTTAACAATGCACCAATCCATCTCTTTTATTTCTCTACTAGGATAGGTATTTAAAAGGCTTTTAAAGCATTAAATTAGCTATCTTCATAGGCTTCCAACGAATAAGGCTTACAGGCTCAAATGGGAAACTATGGATTAAATTTCAAGGTAGGATAAATATTTGGCTCGTGACTTAAATAAGAACAAAATGGCCTAAGATCATTTTCCATCATCCAATCAATCATCTAGCCTCAAGTAGATTAAGAGTCGAGTTCTAGAATACATGCATGTAAACGATGCTCTCAAGAATAAAAACAATCATGTATAATTTCATGATCTATTAAAGCTCAAATCTCACATGGGTATAATAGAATAATGAGCACTCCTTCATAGGTTAGTGAACCAAATTTTAATACATGCAACAACTTAAAGTATTCCAACATCTAAACTCATATCTAGCTTGATTATCCATTTCATTACATCACCATATCTTTCATTAATTCATTCATTACCCCACTAGTACAAATTCATCACACCAAGTACACATCTAATTCATTAGTATAGGCCAATCAACTAGAACAAGAGAACCTAACAGATCAGCTACCAATTTTAACAGTATCACAGAGATCATGAAATGAAAAGAAAAATAAAACCTCTCAATAATGCTGCTAATCCTCCTCACCATCTCCGGGACCATCATCATCATCAGCACCATCTCTATCTCCTGGGCCCATCCACCACTCATCGAAATCCCTCCTCAGATCCTCAAAGTCGGCCAATCTGGTGGCGATATCATTCATCGTGGTTGCCAATGCCCCAAGATGTCTATCCGAAACTGCCTGATTCCTCAGCACTGTGGCCATCTGTCTGTTCAGCTCTCGATTCTCTGCAACTCTCTGCCTATTCTCCTCTCTCCTGCGCCTGTTCTCTTCCATAATATATTCATTATGCATCCGTGCTCCCTGCGCCTGCTGGCCCCACCAATCGAACATAGGGGCCCATGCCTCAAATCCAGGTGGGGGAACTAGTGGTGCCATCCCATACAAAGGCACTCCACCAAAATTAGACTGCTCGTAGAACTGATGTGCCCCTGCGTACTCCTGCAGCAGAGCGTCACCAAACTCTCCAATCCCTGGACCGACTCCACCAATCTCTTCATCAATTGGCTGTGGCTACTGCTCTGGGATCTCTGGCTCTCCCATGGCCATCGGGAACATCCTGCCCAATGCATTCCTTGTGATATTCTGCCAAGTATGGTTCTTTACCCCTCACGAATGGCCACATGATCCGGTGTGTCCATCAACAGATTCTCCTCTCTTCCCGAAGTGGTGAACTGATGATACCCTGGGGATCCCTTTTCATGATTCCTCTCCTGACCATCGCTACCATATTAAGGTCTGGAGGATCTTTGATATACTACATCCCTGAGGTATCAATGTTATAATGATGGGTGATGGGAATAACAAGTCCTCCTATGTTCACCTTCTGAGTCGAACACACTTTGAACCGGTGAAACTAGTACAAGAGGTAAGCAGCCAAATTAAACTGAACTGAATTCTTCAAGCACCACAGGACGTACAGCTCACCTTGAGTAATGCTACCCTCTTTAGCTCTGCAGAAAATCGTACTAGCCAAAATCTGATCCACGTATCTCATAACGGGATTTCTGATGAAGGTGGCCTTTGCTACACTCGACCTGAAACTTCTCTTTCCCGTGATGGACTCCCAAAATTCATCGGCTTTAAATCTCTTATCCTCAGCGAAAGGAATCCCAACTGGAGCCCTCAATGCTCTATTCAAACCATCCAGATCGATCTCTCTGAATACTCCTCCTAGATAAAACTCCGCAGCATAAGGAAGCTTGTCCATCTGATCAGAGAAGACTTTTAATGTGGACAAAAACTCCGCTGTTAACTGAAAATAAGTCCTCCCTTTATAATCCATAAAATGACGAATCCCAGCCTGATCAAACATCCCTAAGATCTCTTCAGAAATTTTCGGAGTGGTCATGGTTCCATCATCGTGATAGCGGGTATGGGTGATCTTATCTGAAACCTTCTCCCATACCGGGGCCATTTTTATCCAGTTATTCATGCTCAGCTTAAAGTCCGACGGTAGCCTTTTTAAACTTCTCAACTTATCCATCCTTTGGTTGGCTGTATCGTCTTGTGGCTGACCTGAAGAACTGGAAGCACCTTTTCTCTTTTTACTCGGCCCATCTCCTTTGGCTGGTTTCTTCCCTTTTCCTTTTTCTCCGTCATCTCCACCACTTTTCTTTCCTCTACCTCTAAGATTATACATGTTGAATTCGGATTTCACGTGTTCTTCGCAAGAGAAATTCGAAAAACCCTAATTTTGCCCCCAATGTTCTTCAAAATCTTAGAAATTGTGTGCTTGTAATGGTGGGTGAAACGAGGAAACTATTTGGGATGATGGATTATGGTCGAAAAATCAAAAGGAATAAGGGGATTGCTACACGGATTAAAATCGGGAGAAAGGAATGAAAAGCAAAGTCCAAAAATCCCCAATTTAAACTTAAAATATCGAACCTAGAGCTCCAACATGAGTCGAGCTGCAACTCGTGTTGGCCTTACGGGGTCGTGTTGGCGGCCTGAACGATTCTAGACGATTTCTTCCTCACAACACGACTCGAGCTGTAAATCGAGCTGATCTGGACAAGTCGTGTTTGGCTACTGGACAACTCTCGTTACCCAGCTCGAGTCGTGTAGGTAACTCGAGTCACAGCCTGTCAAGTCGAGTAACTTTACTCGACTCGAGCTAGCCAAGTCGAGTTGTTGCCTGTCAACTCGTTTTGACTTTATCTGAAACCTGTTCACCACAGGCTCTCAACACAAGTCGAGTAACAAGTCGAGTAAGGACTTGCCAACTCGTGTTAGCCCATAAAGTACCAAAACTTCATCCTTTGCTCCGTTTTTCCCCTTAACTCACTTATAAATCATATATCAATCATCAAAACATCCATATTAGTCATGAACAAGGGAAGAAAACTCATCCGTATGCATCTAACGACTCAAACTTTCAACCTCAAACTCAACATATCCACAATAATACTTAAAACATCACTAGCTCACTCAATCAAGTGCTAAGACAAACCAATCAATCATCCTTGAGAACCTAAAACAACCACACTCAAACTAGGATTAGCGCGCAACACTAACAAAAATGACACACCTGGACAGTCACAAAAAAATTGACCTCTCAATATAATCAAATGAATAAAAAATACCAAAAAATCATAAAAAATTAACTATCCAAGCACACCACACAATGAAGCAACTTTACTTTGGTGCCATAAGACACAAGTATACATGTATCCCCTCAAACTTAGATCAAACAAAGTGAGAGCATAAGTTTGTAAAGGAGTGTATACTGTAGTCGAGCAACACCATATGAAATTACTACATTGACACAGACTCAAGAAAGCAAATAAAACAGGAGGATCAGCCCCCAACAAGCGCTCAAGTTTAACGTCGTTGAGTCACGATGGATACCTCTAACTTAAGTACTCAAGAGAGAGTACTTGCTTATCAAGCAGCGACTTGTAGTGTTTCAGTCGTTGTCCATTCGCCACCATGATATCACCTTTCTCATCTTTCAATTCAAAGCTCTCCCCTCCACAGGCTCTATGAATTACATATGGTCCAATCCACTTGGACTTCAGCTTACCTGCAAACAACTTGAGACGAGAGTTAAATAGGAATACCTGATCACCAACATTAAACTCTTTGAACCGGATCTTCGCATCATGCCATCTTTTCATCCTTTCCTTGAAGATTCTCGAATTCTCATAGGCTCTCTCTCTGAACTCATCTAATTCATTGATTTGAGTAAGACGAAAATCCTTTGCATCCTCCATGCTCAAGTTCAATCACCTAATTGCCCAAAGAGCTTTATGTTCAATCTCCACCGGAAGATGGCAAGATTTTCCATAAACTATTTGGTAAGGCGACATTCCTAAGACCGTTTTAAATGCCGTCCTAAATCCCCACAAAACATCCTCAAGCTTCGTGGACTAATCCTTCCTTGTGCTTCCCACTGTCTTCTCCAACACCTGCTTGATCTGACGGTTTGACATCTCTGCCTGCCCATTTGCTTGTGGATGATAGGGTGTAGTAACCTTATGCTTCACTCCATATTCTCGAAGCACCTTCTCCAACATCTTATTCACAAAATGACTTCCTCCATCACTAATGAGTGCCATTGGTACCCCATACCTATTGAAAATGTTTCTCTTAATGAACTCCTGCACCACTCTCGCCTCATTCGTGCTGGTTGGAATTGCTTCCACACATTTTGACACGTAGTCTACTGCAAGCAGGATGTAGAAGAATCCATTAGATGGGGGAAATGGCCCCATAAAATCGATCCCCCGCACATCAAAAATCTCCACTACAATACTAGGTTGCAAAGGCATCTTATCCCTCTTCGAAATATTCCCCATTCACTGGCATCGATCAGATGTATCAACATGCTCCTAATAGCTCTTGAACAGGGTTGGAAAATACAATCCAGACTTAAGCACCTTCTGAGCAGTCTTCTGTGCGCTAAAATGACCCCTATTTGGCTGAGAGTGACAGAAATCCAGCACACTCTCCCATTCTACCTCAAAAACACACCTCCGAATAATTGAATCAGTGCAGATTTTGTAGACCCGTGGTTCTTCCCATAACATAGTTTGTATATCATACAGAAACTTGACCATCTGCTATCTACTCAACTGATATGGTTTTATCCCCGTTGCAATGTAGTTCACGTAGTCAGCATACCAGGGAGCATCGATTTCCTTTGTCTCAGTGTATGTCTTCGAAACAATGAAGACCTGTTTGATGTCTACCATCAGTATCTTCTTATCAGGAAAGTACTCTTTGATCACCTCATCTATGTTGTCACAATGCTCCTTCATCTCAAGTCGTGACAAAGGGTCGGCTAGGACATTCTCGCTACCATTCTTGTCCCAAATCTCCATGTCGAACTCTTGTAGCAAGAGGATCCATCTGATTATCTTCGGCTTTGCATCTTTCTTATCCATCAAGTATCTTATAGTAGAGTGGTCAGTGTACACCACAGTTTTCATGCCAACTAAATAAGGTCGAAACTTATCAAAGGCATACACCAATGCCAAGAATTCTTTCTCGGTAACAGTGTAATTTTTTTGAGCAGAATTGAACGTCTTGCTTGCATAATAGATGGCATGAAACTTCTTTTCTCTCATCTGCCCCAACACAACTCCCAAAGCTGAGTCACTGGCATCACACTCCAGCACAAAGGGCTGAGTCCAATCTGGAGTATTAAGAATTGGAGCAGTAATCAATGCTTCCTTAATAACTTGAAAAGCATGCAAACAAGTATCATCAAAATCAAAAGCAACATCTTTTTCAAATAACCTGGACAACGGTTTTGAATATTTGGAGAAATCTTTGATGAATCTCCTATAGAATCCCGCATGCCCCAAGAAAGACTGAACTCCTTTTTCATTAGTGGGTGGTGGAAGCTTCTCAATTCCCACCACCTTAGCACGATCAACCTGAAGACCTGCAGCAGACACATGATGCCCCAAGACTATCCCGTCTCATACCATGAAATGGCATTTTTTCAGTTCAAGACGAGGTTTGTCTCTTCACATCTCTTTAAGACTAAAGACAGGTCAGATAAACAAGAGTCAAACGAAGAGCCAAATACAGAGAAATCATCCATGAACACTTCCATTACTCTTTCAATTAAACCCTCAAAAATGGCCATCATACACCTTTGAAAAGTCGTAGGTGCATTACACAAACCAAAGGGTAACTTCCTAAAAGCAAACGTGCCATAAGGGCAGGTAAATGTTGTCTTTTCCTGGTCCCCTGGTGCAATCATTATCTGATTGTAACTAGAGTACCCGTCCAAGAAACAGTAGAAATCATACCCTGCAAGTCTATCTAGCATTTGGTCCATAAAGGGTAAAGGAAAATGATCCTTACGCGTGTTCTCATTCAAATTTCCTATAATCTACATAGACACGCCACCCTGTAGGTACCCTAGTCGCAAGCACCTCAGCCTTATCAGATAAAATCACAGTCATTCCCCCCTTCTTAGCGACCACATACAACGGACTAACGTAAGTACTATCACTAATAGGGTAGATAATGTTTGCATCTAACCATGTAAGCACTTGTTTCCTAACTACTTCTTGCATAGCAGGGTTCATCCTCTGCTGATGCTGCATAGAACATTTAGTTTCATCATCTAACCTAATCTTATGCATACAAAAAACAGAATTAATCCCTTTTAAATCTTCAATTGTCCACCCTATAGCAGACTTATGCCTTCTCAACACAACTAGCAACTTATCAAGTTCGCATTTAGACAAAGTAGAAGATACGATTACCAGAAAAGTTTTATTCTCCTCCAAGTAAGCGTATATCAGATGCTCTGGAAGTGGCTTAAGCTCAGTCTTCTTATCCTCCTTTATATTGTCACCTTCAACTCGAAGAGGCAGGTATTCCCTTGTCCACATGACTTCTTCAACTGTTGAGTCTTCTTGCTTGTACCTGTTCTCATCAAAATTAAGTAAGGTTTCAAGAAAATCAATAGTAAGTTCATTAGACATCTTATCAAGATCAGAAGTAGGTAAAGTTAGAGATTCGCTTATGCATGTTTCCACTGGATCCTTAGACAGGATCAATGGCAAGTCTTCCTCCACAATCTCCTCTACTACTTCAACTAACTTACACTGTTGATTATCTGTGGGCCACTGCATCGCCTTGTTCAACGAAAAGACGATTTTCTTATTGTTTACCCTTAACCTCAACTCACCTTTAAATACATCAATCAAGGCTCTCCCAGTAGCTAAAAAAGGATGCCCCAAGATCAGAGGTGCCCCATCCACATCATCTTCCATATCAAGAACTAAAAAGTCAACGAGAAAAACCAGGTTAGAGACTTTTACCAGAACATCTTCAATAACCCTCTCGGGGTAAGTCAATAATCTGTCAGCTAACTGTAAAGCTACTAATGTAGGTTTCAGCTTCCCCAAACCATGCTTTTTGAAAACTGATAGGGCATCAAATTAATACTGGCGCCAAGGTCACACAACTCTCTCCTGGTAGGCCCCTTTCCTATCTCACAAGGGATGATGAAACTACCAGGATCCTTCAGCTTTTCAGGTAACTTCCTCTGAATAATAGAGTTACAACTTTCTGTCAGGTTTATAGTCTCCAACTGTTCAGACTTTTTTTTCTGGAGATGATCTCTTTGATAAACCTTGCATAGTAGGGCATCTGATCCAAAGCATCTGCAAATGGGATAGTTATCTGAATGCTCCTCATTACCTTAGCAAACTTTCTGAATTTTTCATCGATGCTCTTTGGCAGAAATCTTTGAGAAAATGGAATTGGCACCCTTGTTTTTAGGAGACCCAAACTATCCTTCTCAAACACCTCTTCTGTTTCTCTCAACTTCTTTGCTCGCTGCTATTTATTATCAGCTATAGCTTGATCCGATTGGCTCACTACTATATTCGGATATGCAGGAAATCCTGGAGGTGAGGTTGTATCTAGTTGGGATTGCACCGAACACTGATGCTCCTCCTGATCTGCAGATACACTGGGCTCGACTTGATCAGCCCCCAATCTTGGCTCCTCTTGAACTGCTTCTGAGCTAGTATCTGGCTGTCTTTGCTTTTCCTCTATCTTATCCTGTATTAGTTCTGGCCCCTCATATTGCTTCCCGGACCTCAGAGTGATTGCTTTTGCAGTTTCCTTGGGGTTTATTTCCGTGTCTGATGGAAACTTCCCTTTCTGAAAATGTTGCTGCTGTTGGTTTACCATGGTAGAGATTTGCCCCATTTGATATGTCAGATTATGCAACTGCTTGTTCACCTCTTCATTCTGCTTAGTCATGTTCGAGTCCATGAGCACTATGCAGTTGTTAATCTTGTTGATGTCTGCATCATTCTTCTGCATGTACTTCGCTAGAACATCATCAATATTGGGTTTCCCTTCTTCAAGCTTGGCTCCATGATCAAAGTTCGGAGGGTATGAGACTGCATTGTTAGGATTAGAATAGGAAAAATTCTCTTGTCTCTATTGATTTTGCCATCCTCCTTGATTGCTGGGGAATGCTTGATTGCTGGGACCTCCCCCTTGGTTATTCCTTTGGGTAGAATTTCCTTGGGGGTACCTATTTTCCTGCCAATTTGGAGGCCCACTTGAACCTTGGAGACTCTGCCCCATGGTCCAATTTGCATCGTCAACCCCGTGAACATTCATTACTACATCATCACTTGCTGGCCCTTGGTTGCCTCCCCCACTGTTACCTGACATAAAATTGACCAAGTTTTTGTTCATATGCTCCATTTGAGCTATCATCTTATCATTTCTGTCTGCCTCGGAAAACTTCTCTTCAACTTTTGCCACTATGCCAAGTATGTAGCTTCCACGGATCCTCTCTGACGGCCAATCTCTAGAGTTTGTGGAGATGTCATTGAACAATTCCTCAACAACATTCAACATTTTCCCAAAAATTGTTCCTCCAGCAGATGCATCCACCAACACTCTCAAGTCATTGTCGAGGCCATTGTAGAAGACACTGATCAGCTGAGACTTTTTGAATCCATGTTATAAGCATCTTCTCAACATATCATTAAATCTTTCCCAAGCCTCTCCAAATGGTTCATCTCTTCTTTGTTTGAACTGATTAATTTCTTGCTTCAATGCAATAATCTTCCCTGGTGGCATAAAACGATCCACAAACAACTACTGCAACTCAGCCCAATTGGAGCAACTATTTCATGCCAACTTGTCGTACCACTCCCTCGCTTTGTCAACCAACGAAAATGGAAAAAGCCTCATTTTTCATCTGTCATTAGTAGAGTCAGCGGCTTTAACTGTATCCATGTAGCTGTTGAAGCATTTCAGATGTACGTATGGTTCATCCAAAATGCCTCCGGCGTAGGGATTTTTCTCCACCATGTTGATCAGGGCTAGCCTTATATCATTCGTTTCATCACCTTGAATAGCCCCAACTACACCTGATCCTCCAAGATTAGTAGACTTGAACGTCTCCTGGATGACAATGTCATCTTCATGTGTTCTATCTCCCATAATTGCTGATTCTACTGTTGTTTATGTTTCAACTTCTGACTCAGCTTCTTCTGGGATAACCTGATATTCAATCTTTTCTTTCTCCTCCTCTACAACTGCTTTAGGTGTTGATGTGTCCGCTTTCTTCTTCGGATTCGGTACCTTAACAGCCTTAGGAGGTGCTTTGATCTTCTTTGCTGCTCCACTCCTTTTTCTAGCAGATGCTTCAACCTCCGGATCAAATTCAAGATTTTGAGTTCTCTTCTTTGACCTGGTGTGCATGCAACTTCAAGAAAATTCAAAGTGTAGACAATTAAATCTCAAAGCAAATATTCTAATTAAATAAGTAACAAAAGCAAATAAATAATTTAATGTCCCCTGCAGCACGATGCCATAAACTTGTTAGACAATTATTGCGCACCTCAATTAAATCCTCAAGTGTAGGGATATCAATTGTAGAGGCAAGTACCCCCGTTAAAATTAATATCGTTCCCACTGAGACAGTTGATTATTTATTTAATTTCTATTACTCTTTATTCATAATTGTGGTAACCAATTTCCAAGTGTTTTGATGAATTAATAACTTAAATAATTTAAATAACAATTAACACAATAAATAGAAATAATGAGAAATATTCAAGTTTGATTAAAAGAGAAATAACAGCTCTAAGGTATCAGGTTTAATGCAATTGATTTGGTTTCCTAGACATCTTACTGTTCATTCATATTGTTTTAATGTATTAACATTACAAAATAACGCGTGAATAGTTTTAATCCTCCTTCCTAGATACTAATAAGGCGAATTTTATAAACCTCCGGATGGTCAATTCGTCTAACATATTTTTTCTGGAATTCATATTCAATCTTATTCACTTCCTACTTGACTTCTTAATTGCATTGTTCCACTAAGATAATCAAGTACTCTATTTACCAGCTCTTAGAATTAATGTGTTCACAGGCAAACTACTTTAATCCCTAGCAATCAAACAGTATCAAGTACAGATGCACACAAGCTAACATAACATATCAAGCATCACAGGCAATATCAATAATATGCTATGAAGACGTTACAAACGTATGACAAAGTTTGGATAAAAATGAATAAATAAGGATTATTAACAGTATAAATTCACAAGATTAGTCTAGGTTCCCTAATCAACTACATCTAACCCTCAATCCTTAGAACTAACTGTAAAGTGGTTTAGCCCATAAGGTTACACACAACCCTCATGGCTATCAAATTCATAACAAAATCAACAAAGGGAAAATAAAGAAAAGAATATGAAATCCTAGTGTCACATGGTTTGTGTTCTTCCTCTGTCTCTCCGAATGGATTGCTCTCTCAGTCGCACTAGAATCCTCCTCTGGACCGATGGGATGGATGATGGAAGATTTGATGTGAGGGGGTGGATGGATGGATCGTGAATTGAATTCACGATGTGTTTCAGTGGTGAATGATCGGTCCCTCTCAAAGTGTTGGATCCCCCTTTTTATACCATGGGCAATGAAAACTGACTTTGCTGGACTGTATCTCACGTTTGTCATGCACAGGGGATTAAAATCCCGATTTTCGGCCCAAACTAATGAAATACGAGTTGGAGTGACCAACTCGAGTTGCCAACACGACTCGAGTTGCCTTATGTTTCAACTCGAGTAACCCAACTCGAGTCGTATTGCCAAGTCGTGCGTCCTCCTGTCAAGTCGAGATGCCACACTTTGAAATTGATTTTTCTCCGTACACCAGCACGAGTCGAGTTGCCAAGTCAAGCTACTGCCTGTCAACTCGTGTTGGCTCTTCGGACACCATTTGCCACTGCTCTGCCTCACACGACATGCCACTCGAGTTGCCTTCAACGCAGCTCGACTCGAGCTGCAAGTCGAGTTGCACCAGACAAGTCGAGTTGGCTCACTGACCAATTTTGACCCCCTACGGCACCTTACTCGACTCAAGTTGCAAGGTCGAGTTGACCCTTACAACTCGAGTAAGGTCATTTCGTGCCCGTTTCTTACACATCTTCGGTTCTGCTCTATTTCAACATGTGTTTATCCTTCAAAACTCTACAAAACACGTTAGTAGCAACATCATCATGCAGAATATGTAAATTACACAATCCCACACAAATATAGAGCCCAATCCTAATAAAAAACAATGCATTATGTGACTAAAAAGACGTAAATTTCTACTCTCATCAAGGGGAGGTTGGCTTTTGCCCCTGTTTTAGCAGCAGTCGCGCAATGAGGAAAGAAGAGCAGACATCGACTCTGACTTTATAGTATAGTTCATCGACAGAAATAGTGATGGATTCACCACAGCAATGCGAAGGAAAGATTTCAGATCCAGAGTTGTCGCGAATGGTATCTGAAATTGAACCTGGATACCAACTCTATCACAAGTAAAAGAATACCAATCTATCTCTCTATCACAAGTAGAGGAATACACAATAACAATGAAAGAAAAGAATAACAAAATAGTACCAAGTAAATACATGTCACAGATTCTCATTGCACCTCTCGAAGATGTTTTTAGAAATCCACTCCTATCAATATCGAAGATGTCGTCACAAGATTCCCCTCAAAATTTAAAATGAAACGTTGAAGAAGCGGATTCCCAAAGCGAATATTTTTATCACGCACACTTCTCTTTCTCTCCCCCGTTTTCTCAAACAAATCACTTTGCACTAATTTCTTCTTTTTTGGTTGGCGGCCCAGTAAACGGCACTCCACTAAGCATGGGGAATCCCTTTTTTATCAACCTCAAATAAGTTATGTATTTGGCCACATGAATTAAAATTTAATTTGGCCATCATTAATTACTTATTTCTTTTACTTAGCACAACTATTATTTGGTAGATTGAGGCTGTTTAGCTCTCCTCATTATGTGTTTGGAGATATTTATTTCAGTGAAGCTTTTTTTTGTTAACTGATAACTTGTGTACTTGATAGTATTTACGTTTTAAAATTGCAGTATTTAAATATAAATAAGGTCTATAGTGTATATATCTCTTAATAATAAATTAAAAAAATAATATAAGTATGTAATAAATTTTAGGAAGCAACTAGTGTAAAACCTTCTCTACTATATTTTTAGGTAGAACCTATGATCCACACCCCCTAATTAATTAACATGTGATCCCCTTTTAATTAATCTATGGTCCCCTTTGTTAATTAATGTTATATTTTATTTATTTATTTATTTCATTTATTATTTTTAAATTTTATTATATTTAAAAGACCATTATACCTTATACCCTAAACCTTAAGGGTGATATATACCCTAAATCATAAGAGTGAATTTATAATTATACCATAAACCCTAGAGTTGATATATACCTAAACCAAAAGAATGAAATTACTTTTATACCCTAAACCATATGGGTGAAATATAATCTAAACCACAAGGGTGAAATTATAATTATATCCTTAGAATTAACCCTAAAACCTAAGGATAAAAAATAAATCGTAAGGGTAAAATATGCCCTAAACATCTAGGATAAAGTATACCCTAAACCACAAGGTGAAATAACAATTACACCCCTATAATTAAATTAAAAAAAAAGAAAAAGGTAAAAACTTATGTGAGACCGTCTCATGTAACCCCTAAAGTGAGAAAGATAAAAAGTGATAATATCATTAATGAAAGCTGATACTACCTCTGTCCAACATCAATGTATTCATTTGCTTTTTACACGTGGATTAAAAAGTATTATTATATGTGTAGTGGGTAGTTGTATTAGTGAAGGGTGTGGGTCCCATATGTCTAAAAAGGGAAATAGATAAATTAAGAATGGATGACCTAAAATAGTAAAATAGATATGTAACAACAAAATTTGTATTTATTAAATAAACACAAAAGAAATTACAATGATAATCCGAAATGGATTGAACTTGAGAATTTGAGTGAACAGTCTCTAGTTATCCTCTGATTCCTCTCTTGAGTTGACTTCTTGACTTTTTCAACTTTCCAAGCTGGATCTTCGGATGAAGATTGTCCGAGCTTTGATTTGGGGCTTTAGAACGTTTGTCCGGAGGCGTCGAGCCTTTGTTCGGATTGAACGTTGACTTGAAGATTTGTTGTGAAGTACGCCTCTCAATTTGGTAGAATGTTGACTTCACGGAGAAAGCCGGATCGAAGAGGCTTAGCACCTTGGTCTCTGATCGGGGACTGTTCTTGACTTGAAGATGACTTGAACTTGACTTGAAGATCTTGAATGTTCTTGATTCACAATCTTGAACTTGATCTTCGGCTTGGTCCTGATCTTGACTTGAATCTTGATCTTCGTTTGACTTGATCTTCAGAATTCTTCAAGTCTTTAGAATTTTAGAGTGAATGGAACGGGGACTGAAGGCCCTTATTTATAGGTAGAGAAAATAACCACTTGTGAGATATTCTCTCCTTTTAAAAGATATGTTGGGCTTTTCTCCTTTAATTAAGCCTGCTGGACTGGATACATCCTATTTAGTTTAAATAAGCCTACTGGATTTGACTTGGGCTTATTTAATTAAGCCTGTTGGACTTGATATGGGTCTATTTAATTTAATTAGGCCTGTTGACTTGATTTGTTGGACTTGTTGACTTGGGTTAGGCCCATTTGACTTGAATTGAGCCCATTTGACTTGAATTTGAACTCAAATAATTATATTACTTACTAATTATTTATTCATTTATTTCAGGAATTAATTTATTTAAATTCCTTAATAAATAAATATTTAATCAATATTTAATATATTTTCTTCCACATTTATATTTATTAGGTAATAAAATTTAATTGCCTACATGATAGATTAAGGATGGATGGAGGGAGTTCTCAATTGATAAAAAGTGATAATGATACAGTGAACTATTTCATGAATAATTTATAGTATAAATAAAAGTGGCAACATTTTTATAACGAAAGTAATAACTAATTATAAAAGTGTAAAATGGTTTCATTGTGAGACAGTCTCATAGAAGACTTGCCCTTTATTTTTAGGTGTAGCTTTATGATGGGATGGAAGGAGTGTAGTTTAATAAAATATATGACAAAATTTATTTTTTAATTATATGACGTGTATTAAGAAGTATTATATTTTATGTATAGTGGGTAAATTTGAAATGATGTTTTACCATTTTATCTTTACCATTAGTTGTTCTCTAATTAAGATGTCAACATGTGTACTTTACCGTGACATCCAAAATCAACAGTAATTTGCAATTAAAAAAAACAGAATGATAATAAATTTCATTCAATACAAAAAAAAACTGTTTATACATAGAATCACCATCCGAAAGCCATTACAAATAATATTGGTTTACAATTCAAATCACATTACTATGACTACATTTCCATCCATTACATTTTAACTCATTCTCTCCATTACATGATTAATTAACCTACAATAATTTACAAAAAGGGATGGGAGGGAAATATCCACCTAATCACAAATTTCCTCCTAGTACTACAATTTCCCTCCAAAATATAGTAAAAAAAGAATTCACCACTTCATATTCACTGCACCATAAAAAAAATTAACCATGAAAAAAAAATTTAACAAGTGATTAGTTAAGCATCATTGATCAGTTTCTATTGGGGGTTCATAAAATGGCAAGCCAAACCATGGGAAAATCAACGAAGCAGCTGCCAAGAGATTTGAAGAATATGGTCACAAGCAATGGACCAAATTTGAGTAGGTAAACCAGTCCAATTATTCAACAGAAAAAAAAATCATTCATCATGACAAAAGAAAGCCACTTGATTTAGAAAAGTTATAAAGCGTTGTATTGAGTAAAAGAAGAACGTATAGGAGCATTGCAAAACAGATGAAAGTAAGCAAAACTACAGTTGGGAGATGGGTAAAAGAAGGATGGATCAGACCTCATACAAATGTTATTAAGCCAGTACTCACAGAAGAAATTAAAATAACCAAGTTAAAGTTCAACCTTTTAGCACTTGATGTTATTTTTGATTAAAATGTGATACAGTTTAAGAGTATGTCAAACATTGTACATATTGATAAGAAGTGATTTAATCTCACAAAAACGAGTAAGAGATATTACTTGGGACCAGATGAAGTGGAACCATATAGATCATGCAAGAGTAAAAGGTTCATTGGTAAAGTGATGTTCTTATATGCACTGGCTAGACCATTATATAGTCCAAATGAAGAGTGTATATTTGATGGGAAAATAGGTATTTTCCCATTTACTGAACATGTTTTAGCTAAAAGGAATTGAAGAAATAGGCCAGCAGGCACGATGGTGACTAAACCTTTGAATTCAATCGCAAAGGAAGTCTCCAAATATGTAATGATTACTCAGGTAATGTTTCATGCAATTTCTGCAAAAGTTCATATGTGTGTAACTCTTAGAGTACTTTCATCATTGAGTTAAACACTGAAATAAGTCTCTAGAATAAGATTTAATTGAATAAGTCTTATTGGTTACATTATTTCAGGTTATACTCGCTATAAAGGCTAAGTGCTAGAGGGCTCAAGAAAGAACATACAAATTCAACAAGATAACACCACCTCACATTGATGATGATGATCCAGATTTCAGAAAAGTTTCAAGTTCAGATGGATTCAACATCCACATTACATTTCAACCACCACAAAGTCCAGATACTAATGTAAATGATTTAGGGTGGTTTAGGGCACTACAATCTATCCAGATTGAGGAGGCAGCTTATTCAGTGGATGACTTGTTAAAGGTTGTACACAAATCATTTGATGAAATGACATACACCACACTTAATCCGGTCTTCCTAAGCCTACAAGCATCCCTTATAATGGCTTGTTATGGATCAAATAACTACAAGACCCCTTATATAGGAAAGGCATCCTTGATAAGGGCAGGAAACCTTTCCACTAATTAGAGGTTGATCATGGATTGATCCAATCATGCATAGATCATTTGATTGATGCAAATGAAGCAGATGGACTTGAAGACCTCATAACATGTGTTGAGGGAATGATATAATGGTAAATGCTAGATGCTTTTGTAAATGTAGAATGACTACTTATTTTGCAGGTTGGATGCATTTTGGTTTAGTGCAGTTTGCAGCTTTTGGATGGAGAGATATATATGCATAATGATGCTTTTGTGTTGAGGCTTAGGCTTCAATAGTTTTTTTTAGGTTTCAGCCCTTTTATTCTTTTGTAAAGATTGTTTGTTTATTGCTAGAAAACAACTTTATGTGTTGAGTTGTTTAAACACTAAACAAACTACCCTCATGAAAATTCTATTAGTAATATAATGTGATTACTCTAGATTATAGCATCATCATAGAGTGCATGTGACACATAAATGTCCATGTGATGACATACTCAATGGAATTGTCTCCAAATCATGGTCTCCATATCACATATAGGCAACTTTTGCATACCTATGCACTACAAGATTTATAAATTTCACATTTTAATCAAATTTCATGCCCAACATCTCAAAACAATCATCACCTACTTGACTTTGTTTTAAAAACTAACTCCACCAAAGTTACAAGATTATAATCATTTTATCTTTTTAAATAAAATTTTAATGAATCATACAACACATTAATCATTTTTTCTGATCTTAAATCGATACTCATTATATGCTTAAAAAAAATCAGACCTACAATGTCTGTCTCTTAGTAGTTAGAAGTGTTTAATGAATATAGATATTTGTAATAAATTATAGTATTAGTGGTGGGTTAGTTCACAAATATTATAAAGTTAAAACTGAAAAATATTTATACATTTCAAATGATGAACTTTACCTAAATTAATAATCTATATATCACTAATTAAATGATTTAATTGAAAATTAATATATTTAAAATACTAGCGGTGCATCCATCACTCATGGTATTTCTAGTTTGACAGTCGAATTTTAACAATAATAAAATCAAATTGCTACTCAATTTTTAAAAGGAAACAGAGATTTTATTAATAAATAGAATCAAGATTGATTGGTACTCAATTTTCAAAAGGAAACAGAGATTTTATTAATAAATAGAAATTGTTACAAGGGATTTGAAATCTCATTAAAACAAATCAAGAAAGTCTCTTATCATATCCAACACTGGTATTCAATCTTTAGATAATATTAAACTAAAGATAAGGTTCTTTGCCATATTGGCTTCAATTTTAATGATTTTTTGAATTCACTAGAATAATAATGCGAGAAAATAATAGAGGATTTTTAACATTGATACCATATAACCATCAATAATAGAGGACTTTTAACATTGATATCATATAACCATAAAAAAAGTCTCTTACAGATTCTTATTAAGTGTCAAAATAATCAAATCCCCACATTTCAAGCCAATCACAGTAGTGTACTCAAACAAGAATGCAATCAAAGCCCATAAAGTTAATCAACGGCCACATTCAAACAACATCAATTCACATCAAATTCCAACAGTTACATAGCACAAATAGCACAATGTGAATTGTAAAGTATCACTCTTAGGATAATCTCATCATATAGTGTGTGTGTCTCCTAAATGCATTAAGTGATGACATTACAAGCAAGTAAGCCTCCAACCTTAATGCATTGTGACACAAATAAACATCCAAACTCTCAAGCACATTTTCAGTCATCATACCCATTTCTCAACATAGCATATGCTATAATAATAGGTAAGATTTTGTACCTCACTGTACTCCAATAGAGTTAGGGCATTCAGATGCATAATTCGAAGAAATGGAATATTTATTTGGCGCCATCTCTTAGCCTCTTTGTCGATCTTTGGTGTCAACATGCCTCTGGCCTTCGGCCTCACGATAGAAGGCAAACCATCTTAGGTATCCTCATCTGAGTCAGCCACCACCATATCATCGCAGATCTGTGACTCCGGAACCACAAATCCAACGAATCGGCCACCACCATTATATCATTGTAGATCTGACTCCGGAACCATAGAACCCGAAGGATCAGGACTCTCAATCATTAGATCTGACGAACCGGCCACCTTACAAGCTTTTTTCCTTTGAGATGAAGGGGGTAGAGAATAATTAGAGAATGTCATCGGCCATGGGTCAAGACTAGGTATATCCCGACACTCGGGGGGTGGAAGTTAATTCCTCCATCTCCATGGCCATGGAGTTTGTAGGATTTAAGAGTGAGAGAAATGATATGCGGTGAAGTTTACCAGAGTGAGATTCAGAAGATTTCATTGCAGATGGAGCCCAAAAAGGTTTGAGTTCATAAGAGGGATAATAATTCAATGGGGACAGATATTGTGCGATGGAATGATTTAGGGTTAGAGTGATGTGTAATGTTTACTTAGAAGTATTTCGATGTAATTAATGTTAATAGGAGTTTTGATTTATGTTAATCTGTGTTTTTAAGATAATGACAATCATGTAATTTTGTAAAATTTTGGGTTATTGTAATAGAGTGTGGGGCCACTACTTACCAAAAATGGACACGGATACGTTGTAGTGGGACGGACCAAAATGACAAAATAGTTACGTATTAGAAGGGTAGAGGGAGTATATTATAATATTTCAATATCTTATTAAAATAATTAATCGAGAAAATTCTTATCAAATATTTTAAAGATATATAATCAATATTTTAAAGATATATTATAATGATATAATAAAAAATAAAAAAAGAAAGCTATATGTGTAATATTAAAATAAAAAATATGAAAATTAACACGTCATAAAATACCATACTTTCAAGAAGTTATTTAAAGTTCTCCATGCGTCCCACCACAAGGAGGGCATTTATTTTGTCACGTAGATTAAGTGATATAATATTTAATGTGTAATTTGTACTTTTTACATGCTATTTTACTACTTTACCCTTAATACTTAATCCCACCAAAATTGTGGTTGTCCCTGTCAAAAAAATAAATAATTAAAAATTAAAAGACACTTAAATTGCAAACACTTCCTAAATTAAATCAACATTGATAGTCACATCATCAGAAAATACATGGGGCAAAATTTCAAATTCCATCCATTACACGTACTGTACATTTACAGAATTCCTATTCTATTACTACAATTATGATTTCAAAAGTTAAACCTTTCCACCATTACATTACATCCCTCAAAACATAATCCACATTTTCATCCTAATATCCATCATAAATACCCAATAGATGTGATTTATTAAGTAGGAAAGAAAAAAGTTTACAAGAAAAGAAAACATGCTAAGAGATAGCCACATGCGGCTTTATACAAATGATCTAAAACGATAATAATTGTGATTCATGTCATGAAAAAGATGATGATGTATGAAATCTGGCGCTGATTGATGCCACTCAAGCTGCCCTCCGATGGCCGATAGAGCATCTGCTGCTGCATTTTCCTCTGTAGATGTGGGAAACATAAATCGTGATGGTACTCATGATGTGCCTCGCCTTCATCCATCGTGAATAAAGCCTCCAAGGAGTTGGTTGGGTGTCAACCAAAGTCCCACATCGGTTAGAAGTGAGGATGGCGATGAGTTTATAAATGAGAGATGGACTCTCCCTAGCATGAGGCCTTTTGGGTGTGAGTCCAGAGTGGTAAAACCGTGCGGGCTAGTGGGCAGCCAAAGCAGACAATATCATACTATTGGATTGAGTGAACCCAGCTCCATGGGCAGATAAACCCAACAAGTGGTATCGGAGCCAGACCCCAAACTTAACCGGGCAGATGGTGGGATGTTCGAACCTCAAATTGGATGGTCTAGGTGCGAGACTTTGTTTGAGAGGGAAATATTGGTTGGGTATCAACCAAAGTACTACATCGGTTAGAAGAAGGGATGTGGGGATGGCGATGGATTTATAAATGAGGGATGGACTCTCCCTAGCATGAGGTCTTTTGGGTGTGAGCCCAAAGTGGTAAAACCGTACGGGCCAGTGGTTGGCCCAAAGTGGACAATATCATTCTATTGGATTAAGTGGGTCCGGCTCCCTGGGCGAATAAACCCAACAATTGGTACCAGAGTTTCAGTTTCGTGGCTAAATGTGACACGTTAGGTTAAGGTTTATGTGCCATACGTGGATTAGAGTTTAGTATTTTTCGTGTTATACTTGTATCTATATACATACACGGAGGTGATGAGCGGTGAGTGCCGAAAATTGGTGTGATAAACGAAGTTAAATGGCAGTACGACGGGCTGTACGGATGTGCTTTGCAGCACCATGGGTGACCGACATGTCGCACGGCTGACGATGTTGGGTGGCTGGACTGCGGCGATTGCATGGCGTGGCGAGGCTAGCGCATGACTCGAACGATGTAAGCGAACGACGCTAGCTATGTGGGCCAGCGGCAGCGACGGTTCGCACAGACAACACATGACGTGAGACGTGATTTGAAGGGCCAGCACGCGACGCGCAATTGGAGGCTGATGACGCACGTTTGTCGCCTGGATATGTGCTTGGGCTGTGCGAGGGCGACAGCAGGGTGCGGCGCAGCGGTAGCGATCGGGACTACTCCCGCTGATGCATGGCACGGGTCGTACCGTTGATGGTGAGCGGCGTGAGTTGGGACAGATGTTGCGGGCCGATAATGTAGGGCTAGCCGGGCAATTTTGGCAGGACATGGCCGGTATAGGATGCGCAGATAGCGTATGTCGGTGCATGGGCATTGGCTGGATGAGGCACAGCAGATGGGCGATGGCTGGGTGGCGATGCTGCGAGGGTCTGTCGCTTCTAGCAGCGACTGGTAGTGTAGGTTGGCAGGCACGACATACAGCGTGTGGCGCAAGTTAGGGCACATCTCGCTGAGCTTGCACTCGAGTCGAGATGAGGGCCAGGAGATGATTCGGCTTGAGTTTTGGTTGCAGCAGACGGCACGCGAAAGCAGATGCTGCTCCACTCGAGTTCAAGGAAAGGTTGCCACTTGAGTCGAGTTCAGCTCTGTAGCATGGTTCGTCAATTTTGGTTGATCCCTGCGACCTTACCAGAGAGGTCGATCCCCGTCTACGTTGCCCATATTCATGCTTGGTGGCTAACAATCGAATTCGCTGATATATAACTGTTTATAATTGATGAAATGTCTGATTATTGTTATATATGTTATGCATGATTCTCTTTGATTTACTGGTTTATATGCAGTAATAGGAGCATGCTAAGTTGCGTATTTTATTTTTGAATATTATATGCATGTAAAAACCCTCAGTGTTAAATAACTTAGTGGGAGAGGGGATTAGTTAATAATTCCCACGGCCTTCATTATTGATTTGTAAGTGATGTGAATAAACTTGTGTGTTGGCTATAGTGCCTTCCTCCCCATTGGATGAGTTTATTCACGGATTGCTGGTACAAACTTCTTTATGATGATTGTAGAAAGTTATCTGAGCGCGTGTGATCTTCTCCATCTGAAGGGACATAAGCTTGGGAAATGGACTTGGAATCAAATGATGGTGAACACTTAGGTACAAATAATAAGTATCCTCCCCATCGGAGTCACTGCTATTATTTGCATGGCTAAAGAGGAACCAACTATTGATTATTTTGTCATAAAGTTTGGTTGACAAATGAAATTAATGGGTAAAACCTTCTCTTGTAAATGTTTGGGTTTGTACACGTCCACACTATCGTGGCATGCAAATTCACGGTGCTTGAGATATTGGTGAATTTTATTTTATATTGTTTTGAGGGAATCAATATAAATTGATAAATTTGAAGTATTTGATCTATGTATTTATTTACGTGATTCTCAGAATTTTCGAATGGTTTATTTCACTTATTGTTAACTGAAAGAAAACATATTTACTGGTCCATAAATAGATGATTAGGAAAGAATCTTTGCTTTGATTATTACTGCTTAGGAAAATACATGTGTACTTACTTAGAATGCCCTTTAATGCCTATTTAAGTCTCTTGTGAAGAGATTAGAGAAAGGTTCATAGAAATATGATTGTCAATCTCATGCGACTCTTCAGATACTTGAGTAAATTAGAAAGGCAAGAGGTCATGGTTGACTTAATTAATGAATTAGAAAAACATGGGTAGAAATTGAAGAGAAACCCAAGTCAATTTTATTCTCCATAGTTTGCTTAGATGTTTTGAGCAAGTTCACCTGAATTACAAGTGGTCGTATATGGTGGGGAGCTTCTGACAAAACATCTGGCGAAGGAAAGAAATTTTCATCTAGGCATGAAAAAAGTTAGTATCTTATTCACTAGTTGTTGAATCGTGAATAGTGATGGCGTCTACTTACACGTTGTGTAGATACCGGAATCACTATATGTCTGCAACTAAGTGAGGGTGAGTTTACTGTGGATATGAGTAATTCTACAAGAGTAGTGGCTGTTGCAGTGGGAGTTATTTATTTATCTTACGATATGAATAAACGTTTGATTTTGTGAAATTGTCTTTACGTACGTTTTCATAGAAAGAATTTGATTTCAGCTTCTATGCACTTACAGAAGGATACTCCATTTTATTTAAATGACATTGTCATTATAATCAAGGATGGAGCTATAATCTGTTTTTATACATTGGTGACAATTTGTACAATCTTAAATCATGTTTATCCCGCGGATGCAATAAATAGTAATTAATGACGCATCTTTTAATCTTAGTAAGAGAAAGGAACCTTCGAAGATGAACTACATATACCTTTGGCATCTATGACTAAATCATATTAACTTGAGTAGAATTCAAAAGGTAGATAGCCGATGGACCATTGGGTTTATTGGAAGTGGAAACTATCTGACTTGCGAGTCTTGCTTGGAAGTGAAAATGATTAAAGGCCTTTTAAGGCAAAGGGGTGTTAAGCCGATGATATGTTGGAAATGGTTCATTCTTATTTATGCGGTCCTAACACTGTCCTAATAAGAGGTGGTTGTGAATATTTGTCACCTTACATGATGATTATTCAAGATACTGATATATTTATTTGATGCACTGCAAGTCTAAGTTCTTTGATTAATTCAAGAATAGTAGGGCTAATACGGTGAAGCATCGTGGAAAATATATCAAGACAATGCGATCTGATTGTAGTGGGGAGTACCTCTTAGGATAGTTTATGAGCTATTAATCAGAGGTTGGGATTGAATCCCAAGTTGACTACACTGGGCATACCCCAGCTGAATGGTGTGGCGGAAAGAAGGAATAAGAATCTTATGGTAATGGTTAGATAGATGATGAGTTATTTAGAATTACAAAATTCATTTTGGGAAATCCTAGAAAAATGAAGGATGGTTTATTAGTCCAAAAGATGGAATGGTGATTGTTAACATAAACACTAGATCTTTAGAAAAAGACAATGTAATAAATCGCATACCCATGTATAAATTGTTCTAAAGGTTGTGAGAAGGAAAACACAAAGTATAGTACCAATTATACAAGAGGATATACCACAAATAAACTGCATTACGTGTCACATTTGATACACAATTGCCTGTAGTGTCTTGTCGTAGTGGGAGGGTTGTTCGACAACCCGATAGATATATGTTGTGGGAGAGTCGTGTGACTTGGTCCCTAGTAAACATGAAATCGACCCATTGAATTATGATGAAATACTACAAAAATGAAATGCGATATCTTAGCATGTTTCGAATTATTTGTGAAATAAAATCTATGGATTCTAATTTAGATCTGAAGTAGAACTGCGAAATGATGTGAAAACCATTGGAAGTGGATTTACAAAACAAAAGAGGATCAGACAGTAAGGTGGAAACCTTTGAAACAAGGCTTGTTGCGTAAAGGTACACTCAGAAAGACGGGTTCGATTATGAGGAAACCTTTCACCAGTAGCTATGTTTAAGTCGATCCGGATTCTTTTATTTATTGCTCCTCATATTCATTATGAGGTATATCAAATAGATGTCATGACAGCTTTCCTGATTGGAAGTCTTGAGGAAAACATCTATGTGAAGCAACCAGAGAGATTCATTGCAAAGGGCTAAGAGGATTTTGAGTGTAAGCTTAAAATTGTCCATCGATGGACTAAAGTAAGCTTCAAGATCATGGAGCATCTGTTTTGATGAGAAAATTCAGCCATATGGATTTAATCAATGTTTGGATTGGTCTTGTGTATTGAAAAGAGTAACGAAAACGTGGTGGTATTTCTTGTATGTAGGTAGATAGTATCTTGCTCATTGGAAATAATGAAAGAGTATTGTCGGGCGTATGGGTATGGTTGATGAAGCAGTATGAAATGAAGGACTTAAGACAAGCAAAACATATCCTTGCGATCATGGTGATAAGGATCACATGATAGGATGTTGTGATTATCTCAAGATTCATGAATTGATACAATCCTTACTTGCTTAAGCATGTGACTTTATATAAGAAAATGTGTCTTATGACACGAAAAAAGATAAATGTGATGAAGGCGGTTCCTTATGCTTCGGCGAATACGGAAGCTTAATCTAAGGAATGCTATGCACGAGAATGAAAATCTATTTTACTGAATGCATAGACAGTGGGTATCAAGGTAACCTGGAATAAGAATGTTGAATTGTGGTAAGACATAGATTTATGTACATGAAAAGGACTAAAAATAATATGTGGAATTACCGGGAGATTCATTGTTTCTTGTGGGTTACATAGATTCGAATTTTATAATCAGATAGGGACGACAGTAAATCCACCTCAAGGTTATGTATTTAATTTAGGAAGTAGATCCATAATATGGAGGGGTGTTATATAAAAATATATTTCGAACTCCACCATGAAAATATGATAAATTGGAGCTTCTGAGACAACCAAACTATTTGTATGACTCTAGAAACTTCATAATGGACTTGGATGTAATTCCTAAGTTTGCCTAACATTATCACAATTTATTGTGATAATAATGGTGCAGTTGCAAACTTGAAGGAATCACGAGCCCATAGGGCAATTAAACACATTGAGAGCAAGTACCACCTGATATGAGAAATCGTATGATGAGAGGAAGGTTGTTGTCGCTAAGATTCCATCGGATGATAACCTAGTAAATCCTTTTACAAGGACCTTAAGGCGAAACTTTTGATGATCGTATAGTGGGAGTGGGTATCAGATGTACGACAGTGGACATGGTAGCATAGTCTTTTAGTATAAGTGGGAGATTGTTGGATTGTATACTAAAAGTCTAGCTTCTTGTATGAACAATGTTTTAACAATTTATTTGAAATGAGAATCATATGATCAAATATGTTACATATTATAATTTATTTATATGTTATTGCAAAAGTCCACGTCTTTATACTATAGATAATATGGTGTGCGGCGTCGCACGAAAGATCATATTGTCGGCTCCTTATAAAGTATAAACAGATGCTCACAACCGAGATAAATGAGGACAATCTATCGGGATGGTTGTAGTGTAATTTTGTATTAGTTTGTCTTGACTATAAATCACATTAGTGCACTTTGTGTGTATTGAGCAGGGCCGCTTGAGATCGTTCGACTTATACTGACTATATAGGAGAACTTGATCTCAGGTATTATGGATGTTCGTACTCTTAATCCCTATAAAATAAACTCGACACGTAAGCCAGTATATATCTCTTTGATTCATCAATGGGTGAGATTTATTTATTAAATTAATGAATTCGGTGAGTTGGAAAATAGTGTTGTCTATATGATGTGTTGTTGATTGTTGAAGGAATTTGTGTCCTATTACATAGGCTGATGATGTCCCCTTGAGGAGCTCATATGGATTATCATGTAAATCCTGCATGTGGATTTATTCTGGCATGATAACAAGGTTGAGTGGTACTACTCTTGGATGAGATATTAATTAATGGAGTTGTCAGTAACTTAATTAATTAATGGACATTGTATATCTTAAACATGGGCAGACTAACGGGCTCATAATAAGAAGGAGCCCATAACGTAATTTGGGAATAGAACAGTAGTGCAGTAATAATATTTTAGTGGACTATATTATTATTATTGGACTTAGGTATAAGTTTTGGGCTAAACTTGGATACTTAAGCCCAATGGAGGCCCGACTCTAAACTTGGATACTTAAGCCTTCCGAAGCAATAACAATGTAATTATGGATAGTACAAGACGGGATGCTAAATTACTGAGGACTAAGACCACGACTAAGAATAGCACCTAATCTGTAAGCCAAAATCTTTTTCAGCATCTTAAAAGGAAAGTTACAAAGATTTATGGGGCAGAAATCTTCTACTTTGTTAGCTTCCTCCAATTTTGGAAATAGCTCCACAAAGTTACAATTAATACTCGGTGGGATAGATTGCGTGGTAAAGAAATATTGAACTGCATCACAAAGGTCCTCCTTAATAAAATACCAGCATCTTTGATAGAATGATCCTCCAATCCCATCTGGATCAGGTACACTATCGGGTAAGAGGTCAATAACATGTTTTATATTCTCATCCGATGGCATGCAAATCAGGCTGTTATTCTCTTGTGGAGACATAAAACAGGTTGTTATTCTCTTGTGGAGACATAAAACTCTCAATAAAGTCAAGTTGCTCAAACTTTGCTATAGTCTCAAGACTCTTAAAAATATTTTTGTATTACTTAACCACGTGCTGAGCAATAACTTCACTGTCTTCAGAAATATCATCATTAATCCACATAGCCTTGATACAGGATGTTGCTTTATAAATACGCTGACTTCTATGGAAGAAATCTGTGTTTCTATCTATGTATTTAAGCCATGAAGCTCTATTCTTTTGGACGTAGAAATGATGCTTCTCTAAAAGCTTTTTATTAAGAGCAGTATGATCTTCCACCTCTTTAGCAACACTCTCCCCTTCTAATTCAATCCGTAGCTGAATATCGTTAAGAACCTTTAAGTCAGTCTCGATTCCATCAAAGATATTAACATAAGAATTTAAGTTCCACCCCTTGATGTTAGATTTCAACCGCTTAAGCTTGCCTGCAAATTTGGAAATTGGGTTGCTGCAATAAATAGGATGTTGCCAAGATGTTTCAGCCATGATGAAAAATCCTGTATCATCCAACCACATGGGTTGAAAACGGAACGACTTCGGAGATAATTCATTATTGCTGCAAGTGACAAATATGGGTGTGTGATTAGACAAGCATTAAAAATGAGGATAAAAAATTTAACCCGCAATTAATTAAACATCATTGCTCAGTTTCTGCTGGAAGGGTGTTCCAATGGCAACCCTGCATGAGGTATAATAAAGGAAGCAGAAGCCAAGTTTATGCAACAAAAAATTAGATGTGCCTCATTAGAACATAAATGTCTTTGATAAGAAAAAGCTTCTTAGTATAAATGTTCCACAAAGAGGAACATATAAAAGTATAGCAACCTAAATGAAGGCAAGCAAGAGTACAGTTGGGATATGAGTAAAGCAAGGACTGATCAGACCTCATACAAATGCAATCAAGCAATCATTCACAGATTAGAACATGCTAGCAAGATTAAAGTTCACTCTTAAGGCATTGGAAGTTAATCATGATGAAAATCTGACCAGATTTAAAAGCATGTCACACATAGTTGATGTTGATGAAAAGTGGTTCAATGTCACAGGGACAATCGAGAAATGTTATCTGGAAATGGACGAGAAAGAGCCACATATAACATGCTAGAGTAAAAATTTCATAACAAAGGTTATGTTTCTTTGCCCAGTGTCTGGGCTAGTTTATAAATCAACTTGGGGAGTGCATATTCGATGGCAAAATAAGAATTTTCCATTTACCAAACAAGTATTAGCTCAGAGAAAGATAAAAAAATAGAGTAGCAGACATAATTGTTACCAAACCAATAGACTCAGACAACAAGGAAGTCACAAAGGATATGTACATCAATCAAGTATTCCTAATCTATATACAACTTTCACCAATATGCATAGTTGTGTATAACTCTCAGAATAAATTCATCATTGAGTTATTTACCTAAATAAGTATCCTGAATAAGAATTAATTGAATAATTCTTATTGGTGACATTATGTAAGGTTATACCAGCTATAAGGTCCAAGTGGCCAAATGATGCAAGTAAGAATGTTGTCATTCAACCAGACAATGCAAACCATATATAGAACAAAAGCTCGTTACGCATTTTATCAACACACAATTAATCCCCAAGTATTAAGAATGTAATGTAGTTTAAAGAATCGACTAAATTAAGTATCTAACCCCAAAGACTGAGTACTACTAATTAAATTATTAACTAAATTAACTAAGAAAAGTTTGCAATAGTATTTGAGTTTCAAATTAACAACTAATAAACTGAATATTTAAATTAAAATTAAAATAAAAGGTATTGAAAGAAAATCGAAGTGTCTCAAGAATAAAAAATAGGTAGCTTTAGGGAAATCCAGTTTAAACTCATTAATCTAACTCTCTAAGTATCTGGATCGAACTCTGCCAACGCATCACAAATATATGCTAATTTTCTCTATAGACACAACTATATTAGCATGTAAATCTGGTTAATTACCTCGGAGCAAGAGATCTAATTATACCCCTTTTTCTAGGTACTCACAGTATCAATTCTTCCCACGTCTTGTAATCAAATTCGGATATGTTATCCCTTTATAGGCACTATAGAATTACCCCCATAGTCCTGCTTACCAATCAACAAAGTATTGTGAAATTAAATAAAAATTCATATCAACAGTTCTAATGAAGCCTCAGGAGTATTGATCCCTCCCTTAGAATCATAACAAAAACCTAATCAGTCATAAATGCGCTTAATCAACAATACATGCATATAACAATTAATTATGCACAAAACGATGATGATAAAAGGTTTCAAAAATGTGTAATTAAATATGAAATAATCCAACTGTAGTCGTAAGAAAGATTCTACTAAAGTCAAAACAAATCTTTTAAACCTTCATAATCCTAGAAATACCAAAATGATTTTAGCCCATGGTGTGACAAACAATATACATGGTGTTTGATAGATCTTACCCATAATCTGGAAATTCAAAATTAAGAAGAAAAGAATTATGAAACCCTAGGTGTAGCAATCTCCCTCATTCTTTCTTCTGTTTCTTCCAATCCTCTTGGTTCTCCTTCTTAATTCGGCAAACGAATCTTCACAGTGATAGTAGGATGGAATGATGATATGAATGTGGAGGAATGTAGATGATGGATGGTGTGTGGATGAAGGTAGATTTGGTGGAGTTGTGGAATCTCTCATAAATTCTTCTAATGATGTCCTTTTAAACTTTTTTGGCCATCCAAACTGATATTTTTGGGCTTTTTACGTCTATACATGTACATACACACATTGAGGGGTGTAAAAGTATGGAACTTGACAAAAGCATGCCCCCCGTCGAACGGGAATTTGGAGATCAAATTCACCTACTGGAGCAAATAGGTACCCCGTTCGACTTGAACGGATGGTCAAATGGGAGTGTCTTGGTTGAATAGCATGGCGCAGTCTCACCGTTTCGAGTATACCTTCCACATCCAAACTCCGATTTGAGTGAATCGTGCTCCAAAACGATCCCCTCTTCCGTGGCTTTCCAACCATATATTACCTGACCAGTTTAGGCTTCGAAACAAACACAAAAAAATTACGCAAGTTGTTTGTGAGTTTTTCAGCATTCTTACCTTTATACTTTTGCTTCTTTTTCCATCTAAAACACGATAAAACACCTCAAATGCATATTTTTCTCAAATATATGAAATTTAAGAGACTTTTGTAATATATGATAACAATCCTTGCAAAAAGGTGTTAAATTGGACATTAAAACATAAATTTTCACTCTCAACAATGACAATGATCCTGATTTTAGAAATGCTGCTAATTCTGATGGTTTCAACATCCACATTATAAATCAACCCCTAAAAATTCCAGACACAAACATAAATGACCTGGGAAGGTTTAAGGCAATGTAATCTTTACATTCAACTATAGCAGCAAGAACTATTGAAGATTTGCTAGGGGCCATTTGAAGAGCTAACAGACACTAAGGTCAATGCAGTGTTTCTAACACTACAATAATGACTAAGTGATATTATAATATGTTTTGGCTTCGACAATTATAAGATCTCTTATATGGGCAAAGATGCATTAATGAGAGTAGGGAGTCTACCTACAGACTTAGAGATTAAGAAGGATTTGGTCATGACATGTCTAGAATCTTTGATTGAAAAAATGAAGAAGATGGATAGTAAGATCTTATAACAACCATGGAGGGATTAGAATTATACAAAATTTAGGACAAGGGTATGAAGGCGATACACTGCAGATAAGTAGCAGTTTTAAGTTGGATAAATTTTTGTGTGGATTGCATTATATGGATAACTTTTTGTGAAGGTGTTAACATTGACAAGTTTATAAAGGTTTCAGTAAATTTTAATGACCTCCTTTTATAATAATCATTAACTGTTGTATAGTGTAAATGGTCATGTGATAACATTTGTATGGCACAAGTCTCCAAATATAACAACTTGAACTCACAATCTATCTATTCATATATATATTTGGTAAATTAAATCATTATCAAATTGTATAATCATCACATAATGTATATGAGGTATCTAAATAATCATGTGATGACTATTTTTAAGAAAATAGCCACCAAACATGACCATTTAGGCTTACAACCTATCACTTTATTTAAATATTTAGCAAATGAACTCAATCTAAGATTGTATAATCATCATAGAATGTATGTGAGGTATCTAAACAATCATGTGATAACAACTTTTAAGAAAATAGCCACCAAACATGACCATTTAATCTCACAATATTTTAGTGGTATCTACATAGCCATGTGACAACAATTTTAACAATAAACAATCACTAAGTATGACTATTAGGATCCACTATGAAATTATATACTCATAAGATTAGCATTACTAAGCACTTTATAATTAGCATAGATTAACATTCACCAAACTCATAATACACAGATATTTCAACATTTACCAAACATTACTTAACATAGCTCAGTATTCACCAATCTCACATTACATAGCATAGCTCATCATTCACCAAACTGACAATATATTGATATTCCAATATAACCAGGCAATTCAATCAGCAATTGGACTCGTAATACAAGCAGAGCACATTATCAAAGCCCAATTTCTACTCTGTAAAAAATTACTGTTTTGAACAGATTCATATATTCACTCTCAGAGTGTTTTCATCACAAAGTGTATGCATGTGTATCTCTTAAAATGGGTATGTGACGACATTACATGAGTAAGTCACTAAACAATACAAAATGGTGACACACATAACATGCATACTATTTGGCCCAAATGAAATCTGATGAGGGGTGATAATTAACAAGGAAAAGAGAAGAAAGAAGATAGGATGCAAATTCGACTTCCAAATTGGAATCACAAGGAAATGTGAACTCTATTATAAATCTTGATTCATACAATATTTATAATTTTCTAATCTTCACATAATCTGCTCTAAACCTCCAATAAATCAGGTGTTTATAGGAGAAAGAGTAAAGAGGCTCAATAAAAGTAACAACCTTCAAACTTCTAACATAAATGAAAATTCAAAGTTTCTGGACCAAACTTTGAAAGACAATAACTCCATGCATACTTGAAATCTAATAGTAATAATATATGGTTAGAAAGATAATTGAGTTGGCATTCTAATTCCACCAACAATGCATTAATCAAAGGTCTATAAAGATAGTTATGATCAAAACAACGAACTGTGATAGGCCAAGGAATTTGTCCTGTATCATTCTCTCCGGGTGGAAAAGAACTCGTCTCAGAGTTCAGCTCATTTTCTCCATGATATGGTGTCAGATCACGAACATTGAATGTTGGATGAGTGTGCAAATGTGCTGGTAACTCAATCTTATAGGCATTTATCTTCTTTAACACTTGGCGATGACCAATCTTCTTTTCTTTGAACTTATTGTATATGCTCCAGCAAAAGATTCTTTCTTTCTTCATCAACAACAGAGTTGTGTTACATCCAAAATACCTACCAAGACCACCACCATGAAGATCTTTGATGATATATTCTCTAAGAGCACATTTAGGAATGCATAAGCTTGTTCCCTTGAAGAGAAACCCATCAAGCAATCGAAATTCTCTACAACTACCTTGCTTGCATTTTTCATGAATATCCATGAAATCAGAATCTCCTCCATACAATTCCTTTATGCTATTTAATCCATCAAGTTGAAAACTTACAGAATGTAATAAGGTGATCCTCTGACTAAGCGCATAAGCAACTTTGTTAAGTTTCCCACTTTTATGCTTCAACACAAAAATGTATTCTTGTAGAAATGTTACACAACCATCATGCCTCCTATTCAAATTTGCTTGAGAGTTGATATGTTTGAGGGCTTCATGACTAGAATTAAGGATGAACTCTCTTTGAATCAAGTATGGACGCCAATGTCGAAGAGTTTGAACTATGGCATATAGCTCTACATCATATGTAGAATACTTCTTCCTTGTTTCATTTAGCTTTTCACTAAAGAAAGCAAGTGGATGAACTTCTTGACTAAGAACATCACCAATGCCAACGTGAGATGCATCACAATCAACTTCAAAGGTTTTATCAAAGTTTGGCAGTGCAAGAACAGCACTAAAAAGCTTTTCTTTGACAACTTTAAAACTCTCTTTGGCTTCTTGAGTCCAATTAAATTCTCCCTTCTTCAAGAAATCTATTAGAGGGGTTGCAATGGTGCTGAAATTTCTAATAAATCTCTGATAAAATGAAGCTAATACGTGAAACTTCGAACTTCATGCAAGCTTTTAAGATTAGACCATTCCCGTATTACTTTAACTTTCTCTTCATCCACCATAATGTCATCTGAAGTAAGAACAAACCCAAGAAATATTAGACGATTAGTCATAAAGGAATATTTCTTGAGATTCACATAAAGCTTCCCCTTCCTCAAAGTCAGCAACACTTCCCTCAAATGATTAATATGATCTGTTGGGTTCCTTATTTAATTTTTGCATGCCTGGCTATATCTCTTAACTCTTCTTTTTCTTATTAAAAATGTAGCTCATGCCAAGGGGGAGTTTGTTGAGAATAAATTGTGTCATGAGCACATATTTTGCCATGTGGTTTGTTTCCTTATTTTGCAGGTTGAAATTTTTGAATAGAATTAATTGAGTACTACAAGAAAGAAGGATAAATTACATTATGGAATCTGTAATGATTAATTTTGAGATTGGAGAAAAGAGAAAGCTGCATAATTGATTAACTTAATTAAGAAAGGATTGCAAGAGATTGCGGCGATCAGTTTTGGAAAAGATTTTCAGAAAAACAAAGCGGGAATAAAATCTTATATAATGACAGATGGAAGAGTGTTGAAATTATTCTTTTGAGAGTCGAATATAGTTTTATTTACTATGAAGAAGTGTTGTTTTTCTCATATCTTTATACTGTTGTGAGTGGGTGAGGAAGAGTTTTGTTCTTATACAAGAAGGATTCTTGTATTCAAAGTCCTATGGATAGGCAAAAATTAGAGTTAGATTCAAACGTGACAAGTAACTGTGATAGGGTTGTCAAGTTATTATCAAGAGCGTGTTGTAAATCTAATGGGTAGTTTTGAGGGAATGACGAGGTCTTCCCGATTAAATTTTTTGATGTTCTAAAAAGAATTAATATGTTATTCATATGCAGAACATCAACTCTAAGAATTAAAATAATCGTCATCTGTACCTACATCAAAACCTACATTCTTGCCTAGATCGAAACCGACACGAGATCCGTACCTACATTGGAACCAACATATGTACCTACATCAGAACCGACATCTATACCTATATCAAAATCGACACGGGTTCTGTACCAAAACCGGAACCGACATTCGTACCTATATCAGGTTCGACATCCATACTGATATCGGAATCGACACAAACACCTACAAACTCACCTATATGGGTCACACTGGGTATTATAAGTTTAATAGTGAGGGTATTAAAGTTCAAAAAGTGGCATTTAGTTAAAATTGATATGAAAGTTATTTGTTGTTGGTATAGATATAGAAGTGTAAATTTTGGGTGTTTTTCAATCATCCCTTACTCTTTTTTTTTAATTTTTATGGGCACACTTATGTGAGACCGTCTCACGATAAAATCGTTTATTTTTTAATAATTTAATTATCAATTTTATTAAAGATGTTACTTTTCTTTTAAAATGTTATTACTTTTTATTTATACTAAAAATTATTCATAAAATAGTTAATTGCACTATTATCACTTTTTGTTAATTGATTAATAACTTGTGTAAATAGGCAAAATTGTTCAAAATAGATCCAAAGAAAAATCAATACCAATCAAAGTTTAAAATTTTCGGAAATATCCACGATATTTCCACGATATATCCATATTTGGAGAGTACCGATATTGATATTGGAAAAAAAGATATACATTTTCTGATGTCGAGGATATATCAGGAAATATCGGTAATAATATCGATATCGATTTGTCAGAGTTCAAATTTCTTCAGATGTCGAGATATATCGAGGAAATATTGCTAAAATATCGAGAATATATAGAAAATATCAAAAAATTATCCATATTTAAAAAAAATTAATAATTTTTTATTTTATTGTTACCAACTAAATACAATTTTTTTCATTAATTTGATCAATTTTAAAAAAATAGAGCAACACTTGCATGAAATTATTAAGACTGTTTTATTTTATTTAATTAATTATCACTTATTATCACTCTTCATTAAAATTATTACTACCAAGTAAATGAGGAGTTTCCTTTCATGTACACAGTGTGATAGTATACACTGATTAAAAATATAATATTTTGATATATTCTATTGGATCGGGATGGAGGGAGTATTTTATTAGTACATAACAATACTACTGGCACATTAAAAACTATGTTCAGAATTATTCTAATTCGATGAGCTGATACCAATATTGTTTAGATCAAGATGTCATCAGTCATCACATGTTTTACATTTGAGTATCATAGATTATCATTTTGGTATTAGTTATTAAGTATTGTATGACTTTATCTAAATATGTTGTAATTGATTTGCTTATCATATGTTATGAGTTTTATTGAGATTTAGACTTTAGACTATTTAAATATGTTATAATTGATTTGTTTATCATATGTTATGAGTTTTATTGAAATTTTAAATTTTATTTATATATTAAAATTAGTTAAAATATATTGCAAAGTTAAATAATTATTTTTTTTTTCAAGTTTCCGTGATTTTTTTAATTTTTACCGATATCGATATTAATATTCGATATATCCATCGATATATCCGTAAATTTAAGGTATCAATATTTTTACCGATATCGATATTTTAACTTGATACCAACAAACACGTTTTATATCAATAATACCCAAATTATATTTTTTGGGTTTTAATTCTCTTACTATTCAAATTAACCTCCATCCCTTTAATCCACACCAATACCACTCTCACCAACCCCTCCGATCATCGCCGCCATCCTCGCTGCACCGATATGGTAATCCACCCAGAATCCATATTGACATCAGAATCGACATCTGTACCAACATCGAAACCAGTTCGAGATCTTGATCGTCACTATTTTCACCTAGATTTTGTGTCATTTTTGTGTGTCTTTTCGTTATCTTGTTCTGTATTTTTGTATCTTTTTTATTGTATTTTGGGAAAATGATGATGATGATTTTCATGTCTTTGAATAGGTGATTATGAAGATAAATGGTGATAAAAAGCATGAAGAAAGGAGAAAGTTGAAGAAAATAGAAAATTGGCCAAAATACATAAAAACACGCCCGTATTTTTATGTAGTGCTCGTGTTTTTCTGCACGGACCAAAACATACAGAATGTTGAAATTTTGCAGGAAAACACGGTCAGGTGCAGGAAAAACACGCCCGTATTTTCTTGCACTTTGGCCAAAAGTCTCATTTTTTTCCTTTGTGCAATTTCCAGGTGTGTCAGGGGGTATAAATACCCCCAATATCGACATTTGAAGGCAGAAAATCGAGGGTTTAGGGTGCCCACACACATCACACACCATTCTACCCATTTTACACCTCCATCTTTCATCTTCCATCTCATCCCTCTATCCTTCAATCCATCCATCCATTCCTCTTGATTTCCTCAAATCCATCCATCCATTCTACTAATCCACCAATCTAAGAAGGGAAGAACATCAAGGAGTGAAGATTGGAGCATGTTGAAGGAATAGAAGGCCAACTTCAAAAGGGAAGCCCATCAACCTTTGATTTGTTGTTTTCTTCATTATTTAGCTCAATTGGAGCATGACATGGACAATATTGATTTTATTATGATTTATAGTGGCTAGTCCTCATGTGAGGCTAGCAATATGATTGGTGAAGGATAATGTAAATTTTTCACACCACGTGTTCGAAGAAATAATTGTTATGAATATTTTCTATCATGAATGCTTATTCTCATTTTATGTATGATTCGTATAGTTAAATTCTCTATTCATAGTGTTAGGATGGTCATTCCAATATTATGCTTAGTGGTTTAATTGAATCATTGATTGCATGAGATAACTTAATTAGTGTGAAGAGAGGTAACCATACCCTTCAAGTGCTTAGAACCTCATGATAGGACATTAGTGATGAACTAGTGACGGGAACCAAACTTATGATCATAGTACCTTCATGAGAATTGAGAGTAAGACACAATCCTAGGAGATTTAAACTTGTAAAAGAGTTGAGAACCTAATTGCCTTGGCCATAGGGATTAGGGGTACATAAGTGATTGCCCTTAATATCATAACATGATGACCTTCAATGCATGTGTGTGTGTGAATCTACATGAGTCTTTTCTATTATATTGCTTTCCTTACATACTTCATAGATTGCTCACATTCATCCATCATCCATCTCATATGTACATTTTCTATCTTTAATTGTTTTCCTAGTTGTTAATTGTAGTGTAATTAAACCTCCCCTTTATTGATTAGTCCTTCTAGAGTGAAACATCTTTCGAATACGGATGCATCACTTTCTCCCTTAGGTTCGATATTATAAATTTTGCACTTGGTCACCACGTCACACACAATGATAGAATACACTTACTCTAATCAATCTGTACCAAAATTGAGACTAAGTTCAGATCTATACCGACATCGGAACCGATATCTGTACCGATACACTCACCCACAGGATACATAATTGGCTATTATAAGTTGAATAGTGGGGGTATTAAAGTCCAAAAACTGTCAATTGGGTAAATTTAATATATAAGTTGATTATTGTTGGTATTGAACACGAGGGTTGCACTCATTGCGAGACTTAATCCAATGATGCGCGTTTTCTTTGCACGCAAAAAGTATTCCCCAAGTATGAAGGATTTTATTGAAGTTTAGATAAGCGACCAAGTTAAATATCGAACTCAAATGACGGCATATTATCAATTTAATTATTTACTAAATTAATTAAGACAAGGCAATAAGGTTGGGATTTAATTATTAAACAACTAAGCAGAATTATTAAATAACAAATAAAATAAAATAACACTGAAAGAATACGAAAGTGTTTAAAGAATGGAGAATAGGTAGCTCTAAGGTAATCCAATTTTACTACTTAACTTCGCTCTCAAGTGCAGGCCGACTCTGCCTTGTGGACTATGGACACATCACTAAACCATGCAAATCAACTCTATAGACACAAGTAAATATGCGTGTAACACGTGTGAATAACCTCGGAGCAAGAGGCGTAATTTCACCCTCCCTTTCTAGGTACTATCAGCATCAATTATTTTCCACGTCTGGAATTTAACCCGATATGATCTCCCTTTATATATACTATAAAATTACTCTCTTTATCTTGGTTACTAACCCGAATTCAATTCAATTAATAAACATTCATATATGATAGTTCTAATGAAGCTTTGGAGTCCCCTCACTTAGAATCATAACATGGAATCATGTTCAGCGGTGAACACACTCAATCTACAACCAAGATATATATATTCAGACTCTATATAACAGTTGAAGATGCACAAACTGACCGTGAATATGAATTAAAAATGCATAATCATATATAAAATAATTCCACAAGTAATGGTGTACGGAGTATATACATGAAAGTTCAATTAATTCATAAAACTCTTCAAAACCCTAGATCTACCAAAAAGGCTCTAGCCTAAGGTGTTGTGAAGAACAATCATGGGGGTTGGATAGATCTTAACCATATGTTCGAAAAATACAAGATAAATTAGAAAATAATAAAAACCCTAAATGTGGGCGTCGTCGTGTCATTCTCCGTCTTGAATTCTCCTCTTGGTTCCACTCTTTATTCCACAGACGAATATTCAAAGTGATGGATAGATGGAGGAAAGAATGTGGATGATGGTTGGGGGGTGATCCCCCCTTTTTGGGGGTGTAGGATGATTGTGTTGCGGCCTAATCACATGAATAATGATGTAATATATATATATATATATATATATATATATGTGTGTGTGTGTGTGTGTGTGTGTGTGTGTGTGTGTGTGTGAAGGGAATTAAATAAAGAAATAAAATATATGGGTGAATCATGGAGGATTATGTGATAAGGAGATTAATTGTGCTCCAAGAAATAGGCAATTTTCTGGAATTTTCGGAAATTCTCGAAAATTCTCACTGGCAGCTGCGCAACTTCACGATTTTAAGTATAGCTTCCTCCTCCAAACTCCGATTTTAGTGATTCTTACGCTCATTCGATCCTATTTTTCTTGGCTTTCTATCCATGTAAAGATATCACCAAAATTCTAACATTTTAAGATGTAATAAGTCATGTAAAATGGAACAGTCGTGCTAAGTAGAAACAGCTTGCGCAACATCACCATTTCAATCATAACATTCTCGTTTGGAATCCGATTGAGGTGTTCTTTATGTCAAAACGATCTTCTCTTCTGTGGCTTTCGGACCATATATCATACTTCCAGTTTTGAGCTCCACACGAATACAGAAAAATTATGGACGTGCATTTTTCAGCATTCTTGCACAAGTTGCACCTTTTCTCCAACTTTGCACTTTTGATCCTTTTTCCACCTTAAACATAATAAAATACCTCAAACGCACCTTTTTTTCATATATATAGAATATAAGACACTTGTGCTAATATATGACAATAATTCCCATCAAAAAGGTGTTAAATTGGACACTAAAACACGCTTATTTTCGCTCTCATCTCCCAACACCTTACAGCACCAGCTGACGACAGCCATGCACCACTTGTGTCTGCGTTCCCGAGGGCACCCCTCTCTTTCAAGAGGATTCGTGGCATGTCAAGGCTTTGTAAGGCTCTTCGCTTTGCAAAGAATTAAACCACATGCTCCACCGCTTGTGCGGGCCCCGTCAATTCCTTTGCTGGAATATAATAATCAAGTTGAAAGTACCAAAAATTTCAAGAGGGATAAGAAAAACTTCCTTATCCTATTGGATAAATCAAGAAAACAGCGGTACCTGCTGCAATAGCCACTCATGATCCATGTAACAAGCTACACCAAGTAAGAAGTGTAAATAAGCTACACCAAGTAAGAAGTGTAAAATAATTAGTTCATAAGGACCGCCGTTGTATAACCATTCATCAACAGATGCCGCTTCCCAAATTGGATAAAAGTGCGAACAGATGGCTGCAGAAGTAAATATATGAGTATTTTTAATACTGACTTTTATAACTTTTGATTTAAATTTTATCACTTTTAATCCGTCTCATATAAATAAATATTTATTTAGTAATAAATGAATAACAAATCCTAAAAAAATCCCAATAAAATATAAGTATCAATAAAAATTCCTTCCTCTGTAAATACAAATAAAAATTCCATAAAAAATATATACTTCCAATGTTTGAGTGGTTTTGAGAAGGGGGCGACTATTTGCACCACGAATATACTATATGAACCCATTAATATATAGATTTAAATAATATTTATGTGAGAAGACGATAATACCCCTTATATAAATAATAAAATAAAATTTGTTAAATGCACCCCAAATCCAATGCTTCTTTCTTCATCTAAATTCAAGTCTTTTCTACCATACTTTGGGATTTCGCATCACGTAGACAACCTTGGATTCACAGGAATCCTGGGTTTCTCTATGGAGTTGGTAGGAAATGTGGGTGGAAAATATCCGACGTGTAAGGTTCACGTGGGATGGAACGACATTTGGGGTCCCTGAATGCGCGAAAACCTGGAGTTACAAGAACGGAACCAACTCGTGGGGATGTTCGAGGGTTAACCTATGTCGTGAAGATAGATTGACAATGAGAAGATAAGGGATTTAAGACAGGTGGTGCCTGTTTTAGGGAAAGTGGCTAAGATGATGTCAGTTGGAAGTGGTTTGAAGTGTTGAATGACTGTCTTGATGTGTTTGATGAGTTGAGGTGGTCGCCAGAAGCCTCCTAATTGGTAGAGATAGTTGTCTTCCCCCCAGGTATCTTTTGGGAGAGATGATTATGTTGGAAATTATTAATTTCCATTATAATTTAATTGTGGGCAATATATTATTATGCAATTATATTAGCTATTCAATTATATTATGTACTTAATTAAGTGATCCAATTAAGGTTAAAGGTCCATGGGCTATAATAATAAATGATATGGGTTTATTGAGTAGATACCCAATACTACATGATTAGGTGATTATGGGTGGTCTAGTCAAGTAGTATATAAAGGTTACCCAGGATATGGTCCCCAATATACTAAGCCGCACATTGTCTTCCCTTCTCCCCATCGGGAGGGATTACTACGGTCCCCATAAGGAATAAGGAGGCTTAGTTGAGGAAGGTCATATAATCACTGATCCTGAGTTCGTGTTCCGCCTAGAGACTCATTGGATCAGGTACGCTTCCGCTTTACGGTTTTGATCTCGGTTTATCATAATAGGGCTAATGTCTCATGGATTTATTTCCAACATGTGGTATCAGAGCCACCCTATATATGATTCTCTGAGATCACAATAATATTGTGGTTAGATTCGAATGTGTGTTTGAATCTTTATGGTAAATCACGTTTTTTTTTATTAAAGGATTGGTGTTGTTTAATGATTCATAGATTAATTATCGTATTCCAGTTTGATAATTGAGTTCATAACATGATTAATAACGTGATGATTGAGATTTTCACTATTTTGTTTCATATAAATATAAGTGCATTCGGCGATGACATGTGGTGTTTCGCTAGTTGGTATGATAATTGGAAAATTCATATTGCCTCTATTGAAAGGAATTACTGTGATAATATCAATTGAATATTCGGATTAGTAATAATTAATGTCGGCAATCTTTGACATCCAATTATATTTGAGTAAATACCATACTATTGTAATTTTAATGGAATGTTATTTGGATTCGATTAATTTTGAAACTTTAAATTGAATTTATTTGTTAGATATCAAATAAATCTTCAAATTAGTGATTGGTGTACATAATCCGTTTGTGATTGAATACGGATGGCGTAATTAACATACTGTATTTTATAATTGATCAAGTAAGAGCAAATATAATGATTTATTTGGGAGTATTTGTATGAATATCCATTCTGATAGTAATTTCCAATGTTGGAAGCAATTGTGATAACTCATAATTTTGGATATAGCAAATTAACATTTGCAACAGAATTGATAATTGAGTACACAAGGATGTTTAGTCGTGTCATGATCATGATATCATTTTAAGGTTATATATGCTGCTCATTATTTTCTCCTCTATGCATATATAGATTTAATATTAATTAAATTGTGATATCTTATTTGCTCATTTGGAGAATTGCGTCAATTCCATATTGGTCATATTAAATAAAGAAAGTCGGTTCATTCAGTTTAATAATTGATTTATGGGACAATTATGTGATTCAATAATATTTGGTTATATTCTATTTATGTCATAAGAAATTAATTGTGCAATATTTATTATTGATTCTAGAATCAATTACGAGTCCCATTATTTCGGAAAGAATCGAGTTTTATATTAAATTGGGATTTTGGAATCCCTAATTAAGTAAAGAAATCTTTCATTATTTTTAAGTTGGTATGAATCATCTAATATTCCTATTTGGTTAGAGGAATAAAATTAAATTAAATTGGGGAGACAGTTAAATGTCGTTTAATTAAATTAAATATTTTAATATTTATTTAATTAGTCTAGTAAACCTTCAATCTAGTCAATCGAAGCACCATGTTGCCACAGCAATATCGTGTGTGGAGAAAAGCTTTATTGAAATTACATAGATGGGTGTGGTATTATTTATGTATTCTGTGTTCAGCCCACATGTAGGCACAGTTTGACAGAATAATAACACACATGTGATAATAAGTATGTGATAATTATTTGGATTATTCATGTGAACATGAGTCGGTCCACAGATAGACTCTTGTTTGACAGAACTTATTGTCAATACTTGATTGTTACACCAAGATTACCCCTGCAGTTAATTTTTGTCCACAGATGAGGTTAATGTTGCACAAGGTGTCTTGTGATGGGTCCCTAATTAATAATGTTGTGCGAGTGTATTTTCATGTGGGTATTGATCGGCCCATAGGTAGATTAATATTTGGCAGAAATACACAAGCACCTGTGGTGGTAAATATGTGACGATTATTTGTTTAACATGTGAGTAATAAGTCGGCCCACAGGAAGGCTATTGCTTGACAGTTTTATTGTCAGTATTTGACTACTACAAAGAAGTGCCACTTACAAGTTAGTATTGTTGTCATTGGACTTGATACTAATGTTGTGCTCGATTCCTTGAGATGATTCTAAACTATTTAAAATTTGAAAGATTATAAAGTTTAGTGCAAGCATGATAATCATTTTGGATTAATTCTCTGTACAATTAAGAAGTCTGTTAATTAAGTTTAACCTATGTCAACAACAAAATTATACATGATGAGAACTTCAACAATAAGAATGAACTAATAAGTTTCTAACAAACTCTGTCTCAATAAAGTATAAGGGCAACAAAGAAAAACCCGTTTGGAAAGCTGTTAAAAGGAAACTAAAGTATAACCTTTCGTTTTCTCTTAAAGGCTTGTGGAATTGTTTTATAATACACCACATTAAGATTACTTAGTATGAATGGTGTTGTGGTGTAGTTAAAAGACAAAATAGTATTCCACAATATATGGTTACTAATTGGAGAAATACTAAAGATTGCAGCTTATGGTCTCAATAAAGTTCCAACCAAAGTAGTTGTGAGAACTCTTTGAGTTTCACATATGGTGATATCCAACTAAGGCTAGATCATTGGGATCTACTAAAGAAAATTGTATTCAAATAGATACAAGCTACTTTATTGGTATTAAATAAAGATAATAATTTTATGATCCAATTGATCGGATCATATTTGAGACGGGTAATACGGTATTATGTGAGGATGTTGATTTTGGGGGAAGAATAATATTAGAGACATTGTCCTTAAGGGGAGTCGATTCGATCCCCACTTATGCTTTAAAGAATTGGTGCAAATTCAGAATAACGATATGACAATGTCAATAATATTTAAGGAATAACAAATTCAACAACCTCAAGAATTAATGTCACTAAGGAAACCACTAGAGTTGGGAGAAAGATAATTCAGAAGATTATGTAGTTTTTCTCTTAAATAATGAGGACATTATAGAATTAATGGTAGAACATTCAAACAATGTTCATCAAACCATGAAAGGTCCAATTACTCCAAAGTGTGTTAATGTTATAAGTTATGAGTATAAATCAATACAAGATGATTAGGTTTGCATCTTGATATAGGATTATACTCAAAAGGGAAGGAAGTCATTATTATAAGATAATCGTGATATTAGTAGCACATTTTGATCTTAAATCATATTAGATGGATGTAAAGATAAAGTTCCTTGATCGCAACACTGATGATACGATCTAAATGGTTTAAGAACTAATAGGAAATCCATCTATGCATTCAAGCAAATTTTTTTCGTAAAGGAATCACAAGTATCATCATGAAGTAAGTGTCTCATTTGGTTTTGAGACAAATGTAGATGATTATGTGATTCAGTGGGAGAATGTTTAAGTTAAACTAAGGGAGACAAGTGCAGTCTCAATCAGGTGCCCTAAAGTTAAACTAAAGATTTAAGAAATGTAGAAACATTCCATATTCATTGGTTGTTGGAAGTTGTTGTATGATGAGGTCTCTACAAGACCTAATTTGGCTTATGTTGTTGGTATATTAAGTAGACATTTAAGTAACTCTAATATGGATCTTTATAAAGTATGTATAGAGAACTAAGAATAATATGCTTGTACATCAGGGATCAAATTTGTTAGAGATCATGAGGAATTCTGATTCTGAGTTTGTTGGATGTCAATACAGTATAAGATCCACTTCAGGCTATATTTTCTGTTGGTCGGAGAGCTATACAAGTAAAAGTATTAAGCAAACACTTTAGCTCATTAACCATGACAACATAATTAGTAGCACACTAAGGGCATTCAAACATGAAATAAAGGTTGCGAAGATTTGTCACATAAAGTTGATTATGACAGTTAGTTCGCAATAAAATATTAACGACAAGAGTACTTATAAGTCAAGCATATTGACATAGAATTCTTAGTTGTTAAAGAAAGTGTTTTGTGTAGATAAAATTTTAGAAGAACATATTATGATAGACTCTAAATATGGATTCACCAATTATGTATTCAACGCCCTGTAATTTTTATGAGCTAGCTACTCATATGGGTGTTATATGGTTTTAGAATACATTAGTTCAGTGGGAGTCTATATTTATTGTTCTTTAAAGTTTTCAAAACACTTTGATTTGGATAATTCAGTTTTCTGCAGAATTAAGTTGATGGTTTTGAATTCATTGTGAATTTACTAAAGTTAATTTTTCATTTTGTAATATTTTATATTATGGATTGGTCTCACTAAAGTTTAAAGTTGGACCAGTTGTAAATAGACATGATGTTGATCACATTTGACATGTAATTTCCATGCTACTCACCATATTTGATCTATGTCATTGAGTATATTGATATGGTGATTGTCGGGGTTTAATCATGATTTATAATGTGGTGAATGTCGCGGTAGTTCCATATTAATATATGAGATGGACCAGATTGTTAAGTATAGCCTAAAGAGGAATAGCATAAAGTTGCGCAACTAAGGACTCTTGATATAATTGCTAACAGAAAATATATATAGCCCAAGTGGGAGATTGTTGGAAATTATTAATTTCCATTATAATCTAATTGTGGGCAATATATTATTATGCAATTATATTAGCTATTCAATTATATTATGGACTTAATTAAGTGATCCAATTAAGGTTAAAGGTCCATGGGCTATAATAATAAATGATATGGGCTTATTGAGTAGATACCCAATACTACATGATTAGGTGATTATGGGTGGTCTAGTCAAGTAGTATATAAAGGTTACCCAGGTTATGGTCCCCAATATACTAAGCCGCACATTGTCTTCCCTTCTCCCCATCGGGAGGGATTACTACGGTCCCCATAAGGAATAAGGAGGCTTAGTTGAGGAAAGTCATATAACCACTGATCCTGAGTTCGTGTTCCGCCTAGAGACTCATTGGATCAGGTACGCTTCCGCTTTACGGTTTTGATCTTGGTTTATCATAATAGGGCTAATGTCTCATGGATTTATTTCCAACAGATTACTCTAATAAAATGTGCAAAGCAGCCCTTCATCGCTGCCTCACTAAGCTGGTCCTGTGAATGGTCTGCGGCAGAAGCTGCAGCATTCAACAAAGTGTACGACTTCGGCAACTCCTACACTGACACTGACACGGCATCGAAAACACCGGTCCAACACCGGCCCGAGCAGCTTCATGATCGTCTCCAACCTCCCTTACGGCCGTACCTTTCCACCGCCCCACCAACCGCTACTCTGACGGCCGCCTCGTCATCAACTTCGTGGCGGAGCACCTGTCCCTCCCCTTCCTGCCGCCGTATCTGGATCCAAGGCCGATCGATTGTACGACGTCAATTTCGCCGTTGCGGGGTCCACAGCCATTCCCACAGCTTTTCTTTAAGAACAACATGTCGCCGAACATCACGCCGCAGTCAATCGGGACTTGGCGAGTTTAGTTCAAGAAATTATTGGGTGAGGCCGGGTGCAGGAATCGTGCGAGTACTCCCAGAGTGTGTGAGCGGTGTTGGATGATGCATTGATTTAGGTTAGCAGAAGAGTCTTTGGATTTGGAGTTGGATTTGGGGTGCATTTAGAGATTTAATTAGGGTTTGTAGACTAATATTATTTTATTATTTATATAAGTATATTTATGTCTTTTGATATAAATCTATTTTAAATTTATAAATGAATGGGGTTCATTCAATAGATTTGAGGGTGCAAATAGTCGCCCTTTTGAGAATTGCATATAATAGTATAGAAAAAATTATTTTAAATTAGCAATATATGATTAAATACGCTATTATTTAATACATAAATTAATATCTAAAAATTAGTTTAAATTAGTAATAGAGTTAAGTCCAGGTGCACAATATATCTAAGGGGTACAAAATTTTGTTGTAAAGGATATACACTTTAATTAATAAGGGTATATCATTTTGTTTTAAAGGGTATACACTTTTATTAATTTTTTTTATTTTTCAGAAAATAAAGAGTACACATTCTTATATTAAATGGTATATCAGCTAATACTAAAGGGTATTTGGGCGTACGGTGAGTGCACGTGCAGCGGGCACACAAGTTTTATCTTAGTAATATATCATTCAATACTCCATTATTTTAATATCATTAACAACATTTTTGGCAAATTTAATACAAAATTTTTTTTTATTTTAACAAAATACTGTTGTTGCATGATATTTTAATAAAATAAGTGAAGTTGCCCTTGATAAGGACAACTTTGCTTAGGTGGCAGAGTATCTAAGATCAAATAGTGAAATTGTCTCCACTCAAGGCAACTTTAAACTGTTTTTAATCACTCAGTTGGATTTATAATTATTATTATATTATTACATACTTAAAATATAATATTATACTTATATAAATAATAAGCTAATTATTTTTTTAGTTTTTAAAAAATAAAAAATATATTATATAATATAATAAGATATTCATTTCTTAACTTTAATTTTATTTTAGAAAATATATAATAAATAATACGAATTTTATCGATTCAGGGCCTGAAAATGGGTAAATTATCAATTCGGGGCTTGAATTATTTTTTTTATCAATTAGGAGCCTGAATTATGTAAAACTATCAGTTTAGGGCCTGAACTTAGACCCTAACTTGATAAAATAAGAGATAATATATAAATAATTTAGGCATTGGATTGATAATTTTACATATTTAAGGCATTGGATTGATAGAAAAAATAATTCAAGCTCCGAATTGATAGTTTACCCATAATTCGGGCCTTGAATTGATAAAACTCAATAAAAAGAGAGACTTTTGTTTGGGATTATTTGACGGATCTAATTGCTTATATAATTATAAGAGAGAATTTGTTTGATATTATCTCTTTATTTATTTATTTATTTATTTTTAAATTATTACTTTTATTTATTTTTTACATTAATTAATTATTTTGCCATCATTTTTTTAAAAAGACTAATTTGGTATAATCTGTAATTATTAATTTAATTATTTTTGCCATCAATTTTTTTAAAAAAAAGACTAATTTGGCATAATCTGTAATTATTAAATTTTATTTTATAATTAATCGAGATTAGATTTAATTAAATTTATTTTTTTGTTAATTTAGTTTTTTTTATACTATTAAGTAAAAAAATCAATGAGATATACCCTTTTTTAAGATTGGTTGTAGTGTGTGATACATGATCATGGGAAAGTAATATCGGGATAATTGAATTATTTTATGAAAATCTTATAAGAGTGAAAAGTGATGAATAATAAATGTTGGCATTTAATAAGTGATATTTAATAAATGAAAATGTGAAAATCGTCCAATTATTTTATAAGGCGAAAATTTGTGTGCACCCGGGTGCACCGGCACACACTGTGCATATTTAAAATTTGTGTTAAATTGTATATCCTTTAGTATAAAGATGTGTACCCTTTATTTTAAAAAAAAAATATTAATGAAAAGTGTATATCCTTTACAATAAAATGATGTACCCTTATTAATTAAAGTGTATACCCTTTAGAACAAGACAATGTACTCTTACCCATAATACTAAATTCTAAAGGCGCACGGTGTGTTACGAGGGCACAAGTGCCTCACTTATTTTATAAACGCGTAGGACAGAAAAAAGTGTAAAAATTTTAATAAAAATTGATATATGATCATGGATAATTGATAATTGAACAATCTAACTATATCGTGAGAACTGAATAGGACTAATAAAATAATAATATTTTCATTAAAAATGATTTTCGATTAATTAAAAGTAATAATTATCATTTCACCACAAAATTACCCAAAAAGTTGACATAATTGCAGCAATAACATGCCAATAAGTGTGGATTAAAGTGATTTTTTTAAAAAAAAATATATTAATTCAATTAATCAATAATATGTCTCACAAGATGGGATCATTAAGATCCATATCACACAAGTGTTTATCTCATTATAATGATATTACATTTAAAATAATATAATATTATATACATTTATATAATATAATAACATAATTTTAATTAATATTCAAAGTGATCTAATTATCCCATTATTATATAGATTTAAAAGTTCCCTCTAGTAGAGACAATTTCAAATCCCAATTAATGAATATGACATGGTGATATACAAAATTCACTATTTAAAGTTGTCTATGTCAAAGACAACTTCACTATTCTTTTTACCAACTCAACAAAGTTGCCCCGAGCAACTTTGCATATTTGTTAAAAAGTCATGCAATAACATTATTTGATTAAAAAAAATTAAAAACAACACAACAATATTCAATTAAATTTGCCACGATTGCTTTGTTATCATAAGCATTTTCTTTTATTTTTTTCTACCCAATTTTTTACCTTTTCACCCACATTTTCTCACCTTATACTGTTGAATTCTCATTTAATCACCTCTCCCATTTAATCAGCATGTTTAAACAGTTTTCCCTATTTTGGAATATTGATAAATTTTGTATATATTATTTTGGAAATCATTTTTACATTATGCATGATTCAATTGTTTTCTCTATTTAAGAATATTGATAAAATTTGTATAAATTTTATATATATTGTTTTCGATTTTTAATTTTCTCACCATGTTTCTAAGAATATTGATAAATATAATGATGATAAATTTTTTATATATTATTTTGGGAATCCATTTTTTTTATTATGTTACAAATAAATGAAATTTAATCATTTAATTTATTATTATTATTATTTATTTATTTATTATTTTTTGTTAACAACTAATATTTTATTCCTTTACAAATTATATTAATTTAAGTTTTTAACATATTCACCCTACATAAAATATGGAAAAAAATAAACTTTAAAATTCGAATTAGAGCACGATTCCCATTTTAAATTAGAGCAGAATTCCTATTCCACGCACTTGGATTGCATCAAGCAGAATTCCTAGCACTTGGATTGGATCAAGCAAATTTCCTATTCCACGCACTTGGATTGCATCATGACTAGCGTGCTGGAAAATGCAGCAAGTAGGCGGGTTGCATCGTGAGTTGCTGTGGCCGGAAAATGATTATTTTCCAGGATTGCATCGTGAGTTGCTGTGGCCGGAAAATGATTATTTTCCAGGATTGCATCATGAGTAGCGTGCTGGAAGATGCAGCAAGCAGGCGGATTGCGTCATGAGTTGCTGTGACCGAAAAATGATTATCTTCCAGCATGAGTCGACAGTTTTGCGGTCTATGAGTCCAGTTTGCCGTGGTCCGGAAAATGATATTGTTTGAATATGAGTCGCCAGTTTGCCCGTTGTTTTACTCCAAAATGAAATTTGATTATTTTCAGTATCAATAAATATATCAAGTGAGTTACTTATTTAATAAAGATAGAGATATAGCAAATTTATAATATTATTATGTTATAAAAATTACTTATATTTTATCATGGAAAAAGATGGTCAGAATTGATATTTTATTGGATATTGTATTCATCTTATATACACAATAATAATAATCTAATTATTCATAACACTAAATCTTATAAATAATAATTTATTATTACAATAATGAATCAAATTAAATTTTTATTAGTAAAAAAATTAATATTAATGTGTGAATATTTATTATATTGATAATATTTATGTAAAAAATTACGAAAAGACGAATATTTGATATTTTATTCTAGCATTTAATTATAAAAGTTATAAATATAAATATTTTAGAATTTATCATGTAAATATGATTTTAAATTAAAAAAAATAATTAATTCAATATATTATTCTATTAAAATGAATTCAAAACGAAAAAAGTTTTGAGTGAGGCTTACGTGCACCCGGACGCACGCCGTGCGCCTTTAGAATTTAATATTATGGATAAAGGTACATTATTTTGTTCTAAAGGGTATACACTTTAATTAATAAGGGTACACCATTTTGTTCTAAAGGATATATACTTTTCATTAATATTTTTTATTTTTCTTCAGAAATTAAATCGTATACATCTTTATAATAAAGGGTATATAATTTAACACAAAATTCTAAAGGCACACTCCGTGTGCTTCCGTGCGCCCGGACGCACACAAGTTTTTGCCTTGTAAAATAAAGGGTACACATCTTTATGCTAAAGGGTATACAATTTATCACAAAATTCTAAAGGCAGATGGAATGTGTTTCCGTGTGCCTAGGCGCACACAAGTTTTTGCCAAAAGTTTTAACCATTTGCTACCTCCGTTCCAAAAAAGATTCATACTCCAGTACTTTTTATTTTTGTCTGTCCCATAAGCAAGTTCATACTCCCAAATAAAAAAATACACACAAATCAATAACCACACAACATACTTTAATTTCATAATTGTCATCCATTTATAACTCATATAAATTACTTTATAATTTATTTATTACCTAAAATACCAAATTACCTCTAAAAATAAAGCAAAACACAATATTTTCTTAAACTTCGTATATACAGTAACTGTGAACTTTTTTTGGGACGGAGGGAGTATAAAATATAAAATATTACTTACTCAAAATGAAAAGTAGTTAAATACTACCCTCGACCAACTTTACTAATTTTTGGAGGATAATGTAATCTTTTTAAGTAATAAATTATAAAGTATGTTATGTCATATGTGTAGGATGGAAGTAGTAAATTTGTTATTAAGATGTAATTTTGAGGTTAGGAATTAATGTGATGATTTCATTTTTGAGTGATGCAATATAATGAAATGTACAAAAATAGAAAATGTGAAATTTAATGTGATGTGAAAAAAGTATAAAATATAATTAAATAAAAATAATAATAAAATAAAAAGGAAATGATTAATTGATTGCCGCTCCGACAACGGAGAACCGTTTCTTACCCTCTATATCATTACTATTGAACTGTCTACCATATTATACACCTTTTTCTTTTATTAATTTTAGTTTTTATTATATAGACTTTTTTATAAATAATACTACCCATTTTGGTTGGAACTGTTGTAGTTTATTAAAAAATAACACTATTCTACTTTATATATATAGGGGCAAACTTAATACACCATCTGCCCTATTTCAATATTTACGTTTCTGTTTTGCACGTCTCATTTCAATGCTTACGTTTTCCTTTTTAAGAATATGTGACCAACCTAAAAAAAATAATATATCATCCAACACTGATATACATATCCACTTCACATCAAATATTATATTTTTCCACCCACTATCTATTAAAATATAATAATTTTCAATCAACGTGCAAAAAGCAAACGTAAACATTGAAACGGGATGGAGGGAGTAAAATATAAGCATTGTTTTTAAATTTTTTATCAAACTATATAAGAGCCAAAAAAAAACTTTAAAAAAATAAAGTCACCATTTTGCAATGGTGACTTAGCAAAAGTATTTATTTATTTTTTTTAAACTCTAATAGTTTTTAAACTTTTGGTTTTGATAATTTTTAATTAATCTAAATTTTCGTTTTTTTAATTATTAGATTTTAGTATTAATTTTTAGGATTTTTTTAGTAATTAGTTTTCTTAATATTTTAGTGTTTTGGTATTATTAAATTCATTTCTAAATTTTTTTTATTTTTTAAAAAAATTTAAGATGGTAAAAATAAAAATGACACGTTCATCTACCCTATTGCTTTTCCATGCTATTAATAATAGTAGCGCTGCTATACAATATTAATTCCCTTAAAACATCATAACTTTTTATACTTTGTTATATAAAGTAGTATGCTCTGTCGTATATGGAAAGCATTTTATTATAGGATTGTTGGTTAATTTTTTATTAATAGTATTATATATCTGTATGAATATGTTTGAACTTCTCTTATTCGATTTTGGTCTGGTTTGAATTTTGTTGTAGCATTTTTTTATTTATTTATATTTATAACTATCCCATATGTGTTTTGTACGTAAATAATTATATTTTGCGAATAATTTTTAAACATTTTATTTTAGGATTATTATTAATTATATTTTAGTTTTAATAATTTTATCTCTACAAATATGTTTGAGTTAGTCTCGTTCAGTTTTGGTCTGGTTAGAATTTTGTTATAATATTATTTTTTTATTTATATTTATAATTATCACATATGTGTTTTGCACGAAAATAATTATAAATATTTTTTTGTATAATTTGTTATCTTTCTTATACTTCATATGTCCTCCCGGCCTTATAGTTACATATTTCCAATTTGGGGATCAATTCCTAATGGTTTTTCACCCTTTTTGTTATATGGGACCCACAAAAAATTATTATACCATCTCCATGTGACCCACCTATCATTCTAATACAACTATCCATTATATATAAACTACTATATTCCTTAATCTCGTGCAAGAAGCAAATGTAACCATTAGGACGGGACAGAGAGAGTATTATTATTTTTTCCTCCAAAATACAGTTCCCCAGGAAGAATTTGATTGAATTTTCTCCATTTTCAAGCTGCATGATGTCTTTCATGATTTTGTCAAGGGCCTCAATAAACCCTTTATTGACCATTGACGCTTCATCCAAAATGATCAATTTGCGAATAGAAAAGAGTTAAGTAAGATCACTTCTCTGCCTTACATTACACATTGAATCCTTGCACACCAAAAGTAGAATACAAATGATCAATTCCACTTGATGCCACATTCAACGCTATATCCCCCTTTGATCTAATATAAGCCAATATCGTCTTCCAAAGAAATGTCTTTCCGGTGCCTCCGTATCCATATACGAAGAAAACTTTGTCACTTCCAGAGACAATGCTTTCCATCACCTGATGATACACCTTTTTCTAATCTTCATTTAGTTTCTTCATCAAATTCAGACATTCTTTTTGTGGTGATGATCTATTATACCTCAATTCACTTGACATTAGTTTGTTATTATGCTGAAAATTCTTTTCAGGATCTGGAATGGACATCCCTTCAAAATCTCTTAAATTTTTATTCATAGATATCAACGCACGATTAATCTCACACAAACACGTATTCATTATATCCGCCTTAGACATCACCAAACCTGCATTTTGAAATAATCTTAATAAAAATATGTATTTCAAAATAAATACGAAATATGTTTATTTCATTTGTTATGTGCCATACTTAGATGTCTCAATCTTTTCCTCCCATTGTATAATATATCCTCAGATAATTCTTTCTAGCATGCATCCCACATAGATTTTGGTATGCTTATACTTCCAAAAATTAATAGACTTACAAACATATTTCTCAATAGCTCACTAGAAGCCCAAGATGCATATTTCTTAATTGCATCTATATGTTTCTTATCGTCTTCGAGCAATCCTCTTGCATAGCATGTGATGAGAGTGTAAATTCACGTATTTTGGGCTCTGATTTGCATTGGAATGGAGTACGATTGAGTCTTTTATTGAGACTAATCCGTACGTTTATGGAAAAGTCACGAATCAGAGGGTACAAGGGCTGTTTGAACATATTTGTATAAGAAAACAGGTGTCAAAGGCTCGGAATTGGAAGACACGATTTTAGAGGCAAGGTTCGAGTGCCGTTTAACCAAGAGAGTTTGTTCGACCAACATCACTGTGGTCGAACAAAGGAGGCCAAGTCAAGCAGATTGTGCAGATCCATCTAGAGAGCTAGCTCGACTTGGAAGTGTTGCTCGACCAACATCGGCTTGGTCGAGCAGATGAGCGGAGGTCGAACAAACTATGAAAATTATACAGAGAGTTTGTTCGACTTGGAGGTGTTGCTCGACCAACATCACGTTGGTCGAGTAGAGAAGGCAAGTCGAACGGAATGTGCGAAATTGTCCAATGAGCTTGCTCGACCAGTTGCTCGAGTTGAAGGCCGTATTCGATCAGTCTAGGCTTGGCCGAACGGGAATTCGCTGCTGCTATTTATGATAATTCCGGATGTCTTTTACCAAATTTGATGTGTGCTTCAAGCAAATGCCCATCCTAAGCTCATAAGGAGGTCATATGAGTATAAAAGAAGAGATTTCGCAGGAGAACAAAACACGACACATCATTCATCCATCTACTACCGAAACCCTACCATCATCCGAAGGAGTCATAAGGAGAGATTTGTTTGGCGAGTCAAGTAAGATCATACCAACTAGCCATGATTATTCCTAGATCAATCATGGGCTAGAACCACCCCGGTAGTTCTAGGGTTATGAAAGTTTTATGAGTTAATTGAATTTTCATGTGTAAACTCTGTACAACACTACTTGTGGTTTATTTTATATAAGATTGTGCGTTTTCAATTTATACTCACGGTCGTTTTGTGCATCATTAACTGTTATGTAGAGTCTAAATAAATATCTTGGTTATTGATTAAGTGCGTTCACCGCTGAGCAGGATTACATGTTATAATTCTAAGTGAAGGAATTTCGAAGTCTTATTTGAACTATCTTATATAAATACTTATTGATTGAACTATGTTCGGGTTAATAAGTAGGATAAAGAGTATAACTTTGTAGTACCTATAAATGGAGATCAAATCGGGTTAGAGTACTAAGTGCATGGGAAATAATTGATTATGATAGTACCTAGAAAGGGGGTGAAGTATACATCTTGTTCTAAGGATAGTCACACGTGTCATACGCTTGCTTACTTGTGTCTATAGAGTACGCTTGCATGGTTTAGTGATGCGTCCATATTCCACAAGGTAGAGTTGGACATCAACATATGGAAAGGAGATTAACAAGTAAAACCGGATGACTTGAAGAACTACTCTATTAATTACTTGATTACAACTGAATTTTCTCCATTGCTTGCTTATTTACTTTGCTATCTTTACTTATATGTTCTTTAGTTTTGTAACCAAACCAAATCCAATTTTTCACATAATCTTAGTTAATTAGAAAATAATTAAATTGATAATCATCCGTCTCTTGGTAATTTAAACACTTGGTCATCTATCGAAACTACAATTGATATCCTTATACTTGAGGATTAATTTTGTGTGTTGAGAAAACACCCATCAAGTTCTTGGCGCCATTGGCCGGGGAAGGAATTAATTATTATTTGATTATTTCTAGTTTAATTGAGATTATATTATTCTTGTCTTTAAAGACAGGTGAATTAGTACCTTATAATCTAGAGATCGGAGCATCGTCGAGGAAGAAAAAAAAGAAGAATAAGAACAAGAAAGTAGACCCAACTGAAGCTCTTGATTTAGGAGTTAAAGTTGACGTGCTGAATTAGCAAACGATTGAAGCTGCAACCGAAGATAATTTAGAAGTAGAGACAGTCAATATGGCAACGAATCCTGATACACTTGCCATCCGTGAAGTCTTTAAGAACAACGGAGGAGGCAATGTTGGGTTTTTAGGAGCAAGAGGAATCGGAGCCGATTTCGATTTACACCCTGCTTTTATCACCATAGTTGAAAGGAATCCCTTCTCTGGGGAACCTTTGAAGATCATCAGCAACATCTAAATAAGTTCCTAGGGTATGCAAGTACACAAAAAGATGCAGGAGCTCATGAGGATGCGAGGAAGATCATATTGTTTAAGTTCTCGCTGAATGAAAAGGCGAGAGATTGGTATGATAATTTTGATGCTGCTGAATGTGATACATGGGAGAAGTTGAAAGTGAAATTCTTGGAGCGATACATGCCACCTTCAAAGGTGTTCAAGATGAAGCAAGAAATTAATCAATTTGCTATCCATGGTAATGAGAAATTTCATGAAGCTTGGGACAGGTTCAAGGACATGCTTCGTAAGTGTCCACAACATGGCTATCTAAGGCTCAATATATCAGTATATTCTACAATGGGTTGGATTGCGATTCTCGAGTGTTACTTGATGCTTCTTCTAATGGAGCATTGCTTACGAAGTCACCCATTGAGGCCGAGAAGCTTTTCGAAGATATTTCGATGAATTCAAGATATTGGCCGACTGATAGAGTGAGAGGCACTTATGTCCTTGGTAAAGTAGCACAAGTTGAGCATACGATGGTGAAGTAAGGAAGAGATAATGAGATCGTCTCCAGCTTGGCTAATATTAGTAAGCTACTAAAGTCTCAGCAAAAGTAGATCACTGATTTATCTTAGAGAGTACCAATGATGCAGCAGGATGGTGGCTATAAAGGAGCTAGCCAAGAGGAGATCGAGGAGGCAAATTACGCCATGGGTCAAAGTATTCAAGAAACTAGGTACCCGAATCAAGGAAACCGGAATTATCAGGGGAATTACAACAATCGTGGTCCTCTGGATAATTACCAACAACTAAGGAGGCTGGATTTTTCATTGAGCAATCCGAATAATGCGGTGCAGTCTCCTATTGGTGTTGATCCGGGAGCAAAGGTGGAAGAAGGGAAGCTTGGCTTTGAGGATACGGTGAATAGGTACATGACGAGGAATGATGCAAGAGTGGACCATCTTGAGGCCAAGTTAGAGAAGAAGATTGATGATAATCATAAGGATATGTCTACACAAGTGAAAGACCTCACGTTGTTGATGGGGGAGATGGCAGGGAATGTAAACAAATTGACTCAAACTATTGAGAAATGGAAGTTTCCATCTCAAAGTATTGAGAATCCAAAGTCTTGCCATGCCATCACATTGAGGTAAGGAACGCAATATGAAGGTCCGATGATGCCGGCAAGTGAAATTAAAGGGAGCAGAGAAGTTGCTCGACCAGACTGGATTTGCTGGACCAAATCATCAGGTCGAGCAGAGGTCGAACAACTTCCAAAGAAACAGAATTACTATACTCTATTTTCAGACCATCCATTTGACCAGCACAACACCGTTCGACCAGACCACTCAGGTTAAACAGAAGTCAAACAGCAGCAGTGTGACAATAGCTCGTGATCAGGGAATCTGTTTGACCAAAACCTATCTGTTCGACCAAACCACTTTAGTCGACCAGAGATCGAGCAACACGTTTAGGAACAGAGTATGCGATCAGACAGGTTGCTCGCCCAAAACCAATCTGTTCGACTAAACCACTTAGGTCGAACAGAGGTCGAACAGCATAGCTCAGAGTCTGATTCGATACCGAATGCAACACCTGTTGATAAAAATAGTCTAGCTACATCTCTAGAGCAGAATACCAAGCTTACAGTAGTAGAAATGAAGTGGGAAAGAGCCAAGAGATTGAGAGCCGAGAAGGATAAAGCGGAGAAGGTTGAACGTGATGAATGGGGGATCCCAAAACAAAAATACTTCCGCTATTTCCTCTCAAACTAGTTAAGAAGGGATTAGAGGAAAAGTTCAAGAAGTTTTCTGAGATCATGAACAAAATAAGCTTGAACATTCCTTTCTCTGAAGCAATAATGGAGATGTCGTATTATGGCCGCTTTCTGAAGGATATTCTTTTGAAGAAGAGAAGCTTGAACGTAATTGAAATGGTGAATTTGTCTGAGAACTGCAGCTCGATCATTCAAAGAAAGCTGCCAGCTAAGTTAAAGGATCCGGGAAGCTTCATAATTTTATGTGAAATTGGAAAGGGGCCGGCACGTCGAGCCTTGTGTGATCTAGGGGCAAGCATCAACTTGATGTCATTGTCCACTTTTAAAAGGGTTGGATTGGGGGAGTTAACTCCCACATTGGAGGCTCTGCAGCTAGCGGATAAGTCTATGGCCTTTCTGAAAGGTGTGATTGAAGACGTTCTCATCAAAGTAGAAAAGCTTGTCTTTCCTGTGGACTTTCTTGTGCTTGAGATGGAAGACGACAAGGATAATGGTCTCCTGATCTTAGGGAGACCATTCCTTGTGACTGCTGGAGCTATGACAGATGTGCAAAAGGGTGAGCTACGGTTAAGGATGGATAAAGAAGAGGTTTTGTTCAACTTGGATAAAGCAATGAAAATGTCGATGGAGACGCAGTGTAACAGCATTGATGTGGTGGTCGAGATCTTTAATGAAGACATGTCTCTGATTTTCTCTAAGGATCCTCTTGAGATATGCCTGATGGAGTCTCTTACTTTTCCCACTACGGAGCTAGATGAACTCTCCAATAAGGTATGTATTGAATTTCTTGAAAACTTGCTTGCTTTGGGTGATGACAGGTATCCATCGGAGAGTACAAAGGTTGAAGAGGTCAAGTGGACTAGGAAGTACTTGCCTTTGGATAGAGAGAGTGCACCTAAAGAAGAGAAGAAAGGGGAGTTGAAACTGCTACCAGAGCACTTGAAGTATGCCCACTATTTGACAATGAAAAATATCCGGTAATTGTATCTTCTTCCCTTGATGATGATCAACTTGAGGAATTATTAGATGTGCTTAGGAAGTATAAGTCTGCGATTGGTTGGTCTCTTGATGATTTAAAAGGTATTAGTCCTTCATATTGCATGCATAGAATAAGATTGTTAGATGAGGCCAAGAGTAGCATTCAGAATCAGCGGAAGGTGAATCCTGCTATTCAAGAAGTGATTAGGAAGCAAATCCTAACGTGGCTAGATGCTGGAATTATTTATCCTATTAGTGATAGTCCCCACGTGAGTCCATTGCATATTCCTGCTAAAAGGGGGCATGACTATTGTGAAAGCCGAAGATTGTGAGACATTAGCCATGAGAATTCCTATGGGATGGCGTGTGTACGGATTACAGGAAATTAAATGAAAATACATGCAAAGACCATTTTCCCCTTCCTTTCATAGATCAAATGTTTGATCGTCTTGTAGGGTATGAGTATTATTGCTTCTTGGATGGGTACTCGGGTTATAATCAAATCATGATTGCACCCGAGGACCAAGAAAATACCACTTTTACTTGCCCATATGGAACTTTTGCCTTTAGGAAGATGCCTTTTGGATTGTACAATACACCTGCTACGTTTCAGCGTTGTATGATGGTCATATTTGACGGTTTGATAGAAAAGATCATGGAGGTGTTTATGGATGATTTCTCTGTATTTGGTGCCTTTTTTGCTATTTGTTTATCTAACCTTGCTACTGTGTTAAAGAGATGCCAAGAAACTAATCTTGTCTTGAATTGGGAGAAGTGTCACTTCATAGTGAGAGATGGGATTGTTCTTGGCCATAATATCTCGGCCAAGAGATTGCAGGTGGATAGAGCAAAAATGGTGGTAATTAAGAAGCTTCCTCCACCTACGAATGAGAAAGGAGCGCGGTCCTTCCTTGGACACGCCGATTTTTATAGAAGATTCATAAAAGACTTCTCGAAATACTCCAAGCCCTTATCTCATTTTCTTGAAAAGGATTTTCCTTTTGTTTTTAATGAAGAATGTCTAACAGCTTTTCAGGTTTTGAAAGAGGCGCTTATTACTGCACCTATCTTGATCACACCGGATTGGACTCAGCCATTTGTACTTATGTGTGATGCGAGTGATTTAGCACTTGGAGTGGTGCTTGGGCAGTTGAAGGATAAGAAGTTCTGCGCCATTTACTATGCGAGTAAGACTTTCGATACGGCACAAAAGAACTACATGGTGACTGAAAAGGAGTTTCTAGCTGTGGTGTACACATTCAATAAGTTTCTATAGTATTTGGTTGGCATGAAGACTATAGTGTACACGGATCACTCTGCGATTCGGTACTTGATGGAGGAGAAGGAAACTAAGCCAAGGATCATTCGATGGATCATTTTTTTGCAGGAGTTGGATATGGAGATCCGAGATAAGAAAGGTACAAAAAATGTTTTGGCAGATCACCTATCAAGGTTGGAGACAAGGGAGCACTATGATGATTATTTCGAATACATAGAAGAGATGTTCCCTGATGAGATGATAATGGTGGTGTTTGTTGAAGGGGCTGAAAGAGCATGTGTAGTGGCTGCCCAAGGAATGGATCCATAGTATGTGGATTATGTGAATTACATTGCCGTAGGAGAAATCCTGAGAGATCTCAATCGATATCAACTTGTGTAATTCAAGAGGGATGTTGAGACTTTTATATGGTATGATCCTTTTGTCTACAAGATATGTATGGATTCCATAGTCCATAGGTGTATGCCTGAGATGGAGATGGAGAGCGTTCTTGACTTTTGTCATGCACAACCTAACGGGGGGCACTTCGGAGCTCAAAAGACGGCAGCTAAGGTACTTCAATCTGCTCTTTATTAGCCTACCTTGTTTAAATATTGTGAACATATGTGGCGTCATGCGATAGATGTCAAAAGATGGGGAACATAAGTCGAAGAGATGAGATGCCACTTCAGAAAAGCATTGTTGTAGAGATCTTCGATGTATGGGGATCGATTTTATGGGGCCTTTTCCTCCATCTAATGGATTTCTCTACATTCTTTTAGCAGTGCATTATGTTTCTAAGTGGGTGGAAAACATTCCCACTCTCGTGAATGATTCAAGGACTGTTTTATCTTTCTTAAAGAAACATATCTTTACTCGTTATGGAGTTCCTAGAGCACTAGTGAGTGATGGAGGGTCTCACTTCGTCAACAAACTTCTTGAAAAGGTGCTTAAGGATTATGGAGTCAAGCATAGGGTTACTACACCCTATCACCCTCAAGTGAATGGGCAAGCTGAAGTTTCCAACCGATAAGTAAAACAAGTTTTGAAGAAGGTAGTCGGAACCAATAGGAAGGATTAGGCTATGAAGCTCGATGATGTTTCGTGAGGGTTCCGGACTGCTTATAAGACAGTGTTGGATATGTCACCGTACCAAATCATCTATGAGAAGCCGTGCCACTTACCCGTAGAGATCCAGCACAAAGCTTTTTGGGCACTGAAGAGTTTGAACTTGTCTTTAAAGGATCAAAAGGAGTTGAAGATGACTCATATTCATCAATTGGATGAGTTCAGAAATCAAGCTTACAAGAACTCGGAGATCTACAAGGAGAGAATGAAGAAATGGCATGACTCGAAGATCTCATACAAGGAGTTCAAGCAAGGTGATGAGGTGTTACTTTTTAACTCTCGCTTGAAGCTCTTCATAGGGAAATTGATGTCGAAGTGGACGGGACCATTCATTATCAATTGTGCCTGCGGAGGGGGGAGTTTTGAGCTTATGGACAAAGATGGAGACATCATAACGGCGAATGGGCATCGTTTGAAGCATTACAAGTCGCCGGATGATGCTTGTGTTATCTTTGAGGATACCTTGCACTAGATTGGTACCATCATGACTCTCCGACGTTAAACATGAGTGCCTGTTGGGGGTATTCCCTCCCATTTTATTGCTTTAATTTCATTGGTGTGAGTAAGAAATTTTTATATTTAACGTGCTTATCATTCAGAAATTCCATCTCTTTGCAAACTTAGTTTTCACTATAGTTTCTACAAAGTTTGGGGGTGATGTACTTACCTCATCATAGTGCGGAGAATATGATCTTTTCTTTATAACGTTTGCTACGGAAGTTATTTTTTGTGGTATATTAAAACTTTAGCCGGTTTTGATGCATTGATTTTTTTTGCACTTTGGCTAGTGTTTAGTGGTGTGTTGTTTTTTTAGTGTATTTACGGAGTTACACTTGATGTTATATGGTTTTAAAGAGTTCTCTAGCTTAATTTTTTGATATCTTGATACTTGATGTTATCCTAGAGTTGAATGTTGTAGGTAGATACGAGAAGGGTACGAAGTTTAGTAAAGTTTGAGAGGCTGTTCGACCTTCAAGGGAGCTGTTCGACCAAGGCTATTTAATCGAGCAATGGTCGAACAACATGCATAATTCTTCCAGGGAGGTCGTTCGACTTAAACCTGGAAGCTCGACCAAGATGTTGTAGTCGAGCAACGGTCGAACAACGTGAGCAAAACTTACAGAGACTTTGTTCGACCAAATAGTGGTTGCTCGACCAGGAGTGTTAAGTCGAACAATGGTCGAGCAGGACAGAGGAGAACAGGAGGCACGACGATGCAGGTTGGTCGACTTCCAGCACCTGTTCGACCGACAATTTAGGTCGAACGAATGTCAAACGAAATGCACAAAATGTCCAGAAAGGTTGTTCGATTTCGACTGTGTTGTTCGACGAAGGAGTTTAGTCGAGCAACGGTCGAACAAAGTGCACAAAACTTACAGAGGATTTGTTCGACCAAACAGTGGTTGCTCGATCAAGATATGAAAGTCGAGCAAAGGTCGAGCAAGTCAGGGCAAAACAGAGACTCGATTACATGAGTTGCTCGACTTCCACATGTTGTTTGACCATAAGATTTAGGTCGAACGGAGGTCGAGCTAGACAATTTGAAGGGTCAGATCTGGGTCGTTCAACTTACAGATCTTGTTCGACCATCCCTCACAAGTCGAATGGGAGTCGAATGGAGACAGGAGCAGTTTAAAAAAGGTAAAATTTCATTCTGTTCGACACAAAAATATTCACCCTTTCTCGAGCACCATTTCCAAAACTGTAATTTCTTCCTTTTAACCTCTTTTCTACATCTAAGTCTTTCCTTAAGTTCTTCCTTTTAACCTCTTTTCTATACCTAAGTCTTTCCTCCCACACACTTCACATCCGAATTCGAGGGTTTGCAAGATCCATTCTCGGGTTTTCACTCAAATTTTTGGGAATTTCGCTCTCGTTCACCACACGCGCACCATGTTCGACAAAGGTATGTTTTCTCTCACTATTGATTCTCGAATTTCATTGTGGATGATTGTTCAAGATTTGGTGAGTGGAGTTCACTTAGTTTGGGTTGGTTTGATTGTTGAATTGCTTGAGTTTTTATCCAACATTGCATTCGAAATTTTCTTGAATTGTGCTTCGTTGAATTGTGAAATATTCATGAAATTAATGTTGTATGAAGCATGGGCTTGAGTTTAATTGCGAATTATGCATATGGGTTCGTTGAATTTGGGTGATTTTATGGTGCAATTGAGGGTAGAAGTTGAGCATGTTTTAAGTGTTGACTTGGTGAAAGTTGGAGTTGATTTGATATTATGTTTGTGTGGAGTAGTGTTAGATTAATTTGATCTTGATATTCTTGATTGAAAGTGTTAGTTTAGAGTTCAATTGTGACTGATAGATACTTGAAATTAAGTTCAATTGGATACATGAATTTGAAGTCTTGAGAAGGATTCATGTTAGACTTAGGCTTGTTATTTGTTTATCTCTTCTCTTTTTGTTGCGTATTGAAGTAACTTTTGTAGGAAAATAGAGTGCTTCTTCTTCAAAGAGGAAGGGAAATAAGTCAGTTAGTCAAGAAAATCAAGATGGATAAAAGAAAGCCAGATAAAAGAAAAATGCCAGCGGATTTTGGGATTAAGATTGGAGATTGGGAAGAGAAACGGGAGCTTTGGAATGCAATCTCTCTAAAGATCAGAAGGACGAGGTATCAAGATGATCGTGCCATGATGGACATGAACATCATCAACGACATTCGTCGGATGTTTAATCAAGCGGGCATAGCAAAATTCATGGAGATGAAGAGGGAGACTTACTTTCACATTACTGCGGAGGTCTTATGCACGTTGATAGTTGAGCGTAGTGACAGATATCTTCCGTATGGTATTTGGATGCAAATAGGTGGACAAGAGCAAACTATGTGGGCTCGAGAGTTAATGAGATAATTGGTTGTGAGAACGTGGTTGGAACGGAGAGTGATGACTTCAAGCCGAAAGAGTTTTGTAGAGCTATCACAGGGAGGCAAGAAAATTACAACTCCAACACTTCGAAGGTTGCTTTCATTCGCAACCCCGTGATTGCTTACATGGACCAGATTTTGGGAAACACATTGTTTGCAAGGTCCGAAGGGAGCAATATTCCGAGAGGGGAACTCTATGTCTTATGGTGCATGTTCAATGGAGTTTGCTTCAACGTAGCAGCCTACTTTTTCCATCAGCTTTACAAGTTCAAAATGCATGGATTTTAGAGAGTAAACATTGGGGGGCTGATCACCATTATAGTGGAGTATTACAGGGTTGACTTGAGTAGGCATGCTCCTATTCGAGGTGATCCGGACTTGATCTTGACATCATGTGTCAGGATGGGACTTATTGAGCGAGTGGATAATACTTGGATGTTCATCCGAGAGAAGGAGCCTCGAACACTTCAGTTTCCATTGGTTATAGATGATCTTACCACTGTGAGGAACAATAATAATTTGTTGATGAATACTACGGAGCACATAGTGATCTCGGAGACATGCTTGGGAAGAGGAAATTAGCTTGGATGAGGATATGATTCTAACTGGAGACCCAGCTGATTTTGAAGAAGAGGAGCCACAACCACCACTTGCGTTTGACTATCAGGAGGATATGCCTCCGGTACAGCCTCAACAGCCCCTTGAGCAGGAGTTTTTTGAGCAACCACCACAGCCACAGCCGCAGCCGCAGCAAGAGTATTGTATGGCCCAAGATCAGTTTTATCGGGAGCAATTCCGATTAATGCACGAGTACTTCGCCACACTCAATGCGAACCAGCAAGAAACAAACAGACAGCTGGTGCTTGCGAATGTTAAATACGCCTCACTTAATGTACGCTATGATACGATGGATGATCGGTTGAGGCAGTTATAAAACCATGAGCACTTGATGGCTCGGAATATCAGTGATCTCCATCGAGCAGTTGATCAGTGGCGAGCGGAAAGGAGTGATGATGATGATGATGGGGAGGATGATGGTGATGCTCCGGAGGAGTAGAACTGCCAGGTCTTTTATTCTTTTCTGATTCTTCTCATCCCCATTCTCTCTTACACTTTACAGGTGCAAGCTTGAGTGTTTTGGGTGTAGTGTGTGATTCATGTGTGAGTGGCATGTATCTGATGATATTGATGATGATTGACTGATTGTGGAAAGTTGTTTGCTTGGAATTGATTAGTGATGACGATTCATGATATGTATGGGCTCTTATTTTGATGCATGTTGATTTGTTGATGACGAGCATGTTCTATTTGTACGTGTAGTTCATAGAAAATTAATATTGATTGTATGTTTTGAAGATTGCTTAGGATTCTATTAACCCTGGGAGGATTTGAGCCTTGTTGATTATGCTATATGCGTGATTGTTTATTATTGAGATTCATTTGTATACTCGTATTCTAGAACTTTACTTGGAGTCTTGTGTGAAATCTATAATTGATAGATGCTAGGAAATGATCTTAGGCCATTATTGTTAATTGAGTTACTTAGCCAAATTTATCCTACCTTATTATATGATATCATTGGAAGCCCTTTTGAGCCTTTAAGCTTTTTCTTTAGCTAACCTTGATAATGAGCCGTTTACCTTTTGAGCCTTGAACACCTATTACTAGTAAAGAGTGGAGGTAGATGAATGCTCTATGAAGTTTTGAAGAGGAATAGAAGGAGAGATTTGGTGAAATCAGAATCGAGAGACAAGAGGTTAAATCTTGCGAGGGATAGTGCCTGAAACCGGTATCCTAAATACTAGAGAGGGTAGTGCCCGAAACTGGTACCCTTATACTTGGAGAACACCGGAATTGATATTTTACTGTGGAAAAGAGATTGATCCAAGTAAAGATGGAGGAATGGCGTATGAACGTGATTGTTAAGTCGAAGAAGTGAAGAAAAGAGCAATTGAAAAACGATATACCAAGGTAATTCTTTACTAGTAAAGTTAGTCACTTGTCTATATTCTTCCACCTTTACCAAAGAGCCAACATTACAACCTTTAAGCAAGTCCTTTGTGATCCTAGTATTGAGTCGATTATGGATGGATTTTGAGACCTTGGTCAAGCTTATGGTCACGCGAGTATATGAATTGAAATTGAGCGTCGATATTAACCATAAGGTGTACATCTTTTACACTTGAGTGAGATAATAAATACTTACCCGTGAGCTAGATGACTTAGCACTGGTAGAAGTATTGTGAATAATTGATGTTTTAATGTGAATGAAAGGTATGATGGTTGCATGTTTTGAATTAATATAATTGCATGTGTTAGGATATGTTGCACTTGATCTTGTGATTACACTCTCTGGATTTGTTTGAATTTCGTTGCCTTGGGACGAGCAACATAAAAATTTTGGGGATTTGATGAGAGTGTAAATTCACTTATTTTGGGCTCTGATTTGCGTGGGAATGGAGTACGACTGAGTCTTTTATTGAGACTAATCGGTACGTTTATGGAAAAGTCACGAATCAAAGGTACAAGGGCTGTTTGAGCATAATTGTATAGAAAAATGAGTTTAAAAGGCTCGTAATTGAAAGACACAATTTTAGAGGCAAGGTTCGAGTGTCGTTCGACCAACATCACTGTGGAAGAACAAAGGAGGCCAAGTCGAGCAAATTGTGCAGATCCGTCCAGAGAGCTAGCTCGACTTGGAAGTGTTGCTCGACCAACATCGGCTTGGTCGAGCAGATGAGCGAAGGTCGAACAAACTGTGAATATTATATAGAGAGTTTGTTCGACTTAGAGGTGTTGCTCGACTAACATCAGGTTAGTCGAGTAGAGAAGGCAAGTTGAATGGAATATGCGAAATTGTCCAGTGAGCTTGCTCGACCAATTGCTCGAGTTGAAGGCCGTGTTCGACAAGTCCAGGCTTGGTCGAACGGGATTTCACTGCTGCTATTTATGGTAATTCTGGATGTTTTTTTACCAAATTTGACGTGTGCTTCAAGCAAAGGCCCATCCTAAGTCCATAAGGAGGTCCTATGAGTATAAAAGAAGAGCTTTTGCATGAGAACAAAACACGACACACATCATTCATCCATCTACTACCGAAACCCTACCATCATTCGAAGGAGTCGTGAGGAGAGGTTCGTCTGGCTAGTCAAATAAGATCATACCAACTAGCCATGATTGTTCCTTGATCAATCATGGGCTAGAACCACCCCGGTAGTTCTAGGGTTGTGAAAGTTTTATGAGTTAATTGAATTTTCATGTGTAAACTCCGTACAACACTACTTGTGGTTTATTTTATATAAGATTGTATTTTTAATTCATACTTACGGTCGTTTTGTGCATCATTAATTGTTATGTAGAGTTTGAATGCATCTTTTGGTTATTGATTGAGTGTGTTCACCGCTGAGCAGGATTATATGTTATAATTCTAGTGAAGGGATTCCGAAGTCTTATTCGAACTATCTTATATAAATACTTATTGATTGAACTATGTTTAGGTTAATAAGTAGGATAAAGAGTATAACTTTGCAGTACCTATAAAGGGAGATCAAATCGGGTGAGAGTCCTAAGTGAACGGGAAATAATTGATTATGATAGTACCTAGAAAGGGGGTGAAGTATACATCTTGCTCCGAGGATATTCACACGTGTCATACGCTTGCTTACTTGTGTCTATAGAGTACGCTTGCATGGTTTAGTAATGCATCCATATTCCACAAGGTAGAGTCGGACATCAACACATGGAAATGAGATTAACAATTAAAATCGGATGACCTGAAGAACTACTCTATTACTTACTTGATCACAACTGAATTTTCTCCATTGCTTGCTTATTTACTTTGCTATCTTTACTTATATGTTCTTTAGTTTTGTAACCAAATCAAATCCAATTTTTCACATAATCTTAGTTAATTAGAACATAATTAAATTGATAATCATCCGTCTCTTGGGTACGATAAATACTTGGTCACCTATCGAAACTATAATTGATATCCTTATACTTGAGGATTAATTTTGTGTGTTGAGAAAACGCCCATCAGCATGCTTCTTGAAAAATATTATATGTCTCTTTCCCAAATTTACAGAAATCTTCCTAACATGTTGGTCCTCGCACTTAATGATCGAAACTGCAAATAAGACAAATAAAAATAAGAACAATTAAATAAAAAAATATTAAAAATAGTGTTTATGAAATATAAAGAAAACATAAAAAAATCATAAGATAAACCAAAAAAAAAAGAATGATGCCTCAAATTATAATATTTGAACCTGAAAACAAAATTAAAAAGGAGAACAAAATACAGAATATTAATAAATAAAAATAGGGTTCATAGAATTATTATAAGGCAAACAAAAAAATTGAAGAAAAAAAGATAGATAAAAAAAATAATGATACTTTAAATATGAGAATGATTGAACTTAAAAATAATATAAAATAAAAGTATAAGAGAAGATAATAAAAATTAAACTATAAAAATAGGGTTTATAGAATTATATTAAAAAACACACAAAAATCGAAGAGAAAAAAATAAGATAATAAAAAATGAAAAAGAATTATACCTTTAAAGAGAATGATTGAACATGCATATAAGATCAAATAAAAGTATAAAAGATAAAAAAAAATTAGAGTAAATCATAAATAATATAAAAGTAGAATCTGTAAAAGATAAGAAAAAGAAGAAGTATTAGAGAAAAAACAAAAAGAGGATTTAAAAAAATAACAAAAGATAGAATATTAAAATATAAAAATAGGGTTCATAGAATAATTATAAAAACAAAACACAAAAATTGAAGAAAAAAATAAAAGAAAAAAATTAAAAAAAAGAGTGATACCTCAAATGAGAATGATTGGAAGTACAAATAAGATCAAATATGAGAATGATTAAACCTAAAAATAATATCAAATAAAATTATAAAAGAAGTTAAAATAAATTAAATTATAAAAATATGGTTTATAGAATTATTAAAAAAAATAAAAATCGAAGAGAAATAAAATAAAATAACAAAAATTTAAAAAGTATAAAGATAGCTTTAAGGAGAATAATTAAACCCGCATATAAGATCAAATAAAAGTATAAAAGACAAAACAAATTAGAATAGATTATAAATAATATGAAAGTAGAATTTGTAAAAGAGAAGAAAAATAAAAGCATTAGAGAGAAAAAGTAAAAAAAAAAAAAAAAAAAGAGGAAGAGTGTAAGAATTTGATTAGGTAATGAAAAAATTTATATAGAATGATTTTAAAGAATGAACGACTGCAGTTGAAAGCAAATATTTATAGAGACGATTCTTATGAAAATAAAATTGATATATTAGTTGAAATTAAGTATATATTGATTAAAAATTAATCAAATTTATATTAAATTAAATAAATACAAAAGTAAAATTTAAATAATAAAATTAATTATTAGTATAATTTAATTTTATGATTAAAATCAAAGAAAAATCATATGTGCTATGTATATTAAATTAAATTATAATAATATATGAATATGGATTGATATAATAATTTCAATTAAGCACATATTGATAAAAAAATTAGTTAAATATGACAAAAATATCTCTTATATTTACCAAATTTATATTGTTAAATAAAAATATAAAACTTAAATAACAAAATCTATTATTAGTATAATTAGATTTTATGATTGAAATAAAAATATTAATTGAACAGTCAAGATTAAAATTGAATTATTTGTAAATAGAGTAATATTAAAAAAATTGAAAAAAATTGATATATTAATTGAAATTAAGCATATAATGATTAAAAATTAATCAAATTTATATTGTTAAATTAAATAAATACAAAACTAAAATTTAAATAATAAAATTCATTATTAGTATAATTAAATTCTATGATTGAAATCAAAGGAAATTCATATGTTCTATGTATATTAAATTAACTTATACTCCCTCCGTCCCATAATACTTTTCCCACTTTCCCCATTTGTTTGTCCCACAAAACATTTCACCTCCAAAAAAAAGGAAACACCACTTTATCATTACTTTATACTTTTTAATTACCTAAATATACTACAATACCCTCCAAAGTCAATAGAGTTGGTCAAAAAGTGCAACTTTTCTTAAACAATGTGGAACAGTAAACGTGAAAAGTTTTCCGGGACGAAGGGAGTAATAATATATGAATATTGATTGATATATTAATTTAAATTAAGCATATAGTGATTAAAAATTAGTTAAATATGCCAAAAATATCTATTGTATTACCAAATTTATATTTTTAAATAAAAAAGTAAAATTTAAATAACAAAATCCATTATTAGTATAATTAGATTATATGATTGAAATAAAAAATATTAATTGGACAATCAAGATTAAAATTGAATTATTTTTAAATAAAGTAAAATTGAAAATAAAATTAGAAGTTTAGGTTTACTTTTATATATGTATAGATAGATTTAATTATTTTAATTACTTAAGTAATCCATACTTTTTTTTAAATATTATATATTCCACGTAAAAAGTAATGGGAAAGACTTGTGTGGATAACTTTTATATAACAAAAAGTATGATAAATTACTAAAGGTTTAATTCGATACAACGCCAAAATCTTACCAGCCTTTTACACATGAACAACAAAAACTGTCCTAAACAGGATTTTCATACAGGTGTTGCATGGCTGTCGTCAGTTCATGTCGTGAGATGTTTGGTCAAGTTCTTTAACGAGCGAAACCCTCGTTTTGTGTTGCAGAGACATGCGCCTAAGGAGAAAGTCTTTGGACAGAGAAAGACTCAGCATTCGGGCGATCTGCCCGGTGGTGTGGTATGAGGTTTGTTCAAATTACCAAATAATTTTTTTGGTTTGAAAACCACCAACCACTCCTTTTGGTTTATTTTTTATTTGAACATTAATAAAAATACATCTTTTTAAAAAATAAAGAGGAATGAAAATGATAATAAAATCCATGTATTTAACATTTTTAAATTTCAGTATTTTTTAAAAAAAAATTAAATGTAAAAAACTAGGGTTAGAGAAAAAAATTTTAACATGAAAATGATATCAATACCTAAACATTTAATATTGTATATTTAAATTTTACTATTTTATTTAATTTTTTTATATTTCAATACCTAGGGATTAGATTTTTTTTTTAACATTAAAAAATAAAAATAAACTCTCTTATCCCAATTTTCTACATTTAAAAAAAAATTTAAAAAAATAAATTAGTGAAATTTAAAAATACAATATTAAATACATGAGTATTAATGTCATTTCTTTACATCTTTATTTAAAAAAGGGGTATTTTTATCAATAATCAAATCAAATACAAGTTAAAGAAGGTAATTGTTAGTTTTTTAAAACATTGGATTTATTTGATAGTTTGGATAAATCTCGAGAGAGATTTTGGTAATTTATTCTAAAAATTAAACTAAATTAATAAAAAATAATAATATTATTTCGTTAACAATTTATAATATAAATGAAAAGTGATAACATTTTATAAATATATTTCACGTATGTTTTTGCACGGAATTAAATAAAAATTTTCTTTTTTATACATAAAATAAGAAAGAGATTAAACATTTCAATTAATTTAATAAAAAATGCGTGTAGAGTTATTGAGATATGTGAAAAAAAAAGTATGTATTATATTTGGATGTGTGTGATAAATAAGAATTATTATAGTGTATCTTTTAACATTTTTAGTAAAAGAAAAAGGTGAAATACTTTGTGAGAAATACACAAATAAAATAAAAAGTGTAAAATACTCTTGGGACAAAATAAATTTGCATAACATTACGCAGGGGCATATGAGAAATTAAATATATAAAGAAAAAGAAATATTAATTTATTTTTAAATATTTAAAGTAGAGTCACTATTAGTATTGGTGACTCCACTATTCATTGTCAGAAGTTACAATAAAGTCATCACTACAAATGGTGATTTTACTTATTTTTTAAATTTTTTTACTCTTCTATGGCAAAAGTTTTTGTAATGATGTATATTTAATTAAATTTGCCATATATAGGGCTAATACTGTAGTGCATCTAGGTGCACCCCAAGATACGGTGCACCTACTTTTAGAAATGTATACAATTATGGATAAAAACGGAAAAATTACTCATAGGTACACACTTTGTACCCCTAATTAATATAAGATATTGATTTAAAAAAATTACTCTCACATACAAAATATTAAAGTAAAATACCTAATATAACCCTAAACTTATATACTTTTAAACCATAAACCCTAAACTCTCACCCAACGTCGGACCGCCGCCGTTGTCGGCCGGTCGCCGGACCGCCAGCTGGCCGATCTCTGGACCACCGCCGGACCACTGGCCAGCAGCTGAAAAGTCGTCGGACTGCTGCCGCAGCCGTCAGCCGATCAGTGGAAAGTCGTCGGACTGACGCCGGTCGGTCGTCGGGCCACCACCGATCTGCCGGCCGGCCGCCGAAAAGTCGTCGGAACGCCGGACCACTACACTTTTTTGCTGCATATACTTTTTTTTACTGCACATACTTTTTTTACTGCACACACTTTTGTTGCACACGAACTTTTGCTGCACACAAACATTTATGTGCAGCACATGTGTAAGGGTAATATTGGAATATCACTATATATTTATGTTGTTAGTAGTAATACTTTTGTATTTTTGTATCTCGTAGTAATTAAGGATTTTTTAATGTACCTAGTAGTAATCCTCCCGAATAAAAACATATACAATTATGAACAAAAATGTATACATTTTGTTAATGAATTTTTTGTTAATTTTTTTAATGAAAATTTGAGTATAAAAAAATATACAATTATTAAAAAATATGTATACACTATTGAATAAAAAATTATGCACATATGGATGCTAGTTTTTTTAATAAAAAAATGAGTGTGAAAAAAGTATATAATTATTAAAAAAAATATGTATACAAGAATAAAAATTTATACAGATATTAATGCTTGTTTACATGACACCGTGATCCAAAATCTCACACTTTCTAAAAGTTGTACATTTGTATTAAATGCTATACTCCCTCCGTCTCCCTTGATACATATCATTTTGTCATTTTGGTCTGTTGCAAGATAAAATATTTATTTATTTATTTTATTAATGTGACCAACAAAATAATATTATTATAATCAACTCACTACACATGGGGCTCACACTTATGAACACTAATACAACTACTCACTACACATTAAAATATTATGACCTTCAATCATACTCTTTAATGTACGTGCAAAAAACAAATGAATACGAGGGACAAAGGAAATATTCTTTAATATAAAAACTTGAGAGCAAATAGCATGGGACCGGTTCCACAAAATTAAATTTAGGACCGGATCTTGACAAGCTAAATGGGAAAAAAAAATATTTCGCGGATCCTCTACAAGCTAAACGGGCAAAAAAAATATTTCGCGAATCCTCTCTTATCCAAAAACTTAAAAGTGGATCTAAGTATCTCTGTCCCCATCCTCTATCTTCTCTTACTCTCTCCGTCCGATTCTCTAAATATTGCCTCAGCCGTTGTTACGCCACTGCCTGGGTATCTCAGGAATACATCGAAGTCACCCGCACACTATCGCCAATCGCGCATTGTTGTCGCTATTTCAATCGAATCAAAATTCAATGATTAGGAAATTGAAAGATATTCTTGTATCATCAAATGTAAATAAATCTCTGGAATTGAATGAGAATCTTGCATATTTGGTTCTCCTGTATCTGCCATTGGAGAGGAAGGGTTCTGGCAGGCAACTCATGAGTAATTCACGAGTCATTTGGCATGAGAAAATTCAATTCAAATGATAAGAGCAAAGATTTTTGCTTCATTTTGAGAACCATAGACATGCAAAACGGAACAGAAGCTCACATAAAGTAGTGCTGGTTTATGCAAGTGTAATGTTGAAGCCCACAGGAACTAGTAGAATTTTGATGTTATGCGTCGACCTCGCGATCCATCTTTTCTGCTCGCGCTGTTGTGTTTGGGTGTTGGTTGTGTAATTCTTAGCTTTGTTGAAGGGAAATCTATTCCTCCCCCAATCCTAAAATCCCTCTCGGACAAGAGAATTAATTCACTTTGTCGATTTTGGGATTCCTGAGAAGAATCATCTGTTTCCTTTTGAAGAATTGGGGCTTACCAAGCATTGTTTACATGGCTGTCAAGATTCTCAAACAACCGAAGTGAAAGAATTTTGAGCAGGCTGAGTTAGGTCGTAAGGTTCTTGGAATTAAGAAAATGGTATGGCTAACGGATGCTTCGTTTTCCCAGAGGCACGAGAAGATTAAGTGTACGATGAGACTTTCTCACCACAGATAGTTCTTTTAGCAAGGATCAAGAAGATGATGAAGCAGGAGACAACGAAGAGGGTGATTCTTCGACCAAATTGCAGATAAAAGGGATTCTAAAATGTCCATCAACACGTTTGCAGAGCAACTGTACATCCCCGTCAAAAGAAGGATCTCCTACGATAACAACAACGGCGTTGAGACGAGCAAACTCAAAAGGGTGTAATGTAAGGTTTAAGGGTGATGATGAAACTGTTGTGAATAGTTAACAGAGGGGTTTTCAATGTGAATACTAGGTAGAGCTTTATATAAACTTGTAGCTTTTGAAACTGTTGTGTATATAAAAGAGGATCTCTTAAGTATGGTTCCGATTCAGGGGACGATGCAAAAGATGCTTTGATCTTTTGATGTTCTGGACAATGTTAATTGGGGCAGCTTTGATGTTTTGGCATTTGCGAAAATTCTTTATGAATGGCGTAGTTGAAGTTCTTACAATTTATACATACTTTGCACTACGGCTGGGATGGACACTGGAAATGAAATAATGAATGCCTTTATTTGTTATTCTCTTATTATGAGGTTCTAATGTAGTTCTTGTCAATGGAAATTTATTGTTACGATAAGTAAAGAATAATTATTTTTATTATAAAGAGTGATCTAATTAATTTTAAAGAGTAATCTAAATGTTTATATAAAGTGATCTATCAACTTATAAAATGTATACATTTTAATTTTTCACAATACATGATTTTATTTTCAAAATTATAGTCTCAAATGAAAGAGTGTACCAATTAATTCCAAAGAATAATCTAATTATTTCTACAAGTGATTTATAAACTTACAAATTAAAGAGTATCCCAATTTATTTTAAAGAGTGGTCTAATTTATTTTAAATAATAATCTAATTTTTTCTACATAATGATCTATCAACGTATCCATTGCATTCACTTTAATTTTTCACAATCCATAACTTTTTTTTTGTTTTAAATCAGAATTTCAAATTAAAGAGTAACTCAATTCTTTATTGTAAAGAGTAATCCAATTAATTTTAAAGGGTGATTTAATTTATTTTAAAGAATAATCTAATTATTTTTATATAGTGAACTATCAACGTACCCATTGCATTCAATTTAATTTTTCACAATACATGACTTCATTTTTTTTAATTAAAGTTTCAAATTAAAGAGTAACTCAACTTTTTATGAAAAGTAATCCATTAAAAAATAATAATAACATCAATATAAAAGGTAATCTAAAAGTTTGTTCATAGTAACCTAATTCAGTATAAAAAATAACCTGAAAAAAGTAACTCAAAAAATGTTTACCAAACATATCCAAGAGTAACCGCCGTCTTAGTCGAACACCACTCCCGGAAACACGCCCACCACCATCTCTTTTTGAAAACTCAAACATTTCTTGTAGAGATGAAAAGATGACTGAAATTGAATGTATGTATTTCTGCACAAACCAAATCAAGTAAGCCTCTTAAAAGTCCCTAATTTTTTATGTTGGGGTTTAATCCAATTTTTCTCTCCACACGAAATGTTATTGAGAAGTTGTTTCACTCCATCAGACACTTCTAAGGCTGATTTTTCATATTTGATTTCTCTCTTTTATCCACTATTATTGAAACAAATAACAATTCAATTCCCCTATTACACCACATGTGACATCTAATGTTACATGTGGTGTAATGGATGACAAGTGATTTAGCCATAATAATAATGGGTAGCTTTTAAATACATTAAAATATTAATATTAATACTATCAAACTTTACCATTATATCAACATGGCTGACGTATATACAAATGAACTATTAGTACAACGGAGCTCTTAGGTGTATAATTTTTTTAATTTTTTTAATGAAATGCCATAAATAATTATTTTTCTAATGGTTAGTAGTTTCAATTTGAAGTTATTCAGTTAATTGTACTTCAAATCTTTAATTTAATAGAAATCGTACATCCCCATACGACATTGTATAATTTTATACATTACATGTTTCTGAAATTTGGTTAAGACCTAATTGAGCATCCTTAATAAGGATTCCTTAATTCATTGTAATCGCATTTCACACCCATTACACCCCATGTAACATTAGATGTCACGTGGGGTGTAATAGGGGATCTCATGTGAACAAACAAGGGCAATGGAATCTCTTAATTAACTTCTCAGCCTTAGAATTCATGGAGTTGTTTAAACTGTGGGGATTTGGTGCATATGTATGTATGCCTAGTATGATCTGGATTATGTTTACAAATTAGCTCCTCTAATCTTGCTTAGATTGTGAGTTTTGATGAGAAGAAGAAGCGGAAAAATCAACGGTTCTATTAGCAAGGTTGCCAATCGGGTGAGAGAAATTGGATGATAAAAGTCGATGCTCTTGATATGGATGAGGAGATTTTGAGAAGGGTAATTTTTTTTCAATGGAATTGAATGATCTCATTTGATCATTTGAATATCATACTGTAACAACAAATTTTATATTTATAATAAAATAAATACAAATTGGGTACAAAGATAATTTTAGATAGATTTAATTTTGAGAATATGTAAGCGAGTTACAATCTCAATCAATAGATTTAATTTTGAGAATATATAAGCGAGTTACAATCTCAATCAATCCTCTGATTCTTCTCTCGAACCAATTTAGACTTTGACTTGACTTTGACTTGACTTTTGTGTGTTGACTTTGACTTGTTTGACTGAAGTGTATGCTGATTGTCTTGACAGCACGTGTTGACTTGACTTGTGTGTTGAGTCAGATCTTCAAACGAAGATTGTCCAAGCTCGAGTGTGTAGTCTTGAACGTTGATCCGGAGACATTTGACCTTTGTTCGGATTAACATTGACTAGAGAGTCTTCTTCGAAGAACACTTGATATGTGGGACTTGAAGCCTTGATCCCGGATTAGTACTTGTTCTTGACTTGAATCTTGCTTGATGTCTTGAATATCTTGAGCTTGAAGCTTTGGAGGCTTGAAGACTTGAAGATTCGTTGAAGATCTTGAGCTTGAAGCTTTAGAGGCTTGAAGACTTAAAGCTTTGTTGAAGATCTTGAGCTTGAAGCTTTGAAGACTCGAAAGCCGCTTGAAGCTTTGAAGACTCGAAGGCCGCTTGAAGGCTTGAAGATCTTCGAAGATCACTTGAAAACTTGAGCTTGAAGATTTGAAGATCCGAAAGTCGCTTGAAGCTTTGGAGGCTTGAAGCTTTGAAGACTCGAAGGCTTCTTGAAGGCTTGAAGATCTTCAAATATCACTTGAAGACTTGAGCTTGAAGACTTGAAGATCCAAAAGTCGCTTGAAGCTTTGGAGGCTTGAAGCTTTAAGGACTCAAAGGCCGCTTGAAGGCTTGAAGATCTTCAAAGATCACTTGAAGACTTGAGCTTGAAGACTTGAAGATCCTCGAAGGCCTTGAGCTTGAAGCTTTGAAGATGCTTTGAAGATCGCTTGAAGACTTGAAGATCCTCGAATGTTCTTGAGCTTGAAGCTTCCAAGACTTGAAGATCGCTTGAAGTTCTTCGTTCGTTCTTCGCTTGAAGATCTTGAGGGAGCTTTACTCGTGTTCTCGATCTCTTCAAGAGCATTTTTTCGAGTGCTTCAATGTGTGTATTTCCGTCTTCTTTGAATAAATGGCGGAGACCCCTTTATATAGGTGAGGAAAGGAAGTCCAGGTTATTGGGCCTCACTTAACGGGCTTGGGGCCTCCAACTTGCTAGACCATAATCGGGCCTACTTGATTTGGACCTGATTTAATTTATCTGGGCTTATTTGACTTGAGTCAAACCTCATTTGAATTGGACTTATTTGACTTGGGTCAGACCTCATTTAGTTCAAGCCCACTTAATTTGTTGGGCTCAAATTATTTATTAATTTGCTTTAGGAATTAATTTATTTAAATTTCAAAATAAATTAATATTTAATCAATAAAATCCACGTGTCGCCATTTAATTGGACCTTAAATTTTAATTGCTTACAAATGCCCCCTTGCGATTTGTTCATGAACGGCATGTCTTGATGTGAAGGAATCGCAAAAGTTCGTTTCTTTTCTCTTACATTTGTAATTTGAGCCTTTAAACATCATGTAATAATAATTACACAATTGAATTGTTTTATCCAACATGTAAAATCTTTGTCCAACTTGGCCCAATCTTGATTTACCTAGTGGCCCAATTCCAAGATTATGAGAAAACGTGAAGTTGGAAAGATTTGTTTCCTGCTTATTAGGATGATTATGTAAATCTTACCCCAATCAGTCTGCAATCAATCTATCTTGCTGGCGATTTTGTAAATTGCATTCAAATCAATCAAGTTAATTTATAATAAAAGAAATTTCTTAAATCTTGAGAGATTTCAATCATGCAAATAATTTCCCTAATTTGTTGCAAGCTCCTCAGTATATAATAGGAGGCCCGGTTCATTCAAAGCAGATAGTAAGAATTGATATTCCTGTTTCTTTCTTTTCTTTTTTTTTTTTGTCTAATGCCTTCGCGCATTCTTCCTGTCTCCTGCAGATTCCCGGGGATCCCCAACATACAAAGCACTTAATCCGCTTCAATTAATCACTGTAAGTCTTCAATTTTATTTTCTCCTTTAATTGCTTCTTTATTTCATTATGCATGCATAGGCTCCTGCTTTTTCCTTAATCTGCCCCCTTCACTATTTCACTACTCAAAGAATGAGTAAGCCTTATGGGTGAGTAGAATATACATTTGTCTTCTCTTTACAGCGCAACAAAACCAGACAACAATTGTTACTTCTGATTTAATCCGGGGGAGAAGACGACTATGACAACGAACCTGCGGCCTTAGAGATGGACAACCAGCAACCAATCCGACAGGATGGCGATGCACAGGGGTGTTCGCAATAAGCCACGAGATTCCGATAGTGGTGTTGCGACGGCTAGCAGATTCGTCGAGGCGACAGCGCTCATCAGTGGCAATGCGGCGAGCTCCGGAGGAAGGTCTGGCCGGCGTGGTGGTGATCGCAACAAAGCGGCAGTGAGTGTATCTGTTGCAGCAGATCCGATTTTTACCGATGGCGCCCTGCTTCCAATGAAGGTTTGATGGCGATGAGTGGAGGCAGCAGCTACGATTCGTCCTTCAACGCGGCATCTCCCGGCAATGAGGGAACAACTCCCAGCAGCGGCCAGGGGACAGCAATCCAGCAGCAAGATGGTGATGATGGTTGACGGAGAGGTGGTCCCGACAACCGGAGAAGAGTTTGACGTCGGCAACTTTGATTTGGAGATGAGAAGGCAATGATTCCCAGCAGCGGACGACGATGGTGATGGCAGCTTCAGTTTGTCCTCCAGGGCACCATCTCCGGCGAGGATAGAAGACCCAGCGCGGCCGTGCGGCTGGGCTCGTGATCTCTGGCAGCGGCGCGCTCTTCTTTGGCCCACCCCATTTTTTCTCAGATCTTCTTGTCTTTTGAAGGAATAATAGTTCACGTGATTTTTACTTGCAGGAGAGAAGAATATTATTCACCTTCCTTTCTGGAGAAGAATTAATTACTCAATTTTGCCTTCCCAATTTTTACTTTCAACTTTAAATCACGTGACTTGATTAAATAGTTTGGATCACCACTTGAGATCTTTCACATTTTGGGCTCAATTTTTTCCAATCTTGATTGTGGGCTTATTTTAAGAATCCTAAAGCAATTTGGACTCTAACTTAAATCCTCCTTGGCCTTTCTAATTAATTAAGTCAATTAGTTAGACTAATATTAATTTTGGGCCCATGTCATTCACATAATTAATTTGGACTTAACTCAAATTAATTTCATGAATTTTAATTCCTCAATTATCATGTGAACAACTATATATCATAGACATATTCGAAACATTTTTCTTTCATTGGTAATATCCTCTTCTCTTAATCTGCATCTTTATTAGATTTCCTTGTATTTTTTTTATTTTGCTGCATTCACGCTTTAACTTTCTTTAATGCTCCATCTTGCTAATGAATTTGTTGTGATCTTTTTATGCGGAATGGATGGGCAGCTATCGACTGGAACAAGACCGGCTTAGAAACTCTTCCTTGGTCTCGAATCAACGACACAACATTGGCCTTGCAAAATGGCATCACATCGACCTCATGACTCTTCCTTTAGAGAGAATTGATAGAGCAATATTAACATCACTACTCTTCCTTGAGATGGGATCGACGGAGCAACATCAACATCGCCACTCTTCCTTGAGATAGAATCGACAGAGCAACACCAACATCGCCACTCTTCCTTGAGATGGAATCGATGGAGCAACATCAACATCGCCACTCTTCCTTGAGATGGAATCACAGAGCAACATCAACATCACCACTCTTCCTTGAGATGGAATCGACAGAGTAACATCAACATCGCCATTCTTCCTTGAGATGGAATCGACGGAGCAGCATCAACATCGTCATTCTTCCATTAGATGGGATCGACAGAGCAACATCAACTTTCTTGTGATGGAATTGATGGAGCAGCATCAACATCGCCACTCTTTGTTGAGATGGAATCGACGGAGCAACATCAACATCGTCATTCTTCCTTGAGATGGGATCGCCAGAGCAACATCAACTTCCTTGAGATCAATTGATGGAGCAGCATCAACATCGCCACTCTTCCTTTAGATGGAATCGATGGAGCAACATCAACATCGTCATTCTTCCTTATCAACCTTTCACTTCTCAACTCCTTCATGTTCCAACTTAGTGCTTCCCTCACAAACTTGATGTGAATAGCCTGAATTATGTCTGAACTTAGCAGAGTACTAAGCTGCCTACGTATGTCTTTAAAAGATAATCAAGCCATAACATAGTTCAAAGGGCCATGATTTTGATTTGGGGGTGCGTGCACAGTTTATACTCATGCGGGCCAGGAGTGTGTCGTACACAGTGTATACTTGTGCAGACCGGAAGTTTGTCGTACATAATTTATACTCGTGCAGACCAGGAGTTTATCGTATATAGTTTATACTCGTGCAGACCAGGAGTAACATGCAGTTTAGGCTCGTGTGTCATGGAGCGTTGGATTTGAATTTGCTGACAGTTTATACTCGTGTCAATGAGTCTTGAATTTGAACTTTGTAGACAGTTTATTCTCATGTCAAGGAGCCCTGTATGGACATTTTTCACTCATGTCGAGGAGTATTCTGTGGACAGTTTTTTCTCGTGTCGAGGAGTATTGACCTGAGGGATTTTAGACAGTTTAAGATCATATCAAGGAGCGTAATATAGACAGTTTATGCTTGTGTTGAGGAGCTTTGTGTAGAGAGTTTTATCTCTTCTCAAGGAGATTTAATTTGAGTTAGACAGTTTAAGCTCGTATCAAGGAGCATCATGCAGACAATTTCAGCTCATGTCAAGGTGCTTTGACTTGGGAGATTTTAGATAGTTTAAGCTCATATCAAGGAGCATTGTGTGGATAGTTTTAGCTCATATCAAGGAGCGTAATGTAGACAGTTTTCGCTCATGTCGTGGAGCTTTGATTTGGGAGATTTCTGATAGTTTTAGCTCATATCAAGGAACGTAATACAGATAGTTTATGCTCATGTCAGGGAGATTTGAATTTGATTTTGTCAATAGTTCATTGCCCCAATCTTGGGATGCACCGTTTTCTCTTGCTGTCACTTTATTTCTATGAATTTTTATGGAAACTGCTGTCTTTGTTTGTGGTTCGTCTTCCACGAGCTCATCAGAAGGCATGTCATCAAACTTGTAGGAGTTTTGAATAGATGGCCATTCAATATCATTTGATGTCAAGCATGTCGTGAGCTCTTGTAGCCAACTCTTCAAAAGTCTTTAGCTGAATACCTTGGAGTATGTAGCGAAGATTTCATGGCATCCCTTGAATGCACATTTCAATGTTGAAGTTACTGACAACTTCTCTTTGCAATTAAGGCTGAGGCTCCTCCATCTGTTGATGTAGTCCATTATATATTCTTCATCACTTTGACGGTTATTTGTTAGCTCCATCATGCTAACAGTTCTTCGTGTGCTATATAAGTGGTTGAGGAACACTTCTTCCATTTGCCCCCAACTGTCGATGGAGTTCGCTTCCAAGTTGATATATCAATCGAACGCATTTCCTTTAAGAGAGCGGACAAACTATCTCATCATGTGATCTCCGTAGGTCCCAGCATCATTGCATGTCTCGACGAAATGTGCCACATGTTGTCTTGGGTTGCCTTTGCCATCAAATTGTTGAAACTTGGAAGGTTGATAGTCAGTTGACATCCTCAAGTTGTCAGTTCTCTTTGTATATGGCTTCTTGTAGGCAATAAGGGATTTTGAGCTCTCTTCAAACTTGTCTTTTATCGTTTCTAAAATGATGTTCTTCAGTTGGTTCACAGGAACCATTTTGTCAGTTGAAACTTGTATTTTTTTTCTTCAACTGCCTTCCTTTCAAAAGAATAGTGTTTCGCTGAGTCTCCTTCCTCGCGCTCATCCTCAACTTGTTTCTCATTTGTATGACTTGTCTCCACATTCTCCATTTTCTTCATAAGTATGGAGATCTTTACGTCTTGAGCTTACATGTGCTTGTTGAATCCTTCAATGGCTATTATCATATTTGCAAGTTCCTCAATAGTTATCGCACACGTCATCATCACTGCAGCTGTAGCTGATGCAGATGGCGAGCTTGGCGTTGAACGAAGAGTTGAGCAAGCAGAAGCATTTTCACCACTCTTGTCTCCTTGCAATGGCTTGTTGAGAGTAATCCCCACCATATGGTTTGCCTCTACGGAGCCTTCGGGAATACTTTTTGTAACGATTCTAACCTTTTCAGTTTGCAATTTTGGAGGCTTTGATGCAACAGTCCTTCTTATCGCAATTTTGAGTAGAGCTATCTATTGAATCTCTTCAGTTTGCAACTCTGAATGCTTAAAGATATAAGGTCTTCTAACTGAAATTTTGAGAGGAGTCATGCTTTATATCTTTGAGCTTGTAGAGAGAATAGATGAGAGGTAGAGACTGTCCCACTAGGCGTGCCAAAATTTATAACAACAAATTTTGTATTTATAATAAAATAAATACAAATTGGGTGCAAAGATAATTTCAGATGGATTTAATTTGGAGAATACATAAGCGAGTTACAATCTCAATCAATCCTCTGATTCTTCTCTCGAATCAATTTGGACTTTGACTTGACTTTTGTGTGTTGACTTTGACTTGTTTGACTGGAGTGTATGCTGACTGTCTTGACAGCACGTGTTGACTTGACTTGTGTGTTGAGTTGGATATTCAAACGAAGCTTGTCCGAGCTCGAGTGTGTAGTCTTGAACGTTGATCCGGAGGCGTTTGACCTTTGTTAGGATTAACGTTGACTAGAGAGTCTTCCTTGAAGAACACTTGATCTGGGGGACTTAATGCCTTGATCCCGGATTAGTAGTTGTTCTTGACTTGAATCTTGTTTGATGTCTTGAATATCTTGAGCTTGAAGCTTTGGAGGCTTGAAAACTTGAATATTCGTTGAAGATCTTGAGCTTGAAGTTTTAGAGACTTGAAGACTTGAAGCTTTGTTGAAGATCTTGAGCTTTAAGCTTTGAAGACTCGAATGCCGCTTGAAACTTTGAAGGCTTGAAGATCTTCGAAGATTCACTTGAAGACTTGAGCTTGAAGACTTAAAGATCCTCGAAGGCCTTGAGCTTGAAGCTTTGAAGATACTTTGAAGATCGCTTGAAGACTTGAAGATCCTCGAACGTTCTTCAGCTTGAAGCTTCGAAGACTCGAAGATCGCTTGAAGTTCTTCGTTCGCTCTTCACTTGAAGATCTTGAGGGAGCTTTACTTATGTTCTCGATCTCTTCAAGAGCGTCGTCTTCGAGTACTTCAATATGTGTGTCCGTCTTCTTTGAATGAATGACGAAGACCCCTTTATATAGGTGAGGAAAGGAGGTCCAGGTCATTGGGCCTCACTTAACAGGCTTGGGGCCTCCAACTTGCTGGACCGTAATCGGGCCTACTTGACTTGGGCCTGATTTAATTTATCTGGGCTTATTTAACTTGAGTCAAACCCCATTTGAATTGGGCTTAATTGACTTGGATCAGGTCTCATTTAATTCAAGCTCACTTAATTTGTTGGGCTCAAATTATTTATTAATTTACTTTAAGAATTAATTTATTTAAATTCCAAAATAAATTAATATTTAATCAATAAAATTCGCGTGTCGCCATTTAATTAGACCATAAATTTTAATTGCATACACATACGACCTGGAAAAGAGATTGGTGCCAGAAATGTGTTTGATAAAGGTCATCATCATGAAAATGAACTCTTGCAACTCAACAAACACAATCCACCTCTGTCATTGCCTTTCCTTTTCCCAATCAACGAGCTACCGCAATTCAATTCTCTCTTTAGAAATTTCCCAATCAACAAGCTACCCCAAGAAAATATGATCAACTCCAAACTCACAACCCAAATATAATTAAACCACACCAATTAGAATGAATAAATTAATAGAGACAATCGATGGAGAAATTAAAATGGCAAAAATTGCAACACAAATATGATGAGGTGGTGCCTGTTCTTCTTTTTTATTTTCACATGTTGGCGTAGAAGAATCGCCTAAGGTGTGTCAAAAAATTGTTGAGGTCGATTGAAGAAAAAAAGTGTGCGCGAAGGTTCATTGAAGCCATTGAAGAAGAAACTATGGGGCGGAAGAATCACTGTAGATCCAATTGAAGAGGAAAGGGAACGCAGAAACCCAAATCACGCTTGTCGCTTTCTGTGTGCTTTGAACCGAATTTAAAAAATAAAAAGACCAGCAATTAAGGTGTAGGCTTAGAATAAGGATCTGGTTCCACAAATTCAAAAAAAAGTCAGGCCCATCCCATGCTAGTGTTTGTCTATAAACTTATACTCTCTCCATCCCCATTTGAGTCTTTTTTTTTTGGCGTCACAACCAAAAAGTAAATTTTTTTTTTTACACATATGAGACACACACCCATATAATTAAAATATAGTATCCACATTCCCACTAATACAATTATTTACTATACAATAAATAATAATATTTCTTAATCCATGTGCATAGTAAAAAACCTTCTTTAGGTGGGACAATTTTTTTTTTGGCACTTGGATTAAGAAGTATTATTACTTAATACGTAGTGGGTAATTGTATTAGTGGGAGTGTGAGTCTCATATTTTAATTGTATTAGTGGGTGTGTGTCGGTCCATGTGTGTAAAAAAGAAAGGAAACTCTTTTGGTGGGACGCCCAAAATAGAAAAAAGAGGCTCTTTTGGTGGGACGAAGGGAATATCTTCTAAGAAAAACTTAGAATTTTTAATCAAACATTTATATTACTCCATCCGTCCCACCCAAAGGGTTCATTTTTCCATTTTGAGCGTCTCACCCAAAGAGTTACATTTCCCTTTTTGCACACATGGAACCCACAAAAATCTACTAATACGATTAAAATATATATGACATACACTCCCACTAATACAACTACATACTACACATTACATAATAATACTCCTTAATCTACTTTCAAAAAGAAAAAACAAACCTTTGAGCCGGACGGAGGAGTATTCATGTTTGAGCCCATCTTTTCACTGAAAATATTACTTATACTCTTATTCATTAAAATGTATACATTTTAATACAAGATGTTATATCTTTATACACTTTGTGCACTAAAAAACACAAGAAACAAACTCTAAATTAATTATAATAATTTAATATTAAAAATAATTGATAATGATTTCCAAATTGGAACCGATTCGACAGGTTCAATCGAGAATCGGTAGCGGAACCGGTTCGAAGACCTCCTAACAACCATTTTTACAGCCAAATCGAAAAAAATCAGATTGAACTGGCCAAATAATCAGTAGAATCGATTAAATCGATTAGCAGCCTATTTTTTAATTTTTATTTTATATATTTTAAATTTCAAATTTCAAATTTCAAAATTCATATTCTTAAACATTACTAACATACCAAATAATTAGAGGCGGTTCTTATTAAATTTTTTTAATTATCAATTTTCAAATTTATTTCCTTAATAAAATCCTTGACATACAATTTATTTCCATAATAAAATCACAATTTATCTTTAACATATCTTGTTTAAAAGAAAATTATTTGTGATTATTTCAATCACAATATAATTGATGATTCTTTTCTTTCTTTCCATTTTTATTTCAATCTTAATATTTATAATTAATTTTTCTTTTAATTTTAATTTAATCTCAATATTCATAATTAAAACACATTATAAATTGGATATTAGAGATTAATTATCACAAACACTTGTATAAACCGGGTTTACGGTGTGAACCCTCTTATCCCTCTTCCAATCCTATGTATCAAATGTTTTGCTAGAGTGTTTAAATTAAGGGGGACCACATGGTTTACAAGGATTTATGATGTATACCCGGTTTATAAGAGACCAAATCATTAATTATTACTCCATCCGTCCAATAATATTTTTCACGTTTACTGTTCCACATTATTAAAGATAAGTTGCACTTTTTGACCAACTTTATTGACTTTGGAGGGTATTTTAGTATTTTTTAGGTAATAAAAAAGTATTAAGTAATTAGATGTGTGTGAAAAAGGAGTGACAAATTTGAAATTAAAGTAACTTTTGAGATTGTTAAATAAAAAAAATGATGTTTCCTTTTTTAAAGTGTGAAATATTTTATGGAATAAACAAATAAGGAAAGTGTGAAAGATTTTATTATAGAATAGAGGGAGTAGCAATTTTATTTCAGTCCTATTATTAATAACTAAAATCCAAAAATTATTTTAATTTTTTTTAATTGGAATTTTTTAATAGAAGTTTATTAACATGCACAAGTTAATTATAAAATCATATATAGTATAAAATAATAAAATATTAATAAAAATATATACTCCCTCCGTCTCGCTCAAACGTCAATGTTTGTTTTTTGTGCGTAGATTAAGAAGTATTATTATTTTATGTATAGTAGGTAGTTGTATTAGTAGTGAGTGGTGGGCCACATGTTGTACCTTTTTACTAAAAGTGAGAAATGTTGATATTTGAATGGGACGCCCAATATAGAAAAATGGTGACCTTTCGATGGGACAGAGAGAGTATAATTTTTAATTTTTTTTGTTGAATCGCTAATTCGACCCGTCCAACAAATCCGACCCTGAACTATTGAAGTCTCCAATTTGATCTTCGGCACGATTATAAAAGTACTAGACTTGAGGTCTTCTTATCTTGGATATTAGTATTTATTTTTATGGTAAAGTCTCCCGTATATACTGTGCAAGAATACAAATTCGTGCACCCATATTCAAATTTTATATATTAATAAATAAAAATATATACACTAATAAATAAAGGATAGGTCTTGCGTGAAACCGTCTTACGTGAGACCATTTTACACTTTTTAAAATAGTTATCACTTTTACTATAAAATGTTATTATCACTTTCGCTATAAATGGTTATCACTTTTCATTTATGTTATAATTTGTTCATAAAATAACATTATCACTTTTCATTAATTCATTATCACTTTTCGTTATAGAAGTTATCACTGGGCTTACGTGAGACGTTCTCACACAAGTCTTTTCCATAAATAAAAACTTATATACTTTGTTAACGAGTTCTTAACAATTTTTCTATTAGTTTATAATGATTAAATGAATAAAAAAAATTATACATTTATTAAAAATATATACTCACTCTATCATACTTCAATCTTTATATATTTTTAATCAATTTTAAATTTTACATTTTCTTTTTTGGTAGATGAAATCCAAACAAAACAATTAATACATTTTTATAGAACTAATACAACTATCCATTTTACGCTAAATATTATTCCCTCCATCCCAGGTATACTTGCGTACCTTAAAAATGGAAACAATATTTCAATAATACAAAAATGTCACATTTTTTTTACACACAATCTAGTCAAAGTCAACTCTATCATATACTTTATTCTATTTAATTATCTAAAATACCCCTTCTCTATTTTACAATATTACAATAAAACGTTATTTTTCTTAAATTACATGCCACCAAATATGTGCATTTATTTCTGGGACAGAAGGAGTATATTTTTAAATCCACTATACAATAAAATAAAATATTATACTTCTTAATTTACGTGGAAAAAATAAACGTAAACATGAAACGAATGGAATATATATTATTGAACAAAAATATAGTACAGATTAGCCCCTTCTATTTATGGGTAGAAATCTAAAAGTATTGCGAGTTTTTTCGCGGCACGGGCCTATGCTTAATTTTGTGGGAATTTGAGAGAATCAAAATTAATTGTGTGGGAATATTAGGTAATATACTTTAATAATGCTCCATTAATCAATTAGGTGTCTATATAAATAGATAAACACAAGCATTTGTGTTTTATTTCGATCGCTATTGATATTTTTTAAATTTATTTTGTATATGTTTATTGTATTCACTTCTTTTTATATTATCCTGAATACACATTTTGTTTATTTTAACATGTTTTCTTAATAGAATTTTTTAATTATTATTAAAATACATAATTTTATATTCATTTTACAAAAAGTGCGCTCTTATATTACATATCTTTTTGTTTATTTTTTATATGTACTTTTTTCAAATAATATACATATGGAGTATTATTTTCAAATTTAAAAGAAAAATAAGTGTTTTTATATTTTTATTTTTTTTATAAGTCCTTCGTACATTTTCATATATATACTTCTAAATGATCACATCCAAAGTATGTTTATCTATTATTTAATCCATGTATATATGTTGATTTGTTGTTGGAATTTTGAGGACTCTGTATACTCTCATTTAATCCTTATTTGATACTGCAAGTCTCACTCACACGCATACTTAATGATAATGAATGTTATAATATTTTCATTCTTTTTTTCAAGTTTCATTTTCATATTTACTTTCATGCATTTACCCTATTTATTGATTGATTGTTGGTGACAAGTTTTGAATTGTATAGTATATTTATCTCAAATTTATATGATGGCTGCACTCCACTGTACCTTAAAATAGGGTGCACCCACTTTAATAATTTATGAGCCCAAGGGAGGAAGGTACTAGAGTTTAAGCGATATTACGTTTTTTGAAATTTTATAGAGACGGATCATCAAATGGTTGGTTGTTTAAACAAGTAATTTAAAAGTAATCAAAGCAAGTAACCAAGCAATTATCAAACAAACAAAATAGATAAATGAATGGTGGTTTTCCAAATTGAACAAAAGTGAGATTAACATCACTAAAAAAGTGGTAATTCTAGAATTTATGCATTAAACTCATATGTGTCAAGGGTTGAAGACTAAGAGCCAACACGAATTCCACCTAAACTTCTTCTCGGAATGGATAGGATGTAGATTCTTTACAAGGTCTCAAAATAGCTCTAAGGTTGGTTCTCAATCAAATAATTCCAACTAGGTACTAAGTTCAATTAGAGAGTCCCTTCACATGATCAATTGACCTCTCGATCTAACAAAGCACATGTTCTATCAAGGGGTTCTAAATCCTAAAGGATTTCTCAATCTGTTTACAATTTATAATGCACATAATTGATGAAATAATTCACTTAATCATCCTAAGCACATAATTGACTTCTCAATCTAATCACATATTTAAAACAACAAAACACACAAATCATCATAAACCTCAAGATCTCAAGCATCAATGATAAAAAATCCATTTAACCAATCAACATATGAATTTAAATACACAAACCCCAAAATTATCCATCAACTATCATGTTGCTAATCTCACAAGGGAGATTAGCCTACCATATTCTTAAGGAATTTAACATAGACAATTAAATTCTTACAAATCATGATAAAACTATGAGGTTTAATACAAGGTTTGGATGAAAACTTCCTTAAAATGCTTCAATAGTGATCTCATTCCTTCCCTTTGCAATTCTCCACTCTTCCTTGTTCCTTTTCTTCGATTGAATGAGAATTTTGATGGTTGGATGAAGATAGATGGAAAGCGTGATGAATGGATGAAAGGAATGGTGAAAAATAGAAGGAATTATGTGTGATGTGTGTGTGCAGCTGATTATCAATGGAGAAACTTGATCAAATGTTGAAATAATGGGTATTTATACCCCTTGGGAGCTTCTAGAAGATTTCTAAAATTTCTCTGATTTTTGCACCTACACGGCTTGTGTACATGCACACGGCCCGAGTCGTGTTAGGGCTTTTGGTCAACTTTTGCTCCAGACGGCGCACGGCTCGTGCGCTGAACACGGTCACAAGGTTGGTATGTAGGTGTGTCTGATGCTCGCGTACGGCCACTCTTACAGGGCCGTGTGCAGTACACGGGGCGTGTACATGAACACGCCTCGTGTACTGAACAAGGGCGGACGTGTTTGTGCTGCTCATTTCTTTATTCTCCCGTTTCGACTCCCGACTCCATTTTGGCTCCATTTTACCTTTTTTTAACTCGTTTAAAAGCATTCTCACACATTTCCAAAGAAATACATAACACCACCAAAATACACATAAGTACAAATTAAATAATATGAAAACACACATAAAAAGGTATGAAAATCTAAGTGAAAATACCACTAATCAGTTATACACATATGGGTCCATCTTGCACTCGGGTGCACCTAATATCAACTCTTATATGATCATACCATTGTACCACTATGTTATTTTGTTTTATTTTTTTTATAATACAAAAAACTGTTTTAAACATTGTTTATATATGTATTTTTTTTATCATTATGAATGAGGCAAGCTCTAAATTGTAAATAGTTTAATTGATTCTCTTATTCACTTTATACAAATCACAAACACTCTATTTTGTAGTGATGTATTGTTAGGGAGTTTAAATTAAAGAAGAAAACAGTATTTACAAGAATTTGTGATGTAAATCTTATTTACAAGAGACTAACTCTATACAAATATATATACACTCCACTTCGATCTTAAATTTTAAAAAATTAATATCTTTTTGAATAAATTCTCCAGACGTACATTTGCACCATTTTCTTTTATATGTCCAATTTAAATTTCTATATGGTTTAATTAGTTAAATAGATTACAAATTTGTACTAAATATAAATAAAATTTAAAGTTAAATAATTCTATCACGAACTCAACTTCTCATTTACTGTTTGTATGAATAAAAATTATTTTTCTACTTTTTCTTTCGAATAATTTAATATAATAATTAGATAATAAATAAATTATAAAATATAAATGTTATATGTGCTAAAAATAGATGGCAATTTAAAATTGAAGTGCCACGAGATTATTAGTTAAATCATGTTAATTTTATTTATTTATTTTTTGAATTAGTACTTCAATATTATATAAAAAAAACTATTACTATATTATAATAATAAATTTTATTTATACATTCGAATTAACTTCCAAAAAGCAATATGACCATTAAAATAATACTAAAATACTGCACAATTACAGCTTATTCACGTGTACGAATTTAAACAGAATATCTTTTAAATATAATATCTTTTTTATTCGCGTACAAAGCACTGGTATTGTACTAGTGAATGTTATAAGTTCAAGATTTCTCGGCGGCTCGGATTCTCTATGTCATTTTGGTACATCATCTCATGTGTCAAATCGTTGAATGGACTACACGTAGGACAGGAGAAACTATACCCTAAACCTTAAACCTAAGGGCAATGGTTGGATTTATTTCCCTTCTTACGTGTCAATCACTTAACGCGTGACACAGGAGATGATACACGAGAATGGCGCAGAAGATTCGGTGTGAGGATTTCTAAACCTTAATTCGTTCCAAAAAAAAAGATTTCTAAACCTTAATAATAAACATTAAACTTTAAATACCATAGGACATAAGTAATTAACCACTGGGATGTAAGGTTGGCCCGTTTCATGAAATACTATGCCTGATGAGAAATTACCATTAGAAGTGCTTTGTTGTGGTCCATGACTCCATGGTAAGATAAGATCAATTGAAGATGCTCCATTTCTCTTAAGCTGGAGTAAAGAAGTATCAATAACATCACCTTCCATGGATTTTGACCTATTTGGATTCAAGTGCTCACTGATAAATTCTTCATACAAACAGTCCAACTCTCTAACTTTTTTTTCCATCTTTTTCCTCATCCCAGTATATAATCTATCCATTTAAATGAGAGCAAGAAATCGTCCACAAAGAAACCCCCCTTACAACCTGAGATTCCAGAAGCAGGCTGATTAAACTCTTCTGGATCTTATCTTCACTTCCATAAGTCTTCCTACAACCATTCTACAGATTGAGTTATTAGCTAATCAAAGTATCTTAGAGTGCACCTGCAAAGATAAAATCTTTGTGAATTTGGAGAGGAACTCAATAAAATGGCTTGGAGAAATCAAAACCAAATGCATGCTATCAATACAATTTTTGGTATTACTTCATATTGTATGTTGCATGTAGACTAACTTTCAGTATACGATGGATTGGATTTGCATTTTTGAAACATAAATTTATCTCTGTATCTTTTTATTTTATTATAAGAAGTCCCAGAATAGTTTTAACATTCATATTTGCCCTAGACCTTTCAATTTGCTCCGATTTTATCTCAAAACAATATTTTCACCAATTTCATCGCATAACTTTTGTAAAGCATTGTTTGATCAGTCTCATGGTCCAATCCTATGAAATTTGAAAAATTTGATATCTAAAAGTAAAAATTACTATTTTGATGAGAATTTTAAAAATTATGGAACTATTTCATAGAAATTAAGTTGTTTGAGAGTTTTTTTTTAAAAAAAATTAAATTTATATGAGAAGATTTTAATTTTAAACACTAAAATTCAACTTAACATCGGTATTAGAATTTAACTAAATTATCACTTTATATAACACACATGCACAAAAACTTTTTTTTTAATCCTAAAATAAAATATTAGTACTAATATATAATAGTTTGCAACTATAAACTTTGAACTATTCCGTTGAGCATTAATTCTATGTGACAGTCCTTTACTTAATTGCATGTGCTGATACAGAAAGTGGAACCGCTCGTCCGATTGAATTGTATACTAAAAGTTTAGCTTTTTGTATGAACAATGTTTTGATAATGAAATTAAAATGAGAATCATATGATCAAATATTTTGCATATTATAATTTATTTATATGTTATTACAAAAGTCCACTTACTTTATACTATAGATAATATGATGTGCGGTGTCTCACGGAAGATCATATTATCGGCTTCTTATAAAGTATAAATAGATGCTCACAATCGAGATAGATGAGAACAATCTATCAGGATGGTTGTAGTATGATTTGATATTAGTTTGTCTTGACTATAAAATCACATTATTGCACTTTGTGTGCATTGAGCAGAACCACTTGAGATTGTTCGACTTATACTGACTATATAGGAGAACTTGATCTTAGTTATTTTGGATGTTCGTATTCTTAATCCCTATACAATAACCTCGACACGTAAGCTAGTATTTATGTCTTTGATTCATCAATGGTTGAGATTTATTTATTAATCAACAACTTGGTGAGTTGGGAGATAGTGTTGCCTCTATGGTGTGCTATTGATTGTAGAAGGAATTCGTGTCCTATTAAATAGGCTGATGACGTCCCCTTGAGGAGGTCATAAGGATTATCATGTAAACCCTACAAGTGGATTTATTCCGGTATAATAATAAGATTGAGTGGTACTACTCTCGGATGAGACATTAATTAATGGAGTTGTCAGTAACTTAATTAATTAATGGTCATTGTATATCTTAAACATGGGGAGACTAACGGGCTCATAATAAGAAGGAGCTCATGACGTAATATAGGATTAGAGTGGCAGTGCAGTAATAATATTTTAGTGGATTATTATTATTGGACTTAAGTATAAGTTTTGGGCTAAACTTGAATACTTAAGCCCAATGAAGTCTAACTCTAATTTCTCCTACTGGTCCCTATTGTAGCCTATATATAACACATCTTAGCTATCCGGAAACAAAAAAAAAAGTACACGCCTAAAACAACATGAGTTAGAGAGAGGAAGCAGATTGAGAGTGTCTTAAAGATCGTCGCCTACACGACGTCAAGATTAGACTTGGGAATACAGCAGAAGATCGGAGAGGTCATTTTGCAAAGCTGTTCTTCTTCAACCTACGCTGATGAAAGGTAATTCGATTTTATATTCTTGCTTCCGCTGATATAGAATCGCATGGAACCATAACGATTCACATTAACAAAAAAATTCGAACGCCAACACACCCCAGATGCGCGTATACTCCGACCCGACAGAGTGGTGGAGAGATTAATCATAGTGATTCAACAAATTGTATGTCAAACATGCTAATAATTTCCAGCTCTGCAACAATTGTTTTGCATAAAGTTTCCTTGCTCAAATAGTGACAAGTGGAAGTTCATGATTCATTGATAGTACAAGTTCGTTAGTTAGTGTATTAGAATTTGTTAGATAGTACACAATGTGTTAATAAAATATAGCTTTCATATCCTCTCTTTAAGTAAGGTTGGCATCTATTATTGTAGCAATTCCATTATGATGTAAACGTAAGAAAATATCAGATATCAAAAGCTTTCATCCATGGCTTGTGCAATATTTCAGGTGAGGAATTTTTCTCTCAAGCCTTGCATGTGGATTTTTTTCATAAATGAGTGGCGATAAGGTTCGAACTCTGGACCTTTGTTAACTATGAGCTCTGATACCATGTTAAATGACCACCTCATCTAAACGTTTAAGCTTATAGAGAGTTGTATCGTTTAATACTCATACTCTAACACATATACTATGTAATGACGTCTAGTTATGGACCATATGACACATAAGCAGTAAAGTCACACATGTCTCTGTACTAATAATTGACCTCGAACAGCATTGTCCAAACCTACAAGGCTATTTTAGACAATTTCGATTGCTTGCAATTTTCTTCATATTGTCATTACTTGGAATGATACAAATTTAGTTTGAGACATTATTCAAACTCAAATTTTATATGTTTTTTTTTTCACATATAATTAGATAATACCATACTCTCATTTTGTTTTGTTTCAAAGTAAGATACTCTCTTTGTCCCGTTATAACTTTCGCATAAACTGTTCCACATTGTTTAAGAAAAAAAAATTTATTGATTTTTAAGGGTATTGTAGTATTTTTAGATAATAAATAAAGTGTACAATAATGTTATGAGTGTGAAATAGAAGTAATAAATTTGAAATTAAAGTAACTTTTGAGCTTATTAGATAAAATGATGTTTCATTTTTTATGGTGTAAAAGTGATGAGACAAACAAATGAGAAAATGTGAAAACTGTTAAGGGACGGAGGGAATACTACATTAGTCCCACCATAACGTTTACACATTTTCATTTTTGTCTTATTATAAGGTTTACATTTCTCTTTAAAATAAATAGGACCCATAAAAAACCATTAAGATATCTTCATGGAACTCACACGCAATGCTAATATAATATCTACTATATATTAAAATATTATATTCTTAATCCCTATATAAAATTAAATACCTTCAGACGGGACGAAGATTGTGTATATTCCCATTTTAACAAGTGAAACTCACGCAGTATAGTTATTTCTATATGGCTCACACAATATACTCATTCAACTATATATTATATACTAAAATATTTTACTCCTCCCGTTTTGAAACGGAGTATATGTTTTACTATTTTGTCATTATGAAACAATGCATATATATTTTTTTCGGTTGATGAACTCCCCACAAAACAACTTTCATGCCCTTACACAAATAAATATACTTATATTTTTTTTATCGGACAAAATTAGTTATTAGTATAATTAGTAGTTAGTTTACCAAACACTCATACACCCTCATTACTCTTATATATCACTCTTAAAATATACTTTTTCTCAAACTTACTATACATTAAAATATTACTCCCTCCGTCCGGTTCTAAGGTGTCAATTTTACTATTTTTGGCGTCCGGTTCAAATGTATTTATTTTTCCTATTTAGTAAAAAAATACACAATATGGCCTACCACTTTTCTCTAATACAACTATTCACTTTACATATAATAATAATACTTATTAATCAACGTGCAAAACATAAACGGACACCTTAAAATCGGACGAAGAGAGTATATTTTTAAGCTAGTAAAAAAGAAATGTATACGTTTTTCCACAAAGACATAAAATTTAGCTTTTAATCTATTTATTTATAGCTAGAAAACAAACGTACGTATACTCCTGGGATAAAGTGGGAGTACTATTATATTGTAACTCTGTATAAAGATCTAGTATTATTGCATTAGAACATGAAACTAATTTAAAAGAACACTCACTTCCTCTTCGTATCCATTTTGCTTTTTGTTCTGTCTCGGTATCAATAATATTTTTTAGGTTGATGTGACCACAAAATAATATTATTATACTCAACCCGTTACACATGAAAACTCACACTTAATACTAATATAACTACCCACTACACATTAAAATATTATATCTCTCAATTTATTATAGATTCAATTATCATACCCCTTAATTCACCTAAAAAAACAAATGAATATCCATCAAAAGAGAATATAACAGTACCCATATTTTCACAAATTCCAAATATCAGAAAAATAGCGAAAATTCTAACTTGACAAGACTACTCGTAACTAATATTAATGTGGTACATATGTTTCAGATTTTTCCACTTCCCTTATCCGAAGTCCTTTTATTTCCCACCCTACAGAGCGTTTTCACTCATACCAACTAACCAAGTTTACATAGCAGATCTCTTTTCTTCCCATCAACAACCAAAAAAAAAAAAAAAAAACATGGCAGATGAGGTTGTTCTGTTGGATACACATTTAAGCATGTATGGAATGAGTGTGAGAATAGCATTAGCTGAGAAGGGTGTCCAATACGAGTACAAAGAAGAGAATTTGACAAACAAGAGTCCACTCTGTTGTGGAATGAGGGTCCAAGCCAAAACTAGGACAGACAATACAGGCAATGATATATTCGGCACAGCGGAAATATAATAAAACCCAGATTATATCAATGCACAAATCCTTTCACTCAAATATCGCAGAAACCACAAACCAATTAAATATGCAGGAAAAATATACGCAGAATCAATACCAGAAATTTTAACGTGGAAAACCACTTCAACCTGAGGGTAAAAACCACGGGACCTCTCGTCCAGGAAACAATCCACTAATGCATAAAAGTACACAGTTCAATCTCCCTATCATAAGTAGGGGAATATCATCTCTATCACAAGTAGAGGAACACCATCTCTATCACAAGATAGAGGAATACCAATCTATTTCCCTATCACAAGTAGGGGAATACAACTCCCTATCACAAGTAGATGAATATCATCCCTATCACAAGTAGGGGAATACAATCACAGAATCATCACAATAACCTCAAGAGAACCCCCCTTGGAATACAAGACAACAATATAAGAAAAGAGAATAAAATAGCACAAATAGAATACGTGTCACTCGATTCTCATTTGCACCACTTGGAGATGTTTCTACGAAATCCACTCCAATCAATGTGTAGAGAACGTCGTCACGAACTCCCTCTTGAAATTTGAAGTGAAACGGTGAAGAAACGACCTCTAAATTGGGTATTTTCTACCGAAACCCTCTTCCCTCTTTCCTTCCCCTGTTTCTCCCTCCTATTTTGTATCTTTTCTGCTCCTTCTCTTCTTCAATTCACATTGAGGAAGCTTATTAATCAACCCAAATTGGGTTCTTGACTTAGGCTTATTATTATTATTGCATTGGCCCAACAATAATAATAATACATGGGCTTCTTTTAATTATCTTGTGGGCCAACTATTTTGGGGCAAGCCCAACAATCTCCCCCTCCCCAAATAGTTGGTTGTATCATCACACCTATCTCGAGCTCATGCCAGCCAGTCCGGCACACAATTCATGCTTCTCGCGGATAACCATTTTAGTCTTCATACCCATGGGATTCCTCTCAGTGTGAATCTTCTCCAGCTTCAAAAGCTGCTTCTCTAGCACCATTCTAGGCCAATGGTACCCCACATCATTATGCTCAAGTCTGTTGTGCCACAAATCCGGAGATGAATCATCAACATCTCCTAATAACTGATCCCGAGCAATCCTAAGCTTTATCCTGTAGAGTGTACAACAAAGCTTCCCTTCGCCAACAAGCAAAGAATCCTTATTAAGCCTCCAATTACCATTTGCAAAATTTTGCTCGAACCCCTCCCTGTCAAGTACATTGACAGCAATCAAGTTGTAGCGCAACTCTGGGACATGTCTCACGTTCTTAAAAGTCAGTATGTGTCCTAACTCAGTCTCAACAACCATGTCACCAATACCAACTACAGGTGCAACACTCTTGTTCCCCATGAACAAGCGACCAATAACCTCCTGATCTGTAGCTTGTAAACAACACTCTCTTTGGAGAATAATGATGAGAAGCTCCCAAATTAACAATCCATTCAACATCGGGATCCTTCACATGAAGACATTCATCGCTCACACATACAGTATCATCATCGTCGTAGTGCATGACAAAGGCTGTTGTATTCTTATCATCTGAGTTCTTCTGATTCAATTATTTTTCTTCCTTCCAGATTCTGCAATTTCTTTTCAACTGGTTGGGTCCACCATAATGATAACACTTGAATTCCTCCTTGGATTTAGACCTGTCTCTACCTCTGTTTTCTGTAACAAGTGCCTGCAAATAACTGACTCCTACTTCTTTTCTTCTAGTCTCTTCATTGAACATACTTCTTTGACCATGTTCAATGTCAACTTTCCATTCGGAGCTGCATTACTGAGTGTCACCACCATAGTCTCCCAGCTATACGGTAGAGAACTCAGTAAAAATAAAGCTTGCACTTCATCATCAAATGTGATATTCATGGTAGAAAGCTGATTCACCAAGTCTTGAAATACATTCAAGTGCTCTGCCACATAACTCTCATCTTTATACTTCAAGTTCATTAACTTTTTGATAATAAATGCTTTGTTCTGTGCATTCTTTCTCTCATACAATTCTTGCATTTTTTTCCATAATTCCCTTGGGTTGGTCTCCGTAGCCACATGATGAAATACATTAATATCTATCCACTGCCTGATTGTAGCAATTGTCTTTCTACCAAAGTTTTCCCATGCTTTATCATCCATTTTTTCTGGCTTGGCTTCTTTATCATCTTTCCCACTAATAGGATCATACAAATCTTTGCAGTAAAGTAAATCCTCCATCGTAGACTTCCAAATAGAATAATTCTCAGCATTCAGCTTAATCATAGAACCAATACCCTCTATGGTTTCTGCCTAACCAAAGCTCTGGTACCACTGTTGTGGAATGGGGATCCTATCCAAAACTAGGACAGGCAATACATGCAATGATATATTCGGCACAACAGAAACACAATAAAATCCAGATTATATCAATGCACAAATCCTTCCACTCAAATATCGCAGAAACCACAAACCAATTAAATATGCAAGAAAAATATACGTAGAATCAACACCAGGAATTTTAACGTGGAAAACTCCTTCAACCTGAAGGTAAAAACCAAGGGACCTCTCGTTCAGGAAACAATCCGCTAATGTACAAAAGTACACAGTTCAATCTCGCTATCACAAGTAAGGGAATATCATCTCTATCACAAGTAGAGGAACACCATCTCTATCAAAAGGTAGAGGAATACCAATCTATCTCCCTATCACAAGTAGGGGAATATAACTCTCTATCACAAGTAGGGGAATACCATCCCTATCACAAGTAGGAGAATACAATCACAGAATCATCAGAATAACCTTAAGAGAACCCCTCTTGGAATACAAGACAACAATGGAAGAAAAGAGAATAAAATAGCACAAATAGAATACGTGTCACCCGATTCTCAATTGCACCCCTTGGAGATGTTTCTACGAAATTCACTTCGATCAATGTATAGAGAACGTCGCCACGAACTCCCCATTGAAATTTGAAGTGAAATGGTGAAGAAACGGACCTCAAAATTGAGTATTTTCTCCCGAAACCCTCTTCCCTCTTTCCTTCCCCTGCTTCTCCCTCCTATTCTGTATCTTTTCTACTCCTTATCTTCTTCAATTCACGTTGAGGCAGCTTATTAATCAACCGAAATTGGGTTCTTGACTTGGGCTTATTATTATTATTGCATTGGCCCAACAACAATAATAATAATACATGGGCTTCTTTTAATTATCTTGTGGGCCAACTATTTTGGGGCAAGCCCAACACACTCTTGGTCCAGATGAATCCGGTTCACATGAAAATTCCGGTTCTGATCCACAACGGAAAACCCATCTCCGAATCGTTGATCATCCTTGAGTACATCGATGAAGTGTGGAAGGACAAATCTCCATTGTTGCCCCATGATCCTTACCAAAGAGCTCAAGCTAGGTATTGGGCTGATTTCGCTAACAAAAGGGTACTCCCTCCTCTTATTGATCCCTTCAGTGTCTTAAACGACTACCACATCTAAAAGTTTAAGGTGATAAAGAGGTAAATCATTTAATACTTAATCAAGTCACTCTAACACGTCCCCTCTCATGCAAGCGGGGTTAAATTTTACCTCAAACCTTGCTTGTGGAATTATCTTATGAATAGGTAGCTGCCTTTGTTAGGCCATGGCTCTGGTCGAATTATCTCATAATAGGTAGTGGTGCATTTGTTAGGTCATGACTCTGGTGGATTTTTCATAAATAGATGGTGGTAAGGTTCAAACCTTAGACATTTGTTAGGACATGACTCTTTCATGTTATTTAAGAAAAAAAAATTTAATTAATTTATCTTTTTACTTTTAAGGATGTTTTAATATTTTTAGATAAAATAATAAACTGTAAATTAATATTATTAGAGTGGAAAAATTATTATCAAATTTGAATTAAAGTAATTTTTGAGATGGTTGAATAAAGTTTTTTTTTTAAGTTCTGTAGGACAAATAAATGATGAAAGTGTGAAGTTATTGCGAATTAATATTATTATTTCAAGATTTACGTGGGTTTTGAAAATCTGATTTAATGTGTCCAAATAGGTAGGTGACGGAGGAAGAAAGATATGGCGAACCAAAGGAGAAGAACAAGAAGCAAGTAAGGAATTCATTGAGGTTCTGCAGCTGTTAGAAAGGCAGTTAGGGGACAACACTTACTTCGGGGGGTACAACTTAGGGTATGTTGACGTGGCACTCATCCCATTCTACAGCTGGTTCGAAGCCTACGAAACCTTAGGTAACTTTAGCATCGAAGATCACTGTCCTAAACTGATTACATGAGCGAAGAAGTGTATGTTGAGAGACAGTGTTCACAAATCCTTGGCTGATCCCAAGAAGGTGTGTGAGTATGTTCTGAGTTAGAAGAAGAAGTAAAGGGTTTGAATGGTGTGATATTTTTATATGGTTAGCTCTTTTTTTGGTACAAAAAATATTGTATCGTTTTGATTTTTACTTATTTGGTGTGTTAAACCAATTATTTCATAAAGAAATCAAATTAATGGCAATTCTTAGCTGACCTGGGTTCACACATGACACAGATCAGCACAAGTTGCATGTTAAAGAGTCCACCACTTATTTGTAATATATTTTATTTAATATCTTATTCTTTTACTTTATTAATTATTACTATTCATGTATTGTTGTGTACTTTTTTTCTTCATTAATAAAAAATAATGTATACTTTAGTTTTTATTTTACTATTTTTTATAATCATTTTTATTTGAGATAATTTTATGTTTTACAAAATATATATAATTTAATATATTTTTAATTTTAAATAAATTCATAACTTAAAATATATAATTATGAAGATAATCTCTTTAAGTTTCAAATATTTTTTCGATTTTAATTTTTAATTTTCATTCATAAAATTTTAATGTTAAATATTTAATAACTAATTTAAAAAAAAATTCTTTCATTAGACGAACTTTATTGAATATTCACAATTAAATTTTTATTCAATAAATATTAAGTTGCAATTTAGAGTAATTATTAATAAAAATAATTAATTTCGCCATAAAATAATTCAATGATTAATAATATTTAAGATAATTTAATAAATTAAATTATATTAAAATATGGTTTTTAAATAAAAATATTGTTTATATCATATCTTACTCATATTTTATTTAGTTATAAAAAATTAGATATTGGTGTGATGATAAAAAAATGTAAAATGGTGTCACTGTAAAACATCTTACCGAAAATTGCCCCTAAAATATATTAAATCGACTGAATTAAATATTAATTATAATTTAAAAATTAAATATAAATTAACGTTATAAATAATAATTGAAATAAAAAATAGATTGATGGCAATAATTTATTACCCCTATGAACATAATATTTATGTTAATTAAATATTTATTTAGTTGAATTATTAATTTATATAATTGTTTGTATTTTTCTTTTTGCTACGTGTGCGACATGATATTCATTCGTTATTATTTTATTTTAGTTTTATAAAATTAAATTAATTAAATAATATTTTATATATAATTATAAGAGTTGATATCATGTGCACCCTTGTGCACATGTGCATGTTAATGTGTATAAGTTTTTATTCAATAGTATATATATATATATATGTCTTAATAATTATATAGTTTTTTTACATTTAATTTTTTCATTAAAAAAACTAACAAAAAGTTCGCTAATAAAATGTATACATTTTTATTCATTAGTGTATATATTCATATTGATAAATGTATAAGTTTCGGATGCACGATACACTCGAGGCACTGGATAATTTGCCTAATCATAAATAGTATACTATTTATATTAAATAAATATTTGTATAAATATTAGTATTATTTTTTAAGTGGAGATTTATAGTAATTAAATACAAAATTATTAAATAAATTAATTTTTTAGTGTGGGAGTAGAATTTAATTTTAAAATGACAAAGACTTATGTGAGACTACTACATGAGATGGATGAATTAAAACGTGATAACTTTTATAATGAAAAGTGATAATGTTATTTTATGAATAATTTATAGTATAAATGAAAAGTGATAACATTTATAAGAAAGTGAAAACTATTTTAAAAAGTCAATGGTTTACCTTAGACGGTCTCACACAAAACTTACCCTTTTAAAATTACATACTCCCTCCGTCCCAGCGTAAGAGGACTATTTACTTTTTTGCACGTAGATTAAGGAGTATTATTACTCCCTCCGTCCGTCACAAAGGTGGACATTTGCTTTTTGCATGTGGATTAAGGAATATTATTATTTAAGGTGTAGTTGATAGTTGTATTAGTGGGGTGTATGTGTCCCATAAATTTATTGTATTAGTGATGTGTGTGGGTCCATGTATTTAAAAAGGAAAATATGGACCTTTGGTGCGAACGCCCAAAATGGCAAACTGTGGACCTTTCGGGCCAACGGAGAGAGTATTTAATGTGTAGTGGGTAGTTATATTAGTGGAAGTGTGGGTTCATATTTTAATTGTATTAGATGGGGTGTGTGGGTCCCATGTGTGTAAAAAATAAAATGAGACTCTTTGGGGTGAGATGATCAAAATGGACGCTCTTAGCCTGGGACGGAGTGAGTATATAAATATAGGGTGGATCTAATTTTTTATTCAGTATATTATAATATTTAAATAATTATTTTATTTGAATAATTAATTGAATAAAGACTTATCCAATATTTTGTAAAATAAGAATTAACATTTTTGAGATATATAATGGTGATATAATAATTAATGTTAATATATAATAATATAAAATAAAAATAAAAAATTATATGTGTAATATTAAAATTAGAAAATATAAAAATATGAAAATTAATCGGATGCATTATATTTCTAAAAATTTATTTAAGGCAGTGTATTCACAATTAATAATAATAATAATCATAATAATCTAAACATGATAATAGTTATTCAGATTGAAGAGTGTATACGATTGAGGAGTTAGGATTGATTGAGTGAGTTAAGATTGAGGATTTATTGGAGTTAAATTTATTTTTAGTCCCATAGGAATTGACTTTATCAATTTCAGTCCCAAGATAGATATTTTTTCAATTTAGTCTCGTAACTATGCAATTTAGTCGATTTATGGCCAATTTTTACCGAAAAAAGCTCACGTGTGGCACACTCGATTGCATGATTTGGAGCAATCTGACAAGGTGATCTGATGTGGTAGCTAGATGAAATCTGGGCCATTGATTTCCCTATGTCAACGCTGATTTGGAAGAATTTAAAATTCACGCCATCTGGTTGGAGGGCTGCCGATACATTCAATTCTCCTCTGAACATGGCGACAACACCGACTCCACCTTCACGGTCGAGAGCACCAAGTACGGTTAACTCAAGATCAAGTCAGTCTACTACGATAAGTACCTAAGGCGAAGCCCCAACTGGATATGAGGCAACACCGACAGTCCTAAAGACGACGACCACAACACCCACTTCTGGCCCGTCAATATCAAAGGTAAAATTGTCGCACTCCACAACGAGGGCAACGACTGGTTCATCAGCCACATCACGGCTGATGGCAAGTCCCACTGCCTGTGTTGGAGTATGGAGCCTAAATTCTTTGGGCCCGTATTTCTTTTGGCCTAGTTGATCCTAATGGGCTAAGGATTAGGGCAAGTTATCTTGATCAAGAAGTTATCCATTGTGTTATCTTGATCAAGAAGTTATCCATTGTGTTATCTTGATTAAGAAGTTATCCATTGTGTTATCTAGATCAAGATGTTTTCTCATTGTAGTTGACTTGTCCAACAAGGTAAGGAAAATCCTGGCTTGGTATCGCCCCCAGATGTAGTCGAAAGACGAACTGGGTAAACAAATATCGTGTTATTCGTGTCATCGTGTGCGTGTGTGTGTCTAAATTCCTAACAACTGGCATCAAGAGCCTCGGGTTCAAAGGGAGCAGTCACGATGAGCGACGAGAAAATTTCAATCAAACAGTTTGACGGATCAAATTTTGGGTTCTGGAAGATGCAGATCGAGGATTATCTCTACGGCAAAGATCTGTATGTGCCCTTAAAAGAGAAGGTTAAACCCGAAAAGATGGATCTAAAGGAGTGGAATCTGTTGATCAGAAAGGCGATGAGTGCGATACGTTTATCGTTGTCCATGAACGTAGCCTACCACACAACTAAAGCCAAGTCCGCAAGGGAGATGCTGCAAATCCTGGAGGAGATGTACTAAAAGCCCACAACTGCGAACAAGGTTCATTTAATCAGACGATTGTTCAACCTCAGAATGTCGGAGAGCACACTTGTGTAGCAACATCTGAACGAGTTCAACATGATCATTGGGCAGTTGTGTTCAGTCGAAATCGAATTCACTGACGAGTTACTTGCTTTAGTTTTGTTATCTTCTTTGCCAGATAGTTGGGCTGCCACAGTAACTGCAGTTAGTGCTTCATCCGCGAAAGATAAATTGAAGCTTGACGAAGTGAGAGATCTGATGATTAGCGAGGAGGTTCGCAGAAAAGAGTCTGGATCTACTTCAGGGTCAGTGCTGAACACGGAGGATAGGGGCAGATCAAAGGGTAGGCAGAATCGTGGTAGATCAAAGTCCAGAGGAAAGAGTCAATCCGAGAAAGACAAAGACTCAATCCAGTGATGGAATTGTGATGAGTTTGGTCACTACATGAATCAGTGTACTGCGCCCAAGAAAAACAAGAAGGGACAGAATGAGAAGAAGACAACAAACGCAACCATAGATGATATTGGAGATGCGTTGGTCTTGAGTGTCAGTAGTCCACTGGAATCATGAGTGTTGGATTCTGGAGCATCATTTCACTCATGTAGTGATGCTGAAATAATGGAGAACTATGTGTCTGGTGAATTCAGACAAGTCTACCTTGCTGATGATGAGCCCTTAAAGATCGTGGGGAAAGGAGATGTTCGGATATCCACACCAAACGGATCGACATTAAAGCTGAATGGTGTTAGGCATATTCCAGGATTGAAAAGAAACTTGCTTTCAATTGGACAGCTTGATGTAGAAGGATACTCAGTGACTTTTGACAGCAACAGTTGGAAGATTAGTAAAGGAGTAATGATAGTAGCGCGAGGGAAGGAGGGGACGTTGTATACTACAACTAACTCCAAGGACTACATTGATCTTGCAGGAGCTACGACCAATGTTGATTTGTGGCACTGTCGGCTGGGTCACATGAGCGAGAAAGGGATGAAGGTAATGTGTTCGAAAGGGAGACTTCCAGGGTTGAAATCTGTTGAAGTTGGCCTATGCGAGGACTGTGTTTTCGGGAAACAGAGAAGAGTAAGTTTCTCGAGAGGTGGCAGAACCTTGAAGGCAGAAAAGTTAGAGTTGGTGCATAGCGATCTATGGGGACCAGCGCCCACGAAGTCCCTTGGTGGTTCGGAGTACTACATGACCTTCATCGATGACTTAACTTGAAAGGTATGAGTTTATTTTCTTAAAAATAAAACTGATGCACTTGATACTTTCAGGAAGTAGAAAGCCCTTGTAGAGAATGAAACGGGGCTGAAAGTAAAGTATATTCGTTCTGACAATGAAGGTGAATATGAACTCCGTGAGTTCAAGGAATATTGTGCTGAGAATGAGATTCGCATGGAGAAGACCGTGAGAGGAACTCCCCAGCAGAATGGAGTGGCAGAACGAATGAACAGAACTTTGAATGAGCGAGCTAGATGCATGAGATTGAAGAGTGGACTGCCTAAGATGTTTTGGGCAGATGCAGTAAACACAGCAACATACCTAATTAACAGAGGTCCATCAGTTCCGTTGGAAAACAGAATACCAAAGGAAGAATGGACAGGAAAAGAGGCAAATCTGTCTTACTTGCGTGTCTTTAGTTGTGTTGCATATGCTCATATTAGTTCTAATGATAGAAGCAAGTTAGATGCTAAATCTGTTAAGTGTACGTTCATTGGTTATGGTGGTGATGAGTTCGGTTATAGACTCTGGGATGAGAACAACCGAAATATTATTCGCAGTAGAGATGTGGTTTTCAATGAACAGGTTATGTACAAGAACAGATTGGAGGCATCAAATTCTGACAAGACTAATACCCAAGAAGTCGAGTTAGACATCTCAAACTCGAGTGGGAGCAAGGAGAGTCAGAATGAGGAAGAGGTTCTCATTGGAGAACCAAGGATACCACCACCACCATTGGAGGATCCGTTGCAGAGACCAGCTAGAGAGCGACGTGCACCTAATAGGTATTCGCCCTCTAACTACTACTTGTTACTTACTGATGGTGGTGAGCCTGAGTGTTATGCAGAGGCAGAGCAGAGTGAAGATAGACGAAAATGGAGAGGTGCTATGGATGATGAGTTAGCATCTCTTCTGTTGAATGGCACTTGGGAACTTGTTGAGCTCCCAAAGGGTAAAAAGGCTTTGCACTGCAAGTGGGTCTACCGAATCAAAAATGAAGCTGACGGTAGCAGACGTTACAAAGCCCGGTTGGTTGTCAATGGGTTTGAGCAGAGACATGGTATTGACTATACTGATGTCTTTACTCCAGTTGTGAAACTGACTACTATTCGAATGGCGTTGAGTATGGTAGCTGCAGAAAACTTGATATTGCATCAGATGGATGTGAAGACGGTATTTCTCCATGGTGAATTGGTGGAAGAGTTGTACATGACACAGCCTGAGGGTTTCGTATAGAAGGGAAATGAGCCACTTGTACGCAAATTAAAGAAAAGTTTGTATGGCCTAAAACAAGCCCCAAAGCAGTGGTATAAAAAGTTTGACAGCTTCATGATGGAGATTGATTACCATAGATGTCACGCTGATCATTGTTGCTACTACAAGAGGTTTGACAAAAGCTTCCTTATTCTCTTGCTATATATTGATGATATGCTGATCATATGAGTCGATGCAAGAGATGTATATAAGTTGAAGAAACAGTTGTCAGAACGGTTCTCCATGAAGGATCTTGGAGAGGCAAAATGGATTTTGGGCATGAGGATTGAACGTGATAAGGCGATGGGATATGTATATCTTTCGCAGGCGAGTTACATTCAGAAGGTCCTGGAAAGATTCAACATGTCAGAGTCGAAGCCTGTGAGTGTTCCACTGGGAAGTCAATTCAAACTTTCAAAGAAGGAATCACCAAAGAACAAGGAGGAACGTGCACAAATGATGAGTGTTCCATATGCTTCAGCAATTGGTAGCATCATGTATGCCATGGTGTGTACAAGACCATATATTGCTCATGCAGTGGGAGTAGTAAGCCGGTTCATGAGTGATCCAGGCAAGCAACATTGGGAAGCAGTAAAGTGGGTCCTGCGATACTTGAGAGGTACCACATACAATGCTTTGTGTTTCAAAGGCAAGAGTGTGGCGCTGGTGGGTTATGTGGATGCAGACTTAGCATCTAATGACCTTGATGGGAGAAGAAGTACAACCGGGTATGTCTTTACTTATGGTGATACTGCTATATCTTGGACTTCTAAGTTGCAGAAGGTTGTTGCATTGTCCACCACGGAGGCAGAGTATATAGCTGTGACAGAGGCAAGTAAGGAGATGGTGTGGTTGCAGAATTTCTTGGGGGAACTTGGGAAGGAGCATAAAAATAGTACTCTTTTCAGTGATAGTCAAAGTGCTATATTTCTTGCAAAGAATCCGGCATTTCACTCAAGAACAAAGCATGTTGAATTGAAGTATCACTACATCCGTCACCTTTTGGAGAAGAAGGTCTTACAGCTTATGAAGATCCTTGGAAATGAGAATCCAGCGGACATGTTTACTAAGGTGGTGACCTTAGAGAAATTGAAGCTATGCATAGCTTCAATTGGCCTTGGAACTTGAAGAAAAGGCTAGGCGATGCCAGGCGGATACGGGAGGAGAACTAGAAGATATGCTACATGGAGGATTTAGTCTCCAAGTGGGAGATTGTTGGAGTATGGAGCCTAAATTATTTGGGCTCGTATTTCTTTTGGCCTAGTTGATTCTAATGGGCTAAGGATTAGGGCAAGTTATCTTGATCAAGAAGTTATCCATTGTGTTATTTTGATCAAGAAGTTATCCATTGTGTTATCTAGATCAAGATGTTTTCTCATTGTAGTTGACTTGTCCAACAAGATAAGAAAAATCCTGGCTTGGTATCGCCCCCAGATGTAGTCGAAAGACGAATTGGGTAAACAAATCTCGTGTTATTCGTGTCATCGTGTGCGTATGTGTGTCTAAATTCCTAACAGCCTGAACGCGGCGTCGATGAGGATCACCAAGGAGGCAAGGCTGAGTTACATCTACAACGTGAGGTACAGGATGGATGACGCGCAGGTGTATGACGAGACACCCTTCCGGCTCAGCCACCGCCTCCAACGACTCCAACATGGAGGCCACCATGGCCGCGAGGAGAAGACGACTCGAAACTTCTCCAGCAGGCTGTCCTTGTTGCTCGGATCTACTGATTTCGCCACGACTACACTAATCTGCTTCTCTGCGAGTTGGGTGATGAAATACCTGCCGGAATCCACGAAGGAGATGATGATGTGGAAATAAGTGGGTTCTATTTAAATTTTAAATTCTTCCAACAGCGCTGACGTGGCGAAATCAATTGCCAAATTTCATCTAGCCGCCACATCAGATCACCTTTCCGGATTGACCCAAATCGTGCAGTCGCATGTGCCACATGTGAGCTTTTTCCGGTAAAAATCAAGATTCCGGCGGAATTTGACCGTAAATCGATCAAATTACATAGTTACGGGACTAAATCAAAAGAATATCTATCTTGAGATTGAAATCGATGAAATCAATTCCTATGAGACTAAAAATGAATTTAACTCGATTTATTAAGTTTAATTTTAGGAGATTAGATCCGTAAAAAGATTTAAACAGAAGTGTATTCCGAAATTTATTGATATTGTTAACTAATATAGTAATAAAATCTAATTATTAAATATAATTAAAAGTATTTTAATTATTAATAATTTTTTATTATATTTCAAATATTTATTATATAGTTAATATGGGTATCATATTAATGATTTTGAAAAGACGAATAATTTGATATGATTTTTATTAATAATAAATATTTAACAAGAAAATTATAAACATTTTAAATTTTTTTATAAAAAGTAACTTTACAATTATTTGATTGATTGGCAATGATAGAGAATACATTTATTGTTTTCATAAAGTTTGACTTTTTAGATAACCTGCTAGGTAGGTTTCCTATTCAACTTTAAAATTTTCAATGGTTAGGATTGAAAAATAAAAATTTAATGGTTAAGATGATATTGAGTCATACATAAACTTGGGTCAGCTAAGTACATAAGACCCTCAAATTGAATATTGCTAATATGCCAACTATCAAAATGCACGATCTAAGTTTCTCTTAGTTCATCAACAAAATCCCCAAAAATAATAAAAAAATACCAAACATCATCAAGAAAATACGAAGCTCCATAAACTTCCACCCATAGTAGTGTTCTTGAGGTGCAATAGAGTATCAGTAAAAGTAGAAGCTGCTACTCTGCAAGAAAGGTAGGTGATTTTCATTCAACGCTATGGTTCCACCGCGCGGCCGACAAGAAATTGAGAGATCGGTGATGCTGATTGTAGGGATTATGGTAAGTTATGGTGCAATAATGTTATAATAATGTGACGTTATGGTGAGTTATGGAGCAAGATTTGGGGAGTATAATTAGCTGGTATTTATTCTCTTATGAATCAGCCTATAAATGGGATACTGTAATCATGTATTCATATGTACAAAAATAATATTTTCTGAATAAAATATTTCTTTCCAATTTGTTATTTCTGCAAACTTAATCCATGTGTTTCATGGAATTCTTATCACTACTAAAAAAAGGTCTATCACTACACTAATTTTAATGCATTTTATTTGAAATGTCTTAATAGCTATTTTTTTAATACATTAATTCTATAACTACACTTTGTAATATCTATTAATACACTATTCAATAAATATATTATTACAACTCTTTTAACTACATTATTATATTATCTATTAATACAATATTCAATAAATGTATTAATATAACCTTATTAATAAGTGTATTGATTTTTTTTTAATTTACAATTACAATTACTTTTATTTTATTTTATAATAACAAATTTTAATAAAATAAAGTTAAATATAAACATATAAATTTTATTAAATAATAAAATAGATACGTATAATTTTATTAACGAATTTGATTTAATATTATATAATATAATTATGTTAATGAAATAAAATAAATCTATTAAACTATATATATATGTCATTATAAATATAATTTTTTTATTAAAAATATTACGTAACCAAATGAGTGATAGGTTATGTAAATTCATAATTAATTTATAGGTTTTTTTTAAAAAAATATTTATTATAGGTTGATATAAAAAAATAGTATTAATTAAAAAATTTTAATTAGTAAAGACAACGAACAATTTTTTATTAATTAAAGAAATTATTATGTGTAATCGTGATCTTAATTTTAATAATAATTATTTAATTTTAATCACAATTATAATATTTGAAAATTTTATTTGACCATTAAAGTTAAACTAAAAATAAAAATAAAAAATAAAACTAAGATTAAAATGAAAATTAAATAACAAACTAAAGTAAAAAATTTAGAAAAATAACAAAAAAACTAATGTAAAAATAAAATAAAACTAATGTAAAAATAAAAGTTAATTAAAATAAAAAAACTAATGTAAAAAAAAAAAACTAATGTAAAAAAAAAAAAAAAGCAAACTAGGTATGTGTGTATATACGAAATTTGAGAAAAAATCAATGAGTGTGCATTTAGTTCAATTGGCTACAAATCTACAGAAGTCTTTAGGGATCCTAGGTTAAAATCATTTGAGGACAAATCAATTTATTCATTTTTCATTTTTATATTAAATAAGTTAATTAATTTTTTTATTTATTATAATTATTAAATTTATCTTTAATTAAGTGTAGCTTAAACTAATATATAATGATAATAAAAAGTGTATTAATAGGTTGTGATCTAATAAGACATTAGAATAAAAGACATTTTGTAAAAATGTCATTGTATATTAAATGTATTATTAGCAATTCTTACACTACATTTATCAATGTCATAATAACTCATTTTTTTAGTAGTAACACTAATGGCCGACAACGCAAGAATTAGCTTTACAAGAAGGTGAAGTCGACGAGGGTTTTCTAGAGAGAGAAGAGAAAGACCTTTTGCTAGAATGAGTGTTCGCAGGATGGAAGCTAGTGGGATGGTTTGAATTTGGATTGGAAAGGATTTAGAGGAGTCATGCATTGTAACTAAACTAATATGAAAAGAATATGAACAAGGCGAAATTGAATAGACTCGAAAAATTAAACTAACCAATGTATAATGATTTATTAAGATTAGATTTTTAGACATGCGTGTCACGTCGCATGCACGTCATACTTTTTTGTTATACTTCTTTTATATTTCCTTCATTTTTTAATAGTTTTCACCCACTCCAACGACACAAATATTAAGAAAAATGATAGCTTTTAGAAGTATTATGATATTTTTTTTATAATAAATACTCCTTCCTTCCCGGAGAAATTGACGCATTTTTTTGGGCATGGAAATTAAGGAGTATAATAATTTAATGTAAAGTGAAGTGAGAGAAATAATATTTAATGTGTAGTGGGTAGTTGTATTAGTGGTGAGTGTGATGTGTGTGTGGACCCACGTAAATAAATAAATTATTTTTGTGTGGGTTCCATATCCTTAAAAAGAAAATATGTCAATTTCTGTGGGACAACCCAAGAATGAAAGTGCGTCAACGTGTTATGTATGACTATTTTTTTTAAAGAGTAAAGTGTATGAGAGAAGGTGATGATTTTATTATTTATTATTATTTTTAGGTGAAAACTTTTGTGAGACAATCCAAAATAAAAAGGGTGAAAACTATTGAGAAACAGAGAGAGTATCATTATTACTCCCTCCATCTCCCAAATTCGTTCACTTTTACTGTACCTCAGATATTAAGAAAAATATTATTTTTTAAATAATTTTATTGACTTTTAAGAGTAATTTAGTATTTTTAGGTAATAAACAAAGTATAAGATTAAAGGAGGGAGAGATGAAGAGACCAAGTGTGTACATAAGAAAACAACTGTACAAGAGTTCATTAAATAATATGAAGCAATTTTGCAAGATAGGTATAAGGAGGAAACAAAGGCATTTTCTGATACATAGAACAAACAGCCCGCTTTGAGTTTGAGATCCGTCACCATTTGAGAAGCATGTAGCTGGTTGTATACTCGTGCTGTATTCAGGAATTTCAAGTTGGGTGAGTGGCTTGACAAGTTTATATATATATATATATATATATATATATATATATATGATATACTAATTGTGAATACGCTACTATAAATAATTTTTTAAAAGTATGAGGTGTTGCGACGTGGTTAATTGTCATATTTTTTATTTTAATTTTTTATATATATAATCTTTCTACTTTTATTTATTTATTTATTATAATATTCATGTATATATTTATAAATTAATACCACCTTTAATTTATATATATATATTTTTGTTGGTTAGGAATAAATAATTAAACCAATCAATAAAAATATATTATTATTATTATTATTATTATTATTATTATTATTATTCATGTATATCTTCAAATTAAATACCAGCTTTAATCATATTTTTTTGATTGGTTATGAATATATATTTTTATTTTTTATTTTAATATCACAATAATATTTCTATTTTTTTATTAGGGAAAATCACTAATAGATACACACTTTTAACCTAAATTACTATTAGATACAAGGAATTTAAATAATTACTCTTACATACAAAATATTAAAGTAAAATAGTAAATATAACCTTATAATCACATACACTTTTAAACCATCAACCTACCCCCTCACTCACCCACCCGCCTGCTGCCGGAATTTAAAATATGCAAACAAAATGTGCAAAAACAAAATTGTGCAAAGCAAATTGTGCAAAATCAAATTGTGCAAAACCAAATTGTGCTAACAAATTGTGCAAATACATAGGGGTATTTATGGTATCACAATCATCATAATTGTGTAGTTATGAGTAATAGTACTTTGAGTCATGTAATTTACTGCAATTATGCATTATTTTATGTACCTCCTAGTAAGTGACCCTTTTTATTATTATATTACTAATGTACATATCTTTATATATAGAATTAAAAAGTAAATTTTAATATTAGATAAATAAATCAATTAATAAAAATATATCTTTAAAATTTTTGAGTATATCCTTATATTAAATCATTTAATATTGGATTATCTAATTAATTTTCTTATAAAATATAATGCATCCGCATATTATGTGGGTATATATATTCAAAAGATGCATTAAATTCAACATCAATTGTATTAAGTTACAAATGAAGAGTTGCATGAATTATAAATTCAAGATGCAAATGAAGATTAAGTGAACTTTAAATGATTAGAAAAAAAGAAATTAATAAAATTATTAATATAATTAATAATATTAAAAGCGTTATTATCAAAATAAAAGAGGGATAAAATGGAAAAAAAAAGTTTCTTGCTTTTAAGCACTTTTAATATAAAATAGGATAGGATTAAGATAATTAATTAGGATAATGAGGTAACTAGTGAAACATAGGGAGTACATAATAGAAAAAACATGTTTTTCATATCTTCCGTACTTTTAATATATTAGGATTAGGATAGGATAAGATTAGGATAAGGGGGATTATATTTGATATTGAGTGAAGTTGGGGGACAATCTGAAAATGGGATATAGTTGGACTCAAATATGGCTACCAAATTAGCCCTTACAGTAAATTACATTTTCTATAACATTTGAAATGCATCCTCAGGCTTAAACAAAGTTGTTTCTAAGGGCAACCAATTTGCATGGAATCTTTGTTATGAAATTGATAATTTCCAACTTTCAGAATCATCATCCCACAAAAAATCTGTTCGACAACATCATTAATATACAAGCAAAATGAATAAGTAGTTAATGCTGGCCATGAGATTTAAGATTAAGCTTTTTTTGCTTAAACCAAACCAATGCACTCCTCCAGTGTACTTGTAAAACATCAATAATAAACTTATCTAAATCAAAACTGACTTCAGCAAAATGTTCACCAACATAGCACACAACTAAACCAGTTGTCTTGTATATTTTATCTGTCCTTCGATTAACGTTCCTCATCGGAAGAATCGTCCCAGCAATAGCACATTGTGTTTCAGTGTTAGCACTATAAATCTGGGAAAACACATCAAGCGGCAACAGCCTCCTCCTTTGTGGCTAGCTGGTTCTGAATATGTTGTGGGACGACGTCAAATTTGGCCAACTGCATGGTGTAGGAAGCTCGGCCCTTGGTCATTCCTCGAAGAGTACTCACATACTGAAACATCTCAGCTAGAGGTACTAGGGCGTCCACCACCTGGAAAGACAGTTTACAAAGAAAACAATGATCAGATTACAAAGTAAACAAGAATCATGGCTCATTTCACTTGGGATGAATTCTTAAATCGGTTTGAATGAGAAGTCTGTGATCATCTCAACCATCAGAATAAATTTAAGCACCCATGTTTTCAAAATGTGCATTTCTATTAGTCTATCCAAACGTCAATTGCCTTGATGGCAGCCTTTCTGTTTCAGTCTAGTATGTGGTATAGTAAATACGAGAATATGACTGTTCATCTGAAGAGAGAAAATTATACGAGCACTTGAAAATATATACCTTCAAGCCTCCGGGTTTATCTCCAAAGTTGTTGATCTGACCTCTCCTCGAGTTGAGATCACCAATCACGTCTCCCAAATGATCCTCAGGTGTGACAACTTCGACCTTCATGATTGGTTCGAGCATCTGTGGTCCAGCTTTCCTTATTCCTTCCCTAAAAGCTCCTCTAGCAGCCAACTGGAATGCCAGGACGCTTGAATCTACATCATGGTAGGATCCATCCACTAAAACTGCACGAACATCAACCACAGGGTAACCAGCCAGCACTCCATTCGACATACTTTCTTCTAATCCTTTCATTACACCAGGTATGTATTCTCTTGGCACTGCACCTCCCTTGATCTCACTCTTGAACTCATAACCAGTACCTGCTTCCAGTGGCTCAAATCTTACGGTGATATCAGCAAATTGACCTGCACCACCAGACTGTTTCTTGTGAATATACTTGACTTCTGTGACCTTGGATATGCTTTCCCGATAGTTGACTTGGGGTGCTCCAACATTCGCTTCCACCTTTAAGCATAGCAAACAAATAGATTTGCAGCAACCATTATTAGTTAACAGAAAAGAAAAATTATAGTTAGTTGTGTGAGAAATATGTACTTGTAAGATCATCAATACAAGTCAAAATAACAAGCAGTTTCAATATTTTGTTTACTATAGACAAAAATCCATATATTTCATTTTTATTTGACTAAAAAATATTATTTAATGTGTGAAATTACTTAAGGTGAATATGAAACGCAATGGGTTGCATGCTATGAGACGCATATAGCAGGGAAGAATGTTAATGATGAGAGGTGAGTAATTTAGATGCAAACAAAAAAAATTAGAAAATGCCAGCTAAGTTCAGAAATGCAAACCTTGAATTCCCTCTTGAGCCTATCTACAATAATTTCTAGGTGCAATTCTCCCATTCCTTCAATAACTGTTTGATTGGTCTCTTCATCTCGTGAAAAGTGGAAAGATGGATCTTCCTGTGCAAGTTTGATCAACCCAATTGCCATCTTATCAACATCAGCTTTAGTCTTTGGCTCAATTGCAACCTTAATCACAGGATCTGGGAAGTCCATCCGTTCTAGTACAATTGGTTTATCAGGATCAGCCAAAGTTTCTCCTGTAATTGTATCTTTCAGACCTGCAAGTGCTACAATATCACCGGTCAGGGCTACTTTGACGTCCTCTCTGCTGTTAGCATGCATTTCCAGGAGTCTACCAATTCTCTCTTTCCTCCCTTTGTTCGCATTCAATACATAGGATCCACCTTCAAGCTTCCCAGAATACACCCGCACAAATGTAAGAGACCCCACAAAAGGATCACTCATAATTTTAAAAGCCAATCCAGCAAATGGTTCGTCGTCACTGGCTTTCCTTTCAAGTATCAACCCTGGGTCTTCAGGGTCGGTTCCTTTCATTGCTGGCAAGTCAACAGGAGAGGGCAAATAATCTACAACAGCATCAAGTAGTGGCTGAACCCCTTTGTTCTTAAAAGCTGAGCCACATAAAACAGGAACAAAACTGCTTGAAATAGTTCCTAACCTAATTAACTTCTTCATGGTGGCCTCATCTGGTTCAATTCCCTCAAGGTAGTTCTCCATGGCTGCATCATCCATCTCAACAATGGTTTCAATCATCTGGGCCCTGTAATCTTGAGCCAATTCTTTAAGGTCATCAGGGATTTCTTCGTAAGAAAATTTCGCACCCAATTCTTCCCCAGACCAAACCACAGCCTGCATCTTCACAAGATCAACAATTCCTTTAAAAGTATCCTCTGCACCAATTGGGAGTTGAAGCACAACTGGTTTCGCACCCAGGTTTGTGACAATCATGTCCCTAGTTCGGAAAAAATTTGCTCCAAGGCGATCCATTTTATTGACAAAACAGATTCTTGGAACACCGTATTTATCAGCTTGTCTCCAAACGGTTTCAGATTGCGGCTCCACACCAGCAACACTGTCAAATAGACATATTGCACCATCCAAAACCCTGAGAGCACGCTCGACTTCTAGAGTGAAGTCGACGTGGCCAGGAGTATCGATAATGTTAATACGATGCTTGTTCCAAAATGTGGTTGTCGCAGCAGAAGTAATAGTTATTCCTCTCTCTTGTTCTTGTTCCATCCAGTCCATCGTGGCAGTTCCTTCGTGGACCTCCCCAATTTTGTAGTTTCTTCCTGTGTAGTATAGAATTCTCTCAGTTGTAGTGGTCTTCCCTGCATCTATATGTGCCATAATTCCAATATTCCGATAATCCTTTAATGGAACTGTTCTCTTCTCCTCTGCAAAAAAAGTCGACAGGTTAATGAGAGTTTTATCCATTCACACAGAGAAATGGGTTTTACAAAAAATGCAAGTTTGCAGCAGTAAAATGTCACAATATATCTAAAGATGAACATTATGAAATGAAGGTCAATCCATCACAATGACCAGTACAAAATTTAGCTATACTCCTTAGGCATGGCCTTTTCCCATTAGATGGAATTAGATGAATCTGCTTTACGTCTAAACACCTTAAAGCATTCAGACTGTTCTCTCAATATATTTGATAACAACCATGAGCATTTAATCAGGATATTTCAGAACACAGCATGATTTGGACCAACAAATAACCAACTCATTTGCTTTATCAGCAATCAAACTTATGAGAGAAAGATATCGAAACAATTCAAATTTGTTTGATTAGTCTGCTGACCCATTATTCCAATCATAAAATAAAATGGCTCGATGGTATTACAAGAAGCAGCAGACACAACCTTCCCAAAAATTAATTTAACTGCAGAATTATGAGTTATGAAAATAGTAAATCACAAAACCAATTGCTATCAACAACACAAAAAATATACAATTCAGTGAAAAGAAAAACAAATACACATATATGGACGGAATTTGGAAAAACCAGAAAACTACAGATAAAGTAAAGAAAAATACCAGCAAAAAACATTAGGGCATCGCACATAGCAACTCAATTACTTCAGCTAATTTCATTAAACAACATCCAGTTCAAAAATCGCAGATGAATAAACAAATTAAATGGCAGAATTTTACCAGCAGCCATGGCAAAGACAGAAAAGTTCTTCCTTTGCTGTTTCTTCTGCAAAGTCGAGAGCGTTGTCGCAGTAGAGCTGAGGCGAACGCTGCCAAGAAATGATGAAGAAATAGCTCGAATTCTCGCCGTAGAGTAGCTCCGACGGCGGCGCAGGGAATGCGATACAGGCGGCAACGGCCTCCTAGAAGAACCACTCAAGTTGCAGAGGGTAGAAGAAGCATTGGATGACATTTTCATCAGCGATTCCGCTGATGTTGCCGCCATTTTTTGTTTCTTTTCCGCACACAGTGATACACACGTAGTGCGTTTTTTTGGAGAGGGGTGGAAAGAGTGAAGGCGAGTAATATGAAGGAGATAATGGTCTAGAATTAGAGGTGGGTTTTGTGAATTTTGTGTGGCCCCAAATCAACTGAAAATGTGATGATAATAATTTTGATTCTTGGGATGTTCTTAGCCCCTAAACTCCATCGACGTTTTCTTTTTCTATTTCTTATTTATTTATTCATTTTCTCATGGTTGTGAAGACATGGAGCAATGGGAAACGGACAACAAAGTATTAGTCCATTATACTCTCTCATTTCCCACGGATAAGAACATTTAATAAATGGATATCCACATCACTATTTTTATTTCGTATATCCACTTTCTCTTAATTACAAAAATATTAAATACTAAAAATCCTAAAATACCCTTAATGAATTTGACTCACCTCACACACTTACTTTTTAATTAAAAAATTTAAGTCATACACCCACAACTAAAAGAATGCATTCAATTCAAATAACATAAAATCATACACCTCTCATTCACCACCTCCACTTTCACCTCTTTTTTTTAATGAAAATATTAAATGAGTTAGTTCTCAATCCATCCTAAACCCAAAAAAAAATCATCCAAAAAACATAATGTTGGAGGAAGAAGTAGTTAAGAAGCTTAAGGTACGTCATTTTAAACTTTTTACCGATTTAAAATTTATTTTTAAGCATTTGTATATTCTTGTCGTCCCGAAACTCACGTCGAACCAGGGCTGAAAATTATTAGATTTTTCGACCAACGCCGGACGAAAGTAAACGTAACTTTCGTCCAACAACGGACGAAACTTGTATAAACTTTCATCCAACGCCGGACGAACAATCTAAGGTTTATCGTCCAATGTTAGTTGACGATTTTAGTTATGAGCCGGTGGTGTTGCTTGAGTTGGTGTTTGAGCTTGAGGCGGTGGTGTTTGACTTTGAGCTTGATGATGTTTGAAAATTGGATGATATTGAGGTGTATGAGTGTTTACAGATCGTGGAGGTGTAGAGGTTTATTTACTGAAATTGGTAAATTTTATTTCAGTCCAACAATACAAAGAACATAATGAAACGTACAATCTGGATCCTATCACCACATCCTTAGCCTAGAGTTTCGGATGATACAACTTCAATAATTTTAATACAGTCTAACAATCTGAGTCATGATCCTGTCCGCTATGCAGCTCGGTGTAAGCATTCTTGAACCAAATAAGAGTGCATTCCTTTCCATCCATATATAGTATATAATGGTAGAAAAGGCAATGACGAACAATCTTTGCACCTTCTTGTTACTCCTAGTGACCGCAATGATCTTCCGGAACCCATCAGTTACCGATGTACAATGTCACTTCTATCTAATCCCTCTTTTTACAATGTCCAATATGTGTTGAGTATATGGGCATTGGAAGAAGAGGTGTGATTGTGTCTCCTCATGTCTAACACAAAACCCACAAGTAGAATCACCATGTAAGTTCCACACTCTATCCTTAGTGTACACTCTCCCTCTATGAAGTAACCACAATCGAAACTGTATTTCCTTACAATCTATTTTTGCCAAATTTGCTCGTATACGAAGGATGGCTCCTCAGTTTTCTCTTTCCTTAACTTGTTATACATTAAGGATGGAAGAAAACGTCCACGAACACATCCTTGCATAATCTGCTGTAACATCTCTCCTTCTCCATCTATGCTCCCTATCATGTTTCTTAAGTGGATCAGGCATCTCCATAGGTACAAGGAATTTAGGGTTGATTATTGGATGGGGATGTGGTAGTTGGTGTATGTATTAAGTGAGCACAAATTATTTTTAATTTTAGAAATTTATTACTTAAGGGTGTGTATGTCTTTTAAATGTGGGTGTATTAATCGTTTTAATTTTAATATGTTTTAGTTAGTGTGTGTATTGAGAAAAAGGTGTATGAACTAAAATTAGTGGTGTAGATATCCGCAGCCTTAATAAATTGTCATCAAATAATGTAATATTGTAGGAATTTATATTAAGGGTATTTAGTGATAGGTACAAAATTTATTTTTAAATTACTTTAAGATACACACATTTAATAATCTTACTAGGGTGCACCTAGTGCACCGGTGTACTTGTAAGATCTACACTGTTAGATTTAATGCTATTTAATCTCCACCTTTAAATTTAAATTAGTAACTAACTTTTTACACTATGTAATTACTATTATAGCCTATATTAAAGCTATAAACCCTAGGGGTGCACCGGGTACATCGGTGCAGCAGGTGCACCCCACAATTGCCCTACATTTAAATGAATTATTAGTAACTATATTATTTCAACATGTAATATTAATAATATCCTAAAAAACAAGTGTAACATATGTGCATTATAGACATGTGCAACTAGCGTTTGTTTGATATTCGGCCTAGTTATTTATATTCTTTGTTATGTACCTATAGACACTTGAATTTTATTGTCTATTAAATGAAAATATGTGGCAAATTACACATTAAAAATTATTTATTTATTTATTAAGAAATTTAAATAAATTAATTCCTAAAATAAATGAGTAAATAATTAATAATTGGGCCTAACCCAAGTCAAATAAGCCCAGACAAATTAAACAGTCCAAAGTCAAATGAGCCTGATTACAGTCCAATCAAATTGGAGGCCCAAGCCCGCAGAATTAGGTCAAATCAAGCATTAACCAATCAAACTGTGTTATAGATGGAAAAGCCCAAGCCCACAAAATCATGTCAAATTAGCCTTGTACCAATCAAACTATGAGTTATATTTGGGGCTTCTTCACCTTTCACCTATATAAGGAGTCCTCCTCCATTCATTCCAAACACACAGACACTCAGACATCTGAAGACGCCGACGCTTTTGAAGAGATTAAAAACACGAGCCACGCTTCTTTAAGATCTTCAAGTCAAGAACAGACTCCGGTCAGAGATCAAGGTGCTAAGGCCCTCCGATCTGGCGTTCTTCAAGTCAACAGGAGCTTCAAGTCAAGAACAGCCTCCGATCAGAGATCAAGGTGCTAAACCCCTCCTATCAGGCGTTCTTAAAGTCAACAGCCTTCGATCAGAGATCAAGGTACTAAACCCCTCAGATCCAGTGTTCTTCAAGTCAGAAACAACACTCGACCTGAGATCAAGGTGCTTAGCCCCTCAGATTCGACGTTTCTTCTAGTTAGATTAATTCAGTAGTCTTCTTGAATTCAACGATGTTCTACAAAATTGAACGGCGTTCTTCGTAAGAAATCTTCAAGTCAACATTCAATTCAAACAAAGGCTCGATGTCTCTGGATTAACGTCACAAGACTTCATATCCGAGCTCGAACAAGCTTCATCTGAAGATCCGACTGAACACACAGTCAACACACGATTAGGACTGGGCAAAAAAAGTAGCAAACCGCACAAACCGATCTAATCGAATTGCACTGTACCGCAATATATAAATATTAGAAAAAACTATAGTTTCATAATTACCCTAAAACAGCACCGCATAACGCAGTGCAGTTTCATTTTGAGGCAGTAAATTGTAGCGACCGCACCGTTTAGCTATTATACTTCTATAGTTATATTTTATATTATATATGACAATATGTTAGGGTAGTTTGGCAATTAGCCTCACAATAAAGAAACCCTACCATTACAAGGTAAATATGAATCTCATTTTCTTACTCTCACTCTATTAATACGTGATGAGAATGATAATTCACGTATTTTGAGCTCTGATTTGTGTGGAAATTGAGTACAATTTATTATCAAGGCAAATCAGGATGTTTATGGGAAATCTAAGAATCAGATGCTACTGAGGCTATCTGAGCATATTTATACAGGAAAACAGATCAGAAGTGCTCAAAATCGGAAAACACGAATTTAGATACGCCACTTGACCTTGGGAGGAGCCGCTTGACTAAAACTTTTTGGTCGAGCGAGGGTGGAATTAATCGAGCAAAGGTCTGTACAAAGTTTCAGTGAACAGGGAGGCCGGTCGACCTGGTCGAGCCCGCTCAACCTGAGTCATCTCGGTCGAGCAGGGACAATTAGTTCTATTTTTGATAATTTCGACCCTCATGTGCGTGAATTGACGTGTTTTCCAAGAAAAAGTCTAGTAAAGGTCTGTAAGGAGAGTTTACAAGTATAAAAAGGGATACCGATCACATCAAAAAGAGAGTTAGATTTCACATCCATCCTACACCACATCCAAACCAACTCCATCCTACGGAGCTGTAGATAGAGATCGTGCAGCGAATCAAGTGAGAACCAAGTGAAGATTCAAGATGGAGCAAGAAGCGACGGCGCCCACATCTAGGGTTTACTTCACAACTTTATCTTTCTTGTAATTTTCAAGACTATGGGTAAGATCTATCTAAACACCATGACGTTCTTCGAAGCGTCATGGGCTAGAACCAGTTTGGTAGTTCCAGGGTTATGAAGGTTTTTATCTAGTTAATTGAACTTCCGTGTGTTAACTTCGTATAACACTACTTGTGGATTTATTTTATATAAGACTATGCTTTATTAATTCATACTCTGAGTTGTTTTGTGCATCATTAACTGTTATATAGAGTCTGAATACATATCTTGGTTATTGATTGAGTGAGTTCACTGCTGAGCAGGATTACATGTTATGATTCTAAGTAAGGGGACTTCGAAACTTCATTAGAACTATCTTATATAAATACTTATTAATTGAATTGAATTCGCATTAGTAAGTAAGATAAAGAGGATAATTATATAGTACCTATAAAGGGAGATCATATCGGGTTAGAGTACTTAGTGAACGGGAAATATTGATATTGATAGTACCTAGAAAGAGGGGTATATTATGTTCTTGCTCCAAGGTGATTCACATGTGTTACACGCATATTTACTTATGTCTATAGAGTAGATTTGCATGACTTAGTGATGTATCCATAGTCCACAAGGTAGAGTCGGACATTGACATATGGAGGGGAGATTAATTAGTGAAATTGGATGGCCCGAAGAGCTACATATCTTCTCACTTGAGCAACTCTTGTTATTTCTCTATTGTTTTATTTTATTTATTACTTCATTACTTTGTTTATTAGTTTAATAATAATTCTCCAACCCAATTGCCAAATAATAGTTTTAGTTAATTTAGATAATAATAAATTGATAACCAACTATCCTTTGGGTTAAATAATATAACTTAGTCGCTTGCTTAAGCTACAATCACATCCTTCATACTTGGGGATTAATTGTGTGTTGAGAAAACGCCCATCAAGTTTCTGGCGCAGTTGTCGAGGACGGTTGTCCTTATCGATTTTATTATTTTTATAGTTTAATTGAAACTACTCCATACTTGTCTTTAATTTCTAATGCTGAATTTTTCTTAGGTGTATGCACACTAGGTCGAAGGGAGCAACGCTAGCACCTTTTGATCCAGAAATTGGAGCATCGTCAAGGAAGAAGAAGGAAAAAAGAAAAAGAATAAGAATGTGGAAGCAACCGAAGCTCTTAATCTAGGAGTGGAAGTTGAAGTATTTAACTCGAAAATGATTGAAGCTGCAACCGAAAACAAGTTGGAAGCAGAAGCAATCAACATTGCCTAAGATATGGTAAATCCGGACAATGTTTCCATCCGTGAAGTCTTTAAGAATAACGAAGGGAGCAATGTGGGGTTGTTAGGAGCGCGTGGAGCTGATGCAGATTTTGATCTTCAACCCACTCTTATCAGCATGATAGAAAGGAACTCCTTCTCTGGGGAAACTTTCGAGGATCCTCAATAGCATCTTAATAAGTTCCATGGTTATTCAAGTACATAAAAGGATGCAGGAACTCATGAAGATACGAGGAGGATCATCTTATTTAATTTTTCGCTTACTGAAAGAGCGAGAGATTGGTACGACACTCTTAATGCTGTTGAATGCACTACCTTCAAAGGTTTTTAAGATGAAATAAAAGTCAATCAATTTGATATCGCCAGTAATGAGAAATTCCATGAAGCATGGGATAGATTCAAGGACATGCTCAGAAGGTGTCCTCAGTATGGATTATCTAAAGCTTAATACATCAGTATTTTTTACAATGGGTTGGATTGTGATTCTTGTGTTTTACTAGATGCTTCATCAAATGGAGTATTACTTACTAAGACACCCTTTGAGGCCAAAAAATTCTTTGAGGATATTTCAATGAATTCAAGAAATTGACCAACTGATAGAGTGAGAGATACTTATGTACTTGGAAAGGTAGCGCAGGTTGAGTACACTATGGTAAAGTCAAGTAGAGAAGATGAGATCGACTCTAGCTTGGCAAACATCAACAAGCTATTTGAATCCCAGCAGAAGCAAATAACGTAGATGTCGCAGAGAGTACTAATGAGATACAGCAGGATGTTGGTGAAGAAAGATCGATCCAAGAGGAATTTGAAGAAGCAAACTATGCCATGGGTCAAAGTATTCAAGGAACTAGTTTTCAAAAAATCGAAATTTTCAAGGGAACTACAATAATTGTGGTCCTCTGAGTAATTATCAACAACAAAGGAGGCTGATGAGAGTGATAATTCACGTATTATAAGCTCCGATTTATGTAGAAATTGAGTACAATTTGGTTTATTATTAAGATGAATTGGGTTGTTTATGGAAAAGCCACAAATCAGATGTTACTAAGGCTATTTGAGAATATTTGAATAGGAAAATAGGTCTTAAGTGCTCGGAATTAGAAAGTATAATTTTTGAGATGATTTTCGTAGCTTTGCTAGACCTGAAGAAGTTGTTCGACCAGCATTGGCTAGGACGAACAAGGGTGATAAGACGAACAGGGGGCATTTCAACTTACAGAGAGGTCATTCGACTAAGGATGCCTGTTTGACCAAATGAAGGAATGTCAAGTCGAACAGGAAGCAGAGACGAAGTTCATATTACAAACATGCTGTTCGATCAGCGTTCGACCAAGAGGTTCCATTCGACCAATTCTAGTCTGGTCGAACGATAACGTATCAGCTCCGAAAAGTTAGGATTTTCACCTCTTGTGCGTGCATGTGCATGTTTTAGACGAAAAAGCCCAGTAAAAGTCCATGAGGAGAAGTAACAAGTATAAAAAGGGGTGCCAATCACACCAAAAAGAGAGTTAGATTCCACATCCATCCTACACCACATCCAAACCCTAACTCCACCCGCAGGAGCGATAGAGAGAGATTCATGCGGCGAATCAAGTGAGAACCAAGTGAAGATTCAAGACAGAGCGAGAAGCGACAGCGCCCGCATCTAGGGTTTACTTCGCAATTTAATCTATCTTGTAATTTTTAAGACTATGGGTAAGATCTATCCAATCACTTTGGTAGTTCTAGGGTTATGAAGGTTTTTATCTAGTTAATTGAACTTCCGTATGTATACTCCGTACAACACTACTTGTGGTTTATTTTATATAAGACTATGCTTTATTAATTCATACTCAGAGTTATTTTGTGCATCATTAATTGTTATGTAGAGTCTGAATATATATCTTGGTTATTGGTTGAGTGCGTTTACTGCTGAGCAGGATTTCATGTTATGATTCTAAGTGAGGGAACACCAAAGCTTCATTAGAACTATTTTATATGAATACTTATTAATTGAATTGAATTCGGGTTAGTAAATAGGATAAAGAGGATAATTAAATAGTACATATAAAGGGATATCATATCTGGTTAGAATACTTAGTGCACGAGAAATAATTGATACTGATAGTACCTAGAAAGGGGGTGTAATTATATTTCTTGCTCTGAAGTAATTCACACGTGTTACACGCTTGTCTACTTGTGTCTATGAAGTAGATTTGCATGGTTTAGTGATGCGTCCATATTCCACAAGGCAGAGTCGGACATTGACATACAGAATGGAGATTAATTAGTGAAACTGGATGGCCCCGAAGAGCTACCTATATTCTCACTTGAGCAACTCTCATTATTTCTCTACCGTTATTTATTTTAATTATTATTTTAATTAATTGTTTATTTGTTACTAAATCATCAAACTTTATTGCCATACTAGTCTTAATAAGTTAGTTAATAAATAAATTGATAATAATACGTCCATTAGGTTCGATAATCACTTGGTCGCTTATCAAAACTACAATAGCATCCTTAATCCTTGGGGATTTATATTGTGTGTTGAAAAAACGCTCATCAAGTTCTTGGCGCCGTTGTCGGGGACGACATTAATTATTACTTTATTATTTCTAGTTTAATTGAGACTACTTTATTCTTGTCTTGATTTTCTAACGCTTATTTTTCTTAGGTGTATGCTCACTAGATCAAAGGTAGGAGATTTAGAACCTTATAATACAGAGAGTGGTGCATCATCGAGGATGAAAAAGAAGAAGAAGAACAAGAACGTGGAACCATCTGAGACTCTTAATTTAGGAGTTGAAGTTGACGAGCTGAACTCGCAAATGATTGAAGCTGCAACCGGAAACAACTTGGAAGCAGAAGCAATCAACATGGCGGAAAATTCGGATAATCTTTTCATCCGTGAAGTCTTTAAGAACAACGGAGGAGGCAATGTGGGGCTGTTAGGAGCAAGAGGGGCTGGAGTTGATTTTGATCTTCACCCTACTCTGATCAGCATGATTTAAAGGAGTCCCTTCTATGGGGGAACCTTTGAAGATCCTCAACAACATCTGAATAAGTTCATTGGTTATGCAAGTACACAAAAAGATGCAGAAACTCATAAAGATACAAGGAGGATCATCTTATTTAAGTTCTCGCTTAATGAAAAGGCGAAAGATTGGTACGATAATCTTAATGCTACTGAATGCACTACCTGGGAGCAATTGAAATTGAAATTCTTGGAGTGATACATGCCATCTTCAAAGGTGTTTAAGAAGAAACAAGAAATCAATCAATTTGCTATCAATGGTAATGAGAAGTTTCATGAGGCATGGGACCGATTCAAGGACATGCTTCAAAAGTGTCCACAACATGGGCTATCTAAAGCTCAATACATCAGTATCTTCTACAATGGAATGGACTGCGATTCTCGAGTTTTATTTGATGCTTCTTCTAATGGAGCATTGCTTACAAAGTCATCCATAGAGGCAGAAAAGCTCTATGAGGATATGTCGATGAATTCAAGAGATTGGTCAACTGATAGAGTGAGAGGCACTTATGTTCTTGGAAAAGTAGCGCAGATTGAGCACATAATGGTTAAGTCAAGTAGAGAAGATAAGATCGTCTCTAGTTTGGCTAGTATCAACAAGTTACTTAAGTCTCAGCAAAAGCAGATCACTGATATAGCACAGCGAGTACCAATGATGCAGCAAGACGTTGGTTATGAAGGAACTAACCAAGAAGAATTGGAAAAAGCGTATTACACCATGGGACAAAGTATTCAAGGAACGAGGTCTCTGAATAATCAAGGAAACATGAATTATCAGGGGAACTACAACAATCGTGGTCCCCCGAGAAACTATCAACAACAAAGGAGGCTGGAATTTTCATGGAGCAATCCAAATGCGGCGATGCAACCTCCTATTGGTGTTAATCCTGGTGCTAAGATGGAAGAAGGAAAACCTAGTTTAGAGGATACGGTGATCGATATGTGGCTAAGAATGATGCTAAAGTGGATCGTTTAGAAGAAAAAATTGATTCAAATCATGAAGAATTGTCAAAACAGATGAAGGAACTAATATTGTTGATGGGTCAGATGGCGTGGATCGTAAATCAATTAACACAAACAATTGAGAAAGGAAAGCTTCCATCTCAAAGTATTACAAATCCTAAGTCTTATAATGCCATCACATTGAGGTTCGGGATGCAGTATGAAGGTTTGATGAAGCCGGTGAATAAAAATGATAAAAACAGGAGCACTATTCGACCAACACAACCTTGTTCAACCTGACCTGATGGTCGAACTGAGGTCGAACTGCTCTCAGAAAAATAGAGTTACGACACTCTGTTTTCAGTCTTGCCGTTCGACCAAGACACCTTTATTCGACCAGATTACTCTAGTCGAACCATGGTCGAACAGGCACCTATGGAGAAGAAGGATCACGTTCAGTTTATAGAGTCTCCGTTCGACCAGCCTCATCTTGTTCGACCAGACCACTCTGATTGAACTATGGTTGAACAGGCACTGAACGAACTGAACCCATTTACAGAGACCTCATTTGAGCATACTCATGTTGTTCGACTAGACCACTCTAGTCGAACAGTGGTCAAAAAGCTTCATGCACCTCCCATTTCGATACCGAATGCTACATTCGTTGTTCAGAACACTCTAGAGCCATCCAAAGAGCAGAATACTAAGCTTATAGTAGAGAAGAAGTGGGAAAGAGCCAAGAGATTGAAGGTCGAGAATGACAAAATGAAGGAGGTGGAACGTGATGAATGGGGAATCCCTAAGATAAAGATACCTCCTCCGTTTCCCTTTAAGATAGTGAAAAAGGGATTGGAAGATAAGTTCAAGAGATTTCAAGATATTATGAATAAGATAAGCTTGAGCATTTGTTTATCCGAAGCAATCATGGAGATGTCGTACTATGCCTGATTTTTTAAAGATATCATATTGAAGAAAAGAAGCTTGAGGGGTAGAGACAGTGAATCTATCAAAAAATTGTAGCTCGATCATTCAGAAAAAGCTACCATAGAAGTTGAAGGATCCGGGGAGCTTCACTATTCTATGTGAAAATGGAAAGAGGCCGGCACGTAAAGCTTTGTATGATCTTGGAGCAAGCATCAACTTGATGCCTTATCTACATTTAAGAAGCTAAGTTTGGGGGAGCTCGCTCCCACAACAGTGGCTCTACAATTGGCGGATAGGCCTATGACTTTTCCATAGGGTTTGATAGAAGATGGAACTTGTTAAAGTGGATAAGATTGTCTTTCCTGTGGATTTTCTTGTGCTAGAAATGGAAGATGACAAGGATAATGTCCCTCTTATTTTGGGAAGGCCATTCCTTGCCACAGCTGGAGCTATGATTGATGTCCAAAAGGGGGAGCTTAGATTGAGAATGGATAAAGAAGAGGTTCAATTCAACTTGGATAAGGCAATGAATATGCCAATGGAGACGCAATGTTACAGCGTTGATGTGGTAGAGGAGATTGTGAAGGAAGATATGTCTTTGATCCTATCAAAGGATCCCTTGGAGACATGCTTGGCGGAGTCTCTTACTTTTCCTACCACGGAGCTAGATGAGCTCTCTAATGAGATATGTATTGAATTTCTTGAAACTTTACCTGCTTTGGGTGATAACAGGTATGAACCGAGAAGAACCAAGCTTGAAGAAGTCAAATGGACAAGGAAATACCTCCCATTGGATAGAGAAAGCACATCGAAGGAAGAAAAGAATGAGGAGTTGAAACCACTACTGGAGCACTTGAAGTATGCCTATCTAGGCGATAATGAAACTTATCTGATAATTGTATCTTCGTCTCTTATTGATGACCAACTCGAAGAGTTGTTAGATGTGCTTAGAAAGTATAAATCTGCTATAGGTTGGACTCTTGATGATTTGAAGGGTATTATTCCATCGTATTGCATGCATAAGATTAGGTTGCTAAATGAGCTAAGAGTAGTATTCAGAATCAGCGGAGAGTTAATCCTGCGATTCAAGAAGTGATTAGGAAGAAAATCCTAACGTGGTTAGATGCAGGGATTATTTATCCAATTAGCGATAGTCCCCATGTGAGTCCATTACATGTTGTAGCTAAAAAGGGGGGCATGACTATTGTGAAAGCCGATGATGGCGAGACCTTAGCCATTAGGATTCCTACGGGATGGCGTGTGTGTACGGATTACAGGAAACTGAATGAAAATACATGCAAAGACCATTTCCCTCTTCCTTTCATGGATCAAATGTTTGACCGTCTTGCAGGGTATGAGTTTTATTGTTTCTTAGACGGGTATTCGGATTATAATCAAATCATGATTGAGCCTGAGGATCAAAAAAATATGACTTTTACTTGCCCATCAAGAACCTTTTCTTTTAGGAAAATGCCTTTTGGATTGTGTAATGCACCTGCTACATTTCAGCGTTGCATGATGGTCATATTTGATGGGTTGATAGAGAATATCATAGAGGTGTTTATGGATGATTTTTCTATGTTTGATTCTTCTTTTGGTATTTGTTTATCTAACTTGTCGATTGTTTTGAAGAGATGTCAAGAAACTAATCTTATCTTGAATTGGGAGAAGTGTCACTTCATGGTGAGAGATGAGATTGTTCTTGGTCATCATATTTTAGCCACGGGATTGCAGGTTGATAGAGCTAAGGTGGTGGCGATTGAGAAGCTTCCACCACCTACAAATGAGAAAGGAGTGCGGTCCTTCCTTGGACACGCCGGTTTCTATAGAAGATTTATCAAAGACTTCACAAAATACTCCAAGCCCTTATCTCACTTACTTGAAATGGATGTTCCTTTTGTTTTTGATGAAGAATGTCTAACAGCTTTTCAGGTTTTGAAAGAGGCACTTATTACTCTACTTATCTTGATTACATCGGATTGGACTCAGCCGTTTGTACTTATGTGTGATGCAAATGATCTAGCATTTGAAGTGGTGCTCGGGCAGCTAAAGGAAAAGAAGTTCTGCACCATCTACTATGCGAGTAAAACTTTTGATGCAGCACAAAAGAACTACACTGTCACTGAAAAGAAATTTTTAGCGGTGGTGTATGCATTTGACAAGTTTCGATAGTATTTGGTTGGCATGAAGACTATTGTGTATACGGATCATTCTGCGATTTGGTACTTGATGGAGAAGAAGGAAGTAAAACCCAGGATTATTCGATGGATCCTTCTTCTACAAGAGTTTGACTTGGAGATCCTAGACAAGAATGGAACGGAGAATATTTTGGCGGATCACCTATCAAAGTTAGAGACAAGGGAACATTGTGATGACTCATTTGAATACATTGAAGAGATGTTTCCAGATGAGAAGATCATAGCGGTGTTTGAGGAAGGAGCGGAGAGAGATTTTGTAGTGGCTGCTCAAGGAATGGATCCATGGTATGAGGATTACGTCAATTACATCTCAATAGGTATCAACTTGCAAAATTCAAGAGAGGTGTTGAGACATTCATATGGTATGATCCATTTGTGTTCAAAATTTGTACAGATTCTATCGTCCGTAGGTGTGTGCCCGAGATGGAAATGAAGAGTGTTCTCAATTTTTGCCATGCACAACCTAACAGGGGGCACATCGGTGCTCAAAAGACAGCAGCAAAGGTACTTCAATATGTTCTTTATTGGTCTACTTTGTTTAAAGACTGTGAATCCTATGTAGCGACATGCAATAGATGTCAAAGGATGGGAAACATAAGTAGAAGAGATGAGATGCCACTTCAGCCAAGCATTGTTGTAGAGATCTTCGATGTATGGGGAATTGATTTTATAGGCCATTTCCCCCATCTAATGGATTCTTATACATCATGTTAGCAGTGGATTATGTTTCTAAGTGGGTGGAGGTCATTCCTACCCGCATGAATGATTCAAAGACCATGTTGTCTTTCTTGAAGAAACATATCTTTGCTTGCTATGGAGTCCCAAGTGCACTTGTAAGTGGTGGAGGTTCTCACTTCGTCAACAAGCTTCTTGAAAGAGTGCTCAAGGATTACAGTGTTAAGCATAGGATTACTACACCTATCATCCTCAAGCGAATGGGCATGCAGAAGTTTCTAACCGACAAGTGAAGCAAATCCTGGAGAAGGTGGTCGGAACTAATAGGAAGGATTGGGCTATGAAGCTTGATGATGTCCTATGGGGGTTCCGAACTGCATATAAGACGGTGCTCGACATGTCGCCGTATCAAATTGTCTATGGGAAGTCATGCCACTTACCTGTAGAGGTTCAACATAGAGCTTTTTGGGCATTGAGAAGTTTGAACTTGTGTCTTAAGGATCAAAAGGAGTTTAGGATGACTCATGTAAATCAACTAGATGAGTTCAGAAATCAAGCTTACAGTAACTCAGTGATCTATAAAGAGAGAATGGAGAAATGGCATGATTCAAAGATCACTTATAAAGAGTTCAAGCAAGGAGATAATATATTACTTTTTAACTCTTTGTTTGAAGCTTTTCGCAACAAAACTGATATCAAAGTGGACGGGACCATTCATTATTCAAAGAGCCTGTGGAGGGGGGAGTTTTGAAATAATGGACAAAGATGGAGACATCATAGCGGCGAATGAGCATCGATTGAAGCATTATAGGTCACCGGATGATGCTTGTGTTGTCTTTGAAGATACATTACATTGAGTTGGTACCGTCGTGACTCTCCGACGTTAAACATGAGTGCCTATTGGGGGCTTTCCCTCCCGTTTTATTGCTTTATTTATTTAGTGCGAGTAAGAAATTTTTATATTTAAGGTGATTACTAATCGGTAATTACATCTCTTTGCAAACTTAGTTTCGACTATAGTTTCTACTAAGTTTGGGGGTGTGATGTTCTTACCTCATTGAAGCACCAAGAGTATAATCTTTTCTTTGTAACGTTTACTAGGGGAGTTGATTTTTTGTGGTATATTAAAACTTTAACCGATTTTGATGTGTCGATTTTTTGCAATTTGCTTAGTGTACGGTGTGATGTTTTATTATTCTAGTGTGAACAGAGTATTATACATGATTTTATATAGTCTAAGAGTGGTTCTCTAGCATTGTTTTGGGTATAATGATGCTTGATGTTGTTCTAGAGTTTGAATTTTGTAGGGAAAGACGAGAAAAGCATAAAAATTTAGAAATTCGGAAACTTGTTCGACCAGACACTACTGTTTGACCACGATACTGAGGTCGAACATTGGTCGAACAAAGTGCCTGAATGCAAAACCAACTTACAGAAGGTCCATTTGACCAAATTGTTTTGTTCCACCAGAACTATAAGGTCAAATGACAATCGAACGGAATATGGGAGAACAGGGTGTGATTTTTCAGTTTACAGAGGTGTCGTTCGACCTCACGCTGTTGTTCGACCAAGCCAATTTGGTCGAACGAGGTCACATTTTACGGGCAAACTTGCGTTGTTTGACCAGAAGCCCTTGTTCGATCATACTGTTCGAGTCGAACGTGATCTGAAATCACAAATAAGGGTCAATTTTCTTCATTTTGTTCGACCGATTCCCATTACCCTTTCTCGAGCACCCGTCACGAACTGTAAAAAGATTGCTTCATCTTCAAAGAGGAAGGAGACTAAGTCTCCTAGGAAAGGTGCTAGTGCTATGAAGTTAAAGCTTGATAAGAAAAGACCTTCTGATTTCGGTATAAAGATCAAGGATTGGGAGGAGAAGAAGGAGTTATGGGTAGCTATTGTAAGCAAGATAACGAGACTCGTTATCAGGATGATCAAGCTATGGTGGAGATGAACATTATCAGTGATATTCGTTGGATGTTCAATCGAGTAGGGATCACTAGGTTCATGGAGATTAAGAGGGAGACGTATTTCCACATCACAGCTGAAGTATTGTGCACAATGAGAGTTGATCGTGGAGACCATTATCTTCCCTATGGATTGGATGCAGATTGGTGGACAATTGCAGCTGATGTATGCCAGTGAGTTCAATGAGATGAATGGTTGTGAGAATGTGTCTGAAGTAAGCACGTTGATTTCCATGCCAATGAGTTCTAGAGGTCTATCTTGGGGAGGCAAGGTCATTATAATTCGAATACTGCTAAGGTTGCCTTCATCCGCAATCCAGTGATAGCTTATATGGGTTGGATTCTGAGCAACACACTGTTTGCTCGATCCAAGGACAGTTGTATTCCTAGGGGGAGTTGTACATGCTCTAGTGCATGATGAATGGAGTCCGCTTCAATGTTGCTGCTTACTTTTTCCAGCAGCTGTACAATTTCTCTACTATTGATTTCCAGCGAGCCAACATTGGAGGGTTGATTACTCCGATAGCGGAGCACTACCGAGTTGATTTGAGCAGGCATAGGCCGATCCGAGGGGATTCTGATTTGATTCTATCATCATGTGTTAGATGGGGTGATTGAGGATGAATGATGCTTGGATGTTCATCCGTGGCAAGAATCCACTTTCTTTTCGATTTCCATTATCGATTGTTGATCTTACTATAATTCAGATCAACACCAACCTATTGATGGATACCTTGGAGCATAGGGTAATTTCCAAGACTTGTTTGGAAGAGGGAAATTGGAGACTTCTGGCTGAGATGCACTTGCAGGGAATCCTGATTGAAGAGGATATGATTTTGATTAGTGATCCAGTTGATTTCATTGACGAGGATCAGCTACAGCAGCCAGCATTTGTGTATCCGGAGATGGATTTGCCTCTGATGGAGCCACCATAGCAGCCGTAGCCACAACATGAGTATTTTGAGCCATCACCACAGCAGCAGCAGGATTTTTAGCAGGCCCAGAATCACTTTTATCAGGAGCAGTTCAGATTGATGATCGAGCAATTCACCACTTTGAATGCGAATCAGGAAGAGACGAATTGACAGCTGGCATTGGCGAATACAAATTACGCTGCGCTTAACCTTCAGTATGATGGTATGGATCAGAGATTGGGGGAGGTGGATAGGAAACTATATAATCTTCACAGGGATTTTGATTATTGGTGCATGGAGATAAGTGATGATGATGATGCTTCGGAGGAGTAGTGGCGCCAGGCTTTTTTTGTTCTTTTCTGTTTTCTCTCATCTCCATTCTCTTTTTCACTTTACAGGTTGAGTGATTGTGAGTGGTGTTGAGTGTTTGATTGAGATTCATGTGTGGGTGGTCTGTTTTGATATTGATTGATGATGATGGATTCATTGGTTATGTTTGATTTGGAAGTGATCGGATTGATTTGAAGAGTATGATGTTACTTCTTGAATATGTATGAGCACTTGTTATTGATGCATGTTGACTTTATTAATAATTGGCATGTACCGCTATTGCTTGTATTTTATGTAAATATTGATGTTGATTGCATGCTTTGAAGAGTGCTTAGGAATCTATTACCCATGTGAGAATTTAAGCCTATTAATCATGCTACATGATTGCATGATAGTTTATTCTTGTGAGTATCATTCATATGTTCGTATTCTAGAACTTGGCTTGGAGTCTTGTTTGAAAGTTATGATTGATAGATACTAGGACATGATCTTAGGCCGTTATTGCTTAAATTGAGCCACTTAGCCAAATTTTCTACCTTATAATATTAATCATTGGAAGCCCCATTGAGCCTTTAAGCTTTTTCTTTAGCAAGCCTATGATAAAAAGCCTTTATTTACCTATATTTGAGTTTTAAATACCCTATTTACTAGTAGAGAGTTGAAGTGAATAAATTTCTAGCTCATTTAAAGAAAAAGGAAGGAAACGTGTAGTTATGCAAATTAAATTGTGGTTAAATCTTGTTGAGGGGTAGTGCCTGAAACTGGTACCCCAATTGCTTTACAAAGGGTAGTGCCCGACATTGGTACCCTTGTACCTTGAAGAAGATGTTGATTCCAAGTGAAGCAGGAGATGAAGTATTGAAAGATCGTGAGAATGATGAAGGAGGATAAGTATTAATGCTATTTGATGAAAAGCAAATCTCCAAGGTAATTCTCTACTAGTGAAATTAGTCACTTTATCTATATTCTCCTACCTTTACCAAAGAGCCAACATTACAACCCAAAGAACAAGTCCTTTGTGATCCTAGTGTGGAAACGATTATAAATTTATATTTGAGACCTTTTCCAAGCTTATGGTTACGCGAAGATAAGAATTGATTTTGAGCATATATACTAACCCTTTGAAAGTGTACATCTTTTATACTTGAGTGCGAGAGCAAACACTTACCTAGTGAGCTAGATGATTTTGCACTTGTAGAAGTATTGTTGTTAATGGATATGTTTGAATGGATGAAAGGTATGATGGATGCATGTTTTGAATTGATATTATCGCATGTGTTAGAATAAGTTGTGCTTGTTATAAGAACTTTGTGATTACACTCTCTTGCTTAGTTTTGATTATCGTTGCCTCGGGACAAGCAACATGTAAGTTTGGGGATTTGATGAGAGTGGTAATCTTCGATTTATATGGAAATTGAGTACGATATGGTTTATTTTTAAGACGAATCAGGTTGTTTATGGAAAAGCTACGAATCAGATGCTACTAAGGCTATTTGAACATATTTGAACAGGAAAACAGGTCTTAAGTGCTCGAAATTAGAAAGTACAATTTTCAAGATGATTTTCGTAGCTTTGCTCGACCTGGAGAAGTTGTTCGACCAACATCGGCTAGGTCGAACAAGGGTGATAAGTCAAACAGGGGATATTTCAACTTACAGAGAGGTCATTCGACCAAATGAAGCCAAGTCGAACGAGGAAGGTCAAGTCGAACGGGAAGCAGAGACGAAGTTCAGATTACAGACATGTTGTTTGACCAGCATTCGACCAAGAGGTTCCGTTCGACCAATTCTAGTCTGGTCGAACCACGACATATCAGCTCTAAAAAGTCAGGTTTTCACCTCCAGTGTGTGCATGTGCATGTTTTTCGACGAAAAAGTCCAATAAAGGTCCATGAGGATAAGTAACAAGTATAAAAAGGGGCGCCGATCACACCAAAAAGAGAGTTAGATTCCACATCCATCCTACACCACATCCAAACCCTAACTCCATCCATAGGAGCGGTGGAGAGAGATTCGTGAGGCGAATCAAGTGAGAACCAAGTGAAGATTCAAGACGGAGCGATATGCAATGGTGCCCGCATCTAGGGTTTACTTCGCAACTTAATCTATCTTGTAATTTTCAAGACTATAGTAAAGATCTATTCAATCACCATGAACGTTCTTCGAAGCGTCATGGGCTAGAACCACTTTGGTAGTAATAGGGTTATGAAAGTTTTTATCTAGTTAATTGAACTTCCATGTGTATACTTCGTACAACACTACTTGTGATTTATTTTATATAAGACTATGCTTTATTAATTCATACTCAGAGTTGTTTTATGCATCATTAACTGTTATGTAGAGTCTGAATACATATCTTGGTTATTGGTTGAGTGCATTCACTGCTAAGCAGGAATTCATGTTATGATTCTAAGTGAGGGAACTCCAAAGATTCATTAGAACTATCTTATATGAATACTTATTAATTGAATTGGATTCGAGTTAGTAAGTAGGATAATGAGGATAATTAAATAGTACTTATAAAGGGAGATCATATCGGGTAAGAATACTTAGTGCACGGGAAATAATTGATACTGATATAACTTAGAAAGGGGGTGTAATTATATTTCTTGCTCCGAAGTAATTCACACGTGTTACACGCTTGTCTGCTTGTGTCTATGGAGTAGATTTGCATGGTTTAGTGATGCGTCCATATTTCACAAGGCAGAGTCAGACATTGACATACGGAAGGGAGATTAATTAGTGAAACTGGATGGCCCGAAGAGCTACCTATCTTCTCACTTGAGCAACTCTCGTTATTTCTCTACTGTTATTTATTTTAATTATTATTTTAATTAATTATTTATTTGTTACTAAATCATCAAAACTTTATTGCCATACTAGTCTTAATAAGTTAGTTAATAAATAAATTGATAGTAATACGTCCTTTGAGTTCGATAATCACTTGGTTGCTTATCAAAGCTACAATATCATGCTTAACACTTGGAGATTAATATCGTGTATTGAGAAAACGCTCATCAGAGGCCGAAATTGTCGTGGAGCAATTTGAATACAACAACCAAACCTCCTATGGGTGTTGATCCTGGTGCTAAGATCGAGGAAGGAAAACTTGGTTTGGAAGATACTGTGACCCGATATGTGGCTAGGAATGATGCAAAAGTGGATCGTTTTGAAGTAAAGATAGATTCAAATCATAATGAATTATCCAAGTAGATGAAGGATATTACTTAGTTGATGGGAGAGATGGCGAGGAATATGAATAAGCTTACGCAGACAATTGAGAAAGGTAAATTTCCTTCTCAAAGCATAACAAACCCAAAATCTTCTAATGCCATCACTTTGAGGTCAAGAACGCAGTATGAAGGTCTAATGCTACTAGTCACAGAAAATGGAGATAACGTGTATCCGCTCGATCACCGCTCGACCAAGACTCTTGGTCGAGCTGAGGTCGAGTGGCATTCTGAGGCTCTGAAAATTCATGATCAGAGTACAGGCACTTCGCTCGACCAAATCAATGCCGCTTGACCAGACCTGTCTGGTCGAGCTGAGGTCGAGCGGACTCCTGTACTCCTAAACAGTAAAACTCAGATTACAGGTACCTCGCTCGACCATTACCAGGTCGCTCGACCAAACCATTTTGGTTGAGTAGAGGTCGAGCAAGGTCATTCGACACTGACTTCCGTACAAGACGTTACACCTGCAGTTAAAAATATTTCAGAGCAGATAATAGAGAAAAAATGGGAAAGAGCTCAAAGATTGAGAGCCGAGAAGGATAAAGCGAAGGAGGTTGAACATGATGAGTGTGGAATCCCCAAAACTAAGATACCTCCTCAATTTCCTTACAGGTTAGTGAAGAAAGGATTAGAGGAAAAGTTCAAGAGGTATTCGGATATTATGAACAAAATAAGCTTGAACATTCCTTTCTCTAAAGCAATCATGGAGATGTCGTACTATGTTCGATTTTTAAGGATATCATATTAAAAAAGAGGATCTTAAACGGAGTTAAAACTGTCAATCTATTTGAGAACTGTAGCTTAATCATTCAGAGGAAGCTGCCAGCAAAGTTGAAAGATGCGGGAAGCTTCACTATTCTATGTGAAATTAGAAAGGGGCCAGCATGAAAAGCTCTGTGCGATCTTGGTGCAAGCATCAACTTGATGCCCTTATCTATATTTAAGAAGCTAAGCTTGGGGGAGCTCGCTCCCACCACAGTGGCCCTACAATTGGCGGATAGGTCTATGACTTTTCCGAAAGGGGTGATAAAAGATGTACTTGTGAAAATAGAGAAGCTTGTCTTTCATGTGGATTTCCTTGTTCTAGAGATGGAAAATGACAAGGATAATGTCCCTCTTATCTTAGGGAGGTCATTCCTTACCACAGCTGGAGCTATGATTAATGTTAAAAAGAGGGGAGCTTAGACTTTGCTTGCATAATGAAGAGGTTCTGTTCAACCTCGACAAAGCAATGAAGATGTCTATGGAGACACAGTGTTACAACATTGATATGGTGGAGGAGATCGTGAAGGAAGACATGTCCTTGATTCTTTCAAAGAATCCCTTGGAGACATGCTTGGCAGAATCTCTTACTTTTCCAACTACGGAGCTAGATGAGCTCTCCAATGAGGTATGTATTGAATTTCTTGAAAACTTACTTGCTTTGGGTGATGACAGGTATGAACCCAAAAGAACCAAGCTTGAAGAGGTGAAGTGGACTAGGCAGTACCTATCCTTGGATAGAGAGTGCACACCAAAAGAAGATAGGAAGGATGAGTTGAAACCACTACCGAAACACTTGAATTACGCCTATCTAGGTGAAAATAAAACTTATCCGGTAATTGTATCATCTTCTCTTACTGATGATCAACTTGAAGAGTTATTAGATGTGCTTAGGAAATATAAGTCTGCTATTGGATGGTCTCTTGATGAATTGAAAGGTATTAGTCCATTGTATTGCATGCATAAAATAAGGTTGCTAGATGAAGCTAAGGGATGTATTCAGAATCAACGGAGGGTTAACCCCGCAATTCAAGAAGTGACTAGGAAGCAAATCTTAACGTGGTTAGACACAGGAATTATTTATCCCATTAGTGATAGTCCCCACGTTAGTCCATTACATGTTGTAGCTAAAAAGGGAGGGCATGACTATTTTGAAAGCAAATGATTGGAAAATATTGGCCACTAGGATTCCTACGAGATGGCGTGTGTGTACGGATTACAGGAAATTGAATGAAAATACATGCAAAGACCATTTCCCTCTTCCTTCATGGATCAAATGTTGGATCGTCTAGCAGGGTATGTGTTTTATTTCTTCTTGGATGGGTATTTGGGTTATAATCAAATTATGATTGCACCCAAGGATCAGGAAAAGACTACTTTTACTTGCCCTTATGGAACCTTTGCTTTTTAGAAAAATACCTTTTTGATTGTGTAATGTGTCTGCCACTTTTCAAAGATACATGATGATCATATTTGATGGGTTGATAGAAAAGATCATGGAGGTGTGTATGGATAATTTTTCTATTTTTGGTTCCTCTTTTGATATTTTTTTGTCTAACTTATCTATTGTTTTAAAGAGATGTCAAGAAACTAATCTTGTCTTGAATTTGGAGAAGTGTCACTTAATGGTGAAAGATAGGATTGTTCTTGGACATCAGGTTTCGGCTAAAGAATTACAGGTTGATAGAGCCAAGGTGGTAGCAATTGAGAAGCTTACACCACCGACTAATGAGAAGGGAGTGCGGTCCTTTCTTAGACAAACAGGATTCTATAGAAGATTTATCAAAGACTTCTCAAAATACTCCAAGCCCTTATCTCACTTACTTGAAAGGGATGTTCCTTTTGTTTTTAATGATGAATGTCTAAAAGCTTTTTAGGTATTTGAAAGAGGCGCTTATTACTGCACCTATATTGATCACACCGGATTGAACTCAGCCGTTTGTACTTATGTGTGATGCAAGTAATCTAGAACATGGAGTGGTGCTTGGGCAGTTGAGCGAGAAGAAGTTCTGCGCCATCTACTATGCGAGTAAAACTTTTGATGCAGCACAAAAGAATTACACTGTTACTGAAAAGGATTTTTTAGTTGTTGTGTATGCATTCAATATGTTTCGACAGTATTTGGTTGGCATTGATTGGTGTAAATTTCTCCTAAATTTTAGGTGGATTTTTGTGGTTTTAATTCAATAATAATTAAGCATGATTCAAATAAAAATGCTACTAATTGCTTGATTATTTGGAAAAATGTATTTTTGTTTATTTTTGCAAAAAAATGGTGATTTTGATGCGAGTAAAACTTTTGATGCAGCACAAAAGAATTACATTGTTACAGAAAAGGATTTTTTAGCTGTTGTGTATGTATTCAACATGTTTCGACAATATTTGGTTGGCATTGATTGATGTAAATTTCTTCTAGATTTTAAGTGCATTTTTATGGTTTTAATTCAATAATAATTAAGCATGATTCAAATGAAAATGCTACTAATTGCTTGATTATTTGGAGAAATGTATTTTTATTTATTTTTACAGAAAAATGGTGATTTTGAGGCAAAAATATATTCTAGAGATGAAGAGAAAAATGTGGGAGAAAATGACGCTCAATTCGGAGTTAAAACGAGTAAGAACAGGACAAAATAAAATGGAATTGAGCATTGTCCTAGATGGATTGAGTTTTGGGCCACAAGTGGGTTGGAGCATGGCTGTTGGATGCTAATTGGGCCGCTGAATTTGGGTTGCAGAGGGAGCTGATGGGCTGAAGTTCAAATGGCCCTGCAACCTTTATTAATTAAAAAAATCAGCTGAAGTTCAAATGGGTCTGCAACCTTTATTAATTAAAAAAAAGGATTAATTAAAAAAAAGGATGAGGCGGCTGGGTTTTGAACCCGTGACCTCCGCCTTACTCACACCCTCATCAACCATCTGATCTACGCACGTTCGTGCATCAGGATGGCTCCCGAAATTGATTAGAGCCATTGCAGCTGCTGATTAAAATGATGAAAAATAAGGGCAGCCGGGATTCGAACCATGGATCTCTCTATGAACCGTCCGGAGAGACCGCTCTATGAATCAAAATTCGACCGGTTCATCTCTTCAACCCACTTACATAAATTCCATCCATGTCCTATATCCTCAACTATTCCACATTGGAAAATTAGTCCAACACTCCTGATGCGCATTTTCTTTGCACGCAAAATTAATCACCAAGTATTAAGGATATCAATTGCAGCTTAAGCAAGCGACCAAATGAATATCGAACCCAAATGACGGTATATTATCAATTTAATTATTTACTAAATTAATTAAGACAAGTAGAAATAAGATTGAAGGTTTAATTATTAATCTATTAACAATTAAATTAAATAACAAATAAAATAAAAGATTACTCGAAGAATACGAAAGTGGATCAAGTAGGAGAATAAGTAGCTCTAGGATAATCCAGTTTCACTCATTAATTTCCCTTCCGTGTATTGATGTCCGACTCTACCTGGTGGAATATGGACGCATCACTAAACCATGCAAGAGATATATTCCACCCCCCTTTCTAGGTACTATCAGTATCAATTATTTCCCTGGCCAATTGGTACTCTAACCCGATATGATCTCCCTTTATAGGTACTATAAAATTATCCTCTTTATCCTACTTAATAACCTGAATTCAATTCAATTAATAAGTATTCATATATGATAGTTCTAATGAAGATTCAGAGTCCCCTCACTTAGAATCATAACATGGATTCCTGTTCAGCGGTGAACGCACTCAATCTACAACCAAGATATATATTCAGACTCTATATACCAATTGAAGATGCACAAAACGACCGTGAATATGGATTAAGAAAGCACAATCATATATAAAATAAATTCACAAGTAGTGTTGTACGGAGTTTACACATGAAAGTTCAATTAATTCGTAAAAATCTTCACAACCCTAGTTCTACCAAAAAGGCTCTAGCCCATGATGTTACGAAGAACATTCATGGGTGTTGGATAGATCTTACCCGAATGTCTGGAAAATTAAAAGATAAATTAGAAAATAAAATAAATCCTAGATGTGGGCGTCGTCGCATCCTTCTCCGTCTTGAATTCTCCTCTTGGTTCTCCTCTTGATTCAATAGACGAATCTTCAAAATAATAGATAGATGGAGGAAAGAACGTGGATGATGGTCGGGGGGTGATCCTCCCTTATGGGGTATAGTATTGTTGTTGCCTCTTTCCTCTCCAATATGATTTTATGATGAATAATGATGTGCTCTACATCCCTTTTTATACTTGTAAAGTGTTCCTAACGGACCTTGGATGAGCTTTTCTTGAGACATACGCCAAATTTGGTAAAAGAAACTCGAAACTACCAAAAATAGCATCCAGCGACATTTTGTTAGACCAAGCCTTCAGAAGTCGAGCAAGGCCTCCAAGTTGAGCAATGGTCGAGAAAGCTCTCTGTAAGTTTTTGGTCATTTTGCTCGACCAAACTTCATCTGCTCGAACAAGATGATGCTGGTCGAGCAATATCTCCAAGTCGAGCAAGCTTGTGCAGTCTCACCGTTTCACGCATAACTTCTACATCCGACCTCCGATTTGAGTAATTCTTGCGCTCACGTGATCCTCTCTTCTTTGGCTTTCTATCCATATAAAGAACTCATAGAAATTCTAAAATTTGAATGTATAAAAAGTCACAGAAAGTGGCACATCCGTTCTGTTCAACACAGCTTGCGTGACGTCACCACTTTGATCATATCTTTCTCGTTTAGAATCCGATTGGGGTGTTCTTTACGCCAAAACGACTCTCTCTTCTATGAATTTCCAACCATATATCACACTTTCAATTCAGAGCTTCATACAAATACAGAAAAATTATACAAGTTGGATGTGCGTTTTCAGCATTCTTGCACAGATTGCACATTTTCTCCAACTTTGCACTTTTGATCCCTTTTTCAACCTAAAATACAATAAAACACCTCAAGTGCACCTTTTTCTCAGATATATTGAATATAAGACACTTGTGCTAATATATGACAACAATATCAATCAAAAAGGTATTAAATTGGACAATAAAACATGCTTATTTTCACTCTCATCAACTCCTCTCACCCTACAACTATAAATACCACCCACATGGAAGCCCTCACAAGAATTTTCCACCCATTAAATTCTCCATTAAATTGAATCATTCCAAGATTCAATAGTAGAGAGGGCTTTTAAGTAAGACCTCCATAGTTGAGATTTCTCCCCCTTCCGGTGCGAGGGATCCGTAGTTTTAAATATTTTTCTAGATTAGGAATTTATTGCTTTTCAAGAAGGTGGGGACACCAAGGAAAGGTGGATATAAAAACTTCATTCGGTGAAATCTAATCCTACTTATTATCTTTTTTATTTTCTTTGTTTTGGATGTTTAAGTGATGTTTAGATTATAGACTAATATGTGATATTATCTAAATTGTGTACCCGGCTTTGATTAGTTTCATTTATGGATGCTTAATTATTTAATCTATATGTTTGATTTGTGTGGTTAATTATCTAGTGCATGTGGTTAGAACGAGAGTTCAATTATGTGTTTTAGGAATTAATTGAATCTTTTCATCATGTGGATTATGTGAATTAATATGGGAAGAATTGGAGACGACCTCTCATGTTTAGAACTATATAAATGGACACTAGAGAGGTTAGATCGAGAGATCAATTAATCTAGTGAGGGGAACCCTACCTTAGTGAATTCATAGTACCTAGAAAGGGAATATTACCTATGATTTAGTACCTTTTAGGGAACTCGTATGTGTAATTAGTGTCTATTGGGAGGTGCTCGCTATGGTATCGATCCTATGTACTATTTTGGGGCCTTTGTAAGAGCCTACATTCTCTTCATCTCGAGAGAGAGTTTAGGTGGAATTTGTGATCGCTCTTACTATGATAGCTTAAATTGGGAGTCAATTAGATGTGTTGCATGATTGATCCATTAGAAGTACATCATGAAATTTTCCTTTGCATTGAAAATTCTAAAAATATTGTAATTAGTTTCTTTTCATTCTTTTTATCTCTCCCTTTTCGGTCGTCCCTAACTAATACGAGACTATAACTTGAAGACCATGAATCCTAAATTTCCTTGGGTTCAATAAATTCTTTAATTGGTCATCACGACTATAAATGGCCAATTAGGCATGAAGACTATAGTGTACATGGATCATTCTGCGATCCGGTACTTGATGGAGAAGAAGGAAGCTAAGCCAAGGATATTAGATGGATTCTTCTTTTGTAAGAGTTCGATATGGAGATCCGAGATAAGAAAGGAACAGAGAATGTGCTAGCGGATCACCTATCAAGGTTAGAGACAAGAAAGCATTGTGATGAGCCGTTCGTATACATAGAAAAGATGTTCCCGGATGAGAAGATTATGACTGTGTTTGCTGAAGGAGCGGAGAAAGCTTGAGTAGTAGCTACTCAAGGAATGGATCCATGGTATGCAGATTATGTCAACTACATTGCAGTTGGTGAAATTCCTAAAGGTCTCAATAGGTATCAACTTGCTAAATTTAAGAGATATGTTGAGACTTTCATATGGTATGATCCGTTCATCTATAAAATTTGTACGGATTCTATCGTCCGTAAGTGTGTGCCCGAGATGGAGATGGAGAGTGTCTTGATTTTTACCATACACAACCTAACGGGGGGGCACTTCAAAGCCCAAAAGACTGTAGCTAAGGTACTTCAATCTGCTTTATATTGGCCTACCTTATTTAAAGATTGTGAATCTTATGTAGCAACATACGATAGATGTCAAAGGATAGGAAACATAAGCAAAAGGGATGAGATGCCACTTCAGCCAAGCATTGTAGTAGAAAATTTTGATGTATGGGGTATTGATTTTATGGGGTCTTTCCCCCATCTAATGGATTCTTATACATTCTTCTTGCTGTTGATTATGTTTCAAAGTAGGTGGAGGCTATTCCTACTCGCATAAATGATGCAAAGACTGTCTTGTCATTTATGAAGAAACATATTTTAGCCCGCTACAGAATTCCTAGAGTTCTAGTAGGTGATGGAAGTTCGCACTTCGTCAATAGGCTTATAGAAAGAGTACTCAAGGAATATGGTGTTAAGCATAGGGTACTACACCCTATCATCCTCAAGCGAATGGGCAAGCAGAAGTTTCTAACCGGCAAGTGAAACAAATCCTAGAGAAAGTAGTTGGGACCAATAGGAAAGATTGGGCTATGAAGCTCGATGACGTCTTATGGGGGTTCCGTACTTCATACAAGACTGTCCTTGGAATGTCACCATATCAAATCGTCTATGGAAAATCGTGCCACTTACTCATAGCGATTCTGCATAAGTCTTTTTAGGCCATAAGAAGTTTGAACTTATCCATTAAGGTGGTCAAGGACTTAAGGTTGACTCACATCAATCAATTGGATAAGTTTAGAAGTCAAGCTTTCAAGAACCTGGTGATCTATAAGGAGAGAATGAAGAAATGGCATGATTCAAAGATTACTTTCAAAGAGTTCAAAGAAGGAGATGAGGTATTACTCTTTAACTTTTGATTGAAGCATTTTGCAGGAAAATTAAAATCAATGTGGAAGGGACCATTCATTATACATAGAGCCTGTGGAGGGGGGAGTTTTGAGATCATGGACAAGGACAGAAACATCATAGCGGCGAATGGGCATCGATTGAAGCACTTTAAGTCGCCGGATGATGCTTGCGTTGCCTTTGAAGATACCTTGCATTGAAGTGGTACCGTCGTGACTCTCCAAAGTTAAACATGAGCGCCTGATGGGGGCTTACCCTCCTGTTTTATTGCTTCATTTATTTCGTGTGAGTAAGAAATTTTTATATTTAAGGTGCTTATTAATCGGCAATTACATATTTTTACAAACTTAGTTTCAACTGTAGTTTCTACTAAGTTTGGGAGTGTGATGTTTTTACCTCATCGTAGCACCAAGAGTATAATCTTTTATTTGTAACATTTGCTAGGGAAGTTGATTTTTTACAGTATATTGAAATTTTAATCGGTTTTGATGTATCGATTTTTTTGTAATTTGCCTAGTGTTCAGTGATGTATTTATTTTATTGTGAGCGAAGTTAAATATACTTGATTTTTAGAGTATGTAATGGTTCTCATGATATTGTTTTGGCTTGGTATAATGTTTAATGTTGTTTTTGAGTCTGAGTTTTGCAGGGAATGAAGAAATCACTAAAAAATAGAGTGTCGGAAGCCCGCTCGATCAAAAGTTGCACTGCTCGACCAGTCTTTGGGGTCAAGCGATGGTCGAGCGGACCACTGTAAGGTGGATCCCGGAGTTTTCAGAGTACATAGGTCCCGCTCAACCAATGGGGACCATTCGATCAAAACATCTTGGTCGAGCGAGAGGTCGAGTGGAACACAGAAGACAGTTCAACGTACAGAGTTACCACTAGACCATTCGAAGTGTCGCTAGACCAGGCCGCTCGACCTGAGCGGAGTTGCAGTTTCACGAATATAAGGTTAGTTTCCGTGCTGCTCGACCATTTCTCACCATCTTTTCTCGAGCAACCACCCCGAACTGTAAGATTCTCACCCCAATTACTTAGTATACTCATCTTTAAGTTGAATTTGGGGCTTTTCTTCTCAATTTTACAATCTCATTTCCTGTCACTTCTACGCACCTATGGCTGAAGATAAAGGTATGTTTTCTCAACTTATTTCCCTTGAATTGGATTTTGTTCTATTTAGTTTAGTTGGGTAAGTTGATGAAGCATGTCCTTAGTTTGAATTGCGAATATGAATTTGGGTGTACTTGTTGAAATTTTACATGAATTTGCATGAGTTCAATTTTACGCTGTATTGATGGAATTTTGTGAAATTGATGATGCATATGTCACGGGCTTGAGTTTAATTGTTTAATTTTTTCATTGGCTTGTTGATTTGGAGTGATGATAGTGATTAATTTGAAATGTGGAATAGTGTTGATGCTTAGGATTGAGTTTAAATTTTTGAATATCTTTTTGAAGTTCCTATTGAAGCATGTTGGTATTTTGAATCCTTTACTGATACTTAGGACATAGAATGTCAATTTTTTTTCATGATTTAATGTGTCAAGATTTATCGTATGATTTGTTTATACATGTGAGATTGTGGAGAAGTTGAGTTTGAATTGTTGGGCATATGATTTGAAGTCTTGAGTAGAATCTATGTGATTATAGTCCTAGGAGTGGCATACTAGTTTCTTTGCCTGTATTGAAGTATAATATTTTTAGGTAAGGGTATTGCTGCTTGATCTAAGAGAAAGGATATTAGAGCACCAAAGAAAGGGGAGATGGCTAAGAAGCTTAAGAAAGATGGGAAGATGCCATTAGATTATGGTTTGAAAATACCAGATTGGGATGAGAAGGAGTTATGGGGAGCAATTTCGAGGAAGATCACTCGGACTCGGTATCGGGATGATGAAGCCATGATGGAGATGAACATTATTAATGATATCAAGTGGATGTTCAACCAAGTGGGGATCAGCGGTTTCATGGATTTGAAGAGGAAGACATAGTTCCACATTACAGCTGAGATGTTATGCACGTTAGAGGTGATTAGTGGAGAGCACTTCCTTCCTACATCAGTATGGTTCCAACTTGGAGGAGAATTGAGATACTTGTATGCTAGTGAGTTCAACAAGATTTTTGGGTGCCCAGAGAATGTATCGATGCTGGAGGACGAAGGATTTAATGCTGATGAGTTTTGGAATTCGATCACGGGTTCGCAAGAAGCTTATGATCCTCAAAGATCAAGGGCGGCTTTCATTCGCAATCCGATGATCGCGTACATTGATAGGATCCTCTGAAACACCATCTTTGCCCGAGCTGAGGGCGAGTATATTCTGAGAGGAGAGTTATATGTGCTCTGGTGTATGATGAACATGGTCCACTTCAACTTGAGGGCTTATGTTTTGCAGCAGCTGCATTGGTTCACTTTACACACGTTTCAGAAGGTGAACATCGGAGGATTGATTACCTCGAAGAGAAGAAGGTGTATGGATGTTCATCCGGGGGAGTAATCTGATTTCTTTCAAGATGTTCTTTCTCTTATTGATCTTACCACGGTTCAGATCAATGCAAATCTTTTGATGAACACTCCTCCTCATATCGTTATTTCTGCTATGTGTTGTGCTAATGGAGATTATTGAACTTTGGTTGATATGCATCTTCAGGGTGTATATCTCGATCTTGATATGATTCTAGTGGGAGAGCCTGAAGAGTATGAGGAGGACGAGGCACAGCAACAGCAGTAGCCACAGCCGTTTAAGCAGCCGATTCCTGAGGTTCATATGGAGAAGCCTCACGATATTCTGGAGATGGGTATTCCTCCGATGCAGCCACAACCACCGCAGCAGCAACAATATAATTTCTGGCAGGCTCAAGATCATTTTTATAGAGAGCAATTTTGAATGATGCATGAGCATTTTGCCACATTGAATACTAACTAGCAGGAGACGAACCACCAACTTACTCTAGCAAACACGGACTATGCTGCACTTAACCTGAGGTATGATGCTATGGATAGAAGGTTGGGAGATTTGTATGAGAATCACGAGGCTTTGGACAGGATGGTTGACACCTTGCAAAGGGATTTCGACGATTGGAGCAATAATAATGATGATGATGATGCTCCAGAAGAGTAGTATGCGCCAGTTTTTTTTTTCCTTTGTTTGATTCCTCTCATCCCCCTTTTATTTTTCACTTGACAAGTTGGGGTTTGATTGGTGGTTGATTTAGGTTTAAGAGATCTAAGCGTGAGTGGTATGTGTCATATTGATGATATTGATGGTGTTGATGGATATTTGAACATTTGATGATGATTGATGGTTTGAAATTGACTCTTCGGTATACATGTGCATTTATTTTTTATACATGTTTATTTTGTTGAAGAAAAGCATGTATTGTTAATACCTATAGTTTATGTAGAGATTGATGTTGATTGCATGCTTTGAATAGTGCTTAGGAAATCTATTACCCATGTTAGAATTTGAGCCTTTTAATTATGCTACATTAATGCATGAGAGTTTATTCTTGAGAGAATTTCATACATTTGTATTCTAGAACTTGGCTTGGAGTCTTATTTGAGATTCATGATTGACACATACTAGGAGATGATCTTAGGCCATTATTGATAATTTAGCCACTTAGCCAAAATTTTGCCTTACCTTGTAGAGTGTATATCATTGGAAGCCATGTTAAGCCTTTAAATGCTTTTTCTTTGGCAAGCCTTTGATTAAAAAGCCTTAATTAACTTTACTTTAGCTTTGAAATATCATATTTACTAGTAGAGATTTGAGGTGAATAAGTTGCTAGTGATTGAAGAAAGAAAGGAAGGAAAATTGTGCTAGTGACGAGTTTCAAGATGCCGCTCGACCTCGGGAGGAGCTGCTCGACCAACACTTCTTGGTCGAACGAGGGTGGAATTGATCGAGCGAGGGTCTGTCCAGAGTTTTAGCAAACAGGAAGGCCGCTCGACTTGGCCGAGCCTGCTTGACCTGAGTCATCTTGGTCAAGCAGGGACACACGGTTCTATTTTTGGTAATTCCGACCCTCTTGTCCATGAATTGACGTGTTTTCTAAGAAAAACCCAGTAAAGGTCCATAAGGAGAGTTTACAAGTATATAAAGGGATGTCGATCACATCAAAAAGAAGTTAGATTCCACATCCATCCTATACCACATCCAAATCCTAACTCCATCCTACGGAGCTGTAGAGAGAGATTCGTGCAGCAAATCAAGTGAGAACCAAGAGAAGATTCAAGACGGAGCAAGAAGTGACGACGCCCATATCTAGGGTTTACTTCGCAACTTAATCTTTCTTGTAAATTTCAAAACTATGGGTAAGCTCTATCCAAACACCATGAACGTTCTTCGAAGCATCATGGGCTAGAACCGCTTCGGTAATTCTAGGGTTATGAAGGTTTTTATCTAGTTAATTGAACTTCCGTGTGTTTACTCCGTACAACACTACTTGTGGATTTATTTTATATAAGACTATGCTTTATTAATTCATACTCAGAGTTGTTTTGTGCATCATTAACTGTTATGTAGAGTCTGATACATATCTTGGTTATTGATTGAGTGCGTTCACTGCTGAGAAGGATTAAATGTTATGATTCTAAGTAAGTGGACTCTGAAGCTTCATTAGAACTATCTTATAAATACTTATTAATTGAATTGAATTTGGGTTAGTAAGTAGGATAAAGAGTATAATTATACAGTAACTATAAAGGGAGATCATATCGGGTTAGAGTACTTAGTGCACGGGAAATAATTGATACTGATAGTACCTAGAAAGGGGGGGTATAATTATGTTCTTGCTCCAAGGTGATTCACACATATTACACGTATATTTACTTGTGTCTATAGAGTAGATTTGCATGGCTTAGTGATGCGTCCATAGTCCACAAGGCAGAGTCAGACATTGACATACAAAAGGGAGATTAATTAGTGAAACTGGATGGCCCGAAAAGCTACATATCTTCTCACTTGAGCAACTCTCGTTATTTCTCTATTGTTCTATTTTATTTTTTATTTCACTACTTTGTTTATTAGTTTAATAATAATTCTCCAATCCAATTTCCAAATAATAGTTTTAGTTAATTTAGATAATAATAAATTTTAACCAACTGTCCTTTGGGTTCGATAATATAACATGGTCGCTTGCTTAAGCTACAATCACATCCTTTATACTTGGGGATTAATTGTGTGTTGAGAAAACGCCCATCAATACGCCACTGCTATGCTCCAAGACATATCCCAGAATACACCAATAATCTTCAATTTTCCTTTTGAACTCTAAAGTGTTGATGATCCGGCTCATCTAAATTGATAATTTTTTTATCCACGACAAGAAATGATCGAGTAAAGCATCCTGTAGAATTGACAACTTCCACATCGGTTAGTTTTTTTATTCTTTTATGTTCTTACGTTTGTTCTTGATTTTATAGAATAAGTTGATAATTACAAGAAGGGAACCAATGAGTTTGATGTCTACTGTGGATTTGATTTCTTATTATAGAATTTGGGGGTTTTACTTTACTGGATTTCTTTTGCACAATGTTTGGATAACTTTGGTTTAAATAAATATAATCGATACATTATAGCTCTAAATTTGTAAAAAACATATAATATAAGTGTTAGGTTTAAATGAAGTTCTTAAGAATCAGCTAGCAGCAGTAATAGATTTTGAAAGGGGAAAAAAGATAGAACTTAGAAAAGGGAAGGAAAAATAATGAAGTTGGGTAATCTTGCATCAAGATCAAAAGTTAATTTGAGCAAGTGTAACCATGTAGCTTAGAAATATATATTTTTTATATATAATGAAAAGTCAGTTTTACAGAACAACAATGTGTTAAGAGAAGCAATTTTCAATGAGGTATCTACCATATTATATATATACATATTATACACATTAATTTCAATTAGACTTTGTCTCATGCTAAAGAAAGTATAAATAGCATTCATAATACAACGAGAATGACTTGATGTATAATTTTTTTCATCTTATTGTCTCTAGGATAAGATTTGAATAAAAGTTTGCTTGATAATAATTTTACCAAATTTCTTAGCATTCTGTATAAGAATTAATGGTGGTTATAAGTATTACACAAAGCTAAATAAATAAAATTGGGAAAATAAATAAAATAATAATTTAAACCTATTAAATATTTTGAATTGTTATAAAGAATGCATACATAATTAATGGGGTTATATTAATGCATATTTTTGAATAATTGAATTTTTAAACTCCATTTATTTAAGTGGGTTATATTAACAAATTTGAAAAAAAAATAATCTTAATGTGACAGGAATTATATTAGATGGAGGTGCAAATGACGGATGTTGAATCTCTTGAAGAAGCTTCTAATTTGGGGATTACTATTCAAGTGGATGTTGTGGAGCCATCAACTAATGAACAAGAGCTGCCTCTCAATGATCATTCAGGTAAAAGTAACATTTCTATTGAATAAACTAATGCTAGTAAAGTAAACATTGTGAAAAAAATAGATAAAAAATCAATGAAACCACCACAAAGAAAAAAGAAAAATAACCAAGCTAATTAATATAGATAAGAAAGATGGTTCAAAGGCTGTTTCAAAAATATGGGGTCATTTTACTAGATTAGAAGGTTCTAATCGAGCGGCATGTAATTATTGTGCTACAAGTTATGTTGCTGATCATCCTAGAGCAAATGAGACCACTAGTATGTGGGCATGTTTAGAGTCTTCATGTAAGAAGTATCCATACAAATTGGATAAGGCTCAAAAGACCTTGCAAGACTTTAAAAACTTGAGTGAAATTTGAAGGCAAAGGCTCTCAATTTTGAAGAACTTAGACAACTCTTGGTTAAAATGATTATCATTGATGGATTGCCATTTAGATTTGTTGAGGGGGCTAGATTTAAAGCTTTTGTTAAAGTTCTGGATCCAAGATTTGAAGTTCTATCTAGATATATTGTAGCTAGAGATTATATGAAAAATTTTGCTGAAGAGAAAAAAAAGCTCAAAAAGATTTTAAAGAGCCAAAAAGTATGTCTCACTACACTTGGACTTCATTGCAAAACTTGAATTATATGTGTATTACGGCTTATTGGATATCTTGTGATTGAAAATTGGAAAAGAGGATAATTAGCTTTGGCATAATTGAGAATCATAAAGGAGAAACAATAGCAAAGCATTTAGAAGAATGTTTGCTTGATTGGGAGATTCTCACTGTTATAGTTGACAATGCTAGTTCTAATGACAAAGCAATCAATATTTTAAAAAGGAAGTGCAAGTGGAAAGATGTAATTTTGAATAATGATTGTATGCATTTAAGATGCTCTGCTCATATTGTAAATTTGATTGTTAAAGAAGGATTAGAAAAGCAATTTGATGTCATAATGAGAGTTAGAAATGATGTTAAGTATGTGAGGTCATCTCCAGCTAGACTAAAGGCTTTTAAAAAGTGTGTAGAGAAAGAAAAAATTAATTCTAAGATCCTTGTTTGTTTAGATGTTGAAACAAGATGGAATTCTACTTACTTGATGCTTGATGCTGCTGAAAAGTTTGAAAAAAAGTATTTGAGAGGTTGGGTGATTAAGATAAAAAATTTACAGATTACTTTGACTGTTATGAAAATGATATTACAGAAGAAATAGAAGGACAATTGATGAAAATAAAGAAGAATAAAGTATTAGGACCTCCTAAAGATACTGATTGGACTTCTGCAAGAAATTTTATTAAGTTCTTGAAAATTTTCTATAATGTTACTTTGAAGTTCTCAGGTTCATCATACATAACCTCAAATACCTTTTTTCGTGAACTTGCTACCATGCATATGGGCTTGTCTACCATGATAGCCAAAGGAGATTTTTCATTATATTCCATGGCTTTCCAAATGAAGTAGAAGTTTAACAAATATTTGGGAAATACTTATAACATAAATATGTTATTGTTTGTTGTCATTATTTTAGACCCAAGATTCAACTTGAAGTATGTAAGTTTTGCTTAATTTCAATGTTTGATGGTAATGCTACATTGGTTAAATGAACAACAGATAAAGTGGAAGACAACTTCAACTAATTGTGCAAACAATATGTTGATTGTGATGGTGAAGAAATTGATAAGGAAAGGCAGGTAGGACAAGAGACAATTAACTTGCAGATTGATGGAGATGATGATTTGAGTAAGCTCCTTGAGTCTCAATTTGCTATGCATTGGGAAAAAGAGTAATGTATTGAGAGTATATCTGAAGCAAGATAATTGTTTGAGGGATGTGAAAAATCTTATAATAACTTTGATATATTAAGTTGGTGGTAAGTTAACACGCCAAAATACCCTGTTCTTTCAAAGATGGAAAGAGATGTGCTAGATATTCCAGTGTCTGCTATTGCTTCTGAATCAGTGTTTAGCACAAGTGGTAGGGTAATTGATCCATTTAGAAGTTCTTTATCTCTTAAAACTGTTAAGGCTCTGATATGTTCACAAGATTGGTTACGGAAACACCTTCTTCTATTGATCTTCGTTCAACAATGGAAGATATTGGGAAATTTGAAGAGATAGAAAATGGTATACATTACTTAATCTTACATATTCCTTTGTATATCATTTTTATTTGGGTTAATTACACTAAAAGTCTCAACCTTTTTGCGAATTGCGGATTAGTTCAAACTTTTCAATATTTGTAAATAAGTTCTCGACATTTAGCCCTTTTTGCAAATCAATCCACCAAGCAACTGGGGGCCTGCCCAGGGACTGACGTGTGCATCTTTCTTCCATGTTGCCGTTCTACATGTTCATAACAACTTCGTTTAGTGCCCTGCAATAATCCATGTTTAAAAAAAATGTATTCAGGTAATCCAAGTGAATTAAACATATTTCCCCAAATTGAGCCCTACTCTTCTCCTAACTCCTGTGAGCCCTAAGTTTCGATTATCCCAATTGAACATACAATTGAGACCTAACATATTCAGATAAGCCTCACAAATTCGATATATTGGAATGCTCACACGTTTGCGCTGACAGAGTCTTATAAGTTGTACGCGTTTGTGTCGGGTGACAAAGAGCAGCTCTGAGTCGAGCTCTCGGGGAACCAGTTGGAGAGGTGAACCCAGAAACTGGATATCGATATGAGTTGATGATTGAATGTCGATGGATATGTAAATAGAAGGTATGGTATGGTATGGTATGGTTTGGTGGTTATGAATAAGGGTAGGAAGTAGGAGCTGCATAATTAACCTGTTAGATATTCCCTCTGTCCCAAATTTATCTTCACATTTACTGTAGATACGGAGTTTAAGAAAGTCACTTTTTGACTTACTTTTGGGGATAGTATGGTATTTTTGGATAATAAATAAATGATAAAGTATGTTATGTGTGTTAAAAAGGTGATGGCAAATTTAAAATTAAATGATGTTAGAAGGATATTAGTTAGTTGTTTTTTCCTTATATGGAAGTGTGAAGTTGAATTTGGACGGACTAAAATGGAAAGTGTGAAGTTGAAGTTGGGACAGAGGGAGTATTTATTAGATCTTTACCTCAACCAGTAATAGTTTAAACTAGGTTGCTTTCTTTATTTATTCAAATTGCTAAAAAAATGTATAATCCATTTCTCTCAATCTTTTATTTATTTTGCTTTTATTTTCCAAAGTTTACATAAGAATAATCAAAACTTTAGCAACCCCCACTGATATGAGCTCCAAACTTTCTGGAAACTACATCGGACGGAAGTTGTAATAATTAGCAAAAAATCACATACTCCATTGTGAAGTGGAGAAGAAGAGGAGAAGAAGATAAATCGTTCGTATTTGTCTTGTCTTGTGGGAGAAGAAAACGTAAAAGTCATCTTGTTCCTAAAATGCCGCCGCCTTCAAATTTAAGAATTAAGATTTTTTTAAATATGTGGAGGGCCCAAAATGATGTCATTTTGAACATGTAGAATGACAACGTGGAAGAAAGATGGACATGTTAACCCCCGAGAAGATCCCCAGCTGCCCAGTGGCTTGATTTGCGATAAGGACAAAAGATCGAGAACTTATTTGTAAATATTGAAAAGTTTGGACTAATCCGCAATCCGCGAAAAGGTTAGGACTTTTAGTATAATTAACCCTTTTTATTTATATACTAGCCACTTACTCAAGATTCGTTCTTATATTTTTAGAGCTGGAAGGTTGAAGCTATTCTACAATCACACTTTGTTCATGACACTTTCTTACCATGTTTTGTTTATCTTATCTATATATACTTGTTTAGAAACTAACTAGGTGGGCTAGCCCACCTGACCACTGTGCTCCTCACTTGAGTGAGAGACCCAGATTCGATTCCCATTAGGAACGAATTAGGAGGGGAGATATAAGGAGAGGCTTGGAGAAAGGGAAGTATGGGTACTTGGTGTATATTAACTACTAACTATACCAAGCATCATTTCTTTTTTTAATTTACAAATTTAATTCTTAGTATCGACATTTTTCGTGATGTTAAAGGAGATGTAATATAATTTGTTCTTTGATACCAATAATATTTTTATTGGTAGCAGAAAATTTAGATGTTAATGACTTACTGCTCTTGATATCCGAAGTTATCTAATAATAATGTTTTAATAGTTTTTTTTCAAAATTTATTATTTTTTCTTTGGTATCATAATATTTTGATGCTAATGCTAGTAGCAAAAGTTTTTTAAGATGCAATAGAGTTATTTATGTCTTAGTATCAAACTAATTTGATACTAATAATAATTTAAGTAGGTTTTTTTAATAAGAGGCAGGACTGTGTGGAGGCGCATTACGCTTTCTTATTGGGATCGATAGTTACTGATATTAAAATTTTAAAGGAAACTAATAAAATAAAGAAAGAAAATAACACAAGTAGATCAACCCATACAAAAATTAGGGTTAGCCGGAATGGAGCACACATTTTCCGACGAAGAAATCAGGGCAAGCATTTTTTTATGCTACTATTGGTAGCAGAAAATTTAGATGTTAATGACTTACATCTCTTGATATCCGAAGTTATCTAATACTAATTGATTGGTCATTAATAGTTGGGATGACCAATTAAAAAATTTATCGAACCACAGGGACCCCCGCTATGGTATTCTGAGGGGAGGAGAGATCGAACGCATGTATGGAGATTCTGTCTATCGGAGATTCGAGATGAAAGGACATCGTTGGCTAAGGAAGGTACTAGGGTTTAAGCGATCTCGTGTTTGTCATAGTTTTATAGAGATGATCAAGAAGGGGAGATAATCAAGAAATGACAATAAAATAAATGGATAGATGAATGGGAGATGGGTGAATGAGCCAAGTAGATAGAGAATGAGACTAGTAATACTTATAGTATGGAGAATCTAGGTGTCATGCAACGAATTCATATGTGTCATGGATTAATAAGTAAGGGCCAACACGAACTTCACCTAAACTCCCTCTTGAGATGGATAGGTTGTAGATCCTCACAAAGGTCTCAAAATAGCTCAAAGGTTGGTTCTCAATCAAACAATTTCAACTAGGTACTAAGTTCAATTGGAGAGTCCCCTCACACGATCAATTGACCTCTAGATCTAACCAATCGAATGTTCTATCAAAGGGTTCCAAATCCTAAAGGATTTCTCAATCTCTTTACAATTTATAATGCACATGAAGTGTTTGATGAAATGATTCAATGAACTATCCTAAACATATAATTGATTTCTCAATCTAATCACATACCCATGATAATTAATCACACAAATCAAAAATATAAATCTAGCAATTAACAATCAATGATAGAAAATTAACAAATCCAATCAACATATAAATTCAATTACAAAATACCCAAAATTATCAAATACAATTCATATTGCTAATCTCACAAGGGAGATTAGTCTCTCATATTCATAAGAAAATTAACATAGACATTAAAATCCTTACAAAACATGATAAACAATAAGGTTTCAATACAAAGTTTGGATGAAAACTCCCTTGGATGTCTCCAATGGTGATCTTCTTCTTCCCCTTGCAATTCACCTCTCTTCCTTGCTTCTCTAACTACTAGGATGAAGGATTTGATGGTGGGATGAAGGTAGATGATATGGATGAAGAATGGAGGAAATGGATGGTGAAAAATGAAGGAAAATATGTGTGCTGTGTGTGCAGGGGTGAAATTCTCGAAAAATCTACTCAAATATTGAAGTATTAAGTATTTATACCACTTGGGAAGCTTCTAGAAGAATTCTAATTTTTGCAGAAAAAGTACCTACACGATCCGTGTACGGTACACAGCCACAGAGGTGGTCGTGTAAGCATTTCTGGTGACGAAACTCGCCCAAAACATACAGGGCCATGTTCGGTACACGCCCCGTGTAGTTGCTGGCCGTGCAGTCCCGCTGTTTTGAGCATAACTTCAACATCCGATGTCCGATGACAGTAATTCTTACGCTCACGCGATTCTCTTTTCCTTGGGTTTCTATCATAAAGATCTGACAAAAATTCTAATAATTGAAGGTGTAACAATTCATACAAAGTAGCACAACCGTGCTGAGCAGGAACAGCTTGCGCGACGTCACCATTTTAATCATAACTTTCTCTTTTGGGCTCCAATTGAAGTGTTTCTTATACCAAAACGATCCTCTTTTCTTTGGCTTTCCAAAAATATATCACACTTCTAGTTTTGAGCTCAAAAAGAGTACATAAAAATTGCACAAGTTGGACGTGCGTTTTTCACCATTTTGCTTTAACTCATTGTTCCTCGTTTCAAATCCGAATTGAGATCTGTTTTTTCCTACATCTTCCTTGTTGCGCCTAGAACCTATTTTTACCTGGAAATCATACATTTAAGCTCATTCTCACACATTTTCATAAAAACACAAAACATAACCAAATAGAATACAAATACGGATAAAATAACACGAAAACACATATAAAAAGACATAAAATCTAGGTGAAAATATCACTCATCACACTCCCAAACTTAAAGAGTTGTGCGTCCTTGCACAACGAAAATGATAAACGAAGATGAGTGATTTTCACCTAGGAAAAGACTAAATGAACGTATGTAATAACACATCGATAGCAATAAGAATTATAATTTATGCTAAGTCATCCTACAACATTAAACTTATAACATGAAGAATTAACACATTCAATTTCAAGAGAATAAAGTGTAAAAGTCCCTTTTTGATCCAAGCCTCACATAGATATCAATTTCACTCAACACTCTATAAAGTGGGTTAAATCAACACTCATCAATCAATTGGCTCGACTCGCTATAAGCTTGTTCGTGGACTACATTAACAAACCACCAAAGTTATAATTAGTGATCAAAAAGGTCTTTAATTCGGATGTAATGATAGGCTCTATGGTAGAGTAGGAAGAATATGGGTAATAGTGACTAATCAAGTGTAAGTATCGAAGAGATGACCAATTTCCTCCATTCTTTTACTTTTCTTTCTTCCTTTCTTATCTTTGGTAATCACAAGCACTATTCATCAACTTTCCTTGGATTGAGCTTCTTTCAATGTATGCTTCCTTCTTCAAACTTTTAAATTCTTGAGCATATTGTTCTTGCTTTGCTCATTTTTCTTGTTTTGAGGTTGCATGTCCATTCTTGTTTGTGCTCTTTTCATCCTTTTTCTTACTTATTTACCATTTTCTCTTTTTCTTTTGTTATCTCATCAAACTTTACTAGCTACCATCTCCTCAATCACCTACACAAAGGGTATATATAAGGCTTAAGAGGGGTAATCAAGGCTTGTAATGTGCTATATTCACAATAAAAAGGCTTATAGGCTCAAAGTGGTTGACTAGGGATGATGTATATGGTAGGAAAATATTTGGCAATGACTATAAATGACAAGGATGGCCTTAGATCATTTCACTAATCTCTACTAATCGGGCTCGTTCCTATAGTCCTTGAGCAAGTTCTAGCTTATCAACACTCAATCGATCCACTCATGAAAATAAATACCATGTATGCACGATTGAGGCTCAAATACTCACAAACTTGTGCTCGGACCTTAAGGAACTTATTACACCACATTCATCTCAAAATTGAACAAGTTAAATAGAACATGTCACAATTCGAAAGTGTAGAGATTCTTAATCATAACATGTCATCACTTATCACAACAACATGTCATCACTCACATTCAAAAAATGACTCACGATATCCCTAAAACAAACCACCAAACAGAATAAAAATACACATAACACATAAAAGAAAGACTCATCAAACAAGAAACAATACAAAAACACATAACATACAAAAACAACAAAACCATCATAAAACAATGAAGCACACATTCATAACATTCATATTCAAATAAGCTCACAAGCATCCCCATCTTGATTGAAAAGGAAATCCTAACTTACAAAAATAAACATCCCAAAAACATAACACATGAAGCAACATGCTAATCACATCAATCCAAATCAAAAAAATGTCATGCAACTAGAAGTGATAAGGTGTGAGTACTCCCTCAATAGGCATTTGGTATGGAAAGCATTAACTCCAAGCTCCATTCATGCTTCCATACCCTTCCTTTATGCTCAAAAACTCAACAAACACCATTAGCTCAACAATTGTAATAAAAATATGGACTATCATGCACTTCAACACAACCAATCATACCAAAATAAAAATAATACTCATGAGAAAATTTTTAAAATTGCCCTAAAAATACGAAAAGTATATTGCCTTCAAAATAAAGTATGTTACACCACGCCATATCCCCCAAACTTAAATTGAAACAAGAGTTTCGAGTTAAGTTTGCAAAAAGTGATGTGATTTATTTATACACTTCAAATCAAGCACTTCTCGTATCTCCAATATGCATCTTCCACACGAGCACAATCAACCTACATGGCAAAAATGCAAGAAACAACAACTCCATCATCCTTATTTAAAATAAGAAATAAAGCAGTAAAGATAACGATGGGTTGCCTCCTATCTAGCGCTAAGTTTAACGTCTTCAAGCCGGACGGGATATGGAGAACTCATCGGAATGGCCACGGATATCTTTCGTCCTTGCCATCGAATTTTAAATGTTGTGCTTCTTCCTCTATGAGGCACTTGTGGCAAGTGACGGCCTCTGCTGCATCCTTCGAGCATGGCTTCAAAAATTCGACTCTCTTGAGCTTACACTCTATTGCCCTCTCCATTCTTGAAAACCACTTATTCCTCTTTACCAAATATATACCCAACATCTCTTCGAGTTCTCTTTTGTTTCTAAGAATATGAGAAGAATCAATAGGTAAGACAAAGTCAATGTAAACAATATTATCAAATTCAAAGCAACTTAAAGAGTTTAAAGGTTTAAAAATGTTCATTTCACTCTTCAAGTCATCATCACTTACTTTTAGACTTTGTTCCTTTTCTTCAACATCATTTGCCTCAATATGCTCTTCAAATACCTCATTTGATTCTTCATCTCCCAAATTCTTTTCTTCCTCCAACTCTTCTTCAACTTTACTCTCCTCTTCAAGTTCTTCAACTTGTTGAAAATTGGTCAAAGCACTTACAATTTGGCTTACTTGATGATCCAAAGCTTCTAACCTCTTCTAATTTGCCTCATTTCTTGCTTCATCTCTTTTCTTGTCTTTCTCAAGGTTTGCTATCATCATCTCAATCAAGACTTCTATACATGATTTTTCTTCCACAACTTGTTGAAAGTCTACTCCCTCTTGGTTGTCACAATTCCATCCTTGAATTGGTGGATAATTCCCATAAAAACTTCCCTCATAGGTATTTTGAAAATTTCCATGGAAATCATCCACTCCCATGAAAGAAACATCTCCTACTTGATGGGTAGGCATCCTCCACTCTTCTTGCTCCATAAGGCTAGGAATCGACGCACCTTGTACATTTTGACCACCCCCCAAACTTGAACTAGGCAAGACTTGACCATAAGCACCTTGATTCATCATCCTTATTTGTCTTGTCAAGTCTAAGGTAGAGGGTGTAATTATCTCGGAGGATTCATTTGAAGAAAACTTGATTGAGGATTTTGACCTTTATCACTACCTTGAGCACATCTTCTATATAATTCCAATAAGGCGTAATTTTGGAACGGAGGAGAAGTGTTGGTGTTGGGATTCGGTGAAGAATATGCACATGCTTGATAAGGGTGGAATGTATTTGTATTGTAAGCTTGTCGTCATTCTTCATTTCTTCCTTGATTGTAGTATTGAGAGCTATCTTGATCCATTTGGAAATTGTAACCATGGTTGCTCTCATTCATGTAGCCTCTTGATTGTGGAGGTGGAATCCTTGCACTTTGATCCCCAAAAATATCACTCAAGTATTGGTTCCAACCTTCCATTTAAATGTTCTTCTCAAGGCTTACTACAATTCTTCTTCTCACTTACTATTTTTGGCTTTGATCCCCCTTCCTCTTCTCTCAAGGAAGTTTCACGTACCTATCAAAATGAAAAAGTGAGATCAAAAATTTTCAAAAATAAATAATAAAAGCAATAAAAATATCTCTAGTAATACCAATTGAAACACTCATTCGTTAAACCACTAGCAACCGTTGCCTCCCCAGCAGCGGCACCATTTGATTGGTCATTAATAGTTGGGATGACCAATTAAAGAATTCATCGAACCACAGGGAGGAAGCTACTAGGGTTTAAGCGATCTCGTGTTTGTTATAGTTTTATAGAGATGATCAAGAAGAGAGATAATTAAGAAATGATAATAAAATAAATGGATAGATGAATGAGAGATGGGTGAATGAGCCAAGTAGATAGAGAATGAGACTAGTAATACTTATAGTATGGAGAATCTAGGTATTATGCAACGAATTCATATGTGTCATGGATTAATAAGTAAGGGCCAACACGAACTTCACCTAAACTCCCTCTCGAGATGGATAGGTTGTAGATCCTCACAAAGGTCTCAAAATAGCTCAAAGGTTGGTTCTCAATCAAAAAATCTCAACTAGGTACTAAGTTCAATTGGAGAGTCCCCTCATACGATCAATTGACCTCTAGATCTAACCAATCGAATGTTCTATCAAAGGTCCAAATCCTAAAGGATTTCTCAATCTCTTTACACTTTATAATGCACATGAAGTGTTTGATGAAATGATTCAATGAACTATCCTAAACATATAATTAATTTCTCAATCTAATCACATACCCATGATAATTAATCACACAAATCAACAATATAAATCAAGCAATTAACAATCAATGATAGAAAATTAATAAATCCAATCAACATATGAATTCAATTACAAATACCCAAAATTATCCAACACAATTCATATTGCTAATCTCACAAGGGAGATTAGCTTCTCATATTCATAAGAAAATTAACATAGACATTAAAATCCTTACAAAACATGATAAACAATAAGGTTTCAATACAAAGTTTGGATGAAAACTCCCTTGGATGTCTCCAATGGTGATCTTCTTCTTCCCCTTGCAATTCACCTCTCTTCCTTGCTTCTCTAACTACTAGGATGAAGGATTTGATGGTGGGATGAAGGTAGATGATATGGATGAAGAATGGAGGAAATGGATGGTGAAAAATGAAGAAAAATATGTGTGATGTGTGTGCAGGGGTGAAACTCTCGAAAAATCTACTCAAATATTGAAGTATTGGGTATTTATACCCCTTGGGAAGCTTCTAGAAGAATTCTGATTTTTTGCAGAAAAAGCACCTACACGGACCGTGTACGGTACACGGCCACAGGGGTGGCCGTATAGGCATTTCTGGTGACGAAACTCGCCTAAAACACACAGGGCCGTGTTCGGTACATGCCCCATGTAGTTGCTGGCCGTGCAGTCCCACTGTTTTGAGCATAACTTCCACATCCGATCTCCGATGGTAGTAATTCTTGCGCTCACGCGATTCTATTTTCCTTGGCTTTCTATCAATATAAATATCTGACAAAAATTCCAATATTTGAAGGTGTAACGAGTCATGCAAAATAGCACAACCGTGCTGAGTAGGAACAGCTTGCGCGACGTCACCATTTTAATTATAACTTTCTCTTTTGGGCTCCAATTGAAGTGTTTCTTATACCAAAACGATCCTCTTTTCTGTGGATTTCCAACCATGTATTACACTTCTAGTTTTGAGCTCAAAAAGAGTATAGAAAAATTACACAAGTTGGATGTTTGTTTTTCAGCATTTTTCTTTGACTCATTCTTCCTCGTTTCAACTCCGAATTGAGATCCGCTTTTTCCTACGTCTTCCTTGTCACGCCTAGAACATCTTTTTACCTAGAAATCATAAATTTAAGCTCATTCTCACATATTTCCATAAAAATACAAAACACAACCAAATAGAATACAAATACTGATAAAATAACACGAAAACACATATAAAAAGACATAAAATCTAGGTGAAAATATCACTCATCACAAATGTTTTAATAGTTTTTTCTAAATTTATTATTTTTCTTTCGTATCATAATATTTTGATGCTAATGCTAGTAGCAGAAGCTTTTTAAGATGCGATAGAGTTATTTATGTCTTAGTATCAAACTAAACTGATACTAATAATAATCGGGCAAAGGGTCAAATAGGACACTAAACTTGTTTCCCAAGATCAAGTGAGCCCTCAAACTTATTTTTAGAACATCTACACCATTTTCCTTTTATAATTGATCAAATCTGCCCTTTATCTTTTATAAATTAAACAAAATGATATTCATCTGACCAATTTTTATTTTTCATCTTCATGCTCACGGCGGTGGTCCCAATTTTTATGGTTGTACATTCTATATTCCCGGAAGAACGACGTCGCCATGTGTTTATTGGACCTCTTAATGAGCTCTTGGTTGCTCCTTTTGCTACATCCCACCTGACCCACGTCATAAAATCCAATCTTTGGAGGATTCCACCGCCGCGCCCCAGACACGATGTACCGGGCAGTCAACGGGGCCTCCATCTCTGCCAATATCTCGATGCCTCTCTCAACCAATACATTCGCCTATATAAATTCCTCAATTGACAAAGATTCTGCTTTCGGGAGCTCAAATTTCTTTTCATCCATCCCCCTCCAACCGATTCCCAAAACTCCATTACCACAGTACTGAAATTCGGCCCGATACTGAGGAATTAGGGCTCGATATCGGACCAGATGGGAGCTCAGGTTCTTATCGAGCCCTATCAAATGGAGCTTCATGTCCAGCTTGTTGGGGAACTAATCAGTTGGATCAGCTGCAGAGATATAAAACCGATAAGAATCTGAACAAGATAAAGTGATCAAATCTTTTTTGGGGGGTTTATAAAGAATTTAGGAGTAATGATAATATTGTTGTTAGTGGGAGTATCAATGGAAACACTAGCACGATTACTAGCCATAAAATGAGTTTAATTGATGAAAGTGATGAAGTTGGTAATGGACCTGAAGATAAGATTAATATTGGGATTTCTGAGGAACAAACATGTATGGGTTTTTGTTGGAATTCATGATGAATTTAGTGGCCCTGAATCTACTGATTCATGTTAAACAATCTGTATTTTAATGTGATTATGGAGCTCAAGAGTTTGTTATGGTGTGAAAAGGGCGAATCAATGGAAGCATAAAAGATAAAGGGCAGATTTGATCTATTACAAAAGGAGAAGGGTGTAGATGAACTCAAAATAAGTTTGAGGGTTCACTTTATCTTAGCAAACAAGTTTAGGGTCCTATTTGACCATTTGCCCATAATAATCTATGTAGGTTTTTTAAATAAGAGGCTGTGTGGAGGCGCATTATGCTTTCTCATTGGGATCGACAGTTACTGATATTAAAATTTGAGAAATTATCACAAATGGTCCTATATGTATTACTAAACCCACAAATAGTCCTCTATCTTTTGACATTTTCAATTTTAGTCCTTTTTAATCCAATTTTAGTCCTTTTTAATCCAATTTTAGTCCTTTGTTATTAATTTTAGTCCAATTTCTTTATAAATTTACCAGAGCCCCATCAGTTTCTCAATTTTGGTCCATTTCAGGCACACTCATTTCAACACGATCCTACATGGATACACACATCACCACTTTAATAAACTTAGCTGCCAACTCACCTGCCACGTCACCCAAGTCAGTTTGGAGGGAAAATGGTAGGTATATTGGTAAATAATACATCTCTTAGGGTTATAATTAATTTAGACTAAAGTATCCCGTTAACATCTGAAGATTCTGAACACTAAACCTCATATGAAGAAATCAGAATTCACATCTAGAATGAGAAACCCACCTTGAAAATTTGTATCGATACCTTCATACATTCACGATGTCTGAAATAGAATACTTGATTCGATCGAAGAATGATTAGTCATTTTGTAGTAGGGATGACCAATTAAAATAATTTATCGAATCACAGGGAGGTCAGCGCTAGAGCTTAAGCGAGATCTCGTTTATCGCAATATTATAGACGAATCATCAATGGGTAGTTTGATCAAACAAGAAATTAAATCAATCAAAGCAAGCAGACAAGCAATGATTAGCAAACAAAATAGATGGATGACATGAGTGATTTTCCAAGTTGTGTAAAAGTAAGACTAACAACAATTAAGAAGTGAAAATTCTAGGATAAATGCATCAAATTCATATGATCATGGTTTAGACTAAGAGCCAACACTAAGTTCACCTAAACTCCCTCTCAATATGAATAGGATATGGAATCAAGCTCAATGGATTGGTTCTCACTCAAACAATTCCAACTAGGTACTAAGCTTGAGGTGAGAGTCCCTTCACACGATTAATCTACCTCTCGATCAAACCAATCACATGTTCTATCAAAGGGTTCTAAACTCTAAAGGATTTCTCAATCTCTTTACAATTTATAATACACATGAAGTGTTTTATGAAATGATTCACTTAATTATCCTAGGCATATAATTGATTTCTCAATCTAATCACATGTCTAGAATAACTAAACACACAAATCAACAAATCAATGATAGAAAATCAATTAACCCAATCAACATATGTATTTAAATACACAAATCCCAAAATTATCCAACAACTCTCATGTTGCTAATCTCACAAGGGAGATTAGCCTACCATATTCATAAAGAAATTAACATAGACAATTAAATCCTTACAAAATCATGATAAACTATGAGGTTTAATACAAAGATTGAATGGAAACTCCCTTGATCTATCTTCAATGGTGATCTCCTTCCCTTCTTTGCACTTTTCTCTCTTCCTTGATCCTTTTCCTTTACTTGGATATAGAAAATGATGGTGGGATGATGGTAGATCCAATGGATGAAGAATGGATGAAGATGATGGAACCGAATCTCTCTTCAAATGTTGAATAAATGGGTATTTATACCCCTTGGGAAGCTTCTAGAAGTTTCTGGAAATTTTCTGATCCCAACACCTACACGGCTCGTGTGCAGCACACGGCCACATGGATGGCCGTGTTGGTGTTTCTGTTGCTCGCACACGGCCTTTCTAGACAAGGTCGTGTTTGGTACACAGCCCATGTTTCTGCACACGGCCCATGTTCTGCACTCGGCCACAGGGGTGGCCGAGTTGGTGTTTCAGGCGACAGCGCACAGCCAATTTCGATAGGGCCGTGCGCTGTACACGGCCAAATCTTAGGTTTAAGCTCATTCACACACATTTCAATAAAAATACATAACACAACCAAAATACACATAAATACGAATGAAATAATGCAAAAACACACATAAAAAAATACTAAAATCTAGGTGAAAATATCACTCATCAAAGTACAAGGAGTATGAGATGTCTCCACCATATGGTGAGTTCTCTTATTATTTTTAACCCTCTGTATTTGATGAAGTGAATGAATATAATCTGCCAGTTCCTTCCTCCTATTTTTCTTTGCACTCTCTGGTGTTGGTTGAATGAGATAGATGGTTGTTTTAGAGTAATAAATATTTGGGAGTTGTATGTGTGTGGAATTTCAAGTTGTATCTCACTGTGTAGCCCCCATTATTAAATAAATTGGTGTTGTACGTTTGTTTGCTATTGTTATGTATTGTATTGTTTATACTTGTGGTCCCTTGCTATTTAAAAAATCTGGAGCTACATTCCACATCCATATTTTAGAGTTGTTGTCTCCACTGTCTTGAATAATGATATTTATTTATATTTAAAAAATACAAATCATGTTTATCATTGACTCTGTTATAGCATTTGCAATGAAATTAGTGTTTTCCTCGATTATTGGTTCAGAAAAATTCAGATTAACTTACTACTTACCCTAAGTTCCATAATTGGCTTATTCAATTTTTTTTAATTTTTTTGCAGCTCCTGATTCAGATGATATGATAATCATTTTGAATTTTGGAGGAAGAGTTGATAAGAATTATGGTGATTACATGGGGTAAGATATGATTATGTTGGATTATTTTAATTTACATGTTCATTGCAACTATAAAACTCTAGATATGTGCTTGAAGAAGATAAGCTTGTTTGGACATGCTAGATACTATGCACTGATTGATAATGGGTATAAGTTACTAAGTGATGACAAAGCACTTTTTGAATGGGCTACAAAGTGTATTAGTTCTGGTTGGATTATGCAATTATGTGCAGTGGTTGATGATAATGAGAAAGAAGATTCTGATGATGTGTATGATGATAGCGGTTGGGCACTAGAAGTTGAAGGAAATAGAACTGAAGATGAGGATGGGCTTAGTAGTGGGGATGATGATGTTGTTTGGGCTGGGGATGGCTTCGATGAAACTAGAGTTTCTGATGATGATCAAGAAGCAGATCCATACCCTGTTTTCAATTCAATCCTACATTTGAAATGGGGATGATCTTTAGAAGTAAAGAAGAGTTTAAAAAAGCAATTCAGTCTCATGTTATAGCTACATATAGATCATTGTATTTTAAAAAGAATGACTTGATTAGAATGTATGCTAGATGCAGAGGTGAAAATTGTCACTAGAAAATACACTTAAACAAGAAGCCAGATGACACTACATTCCAGATTACGAAATATAACTCATCACATAGTTGTGCTCCAGAATTCAAGGTTAAAAACATTAGTAGTATTTGGTGGGTAAGAGGTTTGTCCAAGATTTTCAAAGTGATCCAAAAATAAATGTGCTGGGATGGAGAAAAGTTAAATCTAAAGACTTGAATGTTGTTTTTTTCTAGGCAACAGGCATATAGAGCAAAGAATAAGGCTTTAGAAATCATTCAAGGACAGCCTGATGACCAATATCTAAGATTGTGGGACTATGCACAAGAATTGAAAAATTCAAACCTTAACTCTACTGTTGTGTTACTGACTGAGAAAAATAATGGTGAGAATAAGTTTGGAAAAATGTATATTTGTTTTGGTGCAGTTAAGAGGGGTTTTAAGGTGGGGTGTAGGCCATTTATTGGGGTGGATGGCTGTTTTCTGAAGGGACCACATGGGGTATCCTTTTGTCTACAGTTTGTGTAGATCCTAGTAATGGAATATACCCCATAGCATGGGCTGTTGTCTCTAGGGAAAATAAAGAAACTTGGGAGTGGTTTCTAATTTTATTAAAGAATGACTTGGACATTCAGGAACAAGAAAGGTTTACTTTCATGTCTGATAAGCAAAATGGTTCATTTAAGTAATTCCCGATGTTTTCCCTACGTCTGAACATAGATTTTGTGTAAGACACTTACATAATAACTTCAAAAAGAACAGATTTGGGGGTATTGCATATAAAAATATTTTGTGGAAGGCTGTTTTTTAGGATTGTATGAAAAAAATGAGAGAAATGAAAGTTGGACAAATTTAACCTGGAGCTGCTGCTGATTGGTTTTCTGATAAACATCCCAAGCAATGGTCACTTTAGTGAAGTGTCCAAGTGTGATATATTGTTGAATAATGTGTGTGAGACATTTAATAAAGCTATCTTGGATGCTAGAGATAAGCCAATTATTACAATGCTTGAATGGATTAGACAATGGTTGATGGGAAGACTTCAAAAAAATAGAGAAATTGCAGAGAAATGGAAGAAGAAATTACCTCCAAAAATTCAAGATATTCTTCTAGAACATATGAAAGATTTAGATGATTGTGTTTCACTGAAATCCACCAACAGGCATTTCGAGGTTGAGTGTGGGGATGGGTCATATGCAGTGGATTAAGAGATGAGAACTTGCACTTGTAGAGTCTGGAATTTGAGTGGTATACCTTGCAAGCATGCAATTTCTGTAATTTTGCATGAAGGGTTAAAATCAGAAGATTTTGTTGATGCATGCTACAGTGTTGAGACCTACAAAAGGGTTTACGAACCAGCAATACTGCCTATTGCTGGGTCTAAAGAATGGGCTCCTACCTGTTCATAACACCCATGCAGCCTAACTTTGGAAGAGGGGTTGGAAGGCCAAAAGTCAAAAGAAGACTTGAACCTGATGAGAAGCAACAAAGAAGGGTTGATAGTTTGAAAAGATATCAAAGCAACATTAACTGTGGAAAATGTGGGGTTGAAGGCCATAATACAAGAACATATCAAGAAAGGCAACAAGAAGGGCCTGGGGTAGCTGTTCAAGATACAAGAATCAGCAAATTGCAGGTACTCTAATATATATACTACACATTGAACACCACTGCATATTTTTATTATTTATATTACACATTTTATTTTTTATCTTTTAAATTGCAGGTTATAAAAAATAAGACTCGGTTTGGTAGTGGAGTCAGTAATGTTGGTACAGCCATGCAAGATGATGTAGGTGCCAAATGTAGTAATGAATTTTTTTTCAAACTTGCAATTACATGGTTTAACTTATAAACACTTGCAAAATAATTCTAATTTATGTGGTGGAAGCTTCTTCCAAAGAAAAGGAAAAACATGCAAAAGAAAAACTTATGGAGATGAGACAAAAGTTGCAAAAGGCAAAGCAGTAAGTACCTTGTGTTTGGGATTGGTTTTATGTATATAGTTGTATATATATGTTTCAAAATTAAGTATGTAATCAAGCAATGTGCTATTGGTGTTTAGGGGTGGTTTATATGTTTCAGAATAATTTTTTATTGGCAAGTTGCACCTAGAGGCCCATCAATTAAACCACCATTGAATCTAGATGATGAAGATGAAGATGATGACTGGGAAGCTCTTATGAGTCAAGGAAGTAATCCTACTCCTTTGGGTATGCCATCTGTTTCAAATATTGTAGGACCATCTCCATGCCAAAAGCTTAAACACTTTACGCCCCTAGTACCCTTGCAACATGTTTCTGCATGTCTTCCACCACCTTTCTTACATGGAAATTTGAGGTCTTATTTCACAATACAAAATCTAGAGGAAAGGGCTCAAAAGAGAATATTTGTTGGAGGAAGCAAATTCATGGATTTATCTCAAAGTAGTCAAGTTACAGGGGATAAAGTTTAGGGAATGATGGTGTTTGACACTTTAACCTTTTGTTTTGTCATGATCATACAAGTTTTTGTGTTTAGTGGGAGAATTTGTGATCAAGGGAAAACACAAGTGGTTGCCAATCTATGCAGCTGCTTTATTTCTAAGATTATTTTATTTGGTGATAGGTGGTTTTCAATCCACTTTACTCATTCCTAGGATATATTTTGTATGGTAAAAGTCCACTTTGATCGGTATTTTTGTTTATGGACATGATATCCTACCTTTTATTTTGTATTTAAAACATTTGTAAATTATCTTATTAATTAGTTTTGGTAACACAGAAAGTCGCATCTCTTCAACCACCTTTCTTATTTCCAGGCTTAGTTAATGATGATGATACAGTTACTCATTCTTTGTAATATGTATTTTTATGATGCGCATATTTTCCTTAATTTGTTTACCATCAGAACATAGCATTCATATACACACACAACAACAAATCTGGTCCTCCAATTGATCCCATTATATATACACACAACAACACATCTAGTCCCTACATAATCACACAATATACACAAAACAACTTCAAGCATAACTCTTAATGTGAGCTCTATATTGCAAATGCAGTTATATAACTCTAAAGTGAACTAAATAACACAATCCAAATTCATAGGTATCATAAGCACTTAATACACTAAACTGAAACGCAGATTACATGAAACATACACCTATGATTGTAAAAATCATAATTGTTATTACAAGAATCATAACGACACATATAAGTTTTGATAGATCTTGCAGTGCCTTCTTAATTTTCTTCAAATCTTTCATCACCCTCTCCTCTTTGTTGATTTTGTTGATGTCATTGTTTTCACCAGTAGACACCTCTTCTCCATGAATTTCATCTTCGTTTATAGGATTACACCAAGAATGAAACGTGTGCTCAACACAATAGTAGAATAGTTTTTTGATAATTTGGTGTTCTTGATGAACATACTCTGATGTCAAGTTTCAAACGACAACGCCCACAAAACTTATCTTCGTATTTGAGTTTACTTGGTCGCCCAATGCTTACACTAGAATTCTGTGACATTTTTAACCTATTCGAAGTAAAAGCAACCAAATCTATACCTCAACTCACTTCGGATGCGAAATCACATAACAAAGGAATCAAGATTTCCTCTAATAATGAGGATATAATTGCGTGAACCCTAAAAATACAACATTTTCACAAATTATAAAATTTTCTCAAAATCATATGCTCATAGTAAACCCTAATCCTTGCATAAACTCCAAGCCACAAAAATAATTATAAATTTTCTTAATTGAACACTTAACGCTAATAAGTGTATCTACATACCATCAAATCATTTTGCTAATCAAATAATTGCACTTACGAATCCCCAATTTTTGAAATGAAACTCAGGTTTAGAACTTCATACCTCAAATATGTCGTCCTGCTTCCCTTTGCTCTCTTCCCACACTAGAGAACTGTAACTTCATGCAAAGAAGCAAACATTGATTTGCCTTATTTTTTGAAAACCAGAGAAGAGGTAATCGTCATAGCAGAACTTTCTCCTCTACTGTGAAGAACCAATTTTCTCTTTCATTTAAATTGGGAACACGACTTAAATTGAGGTGGGGTGACGTAGCAGGTGAGTTGGCAACTGAGTTTATTAAAGTGATGATGTGTGTATCCACGTAGGATCGTGCTAAAACGAGTACGCCGGAAATGAACCAAAATTAAGAAACCGATGGGGCTCCAGTTAATTTTAAAGAAATTGGACTAAAATTGATAATAAAAGACTGAAATTGGATTAAAAATGACTAAAATTAGAAATATTAAAAGATAGATGACCATTTGTGGGTTTAGTAATACATATATGACTATTTGTGATAATTTCTCATTAAAATTTTAAAGGAAATTAATAAAATAAAGAAAGAAAATAACACAAAGTAGATCAACCCATACAAAATTTGGGTTAGCCGTAATGGAGCATACATTTTTCGGCGAAGAAATCAGGGCAAGCATACCTTTTTCGGCGAAGAGATGTTGCTAATATGGTGAATTGACATTCTTTCTCAGTGCGTATCCGATTCTCTCTTTCTCTATTATGTTCTCTCTTCTCTCCCCCTCTTTCATTTGATTCGGGCTTCTTTCTCTGTTACCGGTCTCTTTTCCCTCCCCTCTTTCATTAGGATTTGAGCTAATTATTGGTTTGTTTATCTCATCGCAGCGCCTCTGCCTGTTTCATTTGATAACCCAAGAGAATTCGATGAATATCGTCTATCGGCTGAAGTCTTCCGCTCAGGGCCACCACCGCCTCCAACTACTTGTGTTATCATCTTGTCGCCTCCAAGCACTGCCGCCTCCAACTACTTTCTGCTATCGATCATCTTGTCACCATCTTTCCTGACATGGATAAACAGGTTATTTTTCCTTTTTTATTCCAAATGTGCTATCGTGTGTATTTGTGTGTTTCAATTTAGATAAGTGAAATTTTTTCTTCCGACAGTTTGTTTTGTGTTGGTGGATAGATAACATATTCGTTTGATCCTGCTAGATATTTAGTAATTGAATCTACAATTATTCTTGTTACTGCTTTTATTTGTTGAGAAAATAAATTTTTGTGTAGTCTATTCTGGTTTACCTTTCTTAGCATTGTTGTTGATGATTATTGGAAGAAATATTGAGCTAAAAAGGTTCATTTTTAATAGTTTTTTGAAAGAATTCATAGAGGCAGCAGTCAAGTGTTTGTTATGTGTCAATCCCCTGCAAGTTGAGTCAATCAATTTATGTATATGCGTTATTGATGTTGTTCAGTTAGTTCAAGGTGTACTTGTAATCTTTTAACATGATCTACTTGTCATTGGTTTGAGATTAGGAAGAGAGGAAACACGATCTACTGTTAAGTTTAATATGATGTATACTATAAAAATTACTAATCATGTGTACTAACTACATCTTTGTTAAGGATTATTCTTAATATAGTGGCTAATATGCTAGGTTTTCGCAAGTTTAGTACTAGTAATCACTGTCCAACCATCATAATAGTTAGCACGCTAAATGCTACCTGGCCAGTTTCTTAAATGATGTACATATATCAGGCATTGCAAAAATGTATATTATATCTATCTATTTCTTTTCTGCAGCATTTGCCAAAGCATTTAAACCAAGTGAGAAGGGACTAGTGTTACAATCAGAAGCGTCTCTGTGCATATTAAGTGCCCAAATCTGATTTCCCAAAAAAGAGGGAGGTACCCACTGCCCAGTATCTTTACAAATGAATTTTATCTACAAAACATAGTTAATCATGATGCAGATATGATTACTACATTCAACCATTGAATTAATATTGTGTTTATTATGATCAATAAATCTATCACACAACATAAAAAAAATAAAAATTGTTCATCATCCCAGAAATATGGTCTAGCATTTTGTTCTCTTTATTTGGATTATATTATCTTACTTTATCCAGTCCTATTCTTATTTATGCCTACTGTATCATTTATGATATGACATTGATAATTTGTGTTATGTAGGTATTCTAGTTTTGAGCTCAACAATTGCAATATATTTTTGAGTATCGGTTCTCTGGTTTTACCCTCTACTAGTGGTTGGTACATCTTCTTTTACTAGTTAGTTGCATATATAATTTGTTAATTACGAAGAAATTGATTCTCGCAAAGAATGGGTTTATGTTGTTATTTTGTTTTGCCTTCTGTGAGTGTGAACTATGAGAAGTTAGGGATCTTCCTATGTCATTGCTTGCAATCACATTACCTTTTAACTTGGATAAGAATTTTCTCGGTCTTTTCTCGTGGATGCTGACCATTTCAACCTTTAGTTCAGTAGTCTGCATGGCAATGTTCACAACATGTCAATCATTTAACAAATAATTATATAAATGTCTTTAAGTTTTGATCTCAGTGTAAGGAAATTTTGTGTTATAAAAAATAGAAAAAGGGAATCTGTTAAATGCATTTTGACTATTTATAAACAACAGTCTGAAATTCTAACCACATGTATATTCCATTTGTTTACATGCCAAAATCGTATTGCATATAGGTACACTCATACTCACCTCTCAGTTGATTTTGCACTTTAGTGAAGTCCTACTTTTGTGGCATAAATCAGCATTTTAGGTTCTCCTCTCTCTCACTCTGTCTCTTGATTATTTAAGGTTTGAGTAATTTTGAACTTGTTGGCTTACTTTGGGTAAAAAATGCATCCCAATTTTAGCAACAAATTGGTTTTTAGTCTATATATTCTTAATTTGTGAGAATGATTGATTTGGTTCTGATATAAATTGATCATGAATGCAGCATCATAATGCAGGCCAGCAAACTACGATTATGCCAAAAACCTTACCATTAGATTTACTGATTGGTGTCCTTTTCATCTGCTATCACAAGTAAGTGAAACTAATTCAATGATATTCAAATCATAAATAATACACCTGAGTTTTGGACATAGCAGGAATCCTTGAAAATATAAGGAATTATCACAATATTCACTGTAGGCTTTTGCATTTACTTGTGTTCTAATGCCACATTGTAATACAAACTTCATGTTGTAAGTATGATAGCAATCATGTCAGCTTGTAAGAAGACTAGTTCATTTTGAAACCTGCACTATTTATGTTGTAGTTGCGTTCTGTTTTGATGACTAGCATCATGTTTCGGCAGAATCATAGATATTTAAATTTGAAATTTAATAGAGCTCATTAACTTGGTTATCTTCTTTATGAAACATGATATTAGTCTACTGCGGTTATGTTTCAAACTGTTATAATTGAAATTATAACAGCACGTACTCATTGCTAGTATTTCATCCTACGACACCTCCTCTCTTGTGCAGGTAGGCACCTGGACGATACATGGGCAAAATATGTGGGCAGTGACATGTAAGTACTGTGGAAAGGGCAAAAGCAGTCAAAGGAGTTACAGTAGGAGGAGCCTTAATTTGTCAAACTAAATGAACTCTAAATACTTTTGTGTATTATACTCTTGCAATTTTATTTTGTATTCGTTAGCGAATAACTAATCTATCGATCTATATATGGAGAGGTTCTTTATTAATTGAAATAGATGGTTTTGATATTTTTAAATTTTTATTGATTGGTAGTTGTTTATAAATATACGAATTAGGTTTGATTAGGCTTTGGTAACACAAATTAGCATTTAATCTTAATATATTAAAATTAAGAGGGAAGGTGTTGAGAAACTTTTTTAGACTAAAATATCTTATTAATTTTTTATTATTACCTTACTGTCCTAATGTATTACTTTAATAAATCATTATACATTAATTAATTAAACTTTATTAATTATTTTCTCATTTACTCGGTCTATTCAACTTCTAGCCTCTTAAACTTCTTTCCACCAAAGCACAGATATGCGAGTATCTTGTTTCTAAATTCTTTCCCATTCAAAGCTCCGAAGCACCCTCTCTACCATTCCACCAGCTTCAATCCTGCAAACGTCTATTCGAAGGGCACCGGTTAGTTTATCTACTGTAGTAAGAAGACCAATTTTAGTTTTCATTTTCACATTCACAGATTCGAAAATGAAACAATTATAGTTGTAACTTTGGGAATTAGTCATTTGATAAGGTTTATAGTATCGTTTAAGTTTAGTAATTTACAATTGATTAATTATGTAGTTGTGTGTAGATATTTTGTGCACGCTTTTCACGAGAAAGAAAAAGAGAAGAAGAAGGATTTCCAGAAGCAAGAGGAAATAAATCCCTCAAACACATTGAGCTTCGCAAAAAGATTAAATTTAACTAATTACAAATAATGTTGGAAGTGTTTTATTAAATTGCTTTGATTATTATGTACTCCCTATTTGCTTAGTTCAAAATCGAGTGAAGCATTTTTATCCTAATTTAGGGTTGCTTTTGAGTGATTGTTTAGGTTAAAGAAGATAATGAATCTGTTGCCTTTAAATATGAAAAGTGATTCATTTGATTTCTTATATAAGCTACTCATTTCATTGCTATAATTTTAAGATTCTCTTCTGAAAACTTCTCACTCTTTCAGGTTTTTTCTGTTTGGGGTGAAATCAGGGAAATCCGTATGATAGACCAGAAAGGCAGTATGAAGGTCAACTTACATGGTATCTATGGTGAGAACTAACATTTATATCTGATTTTTTTCCTTCTCATTGTGGCTTCGATGGATTAATGGATTGAAATTAGAACTACATTTGCATTTTAGATGTGTCGTTTTAGATTCAAAGGAAACAGAGGGTGATCATTTAGCATTGGTTCACTCTAAAGAGCACATTGATTTGATCAAGACAATTAGCTCCAAAAACTTGAAGACAATGAGAAAGATTGCTAATAAGTTTGATTCTATATATATCAATAAAGATTTAACAAGATCACTCAACCAACCTTGCTTGCCAATGGCTCTATCATAGAGGTTGCTTAGTCCTACGTTTTGAGTATGTAGAGTATTATTCAGTAAAATATAGCTATTTTAAGAAATAAGGTGAGAAGTTCTTGAAATCTCTAAAAATTTAAATATTGTTTAATCAATTACACTTATGTTTTAATTGTTCAATATAATACTTGTGATCATTTTTTTTCTAAGAACTCTTAACATAGTTGATACATTATTTGGTTGATTCAGATCAGTAAATCCACAAATTTATGGACCATGATGCTTTTATTATTATTCTCAAAAAGTTTTGGAATAACAGTTGAGATCAGAGCCTTAAAATTTTTAATAATAATCATTGTTAGTTAATTGCAAAATGGTTTCTTTTATGAGTTTTCTATAAGTTTAACTATGCACATCTACTTATCTAGGCTACTAAGAGTGTTGCTGGGAACTGGATTCAGCATTTGCTATTTGCCTATTCAATAATGCTACTATTGCAACAAGTGTTATCTAAAATGAAAGGGTGAGACCCAGTTCTATATTTTGTAGAATTTTCTTTGAAAACTTGATTCTTTGTTAGTACTTTACACGCATGTTATATTACGTTTGACTAAATATCAAATTGTAGCCTGAGTTAGGTATCACAAAAATCTTGATCGTCGACTGGTATTGGTATGTACATCATGGAAATAGTAATCAAAAGATGTTCTACACAGCCTCATTTCGGTCGTCATTTTTGTTAAATGTTTGACGTGGTACCTATATCTTTGCAAGTATGCCCTTCTCTAACCAGATGACTCTCTCTCCAATTTTAGTGAGCTGCAGTAGACCATGTTCTGATTAATTTTTTTTCCAGATAATGTTTGCTGAATTAATTATTATCAAATCTGCTGTATTAAATTATTTGATTATCTTCCCCTGTTTCTTTGCAGAAGGTTTTCTAGAAGCTTTTTGCTGTTGTATTCTATTTGCAGTTCGTTAGTTCATTTAATAATAATTAATAATGGCCAGAAAACAAAATAAGGCTTCTAATAATTGGGAGGGAGAAACATAGGCAAAATATTTCATTCTAAGTTACTTAATATTATGATATGAACTGTTCTTTTTAGCTCTTGTGTCTTAAGCTTGAGCCTTGCTTTCTTTATAACATGTTATAGCCTCATTACTTGTGTCATCTGGTATGAAATTGACACAATGCTTCATGTTTATTTATTGCTTTTAGTTGTTAAAATATTTTAGCTTTTAAATTCGCCAACTTACATGTTTCGATATTATTACCCATGAATACAAAAAGGCTACAAATATGATCCAGACGGATTTAATTTGAAAGATATGTAAACGGGTTACAATCTTTAATCAATCATCTGATTCTTCTCTTGAACCAATTTGGTTTGACTTTGATTTTGACTTGACTTTTTGTGTTGACCGTGTGTAGGGGTGTGCATGGTGCGATTTGACGATTTTTTCGACATATTTTAAATTGCATTGTTATGTACAGTTTGGTTTAGTAATCAAATGTAAACCACGGTTATTCAAGTAATATTTATGCGGTTTTAAATGTTTCGATCGGTTTTTACGGTTTGATGGTTTCACTTATAAATTACATAAAAAAGTTAATTACATAAACTACATAAAATAACCTGTAATTGAAAAATAACTTCAATATGTAGACCAATACCTTGTTCAAACAAATAAATACTAATAACTTCAATGGTTCCACTACTAAAATAAGTTTTGGTATCCGTAGATAATTGATTCTTAAAGCATAATAATTGATACTAATAATATTAGTATAAAATATTATCATTGTTGATGTTCCGATACTTATACGGGCATTGCTAAAGGCATGATATCAATTAATATTAATCCTGATACTAAAGATATACAAATAGTATCCATTACGATCTAATACCAAAGTATAAACTGTAGTATCCGAAGTCTCTATTGTATCCAAACTGAGCATCAATATGACTGATACTAATTAATTATCTTTAGTATTTAAAGAAATGATACCAAATAATGTATAGTTTCAAATATTTTGGATACCAGTAGACATATTCTATTCTACTAGATATCACGATGTGCGTTGCACGTCACATGGACGTCATTTTTTATAATGTATTTTAAGGAGCATAATATTTATCATAATCCACACAAAGTTAAAAAAATATATATCAATTTTATTTATTAAAATATTAAAGGAGTAAGTGACCTAAAATAACACAAGGTATCTAAAACAACAGTAGGTTTATTTATATCAGGCTTAACTACCCGGGTAACTATTCCCTTTTTACACATTCTATTGTCAATCAACTCATGCATAAGCTATACCCAGATTAATTAGTTGTCAAGTGATAAGAAAATTTATAAATTACAGAAGCTCATTTTCCATTGCCTTAATGTAACATAACATAGAGGATTGCCTTAATATAATCAATCCTCCACAATCTTTTGAAACTTCATCAAGTGACAACCTCCTTGTTAACTCCCTTTCGGCCATCTCATCAAAAGTTGGTAAGACTTCACATGTAAGGCTCATTAATTGGCTTACGGTATTCTTTCCCTTAATAGTCCAATCCTATACAAAGTGATTGCTATTCAAAAGATAAGATGTGTCTTTGGCTATTAAAGCACATTCTCAAAAATAAGCCATACATCTCGAGATAAGTTAGTGTGACCCTCGTTGTGAAGTATCATCAATGGTGATCTCAACTAATTTTAATAATAAATAATACTCCCTCCGTCCAACATCAATCTATACGTTTGCTTTTTGCGCGTAGATTAAGAAGTATTATTATTTTATGTGTAGTGGATAGTTGTATTAGTGAGGTGTGTTGGTCATATATTTTAATTGTATTAGTGTGTGAGTATGTCTCATGTGTCTAAAAAGGAAAATAGATAGATTAAGTGTAGACGATTCAAAATGGTAAAATGGATAAATTGACAGTGCACGGAGGGAGTACCTAATTATAAAAGAAGTGAAAAAAATAGAGAGCGGCTATTTGCACCCCCGATAATACTAAACACACCCCATAAAAATATTAAACAAAAATATTTCAAATTGAAAAGACTAAAATATCCTTATATAACTATGATTAAAAAAAATAGTTTAATTGGCCACCAGATTCAGTTTAGGGAAACATAATTATTAAGCTAATGAAAGAAAGAGAAAGGTCGAAGGCGTGACATCAGAAACTCTATGTATAAACTTAAACTCAAATACCATAAACCACACTCTTTAGCTATATAGACAAGATGATGGCAGAGAAAGAAATATTAAAGAAAGAGATGAGATGAATTGTGTCAACATATTCTTCTCATGAGGTTTGTAATATTAATGCATGCCCCCACCTTTTATATTGCTCTCCAAACCACGACAATCAAGGACAAAACGCACAAACCCTCTCTTCTGCCCATCCATTCAATTTCATTGCTCTAAATCATCACCTTTCTTCCTCCATTGTTAAGGAAAACAATGAATCAAGGATTTGGCCACTGAAGAAATTTGTGCAGTACTTTCTGTTCCGATTAGTAAGATTAATAGAGCAGTCGATGTCTTCGATTACTATTATGGAATTTTGAACTCGTCTTCATCAGCGACTTCCTCAATTCGGAATTCGTGCTCACTTCCGTCAATTCTAGATGGTAGATGCCGTACCCTATATAATTCGCCATGGTGGCGATCATGCTGGATTTTCGGATGCCCGGCGGACCGTACAATAAATACCCTCTCTTCCACACCCTACCCGTTTTCTGATAAAATTGTTCTCCATTGGCGAACTCCTTCAAATCCTCCATGATTTCAGCTTTCTTCAACGGATCCATCACCACTATATCGAACGTGCTTGGATTCTTGAATGGTACGGATTCCCATTGTTGCCCTCTGGAGTTGGTGTACAGCAATCCATCCTAAGTTCTCCGGTGGATTTCATTGGCAGTTTCCATGAGATAATGGAGGAAGGAATTGAGCACCCAGTGTCTGTTCTTCTTCCTGACGCAGAGGGTGAACCCTGTCTTCTCCTCCGACAAACTTCTCAATTTTTTTTAATTTCTAACGAACGGGGTATGTTTAGAAAAAGTTCTTAATGAATGGGGTATGTTTAGTAATTTAGGTGTATGAATAATTTTATAAGGGTATTTTAGTCTATTCAATTAGAAATATTTTAGTTTAATATTTTTATGGGGTATGTTTAGTATTATTGGGAGTGCAAATAGCCGCCAAAAAAAATATTTATAACAATAAAAATGCATATCACTTTTAAAATTTTAAAAAAAATATAAAAAATTAAAGATTCATATAAATTTTGGCAAAGACTTGTGTGAGACCGTCTCACGTAAGCCCTTACGTGAGACGGCCAGAAAGTGATAATTTGTATGAAGAAAAGTGATAATAAATTAATGAAAAGTGATAATGTTCTTTCATGAACAATTTATAATATAAATAAAAAGTGATAACATTTTATAGCGAAAGTGATAATAATTTATAGCGAAAGTGATAACTATTTTAAAAAAATAAAAAATAGTCTCTCACACAAGACCTACCCATAAATTTTTATAGTGAAAGAAAGGGATAAAATATATTACCTAACCTACTTTATTTCATATTTCAAATTTCATAATTTTATTAATCACAAAACTAATTAGCCCACAAAGACATTAACGACGGCCCGCTTTATTTTTTATTTATTTATTTGCTTATTTAATGTATTAATTGATTAATGGATGGTCCGTGTCTCGTGCAAGTCTTTGCCCTATAATATTAATTGATGTGAGTAAAAAAAAGATGAAATAGGAAAAAAGAAAATATATTAATTGAGAAGTGGGAATATAAAATTTAAAGCATAAATCGTCTTGTATTTTTTTATTTTGTAAAAAAATATTTCAAAATAGTTAGGACATTTATTTGCGTCCTACTATATATATATATATATATATATATATATATATATATATATTTATTTATTTATTAAATATTTCGTCTCATGTCTTTGTAAAGGCTCCGATTCATCGCTTGAAATTAGAAAATTCAACATTTTGAGTAAAAAGGATCATTTCGATAAGAATTAAAAGTTATGTGGTTGTTTTATACTCCCTTCGTCCATTCCCAATCTATCAGTTTGCTTTTTGCGCGTGTATTAAGAATTATTATTATTTAATGTGTAGTAGGTAGTTGTATTATTGGGCAGTGTAGGTCTCATATTTTAATTGTATTAATGGGTGGGTGGGTCTCATGTGTCTAAAAGTGAAAATGAATAGATTAAGAGTTGACGACCCATAATGGTAAAATTGATTAGATTATTGATAGTAGACCGAGGGAGTAAAATTTAAATTTTTTTAAATTATTTTGAATAAATTAAATTTGTATGAGAAACCATTTCAATTTTAGAAGTTGAGAATATTTTTTAAGGTCCATATATAGGTTTAGAATGTTTGTGAGTATAACAATGATTTTTTCTTTTATATAAATAAGTATTTTTATGAAATCAATTTCAACTATTTTGTATTAGGCTGCGGATCCGATTTTCCTGTGAACTCGAGATTATTATTTATTACCCTCTGCTCCCGTTGAAAGGTTTTCATTTTATTATATTGTGTATCTCATTTAAAGATCCTCTTTTAGTAAAAAGGTCTAGCATTACCTATCACATCCCTCTGATACAACTACCCACTACACATAAAATAATAATACTCTTTAATCCACGTGTAAAAAGTAAAAGACCACTTTTATTCGGGACGGAGGGAGTACAATATAGGGTTGGAGTCTTTAGGCAAATTATTATGTGCACCCCATGCAAAGTGTATTCACTTCTAAAAACGTATATAAATATGAATAAAAACATACTTCACTAATAAATATAAATGTATACATTTTGTTAGCAAATTTTTTTATTAAATTTTTTAATGAAAAAACTTAATTAAAAAATATATATATACAGTTAAATAAAAATTTATACACATATAAATACAAATACACATGTTCACCCAACTACTGCATATCATAAAGATTTCAGTGTTTGTTGCACACTACCGTCTCTTTTTGTTACTCCATAAGGAAAACTTAATTAAAAAATATATCAAAACTTTAAATTTATAAAGACACGCGTATACATATAAACACACTTTGTATAGCTTTATATTTTAGCTTCCAAACAAAAAATAAAATTGTGTTCTATAGTTATAATTTTTCTTTTTTTTTTTTTTAATGATTTTAAGGGACAAGTGACTCCTGGACCTTGCGTAGCGCCATCTCTTTCATGTACAATGAAATTCAATCATACGTTTGAAGCATAATTATTGATGAAGGCGAGAGAAATACTTGTGAAACGAGCAATCCTGAGAACCAATACTCGTACCAAAATCTTCATCTTCCCCCTTGTCGTAAAATCATCCATGCAAGTGTCCTCATCCGTCAAAGCTGCGCTCACCCACGTCTGAACATCGTTCATTCGGAGCTCGAAATCGGCTCGACTCTTTCGAGTGCAGTTCAGTTTCTTCACCGCCTTATGAAGCTCGTACACCGCGTCGCCCACCTCCTCCACGCACTCGATGAGGGCCGCCTTCTCGCCCCGTTTCAGCCCCCGATTTCTCGACAGGTTTCTCAATATTCTAGATGTGGATACGGTGGTGTTGAAGGTGACAAGAAGGGCAGTGATAGCTAGGCGTTTGGGGCTTCTCTTGATTATGGGTGTGTAGTTGGAGAGAGTTTTGTGGCATAAGTTTGGGTACAACGTTGTTTGACATGAGGTGGTGATGAAGTCAGAGGTTGGAGGAGGGTTGATTATGGCGATGCAAGGGTTTAGGTGGGTGGTTATGGTGGATAGAAGAATGCATACAAGTATTAGGTGGTGAGAGAAATGAGTTATTTTGATCATTTCTTTTGAGGGAAGATGGATGAGGTAGCGACTCGATTTTATGATTTAGTAAGAGAAAGGGAGTGTGGCTTACATTTATTTAAAGGGACATATCATTGAATCCAAATTCCATTTTTCATTTGCTGTTTATAGATGCCACATCACATGCCATTCATATGATAAGATAGTATTGGAATATCACACAGAATAAAATAGGTGATTTAGTTTCACATATTCATGGAAAAAAACAAGTCTAGAACGTTTAAAATTTTAAGTTATTTCCGTCCCAAAATAACTTGAAGTTTAAGAGAATTTGTTTTTACCAATTTTATTGACTTTTAGAAAATAGTGTACTTGGTATGTTATGTGCGTTTTGTGAGAGTCGTAAATTTAAAATTAAAATGTATTTTGAAGTTATATGTTGATGTGACGTTTCCTTTTTACGGTGAGATATTTATTATAGGACAAACGAAAATGAAAAGTAAGATATTTATTGTGAAATAGAGAATGTATATTTTTTTATTAAAGTTATTTTGAATTTTTATAAAATTTAATAAATTTTTTTTATAAATTATTTATAAATAATTCAATTAAACTATTATCACTCTACACTCGTAAGTAAAAAATTTATATAAAATTATTATCGTTTCTTACCCATTCACAAATCTTACTTGAATCGATGTCACACAAATTTATGAATGTGAAAATTATGTGTTGACAATGAGTCTAAGTTTTGTTTGTTTATTCCAAGGGGGGTGGTTTTATGTTTATTTTAATTTTCTTCGGGATTTATGTCGCCTTCCACGATATTAATTAAATGGTAAGCACTAATAAATGACATATTGCATTTTTCTAATTTTTTGTTTTTATATAGTTTATTTATGACTTATTTTTCTTTTAAAATTTAACATATATTCTTTATAATTTAGAAAGTTTAAAAGTATAATTGTAATTGACAAAGACTTGTGACTACCGTCTCAAGTAAAGGCTTACATGATACATATAAAAAGTGATAACTTCTATATTAATAAAAGTGATACCGAATTAATAAAAATGATAATACTATTTCATAAACAATTTTAATATAAATGAAAAATGATAATATTTTATAACGAAAATGATAATTAATTATAAAAACGTAAAATTGTCCCGTAAAACTTTTATCTCACATAACACTTGTCCATTGTAATTAATCTTTTTAGAATTCACAAAAATTTCACATGAATGGTATTGGTTCAATGGCATGTTACCCCCTCAATCAAATTATCACCCAATCTTATTTTATTTTTATATTGACAAACACTTGTGAGAGATCATCTCACATAATGAATTTTAAAAAATATTTAAAAAGTAATAATATTTTATTAAAAGGTGATACTTCATCGATCAAAAGTTTTAATGGTTCAAATTAAATATTTTATAAATAATTAATGATATAAATGAAAATTTATAATATTTTAATAAAAAATAATATTGTCTCGTTCGCTGATAAGATATTAATTTTGTCATTTTAATTGTCCATTCTAAAGTATCCATTTTTTTAGTAAAAGAGATCCACACAAATCAACTATTCATTAACAATACAACTGCTCGCTTTATATAAGATAAAATTTATTGTCATAGGCCACATACATATTTAATATAACTATCAACTACACATTAAATATTATTTCTCTTATTTCACTATACATTAAATTATTGTATACTCCTTAATTTCTGTGACAAAAAAAATGATAACATCTCTGGAACAAATAGAGTAATATTTATTATTTGAATTTATAATTTTTGTAATTTTAAAATTTATATTTATTACTCCCTCCATCCGGTTCTAAGGTATCAATTTGTTTTTTGCACGTGAATTAAGGAGTATTATTATATGTAAAGTAGGTAGTTGCATTAGAGGGAAGTGGTGGGCCATATTGTGTACTTTTTTACTAAATAGGAGAAATTGATACCTTTGAAACGGACGAAAAAAATAGTAAAATGGATACCTTAAAAGCGGAGGGAGGGAGTATTTTTTAAAATATTATAGTAAAAATTAATATTAAATGAACATAATCCATAATCATATCACAAAATATTTTTTATTAAATAGGATTGGTGTTTAAATCTTTCAAGTATAGAAGATTGATTAAATAAATTAATAAATAAAATTTTCTTAAGTACTACTCCCCCGTCTCGTTTCAATGTTTACGTTTATTTTTTGCACGTTGATTAAGAATTATAATATTTTAATAGATAGTGGGTGGAAAGATATACTTCATCCGTCTCATCCTAATGGTTACATATTTCTATTTTGGGCGTCTCATCCTAATGATTATATTTCCCTTTTTAGCATGTGGAACCCACACAAATTAATTACTTCTCTCTAATGGCCCTCACATCCTACTAACACACATACCACTTCACATTAAATTATTATTTCTTTCACTTCAATACACATTAAAATACTATATTCATTAATCCCCGTGCAAAAAGCAAATGTAATCATAAGGACGGGACGAAGGGAGTAATATTTAATGTAAAATGGGTAGGTATATTAGTGTTGGATGTGGGGACTATGGTGATATAATAATTGTTTTAGGTGGGTCACATATTCCAAAAAAGAAAACGTAAATATTGAAATGAAACGCCAAAAATAGAAATATGTAAACATTGAAATGGGACGGAGGGAGTATATAATTTTGATCAATTAGTGCGTTCAAATTATTTGAATAAAAATTATATCAATTTGTATTTTATAGTTAATTTAATATTTAACACTCCTTCCGTCCCCCAAGTATTTCACACTTTCATTTTTCATCCGTCCTTTAAAGAATTTTACACTTCACTTTTACTAAAAGTAGTAATAAATACACTATAATAATACTACTTTTTACACACATCCCAACAATATACCCACTTTTTCACACATTCCAACAACTTTACACATCTTTTTCATTAAATTAACTAAAATATTTATTCTCTTTCTTACTTTATATATAAAAAATAATTTTTTTCTTAAGCTCCGCACACACAAATACGTGAAATACATTGGGGGACAGAGGAAGTAGTTTTCAGTATGAACAAAATTTAATTACTCTCTCCATTCTATCTAAGGGGTCTCATTTACTTTTTTTACATGAATTAAAAAGTATTATTATTTAATGCATAATGGGTAGTGAACCCCATATTTTAATTATATTCTTGGGTCTGTGTGGCTCCCATGTGTCTAAAAAGTAAAATGAGATATTTTGGGACAGACGCTCAAAATGAAGAAAATAACTCTTTAAACCGAATGGAGGGAATATACTCCCTCAGTCCCCTTCAAAGATTTTTTTCATTTTGCCTGTCTCAACCAAAGAGTCCACTGTCCTATTGGATAAACATGGGACTCATTCATACCCACTAATACAATTAAAATTTGAGGCCCACAATCCCACTAATATAACTACCTACGACACATTAATTAATAATACTTCTTAGGCAAAAACTCTTGTGCTCCCAGGTGCAAAAATTTAGATTCGTGCACCCATACACGACCCGACCCTTAAACCCAAAATATATAAATAACTTGACCCGTTTCCATCACAATTTCATTTACTTGGTGGGCGCACAGATCTAAATCCGTGAGCTCGGGCACACAAGAGCCTTACTCTACTTTTTAATCCACATGTAAAAAGCAAAATGCTCTATTTAGATGGAATGGAGGGAGTATAATAATAAGAATATTTGCTATTTATCAAAATTTATTTTTGAAATTATATATTTTTTTAGTAAAATACTAAAGGTTTGACAATAGTGGGCGGCTATTTGCACCCCCAAAATTGTTAAATAAACCCCGATTACTAAGCGTACCCTACTAAAATTAAAAATTACACATTTAAATTACTTAATACACCCATGCAAGGACAACTTTGTCCTTTTAATTAAGTATACCTAAATTTTAAATAACTAATCAATCACAACATTAAAAACAAAAAAAAAAAGAAAACGTTGGTGAGTTTTGAAAAAGAAAAGGAATGGCGCTGTGTCTTCCTTGTTGTGACTGTTCAGGAGGAAAATGAGAGGAAACAATGTCCATACCTTCTATCTATCTTCAAGGCTTCGTCAATTTCGCTTCTTCATTCTGCAATTGACATCAATTCTAGTGGTTGGATTGGTTTCAAAATTTAAAAATTAAGCATGGATAATTTGAATTTGTGTTTCTATAGTGTGAGGTTATATTTCTCTTGCAATTTTGGGTTAAATTTTACATAAATTAGAAGCAATTAGATGGGTTTTTGAGCAGTAGGTATGTAAATTCCAAAACTCGCTGCACTATATTGTGTTCGACCGCTGCAGTCGAACACCTTAGGTTGTTCGATTGTTGGTACCGAACAACCTGTTTCAGTTTTTTTTTTCACATCCTAAGTTCATCGATACCCGTGGAACCAACAGCCTCCCACAGTAAACACCCGCACCCCACCACCATACATGATGAGCCCACCAATGAATTTTCGTCAAGCATGCTGACCAACTAATTTGGATCTTAGTAAGCATTATTAGTTTGGCACAATTGTTTTAGTGTAGAGAAAGAGATATGTTGTGTTCGACCGCTGCAGTCGAACACCTTAACAACCTATTTCTGTTCTTTTTTTTTTCACATTCTAAGTTCATCGATACCCCGTGGAACCAACAGCCTACCACAGGAAACACCCGCACCCCACCACCATACAAGAAGGGTCCACCAATGGATTTTCGTCAAGCATGCTGGACCAACTAATTTGGATCTTAGTAAGCAGTATCATTTTGGCACAATTATTTTTGTGCAGAGAAAGAGGTATGTTGTGTTCGACCACTGCAGTCTAACACATTAGGTTGTTCGATTGTTGCTACCGAACAACCTATTTATGTTCTTCTTTTTTTTCACATCCTAAGTTCATCAATACCCTGTGAAACCAACAGCCTCCCACAGGAAACACCCGCACTCCACCATCATACAAGATGAGCCCACCAATGGATTTTCATCAAGTATGCTGGACCAACTAATTTGGATCTTAGTAAGCATTATTAGTTTGACACAATTGTTTTAGTGCAGAGAAAGAGATATGTTGTGTTCGACCGCTGCAGTCGAACACCTTAACAACCTGTTTATGTTCTTTTTTTTCACATTCTAAGTTCATCGATACCCCGTGGAACCAACAGTCTGCCACAGGAAACACCCGCACCCCACCACCATACAAGATGAGTCCACCAATGAATTTTCGTCAAGCATGCTGGACCAACTAATTTGGATCTTGGTAAGCAATATTAGTTTGGCACAATTATTTTAGTGCAGAAAAAGAGCTATGTTATGTTCGACCGCTGCAGTCGAATACATTAGGTTGTTCTATTGTTGCTACCGAACAACCTATTTCTGTTCTTCTTTTTTTGTTCACATCCTAAGTTCATCGATACCCTGTGGAACCAACAGCCTCCCACAGAAAACACCCGCACCCCACCACCATACAAGATGAGCCCACCAATGGATTTTCGTCAAGCATGCTGGACCAACTAATTTAGATCTTAGTAAGCAGTATTAGTTTGGCACAATTATTTTAGTGCAGAGAAAGAGCTATGTTGTGTTCGACCGCTGCAGTCGAACACATTAGGTTGTTCGATTGTTGCTACCGAACAACATATTTATGTTCTTCTTTTTTTTCACATCCTAAGTTCATCAATACTCCGTGGAACCAACAGCCTCCCACAGGAAACACCCGTACCCCACCACCATACAAGATGAGCCCACCAATGAATTTTCGTCAAGTATGCTGGACCAACTAATTTGGATCTTAATAAGCATTATTAGTTTGGTACAATTGTTTTGGTGCAGAGAAAGAGATATGTTGTGTTCGACCGCTGCAGTCGAACACCTTAACAACTTATTTCTGTTCTTTTTTTTACAATCTAAATTCATCGATACCCCGTGGAACCAACAGTCTACCACAGGAAACACCCGCACCCCCACCATCATACAAGATGAGTCCACCAATGAATTTTCGTCAAGCATGCTGGACCAACTGATTTGGATCTTAGTAAGCAGTATTAGTTTGGCACAATTATTTTAGTGTAGAGAAAGAGCTATGTTGTGTTCGACCGCTGCAGTCGAACACATTAGGTTGTTCGATTGTTGCTACCGAACAACCTATTTCTGTTCTTTTTTTTCACATCCTAAGTTCATCGATACCCCGTGAAACCATCAGCCTCCCACAGGAAACACCCGCACCCCACCACCATACAAGATGAGCCCACCAATGGATTTTCATCAAGCATGCTGGACCAACTAATTTAGATCTTAGTAAGCAGTATTAGTTTGGCACAATTGTTTTAGTGCAGAGAAAGAGCTATGTTGTATTCGACCGCTGCAGTCGAACACATTAGGTTGTTCGATTGTTGCTACCGAACAATCTGTTTCTGTTCTTTTTTTTCACATCCTAAGTTCATCGATACGATGGCAAGGGCCAATTTTAATATGGCGTGAACAAATGGATTAGTGGGATTATAGCGAAAAAATACGTAGCCAATGTGAATGCAAGACCTACTCAACTCTTATTTAGGGTTACAGATGATCATCATTCTCAGTTTTTGTTCGTTCCGTGATATTACATTGATGCAGAAGGATTTAGGGTTGATCGTGGTTTAGTAATTATAACAATGGGGTGCATTTAGAAATCTGACTGTGGTGCATTTAGAAATTTAATTATGATTAATTTTATTTTATTTTTTTATAAAATGGTATTTAAGTCGTCTTACATAATCATATTTTAATTCTATAAATTATTGGGGTTCATTTAACAATTTTGGGGGTGCAAATAGCAGCTCCTTTGATAATATTTTATTGATTTATTAGTTGGCCAAATAATTTAAAAGAGAATATATATATATATATATATATATATATATATATATATATATATATATATATATATATATATATATATATATATATATATATATATATATATCAATAGTTGGGGCATTCATGAGACTGATATATGTGAAACGAATTGTAAGATGAATCGATCTATTATTAAAAAATATTTATTATATAGGTAAAATGTGTTTATAAATAGTTATATGTTGGTAATGAATCATATTCCCTGCATCCGCTTTAAAGAGTCATCTTTAATTTTTGCACGTTGATTAAGCAATATTATTATTTAATGTATAGTGGATCATTGTATTAGCGGGTGTATGAGCCCTAGTCAATAGTTATGTGTGGATCCCATGTATCTTCTTATATATTAAAATAAAATAACTTTCTCAATTTAGATTTGTAAAATGTGAAGTGTCAAATTGTGGTGAGTTAACATTTATGATTTTTATGAATTTGTGAGGTGACATAATGTAATTTGTTTGATAGTTTTGAGGAGGTCATAGGTTCAAACCTCAATGAGTGTATTTATTTTAAATTATTTATTTATATATTTTCTTAAATGATAATTTTAAAGTGGGCTATGACTGTATAATAGGTTGGGCTGAAAATTTAACTAAAGAAAATAATAATAAATGGATTTTTTTTTAAAAAAAGTTAACATTAGCCTAATTTTTATAATTATAAAATGAGTTGGGTTGAAATCTTAAATAAGAAAATGAAGAATTTACTTTTTTTTTATTTTATGTCAATATAAATCTAAACTTGGCATTTATTCAAAATTAATAGGTATATTCATGATTTATTTGAAACATAGTATATAAATTAATGTTTAAATTTAAATTATTATAAATAATCATATTAAATTAAATAAATTAATATTGCATATCACCTATTTATATCATTATTTTTCTATTATATAATTTATTTATTTATTAATTAATCAAATTTTATTAAATATGTATTAAAAATTTATGAAATAAAAAATGCATCTTTTTACTTTTTCTTTAATTTAAGAAATTAATTAATAGAAGCCCGTAATTTAATTATGGTTGTTTTTAAAAATTATTACTTTGGAAAATTCATATCTCATATAAATAATAATAATTAATTAAAAATGATAATATATAGTCTTAAAATTTCTAATCTTTTAAATGTTAACTGATGATTTGGTCTTTTTCCTTTCTTTACTTTTCATGTAAACCAAATATTTTAATTTTAACAATATATAAAAAAAAGGTAATCAAACTTATTCGGTTCAAATTAATATAACTTTGTTTAGATTTAAAAAAATGATCAATTAAGAATTTACATCAACAATAATATTGATTCTTTATTATTATTATAATTATTATAATTTTAATTGATGAATTAATTAGACACTTAATTTTATATTTTTCTTTACGTACAAACTATTATTTTAGTTATAATCAAATTACAATAATTTAATATTTTCTTTTCGTACAAACCATTATCAATTTTAATTATAATCAAATTACAATAACTTAATGCGTACTGCTAAATTAGATCAAAAACATGATCAATAAAGCATTGAATCAACCAAAAACAAAATTAAAAAATAATTTTATTATTATTATTTTAATTGTGCATACCAATTCTTAAATTATTCTTATTAGTGCAATTACTCAATTATGAGTTTTATATATTCTAATCATAATAAGTTATGATTCTAATAAATATTAGATGTTCTAATGATCTTTTACAAAAATTTAAAAACTTTCATTATCATAAATTAATATGTTTGATTTCTATTAAAAAATATAAATTTTAAAATAATAAATAAATAATAAAACACGAATTCTGTACTAGTATAAATTAAAAATGAAATGAAACTTTTTGGAGCAGACGCCTAAAATGAAAAAAATAGACTTTTAAAGCGGATGAAAGTACAACACCTTAAGATCATACTTGCATTATTCATCATATTTTAGAAAAAAAAATATTTTAACAAACAATAAGTATAATTTAACTATATAATAATCATACTTTAGTACGTCTCACACGTCTCGATCCTCTCACATAAATACCATTTTACAGTAGACTTTGTCTCAATAGGTATAAGACATATATAAATGGTAAAAATTCTTGTGCCCCCATGCGCACAGATTCAGATCCGTGCACCCAAGTCCAACCTTGCTCATATTGAGTTTTTTTTTTTTAATTTACAAATGACCAGCTTAATATGGGACAGGTTGAGCGCACGAGTCAAGTCCATCTCCTCTGACACACAAGATACTAACTCTATATAAATATTTATGGGAAAAATTGTGGTGCAGCCGCATGTGTTTTTGAAAAAAAAATATAAATAGTAATTAAGTTTTGAGAAGAATTGTGATGTTTGTCATTTGGAAAAATTTATATGCGTGTGACATGATGTAACAAGAAGCTGAAGTCTACTCAACCAACTGAATCCATTGATTTTTCTACCAATTAAACCTACCAAATACAATAAATCATTATGGAAACAGATATATTTGCACTGACTTCCAAACAAGAGTCGAAACGTGCAATCAATCTATTGAATATTGATGCAATTACTCTCTTGAATTATTTATGCCCATATGTATCTATGTTTACTAATTACTTAATTGCGACTTGTAAGAGGCATGTAATTGTTCATTATCAGATTTCGAAGTATAAATATCTCTTAATAATTGAAGTTCGACAACCAGCGGCCCACCTACTAATCTTGTTGATTGACATTATACCTTTATTCCAGTCAGGTTTGCTTCTTTCTTATCCAAAATTATTTTGCTACATTCATGATTTTAATATTATAGGTTCATTTTCCTGTTCACATGTGGTACAATAAATGTTATTATTGTAAGTCTTATTCAAAAATTATACCCATTCGCAAACAATAAGGTATTATTTTATAAGCGGATAAAAAATACCTAAAGTAATATAATAGCAAAGTAAAAAAGTTAAAATTGAGTCAATTTTTAATTTACACTCTTGGATTTGGTCATTTTGAATTTCATTCATTCATCACATTATTAAATCTCATCCATTCATCATAATTATGAGATTAGATCTTGACCATTAATTTAATATCTTATTTAATTTTTGTCATAATGATACCATATTTAATTAATTTTAATTTTAAGTTTTTAAATTTTCCTCTTATTTAGTTCAGCAAAATTTAATTTATTATTTATGGTACTAGCAATTAAGTTTATATTATGATTTATTTTTGTAATTATAATTATAATGTATTTTTTGAAACTATAATGTAGTTTTAACAATTAATTCATTATTAAAGTATTTTCTTCTTTATTAATAATTTTGAATTAATATTATTGGTCCTAACATTTTAATAATTTTAAATGGGTATGTGTAATCAACGAGTATTGATAAATGAGTTTGGAACAGTATTAAATTATTTTCTTCATTTTTAATAATTTTAAATTAATATTATTAGTCCTAACATCTTAATAATTTTAAATGGGTATGTATGTGTAATCAACAGGTATTGATAAACGGGTTTGGAACGGAATTAAATTATTTTATATTTTTTAATGAAACGTGTATGAATATTAGTAGTTGGGTATTGATAAACGTGTTTGGCACGGGTATGAGTATCATAATATATTTTTTTATGAAACGATTTTAATTTTAAGATTTTAAATTTCCCTCTTATTTATTTCAGCAAAATTTAATTTATTATTTATGGTACTAACAATTAAGTTTATATTATGATTTATTTTTGTAATTATAATTATAATGTATTTTTTGAAACTATAATGTAGTTTGAAACCATAATGTAGTTTTAACAATTAATTCATTATTAAATTATTTTCTTCTTTATTAATAATTTTGTATTAATATTATTGGTCCTAACATCTTAATAATTTTAAATAGGTATGTGTAATCAATGTGTATTGATAAACGAATTTGGATCGGAATTAAATTATTTTATATTTTTTAATAAAACGGGTACGAATATGAGTAGTTGGGTATTAACTATTAATAAACGGATTTGGATGGGTATGAGTATCTTAATATATTTTTTTAATGAAATGATTTAAAAATATTAATTTTTAGATGATATTTATTTATACACGGGTACGAGTATTATGAAATGAGCAAGTATCTTACATAATTAATAAACATAATTATTTATTACGTTCAAAAAAATATAAAAATAATTTTATAAAAATGCTCAATATTTACCACTACTTAATGGTAAGAGTCTACATAGCGTTTTTCTTGATTATTAAATTATTAATAATTAATATTATTAGTCCTAACATCTTAATAATTTTAAATGGTTATGTGTAATCAACGTGTATTAATAAACGGGTTTGAAATTATTTATTTATACATGAGTACGAGTATTACGAAATAAGCAAATATCTTACATAATTAATAAACATCATTATTTATTATATTAAAAAAAATATAATTATTTTATAAAAACGCTCAATATTTACCATTATTTTTTTTCAATTATATATTTAAAATAAATTTTTTCTTAACCTTTTTACTGCTAAAAAGGAACATACTAGCATGGATTGAGGGATTGTATAACATAAAATTTTCAATTCTGATAAATTCTACGCGAAAATATACTTATATTTTATAAAATGTTGAGATATAATGATTTATCTAAAATGCATGACTTAAGTTTCTCCTCCTATGGTTTAATAATATCAGAATACTTTAGTCCCGTGCAACACACGGGTTCAAAAGCTAGTTAAATATAAAGTGAGTAATTGTATTAGTGATATGTGTGGAGTCATGGGTGATATCTTTTTTTCGGAAAAAAGGAAATGAATACATTTAGAGTGAACATCCAAAATAATACTTCCTCTGTCCACTGTTAATCTATCCATTTTACTATTTTGGGCCGTTTATTCTTAATCTATCTATTTTCCTTTTTAGACACATGAGACCCACCCACAAATTAATACAATTAAAATATGGAACTCACACACCCCACTAATACAACTACCCACAACACATAAAATAATAGTACTCTTTAATTTACGCGCAAAAAACAAACGAACAGATTAATGTTGGACGGAGGGAGTAAAATTTATACTTTATTAGAAGAAGGAAAGTGATAAATTATTACTCATCTTAATAATAAAAGTAGTATTCGCATTCAAATTCAATTATATCGTGAAGTTTATGCTATTGTTGAGATGAATAATGGTTTGTCATTCATATATTAGGAGTAATAGGTAATCATTTTAAAGAGTAATAATTTTTGAATCGATGTACAATAATCTTAATGTACAATTGATTCATACAAGACAAACTCTTATGTATTCCATTCATCTCAACTTCAAGTTTACATTTTCCGTATTAGTTCATTCCAATTTAAACTTCTAACTTTTATAAAAGGAAATGACACTCAACTATTAATGAGAATAGAAACTCATATATTTTTAGATCTGATTTAATATCTCTTTGAGTGGTTTAATTGTCATACTCAACACTTTACTTTGCATATAATTTTGAAAAATACATTTGAGGTATTTTGTTTTGTCTTGAAAAGGAAATAAGGATGAGAAGATCAAAAGTTGAAGTTAGTTTGTTCCAACAGAATACACAATAAACGAGGATTATCCGAGTTGTAGTGAATTCGGCCGGACTGCGACCATTCGACGACGGAGGAGAACTACCCGGTCGAGCACTTCCATCAAATGGAGAAACTAACAAACTCCTGAGAATCTGGCGGCGAGCGGATAGCAATCCAGTCAAGTGGTAGAGGGTGCAGACCACCATCTGAACAAGCAGCATACTATGCAATGCCAATCGATCATCAATCCGGATGAAATGTGGGATCCAAATGCAGCCATCAGACAATCCGACCGGATTTGTGGCCAAGACCCCTCATTCAGTTGATTTTTTCTGAGCTCCTTATATAGTTGGATAGCCAAGGGAGGGTCCTTTTTCCATGGGATTAGCTTAAATCAAAGTTCAGATGATGCCCAAATTCGTGAGGTCGGCAATCTGCGACGGGAATACCAAAAATTACTCTCTATTTCCTATTTCTTGGAGGCTAAATAATTTTCTTATCATATATGCCTCTGTATCTTCCATAATTATATTCTTCTTTATTTTTTTAAGATCCTATACCTCTTACTACTTATCTTATTCATTCTCTTTCCTATAATTATATCATCCCACATCCACGTGAGAATTCTATTCACCACCAAACCATCACCACACATCACTCATTTCATCACCCACTTTCAGATATGCCATCTACCACCCTTCACTATCACCCAAATCTCGTTTACTATCCATAGAGGATTTAAGAGAGTATTTGTCAACTTGATCGGAGATAGAAATTCTAACAGGGACGGAGTTGAAGACGAAGAATCAAGCTAATAGGGTTTTTCTTCTCTCTACTCTATTTCCATTAGTTTTTAGAGTCATAGGTAAGTTTTTCTCCATCTCTATGTCTGTTGCTTGTAACACCATGAGCTAAGCATCTTTTTTTTGTAGTGTTAGGGTTTTAAAATTTCATCATGTTTGATTTATAACCTAATGGATTTCATCAAAATATTTCTTAATTTTTATTTCTGTTATAGATGCATGAAGTTGACTCGAATTGTTATATAATTTGGATTAATATGAATTCGTGCATGATTATTTTGTATCTGTGATAATTGAAGGGGATTTATTCATATAACCTTTATTTATTAGATATTTAATATAGAATGTCTGATTTCTTATAAAACATCATTGTAGGAATATTTTGATAAGGAAACCCTAAAATCGCTTCCTTTAGTACCTATAGAGAAGCGATATTGCATTAGCCTTTTATGGAACTTTGCATAAATCACCTAAAAAGAGAATAAGAAGTTGTGGGTATTTGCAGAATTAATTCTTATTATAAAAAAAGGTGAATAGGAGTTATTTTCTTATTTGATCTTAATGTTTTATTTTCTTTTAAGTGTTAAATCTCTCTTATCAAAGTGGTTTAACATGTTTGAGTGATCATTCTTATAAGTGTCTATATAAATTTGAATTTCTAATCTATAGAATTATTTGGCATGATTAAACTAGACGTCCTTAGAATTACTAGTCTCTTATTTTGGAGCACTTGATTGATTTCTCGTCATCTTATTTTATTTAATTACTTAATATTTTAGTTTAATTAGTTTATTAATTAATTTTCTAAAACGTGGGAAGGAGTTGCTTGGTCTCATGATAATAAAATTCAATTCCCAAGATCATAGTACTAGTACACCAAGAGAAGACCGAGTCTATAAGTAAAAGCCCTAATTCGTGCTCAAATCTATAAGTTATGAGAGACAGCACTAGAGTACGGGAATGATGCCTTCTACCCTCTCAAGGATGAAAGACGACATTAATTACTAGGCGACACTCTATCATTGGATACATATCCATCTTTTATTTTCAAGATTATAGAGTCTAGAACCCCTAAGACTGGGGTAATAAATGTTGTAATTGATACATATGTATTTTTTTTTATGCACAAAAGAACAAGTGTACTCTATCGATATAGTTTACGAGCAATCAAGTTAAATTATCGAACCATGGAAAATCAAGAAATTAAGAGTTTAAATGATGTCAAGTTTATTGTGATTTTATAAGGATGACGGAAGAATGGGATAGAAAAGCATGCAATGAAAAGCAATTATAGTAATGCAAGAAATAAAAGATATGATAAGTGCAAGAATGAATCGATTCCAAATGATGCAAGGATGAGATTAGCAACAATCATATCATGAAAAATAAAGAAATTATGCAACCAATTCGAATCTATCATGGACATGGCATAGTTACGATCACAAAAGTATCCTAAACTTTCTCACGAATCACTTAGGTTGTAGACCCTCAACAAAACTCCCAAAAGCTCTTAAGATGAAGACCAAAGCGAACACCTCCCAATAGATACTAACTACTCTACGAGTTTCTAACAGGTACTAAATCATAGACAATATTCTCTTTTTAGGCATTATGAATTCACTAATGGTTTACGTCTTGTCACCTAATCAACCAATCTCTTGATAAAGCCAACGAGGTGTTCTATTAAAGGGTTCTAAATCTAGAAGGATATCTCTATCTCATTCTAAATTAATGCACACTAAATGTATGATGAAATGATTCAACTAATAATCCTAAACACATTATTGAATTCTCATTCTAATCACATGACCATGACAATTAATCACACATATCAAACATATAAATCAAACAATTAACATCAATGATAGAAATAACTTAATGCCCAATTAAGATTAATATTAAATTTCATATAAACTAAATTATCCAATATCAATCATACATCTAATCTCACAAAGGAGATTAGCCTAACATAGTATTAAGTAAAACAAAATAAATTGTTTTACAAAATACATAAATAAACCAAAGAACATTACAAAATAAAATAAATTATCCCCTTAAATTTCTTTACTAGGACATTTATCTTTTCTTATACTCCCTTTGTCCGCCTTTAAGGGTGTCATTTGCTTTTTGCACGTGGATTAAAGAGTATTATTATTTAATGTGTAGCGGATAGTTGTATTAGTGGAGGTGTGAGTCCCATTTTTGAGTTGTATTTGTGAGTGTGTGTGGGTCCCATATGTATGAAAAAGAAATGAGACCCTTGGGGGCGGACGCCCAAAATAGAAAAATGATACCCTTGAAAGCGGACGGAGGAAGTAATCTTTAAATCACTTAGAGTGAATAATGGAGGGAATTAGTGAATTAAAATAGGTGAGATGGATGATAGATGAAATTTGGGCTGAAATTTTAATTTACTTGGGCTGAAATTTTATTGTTGGGCTTAGAAAAATTAGTATTGAAGCGTTGTTAGGCAGCAGTACCGCAAGTATGCAACCAGAAAATTTCAATATGCGCACACGTTTTGTTTTTGCCCGTTTTTGTTCGTTTTAATTTTGAATCAAACTCCGTTTTTTCTTACGCCTTCGTAACTAAATGAAGAAGCTCATTTTAAGCATAAATCCTATAAATTCCAACAAGAGAATCCTTTTCCACATAATCAAAGAATTAAAGAAATTAATTACTAAAATCAACCTTAATTATATAAAATCTTATAATTTTATTTTTTATTTTATTATTGCATGTATGAATACTTGCGCAAAAATATTCAATACTATCAGTAGTATTATTTTATGTTGATTTGTTAGATGAAGTGTCCCTTTACGTTGTGATTCTGAAGGCGCTCAAGTCATAATGGCGCAGTGAGAGTGCGACTTTTCTTACAAATGGGGATTAAGCTTATGACTATACAATTAATGTATAATGTAAATGAATAAAAAAAAATCATAATCATAATCATCATGTTTATATAGTGTTATTCCCCTTTGTGCACGAGTGGAATCAATCATCAAACTAAGTTCTAAAGAAATAAAAATAATGATCACACTCAACATTAATTGAGTGAGGCGTTTTATTTTTAATCATTTTTTATTTTAATTAATAATACATTTTCATAACAATATTATAATTTTTCATTAAAAATATGATTAATTTTTATTTATATTACAAATTTTCATAAAATAGTTTATTTGGATGGTTATCCATTTTATCAATCAGATATAATTTTTTAGGATTAATCTTGAGTGACACCGTTTCAATGAGACTATTTGGAACAGACGATCAAAATGGAAAAAAGTTCATAATTTGAGTGCACGGAGGGAGTATATATTATGAATTGTTATTTAAAATGCGTAATTATTATTGTGGGACATAAAGACTAGTTAATTTGGACAGTTATTATTTTTTATCAATTAAGTATTACTTTTTTTTATTAAATTAGTATTATAATTTTTTATCGGTATTATGACACTCTCTTATGAAACATGTAATACTTTGCCTATTTATATAAACTGCGCAACACTTGCATGAGACCGTCGCGCATAAGATTCTCTACACGTTTTTCTCAATAGTTATTCCATTTTATAAAAAAAATATATTATTATTTTTCATTTAAAATAAAACTCCATTATATTTTTATTTATATTACAAACTATTCACTTACCACTATTAATTTTTATTGTTCTTGTATTATTATATTTTATTAAAGTACTTTTACTCCTTATTTGTCTAAAATCTTCGCTATAATATTATTTCACAAGTGTTTCCACACAGATAATATGATCAAAGGGTTTCCACTTTCCATACAGATTATATGACTCATATACTCAAAGAACACGTGGTTGATCTTCAATACTGCTTATTGTTGGAAAATTTTAGGCAAATAGCATCTGTATATTTGTGATTGAGACTTGCAATTTATATTAATCAATTTATTGCGTTATTTTTTTCAATTTGTGTTTCCTTATGGGGAAAGTTTATGCATGCATGCATGTGAACTATTTTATTCGAGTATAAGAAATCAATAATATTACACTCCATCTATCAAAAGATAAGTGTGATAGAAGATATAAGTTCACGCCTATTATAAAAAGGCATATTAAGATAATTAATTTTTTAATTAATTTATATGTATGTGTATTAAAATTAAATTTTCATTTTAAAATTAAAATGTATCATATGATTAACTTGAGTGTCAAACTGTCAATATCTTGGAGTTATTTGGTTTAAATTTCAGAATTATATAGTAATTTATTAATAAAGTAATTATAATGAGAATAAAATTTAAGGAGAAGTCTTGAATGAGATCGTTGAGATAATTTTATTTTTCGTAATTAATTATTACTTTTCTTTTAAATGTTATTATTTTTTAATTATACTCTAAATTGTTAATGAAATAGCTCACCGCACAATTATCACTTTTCATTAATTGAATAACATAATTTTTTTTAATTGTATGTTATCACTTTTTATCTGTCTCACGAAATGAAACAGTCTCACACACTGCTTTGCATAAATTTAATTGGAGCGAAGTAATAATCAAAATTAATAATCAAATTCATGTCATTACTTAATTCTTCTAGCTAACAAGTACCTTTAGTTCATCGCCTTAGTTTAAATCACAACGCCTCGAGTCCAGTTAACTTATATTGTTGTTCATGTCATGTCCCATTCATACTAAACAAGTTGCCTGAATGTAAGCAGCTTTATACTTAATTCTGTTTTATTTGTCGAGGGAAAGATCATCATAATATAATTGTTACAAAATATTTATGTGATAATATGATGAAATTCATTATATATAGAGTGAAAAATAAGTATTTATATTAGTTACCGCCACTTGTAAACTAATTATTTATCATTTTCGCATAAATTAAAAAATAATATTATTTTATATGCAATGATTAATTATATTTAAAGAGTCGATGTACAAAAGTGTACACTAACTAACAGATCCATATTTTATAATGGGTCAAATGTTGAACCCGGATGCTGACGTCTTTTCCTCCCACTCCTTGTTTTTATTCATATTTCTTTTCATTGCTCACTAAAACAATTAGTTATTAATAAGTACTCCCTAGCCCCCAGGGCATATCTCAAGTGATAGAGGGGAGGGTGGAAAGACCTTCCAACTGAGTTTGGTTTCTACAGGGTGGGGGTTCGAATCCTGCCTTTGGCATGGATTTGGTCCCTTGCAAGCACAAGTTAAACAGAGAGCCCTATCTATAAGCCACTTGAGGCACATCCTGCGATTTACCTTCTCCACCAATCCCCAGGGCAGGGGCGGTGGGGGCCCCTAATGGTGGGGTACACCATTATTAATAAGTACTCCCTCCGTCCCATTTCAGATGACACACTTTTCATTTTGAGTTATCCCATAAAAGTTTGCACATTACTAAAAAAGCAAAAAGTCAAACACAATCACCATTCCTCATGCACTTTATTTACAAAAAAAAATCACCCTTACCTAACACACCTAACATACTTTATCATTTATTTATTACCAAAAAATACTATAATACCCCTAAAAGTTATCACTTTTGTTAATGCCGGAAGAGACATGCAAACTTTTGTGGGACGGAAGGAGTATACATTTATTAATAAAATGTTATGCACTTGTTCAATAAAACTTATACACTTTAATTATAATCCGCATTAAAATCAATCATTCCTCCAACATAATTCTCATTATGAATACGGTGAAACTCTTCATCAATTACAATTTCACTCATGCCACAACCCATCTTCTAATCTTTCACCCATCTATCAATTGGTGTTTTGAGACTACTTGGAACTACGACAAGAAGTAGAAATCAAGAAGAATTGAAGGTCTCCAACAAAAATTGAATGGGAGTTTTAATTATTTTTTTATTTTCATTTGAATTTTAGACTCCATGGATTATTGTAATGAATCATTTTTTTTGTTACTTTAATTATGCTAGGCTAATCCCTCTTGTGGGGTTAGAGACATGATTAGTGCTTAATATTTATCTTATTATGCAAATTAAATGTGGTTTGGACATGATTTAGTGTTTGATTTCTTCTCATGGGTCTTGTGATGCATGAATTATATGTTGACATAGTTGATGAACGTTTTCTCAACATACAAAATTAATCCTCAAATATAAGGATATCAATTGTAGTTTTGATGGGCAACCAAGTGATTATCGAACCCGAGGGACGGATTATTATTAATTCGATTATATTCTAACTTATTAAGACTATTATAGCAATATGATTTTGAAGATTAAGTAACCAAATAATGAATAATTAAAATAACAGTTAAGATAATAAGCAGTAGAGATAATACGACTGTGATCAAATGAGAAATTAGGTAGTTCTTTGGGTCATCCAGTTTTACTTATTAATTTCCTTTCCATGAGTTGATGTCCGACTCTACCTTGTGGTTTATGTACGCATCACTAAACTATGCAAGTTCACTCTATAGACACAAACAAACAAGCGTATGACACGTGTGAATATCCTTAGAGCAAGAGATATACTTCACCTCCCTTTTTAGGTACTATCAGTATCAATTATTTTCCGTACACTTAGTACTCTAACTCGATATGATCTCCCTTTATAGGTACTATGAAGTTATACTCTTTATCCTACTTATTAACCGGAATAGTATTCAATTAACAAGTATTTATATAAGATAGTTCTAATAAGACTTCGCAATCCCTTCACTTAGAATTATAACATGAAATCCTACTCAGCAGTGAACGTACTCAATCCATAACCAAGATATATATTCAGACTCTATATAACAGTTAATGATGCACAAAACGACTGTGAGTATGAATTTAAAAAGCATAGTCTTATATAAAATAAACCACAAGTAGTGTTCTACGGAGTTTTCACAGGAAAATTCAATTAACTCATAAAAACTTCATAACCCTAGAATTACCAAAGCGGTTCTAGCCCATGATTGAATGATTGATCTAGGAACAATCATGGTGGTTGATAGGATCTTACCCATAGTCTTAAAAATTACAAGATAAATTAAGAAGCGAAGTAACCCTATATGCGGGCGCCGTCGCGACTCTCTTCATCTTGAATCTTCACGTGGTTCTCACTTGGTTCGACAGATGAACCTCTCTCCATAGCTCCGTAGGTTGGAGTTAGGTTTGGATGTGGTGTAGGATGAATGTGGAATCTAACTCTCCTCTTCATTTGCTCTTCGTCCCTTTTTATACTTGTAAAGTGCTCCTCACGGACCTTTGATGGGCTATTTCTTGAGACACACGACAAATTTGGTAAAAGAAATCCATAACTATAAAAAATAGCATTAGCGCCATTCTGTTCGACCAGGCCTCCATTGGTCGAACAAAGCCTCCTGGTCGAACACTGGTCGAGCAAACTCTCTGTAAGTTTTTGCACATTTTTTTCGACCAAACTCCTCCTGTTTGACCTAGATGATTCTGGTCGAATGGACTCTCTTGGTCGAGCAATGCTTCTGTATGTTTTTGTGCATTTTGCTCGACTTGGCTCCCCTTGTTCGACCAAACTGACGATGGTCGAACAAGCCTCTGAGGTCGAACAACCTTAAAAAAATGCCTTGAAATTTATGTCTTCCAATTCCGAGCCCTTAAGATATATTTTCCTGTATAAATACACTCAAAACACCTCAGTAGCCTCTGATTCATGGATTTTCTATAAACATCCCGATTCGTCTTGATAATAGACCAAATCGTACTCAACTTCCACACAAATTCGAGCCCAAAATACGTGAATTTACACTCTCAAAAAACCCCCAAACTTACATGTTGCTCGACCCGAGGCAACGCATTCAAAACAAAGGAAAGAGAGTGTCATTCACAAGATCCTTATAACAAGCACAACCTATTCTAACACATGCAATTGTATCTAATCAAAACATGAAATCCATCATACCTTTCATTCATGCAAAAATATCAATTAATCACAATACATCTATGAGTGTTAAGTTATCTAGCTCACGGGTAAATGTTTTCTCTCTCTCTCTCAAGTGTAAAAGATGTACACCTTACGGGTTAGTATATACAGTCAAATTCAATTCATATACTCGCATAATCATAAGCTTGACAAGGGTCTCAAAAATCCATCTATAATCATTTCAATACTAGGATCACAAAAGACTTGTCTTATGTGTTGTAATGTTGGCTCTTTAGTAAAGGTAGGAGAATTTGGGTAAAAATGACTAATTCACTAGTAGAAAATTACCTTGGAGTTTTGCTTTTCATCAAACAGCTTAATTTCCTTTCTTCATCATCATTCTCATGATCCTTGCAATTCATCGGCTCATTCCTTTCTTTGGAATTAACATCTTCTTTCTTCAAAGCACAAGGGTACCAATTTCGGACACTACCCTTCTAAGCAATTGGGGTACCAGTTTCAGGCACTACCCCTAAACAAGATTTAACCACCATCTTTTCACTCTTCACTTAGCAAAGTTTTCTTTCCCTCTTTGATTTCATCACTTAGCATACCATTCACCTTACTCTCTACTAGTAAATAGGGTATTTTAAGCTAAAGTAAATGGAATAAAGGCTTTCATCACAGGCTTGCCAAAGAAAAAACTTTTAACGGCTCAACAGGCTTCATATGATATACATATAAAGGTAGGATAACTTTTGGCTAAGTGGCTCAATTATCAATAATGACCTAAGATCATTTCCTAGTATCTATCAATCATAAATTTCAAACAAGACTCCAAGTCAAGTTCTAGAATATGAGTATACAAACGACTCTCAAGAATAAACTATCATGCTCATAGCATGACCGATAGGCTCAAATTCTCACATGAGTAATAGAATCCTAAGCACTCTTTAAAACATGCAATTAACATCAATCTTTTCATGAACTACAAGTAAAAATAGAACATGCTCATCATTAACAAACCAACATGCATCAAAACAAGTGTACATGCATAATATGAAGCATCATCAATAACAATCCAAATCAAACTAATGAATCCATCCTCCACAAATCTAATAATCAATAGCATCAATACAACCCACTCATGCATGAATCTTCACATAATACAACCACACTACCAAACACCATCAAGCCTCAACCTGTAAAGTGAAAAAGAGAAGAGGGATGAGATGAAATAGACAAGGATAAAAAACCTGGTGCTACTACTCCTCTGGAGTACCATCATCCTCCTCGTCATCACCATCACTTATATCCAAGCGCAATCGATCCACATCTCTATGAAGATTACTAAGCTTACTATCCAACTCATGCTCATCGGCATGCATATTCCCTAATCTCCTATCCATCTCCACATAGTTACCCTGCAGCGTGTTGTATTTCGCATTGAGCACGGCATAGTTCGCATTTGCCAATGCCAGTTGCCTATTCGTCTCCTGCTGATTCACATTGAGAGTGGCGAAGTGCTCATTCATCAATCGGAATTGCTCCCAATAGAACTGATCCTGAGCTCGCCAAAAATCCTACTGCTACTGTGGCGGTGGCTCAAAATACTCATGCTCCTGTGGCTGCGGTGGCTGCATCGGAGGCAAATCCATCTCCGGATAAACGAAAGCTAGTGGTGGTGGCTGATATCCCTCTATGAAGTCTGCTAGATCTCCTACCATAATCATATCCTCATGAGGACTCCCTGTAAGTGCATCTCGGCAAGAAGTCTCCAATTTTCTTCTTCCAAACAAGTCCTCGAGATCGCCTTATGCTCCGAGGTATCCATCAATAAGTTACTATTGACCTGAATCATAATAAGATCAATAATAGACAGTGAAAATCTGAACGAAATTGGATTCTTGCCCTGGATGAACATCCAAGCATCGTCCATCTGCTGAACCAATCCCATCCTCACACATGACGATAAGATCAAGTCTGGATTCCCTCGGATTGGTCGATGCCTGCTCAAATCAAACCTATAATACTCAGCTATCAGAGTAATAAGTCCTTCAATGTTCGCACGCTGAAATCCATGGGTAGTAAGCTTATGAAGCTGCATGAAAAAGTAAGCCGCTACATTGAAGCGGATGCCATTAAGTATACACCAAAGCACATACAACTCACCCCTCGGAATACAACTCCCATCGAATCGAGCAAACAGAATGTTACTCAAGATTCGGTCCATATAAGCAATCACGGGGTTGCGAATGAAAATAACTTTGGAAGCATTCGAATTATATCTTCCTCGCCTCCCCGAGATAGACCTCCAAAACCCATCGGATCTGAAATCATCGCGCTCCACATCAGACACATTCTCACAGCCGATTAATTCATTAAACTCACGGGCAAGCATCAACTGCTCTTGCCCACCAATCTGTATCCGAATAGCATATGGAAGATAGCGATCTCCATGCTCAATACTCAACGAACATAATACCTCTGCAATTATATGGAAATACGTCTCCCTCTTCATCTCCATAAACCTAGTAGTTATCCCTACTCGATTGAACATCCAACGAACATCGTTGATAATATTCATTGCAACTATAGCTTCATCATCTTGATAGCGAGTCCTTGTGATCTTGCTCGCAATAGCTGCCCATAACTCCTTCTTCTCCTCCCAATTAGTTTTCCTAATGTCATAATCTGAAAGTTTTTTCTTATCCAATTTAAGCTTTTTGGCATCACCACCCTTCCTAGGAGACTTGGTCTTCTTCCTCTGTGAAGATGAAGCAATCTCTTTTCCTACAAAAGTTATACTTCAATATATAACAAAAAGAGATAAAGCAAGTATACCCATCCTACGACTAACATGAATCCTACTCAAGACTTCAAACTCATGTTCCAAACCACTCTCAACTTCAAGTGCTCATCTAATCATCATAGCAATTATAACTTAACACTTTCAATCAAAAATAATTAGAATCCTTAGTCTTAAAATACTTCACGCAAACATGCTCTCCAATTTCAACATACTTCAACAATGCTTCAATCAATGAGCCCATACATATAATTCGAAATTAACATCAAGCCCATATGATATTCAACATCAATTTCACAAAGTTTCAACAACCCAACGTAAATTGAGTCATGCCAATTCAAGTGAAATTCCAACAAGAACACCAAAAATTCAACAATTCAATCCACAAAATATATGCTTCAATCAACTTACCCATCATTCCTACGCATAATCTCATCAATTCATGGGTATAGAAGTTCAAAAAACATACCTTTGTTGGCCATGGTGTGCGTGCAATGTTCGGTGGTGAATTTCCAAAAATTTGAGTAGAATAGCCCCAATTCAGATTTGAATCCTCCAAATTTTGGATGTGGAAGTGGGTGGAAGAGTGGATTAAAGTGCGGGGAAGAGTTTTGGGAGAGGAACTCACAGTTGCAATTGGTGCTCGAGAAAGGTGACGCGAGATAATCGAACAAAAAGGAAAACTGACCTTTAAATCCATTTTTGAATCCTGCTCGACTTGAACAACTTGGTCGAACAACTCAAATCTGCACTAAAATGTGACCTTGTTCGACCAAGATTACTTGTCGAACAAGTTTTTGAGGTCGAACAACTTGTAAAATCGACTCCCTATTCTCTCCTGTTTTGTTCGACCATCGTTCAACTTGAAGATTATGGTCGAGCAAAGTACACTGGTCAAACAACCTTACTGTATGATTTTAAACGTGCTCGAGAAAGGGTGACGCGAGATGATCGAACAAAAAGAAAAACTGACCTTTAAATCCATTTTTGAATCCTGCTCGACTTGAACAACTTGGTCGAACAACTCAAATCTGCACTAAAATATGACCTTGTTCGACCAAGATTACTTGGTCGAACAAGTTTTGAGGTCGAACAACTTGCAAAATTGACTCCCTAATCTCTCATGTTTTGTTCGACCACCGTTCAACTTGAAGATTATGGTCGAGCAAAGTGCGCTGGTCGAACAATACTGTATGATTTTGAATATTATGTTCGACCAACGTTCGACTTGACAAGCTTGGTCGAGCAAAACGTGCTAGTCAAATAGAGCTACTGTAAGTTTTTGAACATTCTGTTCGACCAGCATTCGACCACACAACTAGGTTGAACGGAGGCTCTTGGTCGAACAACTTCCTGAATTTTTGAAACTTCGTACTTTTCTCGTCTTTCCCTGCAACACTTAAACTATAGGACAACATCAAGTATCATGATAGCCAAAACTTAAGCTAGAGAACCACTTTTAGACTAGATAAAACTATGTATAACTCCGCATACAACACACAAAACAAAACACCACTAAACATTAGGCAAATTGCAAAAAATCGACACATTAAAACTGGTTAAAGTTTCAATATGCCGTAAAAAATCAACTCCCCTAACAAACGTTACAAAGAAAATATTATATCCTTAGTGCTTCGATGAGATAAGTACATCACACCCCCCAAACTTAGTAGAAACTATAGTCAAAACTAAGTTCGCAAAGAGATGTAATTTCCGAAGAGTAAGCACGTCAATTATAAAAATTTCTTACTCACACTAATGAAATAAAGTATTAAAACAGGAGAGAAAACCCCCCAACAGGCGTTCTTGTTTAACGTCGGAGAGTCGCGACGGTACCTATTTAGTGCAAAGTATCCTCAAAGACGATGCAAGCATTATTCGATGACTTGTAATGCTTCAATCTATGCCCATTCGCCGCTATGATGTCTCCATCTTTATCTATGAGTTCAAAACTCCACCCTCTACAGGCTCTATGGATAATGAACGGATCCGTCCACTTTAATTTCAATTTTCCTGCGAAAAGTTTCAAACGAGAGTTAAAAAGAAATACCTCATCACCTTGCTTGAACTCTTTGTAGGAGATCTTCGAATCATGCCATTTATTCATTCTTTCCTTATAGATCTCCGAGTTCTTGAAAGCTCGATTTCTGAACTCATCCAATTGATTGATATGAGTTATCTTCAACTCCTTTAGATCCTTAAGAGAAAAGTTCAAGCTTCTCAATGCCTAAAAAACTCTATGCTAAATCTCTACGGGTAACTGGCACGGCTTCCCATGAACTATTTGATACGGTGACATGTCACGGCACGGCTTTCCATAAACAATTTGATATGGTGACATGTCAAGCACCGTCTTGTAAGCAGTTTGGGACCCCCACAACACATCGTCGAGCTTTATCGCCCAATCCTTCCTGTTGGTTCCGACTACTTTCTCCAAAATTTGCTTTACTTGTCGGTAGGAGACCTCCGCTTGCCCATTTGCTTGAGAGTAATAGGGTGTAGTAACCCTATGCTTAACACCATAATCCTTGAGAACTTTTTCAAGTAGCTTATTGACGAAGTGTGGCCCTCCATCACTCACTAGTGCTCTAGGAACTCCATAGCGGCAAAGATATGTTTCTTCAAGAAGGACAAAACAGTCCTTGAATCATTCACACAAGTGGGAATGACTTCCATCCACTTAGAAACATAATCCACTGCTAAAAGGATGTAGAGAAATCCATTAGATGGGGGAAAAGGTCCCATGAAATCGATTCCCCATACATCGAAGATCTCGACAATAATGCTCAGCTAAAGTGGCATTTCATCTCTTCTACTTATGTTTCTCATCCTTTAACATCTATCGCAAGTCGCCACATAGGACTCACAGTCTTTAAACAAAGTAGGCTAATAAATAGCAGATTGAAGTACCTTAGCTGCCATTTTTTGAGCTCCGAAGTGCCCCCTGTTAGGATGTGCATGGCAAAATTCAAGAACACTCTCCATCTCCATCTCAGGCACACATCTACGGACTATGGAATCCGTACAAATCTTCTAGACAAATGGATCATACCATATAAACGTCTCAACATCTCTCTTAAACTTAGTTAGTTGATACCTATTGAGATCTTTCGGAATTTCACCTACGACAATGTAATTCATAAAATCCTCATACCATGGATCCATTCCTTGAGCAGCTACCACACAAGCTCTTTCCGCCACTTCAGCAAACACCGCCATTATCTTCTCATCAGGGAACATCTCTTCTATATAATCAAAAGAATCATCACAATTCTCCCTTGTCTCCAACCTTGATAGGTGATCTGCCAAAACATTCTCAGTACTTTTCTTATCCCGGATCTCCATATCAAACTCTTACAGAAGAAGAATCCATCTAATGATTCTTAGCTTTGCTTCCTTCTTCTCCATCAAGTACCGGATCGCAGAATGATCCGTGTACACTATCGTCTTCATGCCAACCAAATACTGTCGAAACTTATTGAATGCATACACCACAACTAAAAACTCATTTTCAGTAACAGTGTAGTTCTTTTGTGCTGCAACAAAAGTGTTACTCGCATAGTAAATGACACAAAACTTCTTCTCCCTTGTCTATCCGAGCACCACTCCAAGTACTAAGTCACTTGCATCACACATAAGTACAAACGGTTGAGTCCAATTCGGTGTGATCAAGATAGGTGTAGTAATAAGTGCCTCTTTCAAAACCTGAAAAGTGGTTAGACATTTTTCATTGAAAATAAAAGGACATCCTTTTCAAGTAAATGAGATAAGGGCTTGGATTATTTCGAGAAGTCTATTTGAATCTTTAATAAAAACTGATGTGTTCAATGAAGGACTGTACTCCTCATTCATTGGTAGTGGTGGAAGCTTCTCAATGGCCACAACCTGTGCTCGATCCAGCTGCAATCCCTTGGCCAAAATACGATATCCAAGAACAATCCCATCTCTTACCATGAAGTGGCACTTCTCCCAGTTCAAGATAAGATTAGTTTCTTGGCATCTCTTCAAAACAGTAGCTAGGTTAGATAAACTAATATCAAAGAAGGAACCAAACACAGAAAAATCATCCATAAACACTTCCATGATCTTTTCTATCAACCCATCAAATATGACCATCATGCAACGCTGAAATGTAGCAGGTGCATTACACAATCCAAAAGGCATCTTCCTAAAGGCGAAAGTTCCATAAGGGCAAGTGAAAGTAGTCTTTTCCTGGTCCTCGGGTGCAATCATAATTTGATTATAACCCGAGTAATCATCCAAGAAATAATAAAACTCATACTCTGCAAGACGATCAAGCATTTGATCCATGAAAGGAAGGGAAAAATGGTCTTTGCATGTATTTTCATTCAATTTCCTATAATCCGTACATACACGCCAACTAGTAGATATCCTAGTGGCTAAAGTCTCACCATCATCGGCTTTCACTATAGTCATATCCTCCTTCTTAGCTACAACATGCAATGGACTCACATGAGGACTATCACTAATTGGATAAATAATTTCTGCATTTAACCATGTTAGGATTTGCTTCCTAATCACTTCTTGCATAGTGGGATTCACCATCCGCTGATTCTGAATGCTACTCTTGACCACATCTAACAATCTAATTCTATACATGCAATACGATGGACTAATACCTTTCAAATCATCAAGAGACCAACCAATCGCAGACTTATACTTCCTAAGCACATCTAACAACTCCTCAAGTTGATCATCATCAAGGAAAGAAGATACAATTACCGGATATTGTTCATTATCACCTAGATAGGTGTACTTCAAGTGCTCCGGTAGTTGTTTCAACTCCTCATTCTTTTCTTTTTTTGGAGTGCTCTCTCTATCCAAAGGCAAATATTTTCTAGTCCACTTCACCTCTTCAAACTTGGTCTTCTTTGATTCATACCTGTCATCACCCAAAGCAAGTAGATTTTCAAGAAAATCAATACATACCTCATTGGAGAGCTCATCTAGCTCTGTGGTGGGAAAAGTAAGAGACTACATCAAGCATGTCTCCAAGGGATCCTTTTAAAGGATCAAGGACATGTCTTCCTTCACAATTTCTTCGGCCACATCGATGCTGTGACACTGCGTCTCCATGGGAATCTTCATTGCTTTATCAAGGTTAAACAAGACGTCTTCTTTATCCATCTGTAATATAAACTCACCCTTTTGAACATCAATCATCGCTCCAGCAGTAGCAAGAAATGGTCTTCCTAAGATAAGGGGAATATTATCCTTGTCATCTTCCATCTCAAGCACTAGAAAATACACAGGAAATATGAGCTTGTCCACTTTAACAAGTACATCCTCTATCACATCCTTTGGAAAGGTCATAGACCTATCCGCCAATTGCGAAGCCACCGTTGTGGGAGCGAGCTCCCCCAAACTTAGCTTTTTAAATATAGATAAGGGCATCAAGTTGATGCTTGCTCCAAGATCACATAAAGCTTTACGTGCCGACCCCTTTCCAATTTCACATAAGATAGTGAAGCTCCCCGGATCTTTCAACTTCTATGGTAGCTTTCGTTGAATGATCGAGCTGTAATTTTATGATAGATTCACTGTCTCTACCCCATTCAAGCTTCTCTTCCTCAATATGATATCTTTAAAAAATCGGGCATAGTACATCATCTCCATGATTGCTTCGGAGAAAGGAATGTTCAAGCTTATCTTGTTCATAATATCCTGAAATCTCTTGAACATCTCTTCCAATCCCTTTTGACTATCCGAAAGGGAAATGGAGGAGGTACCTTAGTCTTTGGAATTCCCCATTTATCACGTTCAACCTTTTCCGCCTTATCCTTCTCGGCTCTCAATCTTTTTACTCTTTCCCACTTATTTTCCACTGTAAGCTCAGTATTCTGCTCTTGGGATGGCTCTAGAGCATTCTGAACAACAGGTGTAGTATTCAGGATCGAAACTGGCACCGAATGAAGTTGTTCGACCTTTGTTTGACCATAATGGTCTGGTCGAACAGACTATGGCTGGTCGAACAATGTCTCTGATCGCGATGTCATCTCTCCTAATTGTTGTTCGACCACCATTCGACCAAGATGGTCTAGTCGAACGAATGTGTGTTGGTCGAATGGCGAAATAGAAAATAGAGCATCGAGATTCTATTTTTTCGAAGCTTGTTCGACCTCAATTCGACCATTAGGTCTGGTCGAACTGATTAGGTCTAGTCAAGCAAGGCTCCTGCCCTCTTTGTTTTCACTTGCGGTTTCATCAGACCTTCATACTGCATTCCCGACCTCAATTTGATGGCATGACAAGACTTAGGGTTCTCAATACTTTGAGATGAAAACTTTCCCTTCTCAATAGTTTGAGTCAATTTGTTCACATTTCCTGCCATCTCCCCCATCAACAATGTAAGGTCTTTAAATTGTTTAGATAAATCTTCATGATTGGCATCAATCTTCTTCTCTAACTTGGCCTCAAGACGATCTACTCTCGCATCATTCCTTGACATGTACCTGTTCACCGTATTCTCGAAACTAGGTTTACCTTCTTCCACCTTAGCACCCGGATCAATACCAATAGGAGGTTGCAATGCATTATTTGGATTATTCCACGAAAACTCCGGCCTCCTTGGTTGTTGATAATTACCCGGTGAACCACGATTATTGTAGTTCCCATGATAATTCTGATTTCCTTGATTTTGGAACCTCATTCCTTGAATACTTTGACCCATGGCATAATTCGCCTCTTCCATCTCCTCTTAGCTAGCTCCTTCATTGCACACATCCTGCATAATTGGTACTTGCTGAGATAAATCCGTAATCTGCTTTTACTGAGACCCCAATAGCTTGCTGATATTAGTCAAACTAGAGACGATCTCATCGTCTCTTCCCGACTTAACCATAGTATGCTCAACCTGCGCTACCTTTCCAAGAACATACGTGCCTCTCACTCTATCAGTTGATCAATCTCTTGAATTCATCGAAATATCCTCAAAGAGCTTTTCGGCCTCAACGGATGACTTTGTAAGCAATGCTCCATTCGATGAAGCATCTAGTAAAACTCGAGAATCGCAGTCAATCCGCTATTGAAAATACTGATATATTGAGCTTTAGATATCCCGTGTTGCGGACACTTCCTAAGCATGTCCTTGAATCTGTCCCATGCCTCATGAAACTTCTCATTACCATGGATAGCAAATTGATTGATTTCTTGTTTCATCTTAAACACCTTTGAGGGTGGCATGTATCGCTCCAAGAACTTCACTTTCAATTTCTCCCAGGTATCACATTCAGCAGCATTAAGATTATCGTACCAATCTTTCGCTTTTTCATTCAGCGAGAACTTAAATAAGATGATCTTCCTAGCATCCTCATGAGCTCCTGCATCTTTTTATGTACTTGCATACCCAAAGAACTTATTCAGATGTTGTTGAGGATCTTCAAAGGTTACCCAGAGAAGGGACTTCTTTCAATCATGCTGATAAGAGCAGGGTGTAAGTCAAAATCAGCTCCGGCCCCTCTTACTCCTAACAGCCCCGCATTGCCTCCTCTGTTGTTTTTAAAGACTTCACGGATGGCAAGTGTATCAGGATTCACCGCCATGTTGACTGCTTCTGCTTCCAAGTTGAATTCGGTTGCAGCTTCAGTTGCTTGCGGATTCAGCTCTCCAACGTCAACTACTTGATCAATAGTATCGATTGGCTCCTTGTTCGTATTCTTGTTGTTCTTCTTCTTAGCGTTCCTCTTCCTCGATGATGCCTCTACTTCTGGATCAAAAGGTTCTAGATTAGTTCCCTTCGATTTAGTGTGCATACACCTGAGAAAAATTCAAAGTTAGAAAGAAAAGAAAACAAGAATAAAATAGTCCAAATTAAACTAGAAATAATAAACTAATAATTAATGTCGTCCCCGGCAACGGCGCCAAGAACTTGATGAGCATTTTCTCAACACACAAAATTAATCCTCAAGTATAAGGATATCAATTGTAGTTTTGATGGGCAACCGAGTGATTATCGAACCCGAGGGATGGATTATTATTAAATCGATTATATTCTAACTTATTAAGACTATTATAGCAATATGATTTTGAAGATTAAGTAACTAAGTAACGAATAATTAAAATAACAATTAAGATAATAAGCAGTAGAGATAATATGACTGTGATCAAGTGAGAAATTAGGTAGTTTTTCAGGTCATCCAGTTTTACTTATTAATTTCCTTTCCATGTGTTGATGTCCGACTCTGCCTTGTGATTTATGGATGCATCACTAAATCATGCAAGTTCACTCTATAGACACAAGCAAACAAGCGTATGACACGTGTGAATATCCTTAAAGCAAGAGATATACTTCACCCTCCTTTCTAGGTACTATCAGTATCAATTATTTCTCGTGCACTTAGTACTCTAACCCGATATGATCTCCCTTTATAGGTACTATGAAGTTATACTATTTGTCCTACTTATTAACCCGAATAGTATTCAATTAACAAGTATTTATATAAGATAGTTCTAATAAGACTTCAAAATCCCTTCACTTAGAATTATAACATGAAATCCTGCTCAGCAGTGAACACACTCAATCAATAACCAAGATATGTATTCAGACTCTACATAACAGTTAATGATGCACAAAATGACTGTGAGTATAAATTTAAAAAGCATAGTCTTATATAAAATAAACCACAAGTAGTGTTGTACGGAGTTTTCACGTGGAAATTCAATTAACTCATAAAACCTTCATAACTGTAGAACTACCGAAGCGGTTCTATCCCATGATTGATCTAGGAACAATCATGGTGGTTGGTAGGATCTTCCCCATAGTCTTGAAAAATATAAGATAAATTAAGAAGCGAAGTAAACCCTAGATGCGGGCGCCGTCGCAACTCTCTTCGTCTTGAATCTTCACGTGGTTCTCACTTCATTCGACAGACAAACCTCTCTCCACAGCTTCGTAGGTTGGAGTTAGGGTATGGATGTGGTGTAGGATGGATGTGGAATCTAACTCTCCTCTTCATGTGCTCTTCGTCCCTTTTTATACTTGTAAAGTGCTCCTCACTGACCTTTGATGGGCTTTTTCTTGAGACACGTCAAATTTAGTAAAAGAAACCCGGAACTACAAAAAATAGTATCACCGCCATTCTGTTCGAACTAGCCTCTTGATGAGTGATATTTTTAAATAGATTTTAGTGTCTTTTTATATGTGTTTTCGTATTATTTTATTCGTATTTGTGTTCTATTTGGTTATATTTTGTATTTTTATGGAAATGTCTAAAAATGAGCTTAAATGTTTGATTTCCAGGTAAAAATAGATTCTAGACACGAAAAGAAAGACGTAGGAAAAAGTATATCTCAATTCGGAGTTGAAACGAGGGAGAATGAGTAAAAGCAAAATGCTGAAAAACGCACGTCCAACTTGTATAATTTTTCTGTACTCTTTTGGAGCTCAAAACTAGAAGTATGATACATTGTTGGAAAACCACAGAAAAGAGGATCGTTTTGGTATAAGAAACACTTCAATCGGAGCCCAAACGAGAAAGTTATGATTAAAATGGTGACGTCGTGCAAGCTGTTCCTACTCAGCACGGTTGTGCTAATTTTCTTGACTTGTTACACCTTCAAATATTGGAAGTTTTATCAGATCTTTATATGGATAGAAAGCCAAGGAAAAGAGGATCACATGAGCGCAAGAATTACTCAAATCGGAGATCAGATGTGGAAGTTATGCTCGAAACGGTGAGACTGCACGGCCAGCAACTACACGGGGCGTGTACCGAATACGGCCCTGTGTATTTTGGGCGAGTTCTGACACCAGAAATGCTTACACGTCTACCCATGTGGCCGTGTACCGTACACGGGCCGTGTAGGTGCAAAATCCTACAAAAAATCATAATCTTCTAGAAGTTTTTCAAGGGGTATAAATACCCAATATTTCAACATTAGATCAGTTTTTGGGCGAGGGTTTCACCCCTGCACTCACCTCACACACCATTTCCTCCATTTTTCACCTTCATCTTCATACATTCTTCATCCATATCATCTACCATCATCCCACCATCAAATCCTTCATCCAATTAGATAGAGAAGCAAAGAAGAGAGGAGGATTGCAAAGGGGAGAAGAAGATCACCATTGGAAACATCCAAGGGGTTTTCATCTACACTTTGTATTGAAACTTATTTTTTATCATATTTTGTAAGGGTTTTAATATCTATGTTGAACTCCTTGTGACCATGAGAGGCTAATCTCCCTTGTAAGATTAGCAATATGAATTGTGTTGGATAATTTTAGGTATTTTACAATTGAATGAATATGTTAATTGGGTATTTGATTTTCTATCATTGTTACTAAAGATCTTGAGGTATATGATGATTGTTCTAAATATGTGATTAAATTGAGAAATCAATTATGTGCTTAGGGTAATTAAGTGAATCATTTCATCAAACACTTCATGTGCATTATAAATTGTGAAGAGATTGAGAAATCCTTTAGAATTTAGAACCCTTTGATAAGACATCCGATTGGTTTGATCGAGATGTTGATTAATCGTGTGAAGGGACTCTCATTTCAAACTTAGTACCTAGTTGGAATTGTTTGAGTGAGAACCAATCGTTTGAGCTATGTTTAGAACCATACTCTATTCATTCCGAGAGGAAGTTTAGGTGAACTAGTGTTGGCCCTTAGTCTATACTCATGACACATATGAGTTCATTGCATGATACCTGGATTTTCCATACTTTAAGTATTGCTAGTCTCATCTCTATCTACTTGGCTCATTCATCCATCTCCCATTCATCTATCCATTTATTTTATTGTCATTTCTTGTTTATCTCTCATTCTTGGTCATCTCTATAATACTATGATGAACACGAGATCGCTTACACCCTAGTACCTTCCTCCCAGTGGTTTGATAAATTCTTTGGCCGAATAAAGCCTTCTGGTCGAACGCTGGTCGAGTAAACTCTCTGTAAGTTTTTGCACATTTTGTTCGACCAAACTCCTCCCGTTCGACCAAGATGATTCTGGTCGAACGAACTCTCTTGGTCGAGAAATGCTTCTATATGTTTTAACGCATTTTGCTCGACTTGGCTCCCCTTGTTCGACCAAACTAACGATGGTCGAACAAGCTTCCGAGGTCGAACAACCTTAAAAAAATGTCTCAAAATTCGTGTCTTCCAATTCCAAGCCCTTAAGATCTGTTTTCCTGTATAAATACGCTTAAAACACCTCAGTAGCCTCTGATTCATGGATTTTCTATAAACATCCCGATTTGTCTTGATAATAGACCAAATCGTACTCAACTTCCACACAAATCCGAGCCCAAAACACGTGAATTTATACTCTCAATAATGGTTTGTTAATTATGGGTAGCATGTTAATTTAATGGATTGTTGGTTAATTTGTTGCTTATATTAATTAAGTGTCATCATATTAATTCATATGGATATTGCTTGGGGTGTGACGGAGATGATCCTCCAAAGTATTAGAATCACTATGAGAGGACATCGAGTTTATGTTTGATCGAGAGGATATTTAAACCTGGTGAGAGAAACCAATCCATCGTTGGTCTTAGTACGCACAAAAGGGAGAATTACCTCTAGATAGTATCTTTTAAGGGAGATTTAGACAATAATTAGTACCTAGATGGAAGGGGTTTGTGTTGGGCATCGATCCTATGTGCGTTTGGGAGTCTCTAGGAGATCTACAACTTTAGTAACCCAGTTGAAAGGGAGCTTTGGATATATTCGTGATTCGGACTCGAATTCAACAGGATCGAGTTCACGTTACAGGTCTCCGAGCTCGACTTCATGCAGGGCCGAGGCTAGAACTCAATACATGTTTAGGACCATACTCGAGTCGAGTCCTACTACATTTCAGCCTTCGATGCTCCTTCGTCTCCCGACATCATTAAAGATCAAATTACTATCATTAAAACTCTTTAATGACAGAAATTTTCCTGTCATGAGCCCGTCATTATTAGCTCTCTAGATAAAAGTCATTAATGACAAGAATAATATTATTGGAAAGATATATCTAATGAGAGAAAAATCTCATCATTAATGGTAAAATGTCAATAATGACAATTTTGCTCCTTTTTAGCACTGGATTTAAACATATTTAACTCAATTTCACAATATTTCTCTCACAACTAAAAAATTACACACAAATGCTAATAATACACCACTAATTATATAAAATACAGACAAAATACATGGAAATAACAACTAAAACAAAACTAAAACACAGTTGAAAATGATAATATATATATATTTCACAAATTTGATTTTAGAAAACCTTAATATGTTTCCCAAACTATCATACTTTTTCACAGGGAAGGGTAGACTCTATGTCCCATCACTGCTTCCGCCACGATCCTCAGCCTGAAAAAGATTTTTTACTAAGGATGTGAGATTTGTAACCTTCCACGGATGACTAGTAAGTTGCTATATACATTACATAAAAGTTCTATAATACTCATTTGTTTGTCACATAAAACATTTCACATTTTCTTCATTTGTTTATCTCATAAAACCTTTCACACCCCAAAAAAGGAAACATCACTTTATCCAACAACCCCAAAAATTATTTTAATTTCAAATTTGCCACTTATTTTTCACACACATCTCATTATTTTATATTTTTTTATTACCTAATAATACTACAATACCCTCAAAAGTCAATAAAGTTGGTAAAAAAGTGCAACTTTTCTTAAATAACGTGGAACAGTAAATGTGAAAAATATTATGGAATAGAGGGAGTATAATCATATCTTCTTTATTGCTTTAACCCGGATGTCCTGTTTTTTATAACTCGTCAGTCATCTCCTATCTTCACTAAAATCATTGTACAATGAATATTTTGTGTTTTTTTAATTATTAAATCATTTCAATCCAACGCAAGAGATATATATACAATTATTAGTAGTATGGTAAAAATTAATTCCTTGCATATTATAGCAAGTTATAATTAATAGTGGTTAAATAATAATTAATCTCTTATACTCATTTCCATAATTTATAATATAATTTTAAAAATAATTAATGTATTTCACAATTTAAAATTACGTAATTATATTAAAAAAATAAAATGGGAAAAAAATGAATTTGGTGCTAGGCGGCTAGTGGTTTAATTTGTTATTAGAGACGGCCTTAAAGAAGAAAAATCTATCTCAAACACCGGCTCTAAAAATATGTCTTAATAACCATCTCTAAAAATCTGTCTTAAAAATCCATCTAAAAAATCGTCTCAAAAATCGTATCTAAAAAACCATCTCAAACGCTGTCTCTAAAATGCACCAATCAGGTGGTTCTCTATGTCAGCCGATCGGATCGTCAAAAATCGTCTCATATGTTGTCTCTAAAAGAAGCCGTCTCAAAAACTCGTCGCTAAGTTGAACTAGTCTGTCAAATTTTCGATGTAAGCCGATCCTGTCTCAAAAGCCGTCTTTAATTGAGACGGTTTAAAATCCGTGTATAATCGCTTATTATTTTTTATAACGAAAATTATTTGTTACCTTAAAAACTCCCTTTAAAAGCCAATAAAATTAATAAAAATAAATAAAATTTTAAACTCTTTGTGTCCATGATGAATAATATGGGATGGAGGGAGTATCCACTCTTTACATTTAATTAGCCAAAAGTTAACAATTTAATTATACTTCTCACTCATGAATTATTATAAATACTCTTACTCTCTCTTACATCATACGCTTTAAAAGCTTAATTTGTTTACTCTCATACACGTGGGAAAAAAAAAGGAAATAGAATGTATTGTTTTGGGAGTATACTTTTTATTATCATTAATTTTTGTCTTAAGCTTTACATGTGAAATTTTTCGATAAATAGGTGACAATGAAATTTGAACTCTGAACATTAACTAATTATGACTCTTATACCATATATGTTAAATGATTATCCCAACTAAATAGTTAAGCTTATAAAAAGGGGAATCGTATAATACTCAAGTCACATTACCATGCACGTGAATAATCATACTCTTTTCGTCTCATTTAAAGAGAATCTTTTTTTTCATTTTGGTCGTCTCACCCAAAAAGTTTTCTTTTTATTTTTATACACATGAGACCCACAAACCCCCTATAATACAATTAAAATGTGGGATCTATACTCCCACTAATACAACCCACTACACATTAATAATAATATTCCTTAATCTACGTGAAAAAAACAAAAGATCCTGTTTTAGCGGGACGGAGGGAGCAGTGAATTGTCTCAAATTGAGATGATTTTAGAAAATAACTCTTCAGTTCCTATCTCTTATCATATTGCAAAGATGTGAGTAGAGTTGATGATTTCTTTGAGAAATAAAAGTTAAAAAATTATGTCAATCTTACGTCAGGAGTCCAAAAAATCAAAGTCTAGGGGCACAAGTAGCCGAGACAAGAGGTCGAGATTGAGGGAGAAGTCAACTGAATCATGGTTGAGGAAATTGATTAATTTGTGTCCAAAGGAATTATTGGGTGTTCAAGTAATTGCTGTATAGAAGACACGTGGAGTTACACACGTCATGAACAACCTTGGATACAAATCCCACGTGGCTTATCAAATTAAACTTGTACCCATTCACTAAACAAGATCAACTGGTTCACATTCATTAATCCAAGTTGCAGACAGGATCTGGTCTGACAAAACGGGTTACCTTAAAATATTATTTGTTTACAATCCAAGAAACTGCTGCTTATAACTCTTACACAGGAGTAATGTACGTGTAAGTAATTGCATGACTCACATTTATAAATATTATTTTGGATTCTATACTATCTTTGTCGTAATTAGCTGTATTTTCATAGTGTTCATGGCTACGTCTCTTAATTGAGTGTACCGCCAAGCTTGCTTCAAAAGGTTTCACAAATTCATTTTTGACAGAATATTACAATCATTACAATACTTGCGTAGGATCGTTTCACAGTATAATTGTCTCACAAATGAGACAATTTTACATATTTTTTTAATTAATTATTATTTTTCATAGAAATGTTATTACTTCTTATTCAGTATGTTATCATTTTTTATTTATACTTTGAATTGTTCATAAAATAGTTCATTGCACCATTATCATGATTTTTTATTAAAAGAATTAAAAAATTAATTATTGCATTTTTAGTTAATGAATAGGAGAAAAAACGTGTGTAAGATCATCTCACGAAATTCATTCAATGACATGAATAAAAAATGATAATCCCTCCGTCCATCGCAAACGTATTCGTTTGCTTTTTGCACGTTGATTAAGAAATATTATATTTTATTTAAAGTGTGTAGTTGCTTTAGTGGGGAGTGGTGAGCCATGTGTGGACCCTTTTACTAAAAACCCAAAATGACAAAATGGATACATCAGTGATGATCGAACGGGGTAATAATATTTAATTTTATGGTTTTTTGTTTTAATCATATCAATATTGGATCAAATATATAGTTAACCCAAACTATGTTTTACAACTAAATCCTTAAAATAAACCGTCAATCATAAGAGTTAAATAGCAGGAAAAATAAACGTAATATATATAGGCCATGGATTTTCTTTTAATAGAAACCCTCTTGAAAAAACTGTCGATCATGTCTTTTAAAAGAAGCCCTTCTTAATAATATACATCTCACGTAAAATGTTATGAAACTTTTTTGAACTGTTTCATGGATTCTACTTTGTAAAACGACTCTCAAATATAATCAATGTAGTATAATTAATACTTAGACAACATATTCATTGCATTCGGACTCAACATGCACTCTGATCTAGCTAGATGATTAAGTAGCTACAGAGGAGCTTTTTGTAGTTTACAAAAAAAAAAAAAAAAAAAAAAAAAAAAAACTTTGAACAAGGCCTAAAATCCGTTATTGGATAAAAAATGAAACGTTTTATGAAATAGATTTCGTAGAGTTTGGTCTTTTTTTTATTATTATTATTTTTTTATCAAGTAAATGAATTTTATTAATATGAAAATCAAGGCAACACCTTATACACAAATTGCAATAAGACAACTATGGTCAATTCTCAAATCTAACCATCAAATAAAAAGATGTTTTTGCTCTCTCATACAATTGATACTCTTATTTCTCCATCTAAGCTAATTCCATGATCGGATTTTTAAACATCTAACAATACATATATAGGGTATAATTAATAGAATTTGAAGGGGGACCAGAGTTTACATGAGTGTTTGTGCTTCCTAAAATGGCTTGAAATTAGTGGTTAGCACTTTTATTATATCCGTGTATAGACAACTACGATTAAATATGTTTAGTTCCATAAAAAGAAATAAATTCACACGGTGTTATTATTTGTGTGAGTACGAAGTGAAAAGGACAAGGGCGTTACAGCAGCCCCCAGCTTATTGAATAAATACTCAGCAATGTACGGGTTGAAAACTACAATAATGAATGAAGTAACTTCGAAGAAATACGCTCATATGAGGGTCATAAAAACTTCACTTAAAACCTTACTAAAACCTTTAACAACGTTACTGTCTAATTATCAAATAATTACCCAACCTATGAATTACCAAATACTCCCGCAGTTTCGACAATAAGTATATGTCTGTTTTTTTATACTTTATCTCTCTTATTTCAACGTAAATTATCCCCGGACTGTGCACCCACTTTCAAAAATTTATATACTTATAAATAAAAATATATTAATAAAAATGTACTCTTTCCGTCTCATTCTAATAGTTACACTTCTTTTGTAAATTACAAAGGAAGCGTAACTATTAGGATAAGACGGATGGAGTATACACTTTGTTGGACTTTGTAGTGGGTAGATGTATTAATATTGAGTTAGTCTCTTATAAATCAGATTTACATTATAAACCCTTGTAAATCATGTGGACAGTCTGGGCTCAGGAGGGATTGGGCCCCCAGAACTTTTGTAAATAATTAGTACTTCCTCCATCCCACCGAAAGATCCTCATTTTACTATATTGGGCGTCATATTCAAATGTTCTCATTTCTCATTTAGTAAAAAGGGTTCACCACTACCCATCACATCTCTATAATACAACTACTCAATACACATAAAATAATAATATTTCTTAATTCACGTGCAAAAAGCAAACGATCATCTTTGCCCAGAACTGAGGGAGTATACAGTAGTATATGAACCAAAATATTGAAGTGGCCGTGGTGAAGGTCATCCTTGTGTGTATGATTGAATTCTAGAGTTTGATTCTTGTCTCTTAATTTCTAGTTCTAAAGTTTGATTTTTGTCTCTGCATTTCTTTTTCTTGTTTTCCATTTATTTGTATTTGTTTATTTATATTTTCTTTCCTCTGTTGTATCCAAAATTATACTATATTAAAATTATAATTACTCATTTCTATTTATCTTTATATAAGTTTAATTCTTATTTTATTTTTTTTCTTTTGTAATTGATTTTATATCTTTCTTTATATAAAAAATATGTAAATTTTATTATTATAATAATTATTTATTACTTCATTTAGGATAATGATTCTTTTAATTGAGTGATTTTCATATAATATTATATACGAGTAATATAGTAATAATTTACTGTATGGGGCATAATTTTTTTACATTTTTTCCATTTATTTGTTTTATAATGTTATTTTCATTCTCACTCACACCAAACACATAATATAATTTACACATTAGAATTATTTTTTTTAACCTAAAAATGTCAATAAAAATTATAAATAAAATAATTTTTCTTAAACAATGTAAAACCGCAAAAAAATGAACTGTGTTGTGAGACGAATGAAATATACTTTGGGCCCCCTGAATATAACGTCCGCACTGCCTGTGGTCCCCCTTAATTTAAAGACTCGGAATACACAGGGTATATAGGATTGAAAGGGGACCATAGAATTTTACACAATAAATCCAATGTACACAAATGTTTGTGTTAGTATTGTGTGTGGGCTCTATATAAGTATATTAATTATTTAGGTTGATTTTGGGTGAGACCATATCACAGATCTTGTCCCGTGAGACGGATCCTAATCAAACCCATAATTTTTTTAAAAACCGCTTCCCATCCTAAACGCTCATTTTCCCATATTTTCACCTTTCCCTTTGCTTTTCCTTCCTTTTTTCGTTACTTTTAATATATAATCTATTCATTGCATAATAAATTTTTTTGTTTTAATTTTATTTAATTAAAAGGTAAACATATTAACGATGTTACCTATCAAAATTGATGAATGGTATAAGGTGTGTTACCTATCAAAATCCGCCTCTAGGTAGGTACTAGCAGCCCTCTCAAATATATTAACGATGCCTTACCGAATGGGACAAACTTCTTGCCCAAATGACGCTAACATAACCCGTGTGCAACACTTGGGAAACATGCTCCATGGCATTGATAATTGCTTTGTGCTGATCAGATACAATAAACATGTCAGGGGGGAAGCCAAGTGCACTATGAACTTTGGACAAAAATAAACTCCAAAGTTTTGTGTTCTCTTGATCGCCAACACCGGTAGCTAGTGGATAGATCTGCCTATTGGGATCTAAGGTGACGGCCACAAATACAACGCCCTCGTAGTCTCTCTTTAAGTGAGCGGCATCGATAACTATAACCGGATGAGCAAAGTTCTTGAAACTAACCGCACATGAGCCCAAGGCAAAGAAGAAAAATTTAAACTTCCCGTCAGGATGAGTCAAGAGGTGTGTTATAGTGCCTTGGTTACATATCTCCAACATGTGGAGATAGGGTGGAAGCAATTTGAAGCAATCGGTCGGAGTCCCATAAATATATGTGTTACCAAGTTTATGAGCCCTAACTGCATGACCATACTTTATTTTAATACCATATCGCTTCTTCATGTCATAAACAATACCCATGGGTGAGAGGGAAGTTGACTGATGCATTTGCTTGTCAAAGTACAATTTCGCAATTACCTTTGAGTAGCATGAAAGGGGTTTCCGACGTTCGAGATTATTGACAGACAAGTGTGGACATAGGTTTGTACACCTCTAAACCTACGATCACTCTGAGCACCAAACAAGAATGTGTAGGGAACTTTGTCTTTGCAAACAGCCTGCCACCTAACAGGCTCTGAACGCTTCACTCAGAAATCAACTCCCTAGTAAGATGATAAATGGAGACATCAACTACAATCTCATCCTTGCTCATGTAAACCTTTTTCAGGGACAGATCATTCATTGCTTCTTCCTCTATATCCCGAATTGGTACATTGGGTTGAGATATGGGATCATTGCTAGGTATTCTGAAAATGGGGAGAGTGTATGTGGAGTCATCGTCAGGGCATCTAAAAGATGGGGAGTCGTTAGGCATTGTTGAGCAAAAGTTCAACCCGAGAATGTAAGGATCAGATTCAGAATCCCCTTTACCATTGCTAGAATCGGAAACACTATCTTCTTCCCAAGACGACCCACATTCAACGTCGTCCTCATGTGAGTCCTCCGACAAGTCTACTACATTGTTTGGACTAACATGATCAACCATACAGTTTGGGGCGACCCACACTCCATATTATTCAATAGATCCAACATTATCATAGGGCGGCTCCTTAAAACGTTGCCCCTGGATGATTGACTGCTTGTCAAGCGAATACCACCACTGGTTCCATCCATATATACATGCGGGGTACCCTGTGTGCCTAAGAGACAACTAACATCGACATCAGTCAAGATTGGAACATGAATATTCTTGCCATTAATTTTTTCTACTTGGTATATGTCAAAGTTAGTAGTCTCGAGATTCATCTTCAAAACCCTGTGCACTGCTTCTCTAAGCGATTCCAAATTATGGTCAGCAGTAAGCAACCGCACACCCAACTCAACGTCGCTGACATACTCAACGCCGTTTCACTCAGCGTTAGCATGCACAAGAATGATTGGAAACAGGGCCATCCCACTACACAAATAGATCACATAAACCGAAAAAATGTCAGAGAATATAAAGTTTAAATACCAACAGGGAAAGAAGATACACTAAACTTATCAACAAATCCAAATCTCGTTCTTCAAATGGTTAAACTAGTTTAAAAAATTGTGCTGGATTGCAAAAGATCTGTGTTAATTGGTGTAAGTATAAAGCAAAAAAAGGAAAATTTTTTATAATGGAACATGGCACTACATAACTCAAATGTTTTACACAACATTGAATATTTTTATAAACTATTAACATAAACTGATGCGCTAGTGCCTTAGCAAACATTTGATTGTATAGTTCTAGGGAAAAGGTGGCATAATTGGTTTAGAGAAACAAGGTGTAAATGAATGTCTACTGTGAACTCTATAATGCAATGCATAAAACCTATTAACTACTTGCAGGCCCTAAAAGAAATACAACCCTACTTGAAGTAGAGAGATTTCAAGTGTGCTTGGAGATGTCTAAGTTCTTCAGGTGAATGCATGCTGCATTTGTTAACAATACGTGTGTTCGAATCCTTTCACAGTCAAAACCACAAAAGAGGCACAAATTGGACATGTAACATCATTTGATGACAACAATTTTCTTTAGCTTTATGAAATTGGTAAATAAATTTGTCCCTGGATATTAAAGTGGGAACATGTTTGAAAATCCCATGAAGAACCAGACTCAAACTTCCTTCAAAAGGGGATACTGCCACGTTCTGATCCAATTATGCCCAATGTTTTTACAAACTGTTAACAGAATTTGAATGTTAAAGGTTGAATTGATTCTATATGAAAAACTCCAACTGCAACAGTTTTATACTTCTACTAATATTTCTTTCATAAATTATGACCCAAATTCACTACTCTTCTTCTCTCAAACGACCCATTCTAGAACATGTTAAACTAATTTTTTCGTTAAAAATATGCATCAATTACCTCCACAGATAATGAATAGAGCTGAAGTTCAATTACACTTATAAAAAATTCAGTATACATTATAATGGTAAAAATTAAGAACTTGCAATAGAAAAGTTAGGGCTTTAACTCGATCCATCCCACACATTGGAAATTTAATGAATGCGATGAACAAATGCATATCCATTTGAAGAATTTAAACTCAAGTAATACGGATGAATTAAAGGATGAATGATTATTGGGAGGTAGATATGGAACTATGTAATAACTAATTGTGGGTTCAACGGCAGCGTAGAGGAATAGCCGCTGGAGGTTGTCGGAAACTTGCGAAGATTGGGGAATTGGGGTTTGTGGAGCAGTACAAACCTATAGTTTCCGGCGCGGGCAAACAGAATTACTTGTTATTGCAACTATCGAAACATTGATGAGATCGAGCAAAAAGGGACAAATGCAGGACATAACTGGGGGAGGTGGGGTGCACGCTCAGACCAAATGTGGGCCAGGAAAAGATGAAGGTCTACTAATGGAGCAGTGTAAAGAGATGGGGCGTGCGATTGAAGGAGGCGGAGATGGACGTGTGGGATGAAGCAGAATGAGATGCTGAAGAAAGAAGCAGGTCATGTGGGTTGAACCAGAAGGAGAGGCCGGAGAAGGGAGATGGTCGTGCAGGTGGAAGCAGAAAGAAAGGGCAGGCCGGAGAAGGGAGATGGGCGTGCGGGTTAGAGCGAAGGGGAGATGCTCGTGTGGTTGAGCTGAAAGAAGCTGGAGGAGGGAGCAGGTAATGTGTGTTGTAGAGTGGGGTAGGTGATAGATGTATTTTGCGCACTCCAATTTAATCCTCAAGTATAAGGATGTCAATTGTAGCGACAAGTACACAAGTTAAATTTTTGATCCCACTGAGATAGTTAATTATTTATTTATTCTAAATTACTCCCTCCGTCCACTGTCAATCTATCCATTTTACCATTTTGGGCCGTCCATCCTAAATCTATCCATTTTCCTTTTTGGATTATGGGACCCACACCCTCCATAATACAAATAAAATATAGGACCCATACCCTCCACTAATACAACTACTTACTACACATAAAATAATAATACTCCTTAATTCACGTGCAAAAAGCAAATGAATATATTGAGGATGGATGAGCGGAGTACTATTTAATAAGAATTAAGTAACCGATTTTTCAAGAGTTTTGTGAATTAATTATCTAATTACGGAAATATTAAATAACTGAATTATTAAAGGCAGTAAAAATAAATCAAGCTCTAATCAAGAGACAAGCAACAATTTTAAGGTATCAGGTATAGACCAATTAATTTGGATTCCTAAACTTTCAATTGCTCATTCATGCAGTATCAATGAAAATACACCAATTAAACCTGTTAACCCGCCAGATATGATCCGATTTTAAGCTAACAGTATATTCTGATTTATTTCCTAAGGTGTGTGAATATTACTAAACCTCATTCCTAGATACCAATCAAAGCAAACAACAATACCTCCGGATGGTTAGTTCAACTAACAAGATATTCTCTGAAATTACTATAAGGTTTTATTCACTTCCTACTTGAATGTCTAATTGCATTATTCCACTAAACAATTCAAGTATCTGATTTACCCGTTCATGGAATTAAAGTGTTTATAGTGGAACCACTTCAATCACTAATAGATAGACAATACCAATCATGAACGCACACAAGCTAACATAATAAATCAAGCATTATAACAGATGTCATGAAAATATTATGAAAACGTTACGAAGCAGATAAGCAAGTCTGAATAAATTAAGTAAAATCAGAATATCAACTGCACAAAATCCTAATTTTGGTCTAGGTCTCTAAATCAATTCAATCTAACCATCAAACCCTAAACTGTATAAGAAATTAGCCCATGAGGTTACAAACAACACTCATGGCTATGCAATTGATACCAAAAATCAAGATAAAAGGAAAGAAAAGATTACAAATACGAAACCCTAGCGTAAGCGTAGTCCCACGTTCCTTCTCCATCTCTCCGATCGTCTGATCTCCCTCAATTAGCACTTGGAACCCACTTGAAGATGAATAGGTGATGGAAACTGGTGTAAAACTGATGTGTTCTGAAATTTTGGAGTGAATTCACGTTGAGAATGAGTGGGTTCCCCTCAATTGTGTGTTGATTCCCCCTTTTATACCTTGGGCTGTTCTTCAGAATTTTTCGCGTCAAAATTGGTCCAAAACACAATCTGGAAGCCATAAATACACTGCTGTAATGAACAGGCTACAACTGGGCCAAAGAATCGCCCGCTCGGTACCCAGCTCGGTCTGAGCTGGGTATTGGATGCTGCCGAGTGGCAACCCAGTTGTATCAGGACAACTTGCCACGTCACGTAGGATCCTCCGGCACCCACCACAGCTGAAATTGGCTGCCCAGCCACACCAGCTCGCCCTGAGCTTTTAGCCGAGCGGCTCTCGAGCTGCAGACTGTATTGCGCGATCTCACCGTTTCGAGCATAACTTCCTCATACGGACTCCGATTTGAGTAATTTTTACGCCAAAATGATTCTCTCTTCTGTGGCTTTCCAAAGATATATCACATGATTAATTTGAAATTCTACACAAATACAGAAAAATTATTCAATGTGGACGTGTCTTTTTCAGCATTCCTTCACACTTTCACTCTTCATTCCAACTTTGAACTTTTGATCCTATTTTATCCTTTAAAACTCAACAAAACACCTTAGTAGAATCTTAATTATGCAAGATATGAAAACCACGCAATTTTACACAAAATCATGGCCACATTCTACAAAAACGGTATAATGTGAGACCTAAAAAATGTGAAATTCCACTCTCAACAGTAGAGTGGGGGGAGGGGGGGAAGGGGGTCTACTACCCCCCTGGTAAATTTCATAAAAGACATTTAGGGACTCTTTTGTTCAAAATTTTGGTAAATGGTAAAATTGATAAGTATTTAATGAAAATGTTGGTATTAAAAGTGTACAAGTAAAAATGGGTACTTTTCACTATTGGCACAATATTAAATATGAAAATTTAATTTAATATATTATTTTAACAGTTACATTAAACTAATATTATCATTGTTGTTCATTTTATAAATTATTCATGCATAAAATGGTTCAATACATAATTATTACTTTACCTTAATTGAGTATAACATTTTACTAATTAAAAATGTTATCACTTTCTATTCTTCATATGAATTGTTCGAAATAATTTCGTTGAACGAATCTTAACTCCTTGAACCCAAAGTATTTGTTCCCTCCTTCTTCAGGCATAAAAATCTTTTTTGATGGCGCAATCTTTCTTCACCACTGCAAAGCCACTGTTGGAATATATATTGAGGCTGATAATGGTTCTTCATTCATGGTTTTGCCAAAGTGTTCCATGGTATTACATGTTCTGAAACTGCTGAATTTTAGGACTTCGGGAAGCTCTCTTTCTTGTTAGGAATCTAAAATATCAAGGATTTTTCGCTTATTGGAGATGTCACTTTTGTTATATTTGCAGCGAAGTTGGATATCGATTGCCCATCTACATGTATTCAAATTCTAAAAGATATTAGTACTCTTCTTCGAGCATCAACATGCATTAATGGAGTTTTTTTGGCATCCCCGTTCCCATAATTATGTTGTTTATGCCCTACCATCCTATGTTAAATGTAATGTTTCGATTCAAATACATTGGTCCTGTATACCGGACTTTCTTTGTCTATGCTAGTTGTTTTCCAGTGATATTAATGAAGTTTGTTTGTTTGTTTTAAAAAAAAAAACAAGTATCACTTTTTATCTTAAATGTTATCACTTTTTATTCTTCCTACGAATCTTGAAATATTCAATGGACGGATATCACCTATACTTAATTAGGTATTATTTTTTATTAGAAATATTATCACTTTTTATTAGTCCTATAAATTGTTGATGAAATAATTTAATTGAACTATTATCACTTTTTTTATGATGATTAGTTACATATCCTTTTTTATTAAGAATGTTATCACTTTTATTTGTCATATGAATTGTTCATAAAATAATTTAATGGAATGGACATCACTTTTTTTAATCACTTTTTTTATTAAAAACGTTATCATTTTTTATTCGTTTAACGAATTTTGAAATAATTCAAATGGACAGATACCATTCTTACTTGTTTATATATCACTTTTTATTATAAATTTTATCACTTTTATATTACATATGATTTATTTTTGAAATAATTTAATTAGATAAATATCAATTTATCTTGATTAAATATCACTTTTTATGAAAAATATTATTCCTTTTTATTCGATTTGAAATAATTCGGGCAGATATTGCTTTTATTTGATTACACATCACTTTTCATTAAAAATGTCATTATATCTCAATAAAAATAACAAGTTTTAATAATTATTTAATTTTAAAAAAAACTATGTGAAAATTCAAAATTAAATATAAAAAATACAAAAAAGAAAGCCATTACAAGGGCTTGATCCTTGACGCCGAGACCTTCACGGGGTGAGAGCTACTAATGGTGCCAAAGAACTATAGATCAGCGTATCAATTTATCGTCAATTTAATATATATATATATATATATATATATATATATATATATATATATATATATATATATATATATATACATATATATATTAAAAGAGCAATTTAATTGGATCAAAAGAGATTTGTTTCATGGAATGAGATCCATAAGACGATCCCGCACAAGTCTTTGCCTAATTGTTTTATGTGTCTCATCTGCCAAAAAAAGTAATGTATACAATATATTGAAACGAACCAAAATGACAAAACACGTATCCCTCTTCTTTGCTTTCTATTCCCCTCATATATGACATCTGAAATTGTTCCTCTTGCCACCCTCATCCACATACTTACGATCAAATGGATTGCCTTAAATTATCTTTTATGGCGTAACCAAATCTCAATTTTTTTTGATCCGATGGACTTTTGTCGTTGGTTGATAGGGACTGAGAAAGAACCTGGCTAGAAAATCACCAATACTGACAGTACTATCTCTCATAATCCCAACTATGCAACTTGGGAAAAACGTCAAGACAGAGCCTTGAGTCTTCTTCTTTCCTTACTGACTGAATAAGCTATGACTGCAATTCTGGGACTTACCATGGTTCGCAATATCTTGTGTGCGTTAGAATAGGCATTTTGCCTCTTAATTGAGTCTTGCGCACATCAGTTTCGAGTCAAATTAAAATTTTTGAAGCAATTTTTCTTCTATCCCAGACTATAACTAAAACTTTCTGGGTCTCTATCATCAATTAGCGGCTATTGGTGCTGATATTCCTGAACCTGACAAGCTTTGTTGGTTTTTTAGAGGACTCGAGTTTCGCAATTTTATCGAAGTCCAAATGGCCATCACTCTTATGCATTCTTTCAACGATGTCATATCCTAAGCTAAGGATCATGAATTGATAAATCAGCAATTTGATGCCTCTGATACGCACTCCAACAGGCAACCTTCTTCACCAAATCGCTCTACCAATTGAGGGAATTCCGATCGCCAGTCTTCATGCGTTGTAAACCACGGCGGTCATTTTGATTACTCTAATAAGACGTAGTTCACACTAAGGTATCAAATTTGCGATGGTCCTCACTATGCTCACGGCTGTACCAAACGGTACAAGAATAACCCATTTTCTGCTCTGCAGGCTGCCAACCTTGCCAAAGCATTTAGCAGTCAGTGTCATATCTCCCCGACATTGGAGTCTAATTGTTATGTTGATATCGGTGCGTCTGCTCGTATAACGTCGTCAACTGCCAACATGGATCACTTTGAGCCTTATAATGGTACTAGATGTACTGTCACCATTGGAAACGGTGAAAATCTCCATATCTCTCATCTTGGTTCTCTTCATTTAATAATCTGTCATTGCTCAAAGTATTAGATATTCCACATATAACTAAAAACCTCTTATCTATTAGCTAGCTTACCCGTAATCTTTCAGTGGATGTCTTGTTTACTAATAATTATTTTGTTGTTTAGAATTGCAAGACAATGACAATTTTCGCCAATGCCCATTGTAAAGATGGTGTTTACATACTGTATCGCAGTTCTTCTACCTTTATTGCTGCTTTATATTCCAAGAATTTACATTCCACTTTTGAACTTCGGCATTTTCACCTTGGACGTACATGTGTCCTTTTTACTATAAAACTTTTAAATAAATTAGGACATTTATCTTTGACTTCTAGCTTTTGCCTACTAAATCATCTATTTTCAGGTCTTGTGAATGTTGAGAGTGGAATTACACGCATTTTATGTGTGCACATTACACCACTTAGGAAAGTCATTGTTTTTTCATGGAATTGTGTATTTTGAGTATTTGCACAATTTTAAGGCTATTAAGGTGTTTTTGTGAGTTTTGAAGACCTAAAATAGGGGAAAACAGATTAGAGTCGAAAACAACATGAAACAGAGTTGGAGGGGCGCAGTTCGGGAAAGCCATCCAAGGGTGACTCAGCGGCAACTCGAGTTGAGTTGGGGTCCATGAGGTCAAGCACGACGTGGGAAAGCCATCCAAGGGTGACTCAGCGGCAACTCGACATCCTCAAACCTAGCTCTAGCTGAGCTAGTTGCCGAGCTGCATATTTCTTGACCCATTCGTGGCCTGTTTGATTCAGAAACGTGTTTTACACTACCGACACGTGTTTTACCTATTTTTCTGACGTGAAAAGGCCCTAAGAAGCAATCCAAGATATAAAAGGGAATCGCAACACACAAGAGAGATAAGAACACCACGTATCAATTCACGCCTCTAATATCAGATTTTCACCTCTTCCACATTCATCCCATCATCCGTCCACACTGAAGGAGTTTTAAGTGCAAGTTAAGAGAGATCAGGCAATCGGAGAGAAGAAGAAGGAATACAGACTACAACATAAATGACTTTATGTAATACGTAAGAAATATTATCAAATAGCTTAATAGTATTATTATAGACGATATGTAATACTTTTAGGGGTGTTGTTGCTCATGTTACCTATTGTCTTATGTAACACTTTTTTTAATATTGTAACACTTAATAAAAATATTACATTTACTTTGATAACCCTTTATAAAAGTTACAACAAAATGTTTATGTAACACTTTTTATAAAATTAAAAAAATAAAATTGCATTTGCTTGGATTTGAACCCATGACCTATGAGTTATAATGTGTTTCATCTACCAACTTAACTAATCCATTAATTTTAATAAATATTAAATATTTATTCTATTATATATGTCAAATTCTTTTTTTTTTCCTTTTCAAATAAAATTTTGTATTTAAATATTTTAACCTTTAACATAAAATGTTAATAAATATAATTTCAAATATTTTTTTGTAAATAATATTTTTTAATTATATAGTTCAATTTTAAATAATATATATTAAAATAAAATATATTATATGTAATGAATTATATATTTTTTGTATTATATAATTACATTAAACTAATTTATTCAATTTTTTTAAAAAAATAATAAAAAATATGTATGTGTGTGTGTGTATATATATATATATATATATATATATATATATATATATATATATATATATAATTATTTTCATCTTATAAATATGGAGCATTAAAAATATTTTAAAATATTACGTAAACAATTTATTTATGTAGAAGTGTCACTTAAAATTATACTTATGTATAAGTGTTATATTATAGTGTTACATTTGTAAAAGTGTTACATAAAATGTGTTATGTATATAAGTGTTATATGCATGTGTTACATATTAAAATGTGTTACATATATGTGTTACTTATATAAAAAGTGATACAAAAATGTTACATATCATAATAATTTAAAAAGTGCTACCATTTTGAGTTATATAAATTTAAAGTGTTACTATGAAGTGTTATTTAATATTACTTATGTTGTAGTGAAGCTAAGGTTTCGTGTTTCTCATCTTTACTTTTTCTTTTTCGTGATTGTTGGTATGAATTCTATAGCCATGAGTGTTTCTTGTAACCTCATGGGCTAATTTCCTTTACAGTTTTAAGGTTTGAATGATCAACTTAGTTGATTTGTAGACCTAGACCAATTTTGTGAATTCATGCAGTTGATATTCTGATTTTACTTGATTTATTCAGACTTTGCTTTTCTGTTTTGTAACGTTTTCATAATAAATTTATATCATTGCCCGTGATGCTTGGTTTACTATGTTAGCTTGTGTGCGTTCTTGAATTGTATTGTCTATCTGTTAGGAATTAAAGTAGTTTGTCCGTGAACATATTAATTCTAAGAACTGGTAAATCAGATACGTGAACTATTTAGTGGAACAATGCAATTAGACATTCAAGTAGGAAGTGAATAAAGCCTTATAGTACTTCAGAGAATATCTAGTTAGTCAAACTGGCCATCCGGAGGTTTTTGAAGTTTCCACTGTTAGTATCTAGGAAGGGGGCTTAGTAATATTCACACACCTTAAGAATTAAATCAGAAAATACTGTTAGCTTAAAATCAAATCATATCTGGTGGGATAACAGGGATAAGTGGTGTATTTTCAGATACTGCATGAATAATCGGTTGGAAGTCTAAGAATTTAAATTAATTGGTCTATACTTTATACCTTACAACTGTTGTTAATCTCTTGATTTAATCTTAAATTAATCTTCTTTACTTTTATTTATTAAGTTATTTAATATTTTAGTCTTTAGATAATTAAATTCACAATCTAAAAGTTGGTTACTAATTCGGATTAGTTTAGTAATTATAAGAAATAAATAATTAACTGTCATTTTTTGGTTCGATAATAAAACTTGGTTACTTGCCACTACAATTGATATTCTTCACACTTGAGGATTTAATTGAAGTGTGTAGAAAACGCTCAACAATGAACTCACAAAAAGAAAAAATTTTCCCTTTATGTTAAATGATAAACGTGCTTCTAGTGTGTTGGAAATAATTCATTGTGATCTTTGGGGTCCTGCTCCTGTTGCTTCAATTGGAGGATTTAAGTATTATGCATTATTTGTGGATGACTATTCTCGATTTTCTTGGATATATCCTATGGTTGTCAAATATGATTTTTATGACTTTCTTCTTCGTTTTTATGCTTTTGTCACTAATCAATTTGCACTCCCATTAAAATCTTTCAATGTGATGGTAGCATTGAGTTTACTAGTCATAAAGTTCAAAATTTCTTGGCCTCTAAGGGTGTTTTGCAACATTTTTCTTTTCTATATATTCCATAGCATAATGGGCATGCTGGACAAAAACATCGCCATGTTACTGAAACTGGTTTATCTATTCTTTTTCATGCTCATGCTCCTCTTAAATATTGGTTTGATGCATTTTGCACTACTGTTTATGTGATTAATTGTTTACCTACACCCCTTTTGGATAACAAGTCTCCATTTGAAATTTTATTAAAATCTGTGCCTAATTATGGGTCTTTTAAGGTGTTTGGATGTCGTGTTTTTTAATATGTGAGTAATTATGCTCCACACAAGTTAACACCACATAGTTAACCTTGCATTTTTCTTGGATACAATAGTCTCCATAAAAGGTTTCGATGTTTTAATCCTGTTCACCGAAAAACTTATATAACTAGACATGCTCAATTCGATGAGCATACTTTCCCTTTTTCCACCCCTCATGCTTCCTCCTCTCCTGATAAGCTTGACTATTCATAGTTTTTTTATACATAAGATGTCGTGTCCCCCTCCTTTCATACATGCAATCATTTATCCTCGACAAAGTCATCCAAGCATTGTTCGTGGTCTCCCAGCACATGCTTTTTATGCCCACATGATACTACAATAACTCCTCGAGATGGTCCACATGTTCAAACTCACATTCCACCCACTAATGTCATCCATGATGCCGCTATTGAATCTCCAGTTCCTGTCCCAGTCGTGCCTCCGGCTCCAATTCATCCCATGCAAACTTGCTCCAAATTGGGCATTTTTAAACCTCGTTATTATGTTGATTAAGCGTCCACAACTTTACTAACTTCTCTTTCTCTTTCTACAGAAACCAAGGGTTTCAAAGTGCAGCAAAGTCTCCTCACTGGATGGCTGTCATGCACGAAGAGAAAAATGCCATGTACTTCAACAAGACGTGGGATTTAGTACCTTTTTCAAATGATGAAAATATTATTGGTTCCAAATGGGGTTTTTGTATAAAATACAATTCTGATGGCACCATCGAAAGGTATAAAGCACGTCTTGTAGCTCAGGGCTTCACGCAAAATTCTGGCTTCGATTTTCAGCATACCTTTAGCATAGTCATGCGTGCTGCCACAGTCCGTGTTTTTCTAGCCTTAGTTGTCCATCACCAATGGCCCATACACCAATTGGACGTAAAAATGCATTCCTTCACGGCATTCTTGATAAACCAGTCTTTATGGCTCAATCTCCTGGCTTTGTGGATCCTTGATATCCTAACCATGTCTGCAAACTTAAAAAGGTCATATATGGGCTTCATCAAGCTCCACGTGCATGGTGTGATTGTTTTAGCCTTTTTCTAATTTCTCTTGGGTTTACTCGAAGTCGTTCTGACACTTACTTATTTTATTTTCATCATACTAACTATTGTATCTTCTTGCTTTTATATGTTGATGACATTATTGTTATAGGAAGTAATCCTTCAATGCTTCAACATTTTATCCAACGCATGAACAAAGAGTTTTCCATCAAAGATCTAGGGAAATTAAATTATTTCCTTGGGCTTGAAATTTCACACACGTCTTCGTGTCTCTTTTTGGGACAATCAAAGTATGCCCACGACATCTTGACTCAAGCTAAATTAAACCAGTTTTCACTTCATTACCTGTATGGGAGACATTAGTCAGCACTTGGGATGCCTACAAAGACCCCACTTTGTTCCGCTCTCTAGTGGGTGCCCTACAATTAATATCTCACAATCACATGACCCGCTATCTCCTATGCGGTCAACCATGTGAGCCAGTTCCTGCAAAATCTACTAGTGATCATTTCTCAGTTGTTAAGCGTATTCTATGCTACGTAAAGGACACCCTACACTATGGTCTTACTTTTCAACGCTTTCCGACTATTGAAAATAGTTGTATATTCTGATGCTGATTAGGCTCGATGGATTGAAACGTGACGTTCTACATATGGCTACTCCATTTTTTTGGGAGGTTGTTTAGTGTCTTTGAGTGCCAAGAAGCAACCCACAGTGGATCGTTCTAATTGCGAGTCCGAATATCAAGGCCTTGCCAATGTTGCCTAAGAAGTTGTTTGACTATCCCAATTATCGCATGAATTTTCGCATGAATTTCATGTGTCGCCCTGCACACGACCTGTTCTTCTTTGTGACAACAAGAGTACTGCTCTTTTCCTGAGCCAAAATTCCACTGCACATAAACGAGCTAAGCACGTTGACATAGATTGTAATTTTTTTCGAGAGCTTGTGTCCAATCGACGTCTGGACACTAAATTCGTTCCCTTCGAACTTCAGCTAGCTGATATATTTACTAAAGGACTTGCTCACACAATCTTCAAAGTTTTACGATTCAAGCTCATTGTATGCCAAATCCCCACTGTGCTTGTGGGGGGTAATAGCGGAATGTTGACTAATTATAGATTTTCAAATATTTTGTAAATATTCTATTGTAATCTTCTTGATTACTTTCCTTATACATTGTATAATTTATTGTGTTCTCTCCGCACACGTGTCACTCATCTAACACGTGTAACAGGAGATGTAACACCAAAATGTAACAGGACATCCAACGTCGTTCTCTCCTATATATAGTGGAAATTATTTTTCACCAAATTCACGGTGAACCAAATCATTTCTTACTGTGTCAATTAAATTATCCGATGTGAATCACTATTATACAATGAGTTTTATAAGATTCGATAAAAAAAAATCACACTCACACATACACAACGTGAACGTGGTGATGACGAAATATGTGATGCTATGGTTGAGTAAGATTGCATTCACAGGATGCCACGCTGTACCAAAACATGGATCTACTATTATTTCTACTTTTTCTTTCCAAATAATTTTTTACTAATAATAATGTGGTGGGGGTGGGTTGGGGGTGTACTGTAGCTTCTAGCTTTGTGTTATGGTCACACTATCTCCACCTTGTGCAATCGCAGGCTTTTGTAGTTCATCTGTAGTTTTCGAAAACCCAATGGTGGGCCTTCAGACACACAATATGTCATCATTTTTGTGGAGAAAACCAAACAAAGTTGGTAACTTATTTACTGCCCTTATTTCCTACTATATATAGGTGGGTACGGGGGACTTGGAGTTACTCGACAAAAAGTTTTTTATAACTTCATTCCACACCAACATATGCATACATAATTTTCTGTATCTATTTATCTATCTATCTTGAGTTTGGTGTGTCATCGACAATGGGCAGACAACCCTGCTGTGATAAACTCGGGGTGAAGAAGGGCCCTTGGACGGCGGAGGAGGACAAGAAACTCATCAACTTTATCCTCACCAACGGCCAATGCTGCTGGCGGGCCGTCCCCAAACTGGCCGGCCTCCGACGCTGTGGGAAGAGCTGTCGCCTCCGCTGGACCAATTATCTTCGCCCCGACTTGAAGAGGGGCCTTCTTAATGACGCGGAGGAGCAATTAGTTATCGACCTACATGCGCGACTCGGAAATAGGTACGTTATTATGAGTAAGTTTTGTGTGAGACTGTTTTCGGGTTTTTTTATTTATCAGTTTGTTCAAAATTTTTGGTTGAGGTTGCACGCGTGAATTAATTCTTGTAAAATTTTACGTCTCACATATTAGTAAACATAATTACTAAGAGCAAATAAATTTAGAAATTGATATATTTATTTTATTGTGGAGAACAAGTGTACTTTTAAGTCTTTATGTTGCATAATCATGATGGCTATTCAAAAGCTTTTTGATTAATGGTTTAAATAATGATGGTATCCTTTTTTCTTTCTTGATAACATTTTACCCACTTAATATTTTTTAATTATACAAAAGATATATAGCTTCTCCATGAAGTTCTTCTCTTATTTTGAATTTTCTTATCATGTTATCAATTTGATGTCTATTTATTTTCAATTAAACTATCAATTCATTAATTAAACCTGTTTCACATTAGGATTCTCATATCGGAAATGACACACCGGTCCATATTCGTTCATTATCTTATATATCACGCGTTATATGATTTACACATAAGAGTGGAAAGAAATTCAATCATTATCCCTAAGAAATAGTTAGGGGCGGATCTAGGAAAAATAATTTGGGGGTACGGCGTGTAATTATAAAAATATTACTCCCTCAGTCCATCCTCAATATATCCATTTGGTTTTTGAACGTGGATTAAAGAGTATTATTATTTTATGTGTAGTAGGTAGTTGTATTAGTGATGGGTGTGGGTCCCACAGTCCAAAAAGGGAGATAGATAGATTAAGGATGGACGACCCAAAATGATAAAATTGATAGATTGACATTGGATGGAGGAAGTACTATTTATTTAATAAAATGAAAAAATTACAATTATTATTGTTACCGTCTAATTTTTTTTAATGATGAAGCAATTTAAGATATTATTGCCATGAATTTATAACAAATTGAATTTAAATTTATGTTGCAATTAATTATTTAGGTAACAAACAAATGAAGAAAATTAAGTACAAAATAATAATAAAAAATATATAAAGAAAATGATTAAAATAAATGAATAAAAACATAAATTAAATTATAAAAATAATAAATAAAAGGACAAAAATATAAATGGAATTAATAGGACTCGAACATGTGACCATATCTGCCTAAAAGACGGCCTCATAACCACTAAACCATTATAATATATATATCATTACATATTATATATATAGAACTTATTTTTCATTTTAGGGCTCTTACGTGTCATTCATCCAACGGTGTTGCACAGGAGAATATGGAGAATCTAACCGTCCAACATACCAATATACACATCCTTATTAATAATATTACTTTAGTTAAAATACAGACAATGAAGATGGATTAATAAACAAATATATGGAGTATTATAATTTATATATAAAGGAAATCATGTTGATGTTGTGTAGAATGATAAAATAAAGAAGTAAGTGTGAGACCGCTGTTTCCCTTTTTCTTTTTTAATGTTATCATTAAAAATGTTTTCTTTCATGTATTACTCTTTATTATAAATATTATATTTTTTATCTGTTGACTCACATAACATATTACTATATGAGATAATCTAATAAGTTTTTGAAAAAAAAAATCATAAAAAGAATATATATCCAAGGGTAACCAAGCATTTGTATTACAAATTATATTATGCAGGTGGTCAAAAATTGCAGCAAGATTGCCTGGAAGGACAGACAATGAGATAAAGAATCATTGGAACACACACATTAAGAAGAAGCTTCTGAAAATGGGGATTGATCCAGTTACACACCAACCCCTTCACAAGGAAACAGATCATGACCAAAACTCCAAACCTGATACTGATACTGCATCACAACATGACTTTCCAGATTCAGACAAGCTGGACCATGATCATCATCAGATGGATGCAGGGGCAACCAATCTCCCCGTCTACTCTCCAACAGATCAAAACAGCTCCTCAGAGTCTAATTTGTTCAAAAACGACCCCTTGATCAGCTGTCTATTCCGGGATGATCCTCCCCAACTCGAGTTTCCATGGGAGTTTCAAGCTTCCCAAGAGAACAATCTCAACAGCTTCTGTGCCTCGTCGTGGGACGAGAACTGCCAGTGGCTATTGGATTGTCAAGATTTCGGCGTTCTTGACTTCGGTTTAGATATGGAGATCTTAAGTGATCATTTACACCTGTGAATATTATGATCATAATTTATACCTAGAAACAGAACAGATCAAGGATATGTGGGAAAGCAAGTAATATATCCATGTTAATTACTATTAAGATTCTCTATAGTCCTGTTTTACGCACTTGAAATACGAGATGAAACACCGTAAGGAAATCGAGTCGTAAGTATCATGCATGGTGCTTCTAGCTAGAGTTATTAGGTTGAATTTTGTATATGTTGATCAGTTGATGGGGGTTGGTTTAATTTGGATGTGAAACCTTAATTTCTTGTTAAAAGGTTTCATGCCAACCAAAAATTTCTTTTTTAATGTTACAATCATGTAGAAAAGTTGTTATTCTATAGCACAATGTAAGTATGGTCCTTTTATATTTGTACTTATTATATTATTATATGCATATTTTATTACCAAAAAATAGGCGTTTAGCACTATAATCATGGATCAAAATATTACTGTTAGGCATGGTATTAGAGTCATGGTCAAATGAAGATAAAAGTTAACCCCGCCCGCATGTAAGGGAGCTGGTTAGAGTGATTTAATTAAGTATTAAATGACTTTCTTCCCTATCAACTTAAACTTTTAAGTAAGGTAACCATGCAAGTATATATCAATGTACTATCAACTTGAATTCCTATTTCACATTTTGTGTCTATCACTATTTTATATAGTGGAAAACTATACTTTATAAATTATTACTCCCTCCGTCCGCCACAAAGGTGGACATTTGCTTTTTGTACGTGAATTAAGAAATATTATTATTTAAGGTATAGTTGGTAGTTGTATTAGTGGGGTGTATGGGTCCCACAAATTTATTGTATTAGTGATGTGTGGGTCTCATGTGTTTAAAAAGGGAAATGTGGACCTTTGTGCGGACGCCCAAAATGGCAAAATGTGGACCTTTCGGGCGGACAGATGGAGTATTATTTAGGAAAAATATCAAAATTGATCATTAAAGTATAATCGATTTCAATTTTAGTCATTTTATAATTAATTATAGTTTTCAATTTTGATCATTTTTATTTGCTATTTTTTGTTCTTTTTATCCAAATATGGTCATTTTATAATATTTAGTCCCCTTTTTTGTCCAAATTTTGAATCATAATTAGATGAATTCGGATATAAAGGACGAAACTTAGACAAAAAAAAATTGAATATCAGCCATATTTAAAGTACTAATTTTAATATTTTCTCTGATTATTAAATTCTCAGGACACTTAGCAAGTTAGCATTAATCTATAAAATAATTATAACACGTGCACTTAAAAATTAGTGAAACATTAATAAAACATATAGTTGGAGGTTGGAACAGAGGATTGATCTCACTGAGTGTTTTGAAACTATGTACATAAGTGATATGTCCTAAGTTCTACATCAAAGCAAATAATGTTTGAGTTAGTTTTGTTGGGATCTGTACTCTTATCATTCTTTCTTAATTTTCCTTGGACCTTAGTTGATCAATGGGGTTATAATTGGACAGGGTAGATGCCCTTTCAAATCGATTAAGACAGTTTTTGGTACTTTGTGATGGTGTACAGTTAGTTCGGTTGTTAAACAATATCAGTTCAAATTAAATGTGATTACCTAACTCAGCCATATGCGATTACCTCACTTTTTTTTTTTTTAATAGTTGATGACTTTTTTTATCCCACAATAGACATTGTTATGAGACATAAGAATTTATATAATTAAGTAAAATTTCAACTTTCAAGTTCGAGTAGTAATGAGTTGAGTTGAGCTCGCTTGAGCCTTATCAAGTCAAGCCAAGTTGAGCTTCGAGTAGCTTGTTTATTTTAACAATTCTAGAAGAAGCAAAGTTTGACATTAAAAAGCTCATTGATATTATCAGATTTTGCATTGTGGAAAGCAGGCATGAGGGTTATACTGGTTTAACAAGGATTGGAGCATCATATGAAGAAGAAGACCCCTCATCTTTGCTGGAGTTTCCATGGTTGAACCAATCTAATCGGTTATGTAATTTTTTTACATTTTTTGTTTTTATAATATTATCTTTCTCTTTTTGTATATTTTAGAACATAATATTTAAATTTGGATTAAATTATGGATTATGGTATTAATGAACATATTATAAACTATGTATAAAATACGAATCGTAAATTATAAATTTTTTTTAACTTTTAAAAATAATTTTGGTGGTTACATATATTTTTGATAAATAATAATTATATAAAATATAATTTTAAATATATAAAATTTAATTTTCCAATTTGAACTGGTTCAATTAATTGAACGTCGAATGATTACCTTTATCGATTTGATCACCGAATTTACTCCCTCCATTCCATTTAAAGAGAGTCTTTTTTGCATCTTGGTTGTCCCACCTAAAGGGTTCCCTTTCCTTTTTTACACACATAGGATCCACACGCCCCCTCTAATAAAAATATTGGGTCCAAACTCCCACTAAGACCTTCTCCAATGATAAAATAAAAAAGTAGGTTTTTTGGGCGCCACATCAGCGCCACCTCAAAAGCATAAGGCAAAGACTTGTGTGAGACCGTCTCACGTAAGTCCTTACGTGAGACGGCCAGAAAGTGATAACTTTTATGAAGGAAAGTAATACTAAATTAATAAAAAGTGATAATGTTATTTCATGAACAATTTATAGTATAAATAAAAAGTTATAACATTTTTTAGCGAAAGTGATAACTATTTTAAAAAGTAAAAAATAGTCTCACGTAAGACGGTCTTACGCAAGAACAACCTAATAAAAAAACTCTACCTCCAAAACAAAACTCCTCCCCAACAATAAAACCAAAAAGTAGGTTTTTTGGTAGGACCCACCTCAATTTCATTTTATCCTCATTTAATTTATCAACTATATCTATCTAATTTCCAAATAAATTATAAATAATTAAATATTCCAATTATTTAAATTTTATCAAATAAAAAACAATATTATTCAATTTTTTAAATTACATAAAATATAAAAAAAATAAATTAAAAAGACACCCATTAAAATATAAAAGTAAAACTTCTGAAAGCAACAAAGTAAATTTCGATCCGACTAATTTAATATGTAGATAATTATTCTCCGGATTGGGTCCAAACATGCTCAATTAAATCTTGTCGAAGCTAGAGATGTTTCTGCTTATCTCGTAGTTGAAAACCTCTCCTGACGTAGTCATTGAATGATCCAGTTGTTCCTTGACTTATTTGTGGAGGTGGAATGGCCACATTTGGATCGTCGGACCGATCGCTGCATTTTCTTCATTTTCGATTATCATGTTGTGCAATATAATGCAAGTTAACATTATATTCTTCACGTTATTCTTGTACCAAAATGAGTTGGACCGCTAACCATTGCCCAATGAGCTTGAAGCACTCCAAAGGCTCGTTCGACATCCTTCCTAGCAGCCTCTTGCAGTCATTTGAAATGTTACATCTTGGATCTTGAGGACATGGAAAGCTTTTCACAAAAGCAGCCCATTCTGGATAAATTTCATCAGTAAGATAATATCCTTGATTATATTGCTTATTATTGATTGTGAAATTAACAGATGGAGCGTGTCCTTGCAGAGTATCAGTAAATAATGGAGATTGGTTAAGCACATTTATGTCGTTGTTGGATTATGCTACTCCAAAGTAGGCATGCCATATCCATAAATCTGCAGAGGCAACCGCTTCGACCATGATTGTTGGAACGCCATGGTCACCGCGTGTGAATTAACCTTTCCAAGCTGTCGGACAGTTCCTTCATTCCTAATGCATGCAATCAAGGCTCCCCAGCATTCTGGGAAATCCGTGTCTTTCATCGTGCATTTGTTATAACTTTTGACAATTCAGGGCATTAGGCTTTCTCAAGTAGTATCTGCCAAAAAGTTCGATCACACACTGACAAAATTTAAATAGACATTCTACAGTGGTTATTTCGGCAACACGTAGATACTCATCCCAATGGTCTCCAGGTCCACCATATGCCAATTTTTGAATGGCTACCGTGCACTTTTATAGTGGAGAATACCCTTTTTTCCTAGTGTTTAGTGTGAGAATCTGCGTGTTTTAGAGTCCGATTTAGCACCATTTTGTGGTATTTATATATGTATCTGAGCATCTTATGGTTGAATTGCATATATTTGTGTTACAGATGCTTGTGAGGTGTTATTTTGTATTTTTAGGTGGAAAATAGGGGTAAAAGAGTAAAATCAGAAGTCGGGGTCGAAACCGGGTGAAATAAGGATTTGGTGCAGTATGGCACGACTCATACGAGCCACTTGGGCACTCGTGCCAGCCAAAAGCAGCACTCGTGCCGCCACATGCAGCACGAGAGGCCAACGCTGCCCAGCATGTCCTGGAAGAGTATGACTCGTGCCTCACTTTGCACAACTCGTGCCACACTCAAATGGGTGAATTTTTGTAATTTCTTTATATGATTGGAAATCCAAGGAAGAGAGGATCGCGTGAGTGCAAAAATTATCTAAATCGGAGTCCGGATGAAGAAGTTATGAGCAAAATCGTGAGGTCGCGCAGGCAGCCAACGGGTGGCACGACTCGTGCCATGTGTCCAGCCAGCGCCCATGCTGTCGATGCCGTTGAGAAACGCCGCATGCAGGCATCCGGCACAACTCGTGCCATCCTTGGCACGACTCATGCCGATGCCCAGCAAAGTCTAGTCGTCGTTTTTTGTCATTTTCCGACCCATTCATGTTTTTGATGTGAAAAAGCCTACTTTTGAGTCGGAATTCGGGAATTATCAGTACTAAACTATAAAGGGAGTCCTTGGGGTGTTCCAAGTCATAACTCTCCACAACCCTTGATACTTTTTCATATCCTTTCCCTGCCACCATATCGAAATTAAGATTCACCGTCCCATCCACCCATCCCGGAGAGTTCATCAGTGTTGCTTACTTGAGAATGAGAACTAGAAGGTTCAGAATCACGGAGGAAAGAACGGAGAATCACGTCACATCTAGGGTTTTTGTTATTCTTTTGTTCTTTATTTTGAATAATAGACCTATGGGTTTGCTTTCATATCTAACCATGGGTGTTGCTTGTAACTCCATGGACTAGTACTTTTTGGTTAGTTCTAGGTTTTGAAGGTTTAATTGCATTTGACTTGATGACCTAGACTAGGTTTTGGATTTCTGCAGTATACTTATTCCTTTATTAATGCTTTTATTTGAGACTTATATTTTTATCTTATATGATATGTCCTTCAATATTAAATGAATTGGTACATTTGTACACACCCTTGGTATTTTAAATTGCTCAATGAGACGAATCATGGATTCTTTTAATTAGATTTAACAGATAAAGCACTTCTCGAGGACCCAAGGTTGAATATGATACAGTAAGAGATGTCACTACAAACAAAATACTGTAACAAGTCATGCTTCTTATAGAAATACTTAATTGTAGATCCCAATAAGTCATGAGTATTGATTATTCAAATGCAATGCCCATGCTCCAAACAAAATTACATGGAAAAATACAGATCATTAAGCAATGGGCATGACCCATATCTCAAAATTAATGTAGCAAACAAAACAATATTAATGAAGCTACTTAATGAAGTAAAGTACAGTCGTGTCCGAACATGGCGCTCAGGTGTTTTCACGTTTGCATATCCGATGAAATAAAAACATGATCCTTATAGAGAAAATTTATCTGTCTACCAAAATCTTAAATAATTATCTTGATCAGAAAAGGCCATCAATTAATATTTACTTTGGGTCCAAGCGGTATTTAGTTTCTTTTTATCAGTGTCATCTTGATCCATTGAAATTTCATTGGATGAATAGTAATATGTATCTTCCTTTCCAGAGCTAGGAACAGCTGGATTGTTGTCTTGGTTACTCTTTAATTCTGCTACACTGATTGCTTCTTAACGTGTATTTCTTAGATCAATCAAGATTTTCCCAACAGGAGGCGGGCATTTTAACAGTACACATTTAAATTTGGTTTAGTCCAAAACAAGAAAAAGAAAATCACATTGGCATCAAAGGGATCAAATATTGCCTTGTTAGACATGCCATATATATATATATATATTTCAACATATTCCAAATAAGATGCATTACCAGAATTTGTGGGAAAAATATTTTTGGTTTGCATGATATGGAATACCTTTATGAGATCAAAAACTTTCTCTGCAATATATTTTTGCTGAACATTTGCTCTTTTAAGTCCAGTGTTGGTCCTTTTGACTAATTTTCAGCAAGCTGCTGGACAAGTTTCAAAAGCTAGTACCAAGTTAATAATTGAAAAGATTTTATAATTTCTAAGTTTGTTCAAGCAGCACTCAAGGAAAACTAGACATTATTGGAATTGCCAGACGCAACAACAATCAATATTAAATAAAGATAAAGAAAAAATATTTGACAGAAGAAATAAACCTGTTTCAGTGAGGACAAAAAGGCACGTAAATTACCTTCTTTTCCTAGCTTTATATCACTATCTATTATTTCTGCAAGTCTCTGAAAAGAAGAATTCTTTATTAGTACAGAAAGGTTATAGAATCTCAAGAGAGCTGTAATGGTGTAATTCATGATTGTTGTACACACACACAAGTAATCTTTATGCTTCATGTTTGTGGGTTATGAAAGTGACTCTTTGTTCATTTCATTCTATCAAATAAATAATCCAGTAAAATCTCCAGATATTAACAACTTAACCAACTACTAAAAATTTACAAATTCTCACGTTGAAACATATTTTCCTCCCCCCAACCAAAGATTTTCAAAAGTAAATAGCTATAGTCCGTGATGTGAAGGCACTTTATATTCGCAGTTTTAAAAATTTAAGAGGATAAGGACATATCTTCAGAATACATTTTTTAAACAGTGAGAGAGTCCTACAATTTCTCTTCCTTCTCATGATGACTCTAACGATCACACTGGTTCTTATCAGCAAGTGCTTCAGCCTGGAATAGAACACCTTAATTTTAAGATAAAATGCATATAAATTATATATGTATCCAAGGAAATAGCAGAAACACATGTCTCACAAGGAATATTATTTTATGGAACTCAAAATTGTACTTATTAGGCATAGTTAACAGACTACAGTAACAAGCTCTACGAACGCAACAAGACCATAAACGAAAAAAGTTACTGCAAAAGAAAAAGTTAGACCAAGCTCATAATATCATGTTCCAGAAGAAAGTAAGTTAGTTAAGAAATGCAACTTTAGTCCATTGGAGCTAATACAAGGTAGGAAATTCCATAGATCACTTGTAACATCCTCATTGAAATATTTTGTTACAATAGGTTATATTATACTGTTAATCAACCATAAAAAAGGGAGTGAATCTTTACAAGTATACAAAAATTCGAAGTAAATTTGGAACGGTGGGAATTCTAAAAGATTACCTGATATTCTTATCGAAAATATTCCCTTCTTTAATTACTATCAGCAAGATAACACTGAATCAACAATTTCTTCAAAAACCTTAAGGCTCTTCTCTAGGTTCAGAAGAAAAAAAAGAAGTAAATAAGTAAATAAAAAATAAGAGATGTCAAACAGCTTTAAAGAAAGAACAAAAGCATACCTTACGGTTCATCATTAATTTCATAAATCAGATCAATATTTCTGACCAAATTTTGGGGTATTTTTGAGCGGTGGTTATCGTTCACATTTTCAATCATGCGACGATTGTGCTCGAGCAGGGAATCGACATCTTTGAAGCTCTTGGTTAAGGTTTCCCATGACTCCGCGTCAAATAAATTTTTGTCATCTTCATCTTCTATTGTGGTTGCTTCATCGTCGACGACACGGTGGTTGAAGCTTTGATCAGCAGCGATTAGGGCACATGAGGCGTTATCCATGGTGGACGGGAGTAGCAGCATTAGTAGTCAACGAAAGGGGATGGCGCGGTCGATCGACCTGAGAGCGGACGAAGCGAGTTGGCAACGGAGTTCGGTGTTGGTGGTGTCGAGAGATTTTTAGGGTTCATGGAATTTGGGAATTAAGGTTGAAGAACAAAATTTAATTTGCTGATGAATAATGGTCAGAACACCATTTTTAATTGATTCTGAAATCACGATTTAATTGGGCATGACACGTTTTTTTTTTTTTTTTAATAATTTATTTTTGACAAGTCTTTAATTTATATCTAAATGTTTTTCTTTTATTAGTTTAACAAAATTAATTTATATAAAAAATCTAGAAATAAATATTTTAAAAGACATCATGGAATAGACATCGGTGTCTTGTAACCGATGTCTAACAGAGAATAAACATTAGGTAAAATAACATCGGTTTGAAAAAATGATGTCTATCAGCGTCTTTTTTTTAAATTAGAGAATAGACATCAGTTTAAAGACATCGTTTAGTGTAAACCGATGTCTATCTGATCATTTTCAATGAAAACCTATGTCTATTAGCGTACTTTTACGCTAATAGACATTGGTTTTACATAAGACATTGGTTTTTTACTAAAAGATATCACATTTTATGAAGAACTGATGTCTATTCAGTGATGTCTATCACCTTTTTTGGTGTAGTGCTTATTCATGAGTATGTCATTGTCTTATGCATGTTTATAATTATTGCTTGTGTCATAGAAGAAATTATATTTGTCTATCTGTTATGGGTAAAGAAGATCTAACCATATAATCTTTATTCATTAAAATAATTAATATTGGACACTTAATATATCTATTAATTACCATTTTAGAGGGTTTGGTTTCTTAAATTATTAGGTGGGAATTGGGGATTAGTTCTTAAGTACATATAAAAGGAAGTATAGTACTCTAACCTTTAATGGAATTTTGCATGAAGTACCTAGAAAGGAAGTGGGAATTATTCTTCTGCATCTAAGGGTTTAAACCAGGTTTATGTATTAAGTTTACTTTAAAAGAGGGATTTAACATAATTAAATGATTGCTTTTATAAGATCTGCAAGAATTCTAACCAATTGTCTAGTAATTTAGGTTGACCAATTTAAAACAGATTGCCTAGAGCTATCTATTTTCTCTCTTGAACACTTTCATATTTATTTTATTTGCTATTTTAATATTTTTAGTAATTATATTCTGCATATTTAGTTTATCATACTTAGATTAAATAATTATTCTAGAATTATCCATTGGGTTCGATGTTTTTACTTGGTCACAGAACTATAATTGATTCCCTACACTTGGGGACACATGCAAAAAGGTGAACAAGCACCTAGCTGCATCTACCTTCCACCGAAAATACTCATCGTGGGACTCCAGTGCATCAATTATGCGCAAGAACAACCCTCTCGATATACAAAAATGATGATGAAATATCTCGCTTCCGTATATCGGATCTTCAGAGAAGTAGTTGTAGTAGAGTCTTGCGTGCCCCGCTTCACGATTTCGGTCTACATACGTTCTTCGCTTTCCGGCACCGCCACGTAACTCTTGTTTTTTTAAGTACCGACATTATTTCTTTCTCTATCGTGTTATCAAACATGTACTCAAGACAACTATCATTTTTAGAAGAAGAAGAAAACATGTTTGAGAGAAGGAAAGAAATGCAAGGATAAAAAGTTTCTAGGAGTGTATTGTTCTCTGGTAGGAGTTCCAACAATCCGATTACATCCTTTAAATAGATTAGAGCTCCTCAACGGATAGTTTTACAGAGGTTATTTTCTAACAGCTAGTTTCACAACGGCTAGTTTTCAAAATGAAAAGAAATACATTCATGAGTTTTCATACGAAAAGAAATATTTTAACTAACATTACAATGCTGAAAAATACAACGACTATTTCTTCAAATTTACAACCCCCATTCTTTCTTGATTTAATCAACAGTGTTGAGATGGATACATAGTATTGACATTTGATCGTTTGGTTAACGTGAACTGTTAGGGTTCTATACGTTTCTAACATGCAACGGAAGCAAGAAAACCAAGAAACGTATTACCTTTCACCAGGGTATGTTGAAGAAGATGATTCTCGCCGGCAGCCTGCGCAGCATCACGAGAATGGCTATAACTTCTTCATCTGAACTCCGATTGGAATGATCTACATACTCAGACGATTCTCCCTTCAGTGGCTTTCCGTCAGTATAATAAACATTAAATTCGGAGCACTGTATGATTTTATGTGAACTTTGCAATGTGGCGGACAGCAGCAGCAAATAACCTTCCGGTCTTCTGCTATATTAACAAGTCCAATCTCGACGTCGTGTGAGTGACGATCCTCAAGATCTTCTCAATATGTTGTTCCCTCACCCCCTCACATTGTTAGGTGTGTTAATTAGGGTTTATGGATAGTTGAGATGACTTATATATGGGCTACAGCAGGGACCAGGAGGATAAATTGGGTTGCCTCCACTGGGCTTAAGTATCCAAGCTTAGCCCAAATCTTATACTTAAGTCCAATAATAATAATATAGTCCACTAAATTATTATTATTACACTACCTTTCCAATCCCAAAATTACGTTTTGGGCATCTTCTTATTATGAGCCCGTTAGTCTCCTCATGTTTAAGGTATACAATGTCAATTAATTAATTAAGTTACTGACAACTCCATTAATTAATATCTTATCCAAGAGTAGTACCACTCAACCTCATTATCATGCCGGAATAAATTATACATGCAGAGTTTACATGATAATCCTTATGAGCTCCTCAAGGGGACATCATCAACTTATGATGGACACGGATTCCTTCTACAATCAACATTACACCATAGAGACAGCACTATTTCCCAACTCACCGAGTTTGTTGATTTAATTACATGTAAATCTCACCCATTGATGAATCAAAGAAATACATACTGCCCTACGTGTCGAGATTATTGTATAGGGATTAAGAGCATGAACATCCATAATAACTGAGATCAAGTTCTCCTATAACTCAGTATAAGTCGAACGATCTCAAGCGGTCCTAATCAATACACACAAGTGCACTAATATGATTCTATAGCGAAGACAAGCTAATACCAAACCACACTACAACCATCCCGATAAAGAGTCCCCGTCTATCTCGGTTGTGAGTATCTATTTATACTTTATAAGAAAACCGATAATATGATCTTCTGCGTGTTGTCGCACAACATATTATCTACAGTATAAAGTAAGTGGACTATTGCATCGTGCATATAAATAAATTATAAGACGCAATCATTTGATCATATGATTCTCATTTCAAATAAATTGTTATAACATTGTTCATACTAAAGCTAGACTTTTAGTATACAATCCAACAATCTCCCACTTATACTAAAAGATTATGCTGTCATGTCTTCTGCCATACATCTAATTCCCATTCCCATTACACGACCATCAAAAGCTTTCGCCTTGTGGTCCTTGTAAAAGGATTTACTAGGTTATCATCTGATGCAATCTAGGCGACAACAACTTTCCCCTCATCATACGATTTCCGTAACAAGTGGTACTCGCGCTCCATTTGTTTAATTACTTATGGGCTCGTGATTCATTCAAGTTTGCAACTGCACCATTATCATCAAAATAAATTGTGATAACCTTGGGCAAACTTAGAATCACATCGAAGTCCATCATGAAGTTTCTAGAGTCATATAGATACTTTGGCTGCCTCATATGCTCCAATTTATCATCTTCCCATGATGGAGTCCCGAGTCTGAAATATATTTCTATATAACACTCCTCCACATTATGATTATACTTTCTAAAATTAAAAACATAACCTTGAGGTGGATTTACTGCCGTCCTTATCTGATTTGAAAAATCCGAATCTACGTAACCCATAAGAAGCAGTGAACCTGTCCGGTAAGTCTACATATAATTTCTAGTCCTTTTCAGGTACATAAGTATATTTCTTACCACAGTTCAACATTTTTGTTTCGGGTTACCTTTTGATACCCACTGTTCATGCGTTTAGCAAAACAGATATCCATACTCGTGCATAGCATTCCTTAGATTAAGCTTCCTTATTCGCCAAAACATAAGGAACCGTTTCATCACTTTTATCTTCTTTTTGTGTCTCAAGATATATTTTCTTAGATAAAGTCACATGCTAAAACAAGTAAGGATCGTATCAATTCATGAAGCTTGAGACAAGCATAATATCCTTTCTTGTGATCCATATTACCGTGATCAAAAAGATATTTTTGCTCTTCTTAAGTCCTTCATTTCATACCGCTTTATTAACCATACCCCATACGCCCGACAATACTCTTTCATTGTCTCCAATGAGCAAGATACTATCTACGTATAGTACAAGAAATACCACCACGTTTTTGTCACTTTTTGTAATATACAAGACACATTCGAGCATTGATTAAATCCACATCACTGGATTCCCTCATCAAAACGGATGTTCTATAATCTTGAAGCTTGCTTTAGTCCATCTTTGGACACTTTTAAGCTTACTATCATAATGCTCTTAGCTCTTTGCAATGAATCACTCTGGTTGCTTCACTTAGATATTTTCCTCAAGACTTCCAATCAGGAAAGTTGTCTTGACATCTATTTGCTATCTCTCATATTCCATATGAGTAGCAACAGATAAAAGAATCTGGATCGACTTAGGCATAGCTACCGGCGAACAAGTTTTCTCATAATCGAACCCTTTCTTTCTGAGTATACCTTTTCGTAACAAGCTTTGCTTCCAAGGTTTTCACCTTACCGTAAGATCCTCTTTTGTTTTACAGAGCAACTTCCAATGGATTTCACACCATCCGTGGTTCTACATGCAGCCAGATCTTATTAAGAATCCATCGATTCTATTTTAACATTCATTGCAACTTACTAAGATTCAGCATTTCGATCTTGTAGTGATTTGTCGTATCTGTGGGTCAATACCATGTTTACTAGGGACCAAGTCTCACGACTCTCCCAAAACATATATCTTACGGGTTGTCGAACAATCCTCCCACTACGACAAGACACTACATGCAATTGTGTATCAGACGCGACACGCGATGCAGTTTACCTTGTGGTATATCCTCTTGTACACTTGGTACTAATACTTAGTGCTTTTCCTCTCACTTCCTTTAAACAACTTATACATGGGTTTGTGATTTATTACATAGTCCTTATCCAAAAATCCGGTGTTTGTGTTTACAGTCACCCTTCGATCTTTTGGACTAAATAAATCACCCTCCATTTTTCTAGGATATCCCACAAACAGACAAACGTTTTACGAATTACTGTTTCTAGGGCATATCCATAAAATGAATTTAATAATTCCAAATAACTCATCATCCATCTAATCGTTTCCATAAGAGTCTTTCTCTTATTATAATTAGAAGACGCGCTATTAATTTTATTTTGTTGCATCTGTGGGATAAACATGATTTAAGAGTGTACAAATTATCACCAACGTATAACAACAGATTATATCTCCATTCCTCATTACTATGACCATGTCATTTAAATGAAATGGAGTATCCATCCGTAAATACATAGAAATTGAAATCAAATTCTTTATATGAAAAATGTACATAAAGACAATTTCTCAAAATCAAACGTTTATTCATATCGTAAGATAAATAAACAACTCCCACTGCAACAATCACTACTCTCGTAGTATTACCCATGTCCATAATAATAATCTCATCATCACTTAGTTACAAGCTTTTAGTGATTCCGGTATTTACACACAATGTATCAGCATATGCCATCACTAATCATGCTTCAACGACTAGTGAATGAAATACTAACCTTGTTCACATCTTGATGAAATTAGATTTACTTCGCCATGTATTTTGTCAGAAGTTCCCCACCATATACAACCTCTCGTATTTCAGGTAGAACTTACTCAAAACATCCAAGTAAACTATGGAGAATTAAATTGACCTAGGTTTCCCTTCAATTTCTACTCCAAGCTTTTCAATTTATTCATCAAGTCAGCCATGGCTTCTTGCCTTTTAACCTCACTCAAGTATCCAAAAAGTTCCATGAGACCATCATATTTCTATGAACCTCTCACCTCTTCACTAGAGACTTTAATAGGCATCACAAAACATTCTTAGTAAGAACACATTTTTATTTTCTTAAGCAGTAAAATTAAAACCAAGATTCTTTTCTAATCATCTAATTTTGGACCAGTAAATATAATTTCTTTCAGTAAACAATGAGCGAGATAAAATCATTTGAAATTACAGAGAATCATAAATAAATACACCGATCAAATCTTCGAATTTTATCCATTTATATTAATTCCCTCAAAACAATATAAAAATAAAATTCACCGACATCTCAAGCAGGGTACTTCTGCAAGCCACGATAGTGTGGACGTTTACAAACCCGAACATTTATAAGAGAAGATTTTACCCATTAATTTCATTTGTCAACCTAACCTCATGATAAAATAATTAATAGTCGGTTCCTCTTTGGCCATGCAAATAAAAGCAGTGACTCCGATGGGGAGGATACTTATTATTTGCATCTAAATGTACACCATTATTTGATCCCAAGTCAATTGCGCAAGCTTATGTGCCTTACAGATGGAGAAGTACACACGCGTTTGGATAACTTCCTACAGTCATCAATTATAAGTTTGTATCAGTGAACCGCATATAAACACATCCGATAGGGAGGAAGGTCTATGCCAACGCACAAGTTCATATGCATCACATTACAAACATAATTATTTAATGAAGTCTGTTCCAGCAATCCATGAATAAACTCATCCGATGTGGAGGAAGGCTTTAATGCCGACGCGCAAGTTTATTCACATCGCTAACAAACCAATAATGGAGACCGCGGAAATCAATTACCAATCTCCTCTCCCACTTAGTTATTTAATATCGATGGTTTTTATATGCATATAATATTCACAATAAAATACGCAACCTAGCATGCTCCTATTACAACAAATAATGCAGTAAATCCAGAGTATCATGCATACCATATATAACAATAATTAATAAATAAATCTAACTTCAACCAATCAAATGGGATGACTTGCCCAACAAGTTGGATAGAATTTGGGCCTAGCCTACATACGCATACACGCTGCAGCAACTGTTCCCACAACTACCTTTGCCATGTTATCACTCACACACTGGTGCCTCTTCTCCCAGCCCAACATCCTCTCGGTGTCTTAGCAAGGCAAAACCGCCCGAGAAAAACTTTTCCTCGCCGGAGTGTAGCCAACATCCCAGCCACCTAGTGTCGCTCCAGCCTGGAATTTTATCGCCTGCCAGAAAATGTGGCTTGCCGGAATGACACCAACCACAGCACAGTAATATCGCATCCGCTGTCCCATTCCAGCCATGATGACGGACATGCTGCCGGAAAAAATGGTACACCGGAAATCAACTCGCCGTGTTATCGCAAACGCCTAGCAACCTGCTCATGTCGGAGGGACCAACGCAGTATGTTCATTTACCCACCATCAGCACGCCGTCCGCTGCTGGATTCAACCCCAGCAGCAGCCACCGGCCCTGCTGTCACTTGGTGAATCCTCCGCCAGCACTTCTGCCAGCCACAACACGCACTTGATATTTCCACCAGCAGCCGGCTTTCATGTAGTCAATTACCCACCGTACACGTCGTTCCTTCACGGTGCTACCGTGTCAAGGAACGCCGCTCGCATCGGCAACCAGTCGCCTGCCCAGCGCGCCTGCCTTCTTCCAGCCGAATCGACCTTTCCACAACGGGGACCCGCCAGCAGTCTGTCAGACCCGCCCGGAAGAGCATCTAACACACCCAAAAAAATAGCCAGACTCGCTCGGAAAAGAGATGGACTCGCCTGGAAACAAAACGCTGCAACCCAAACACAAGCCGACCTGCTCAGAAATACTCCAGGCCCGATCGAAAATCCACCTTGTTTGATCGGACTTCGCCCAGCCGGTCATGGAACTTTGCCTAAAAATGCATCGCGGGCTTCTGGGATTCCAGTCCTGCCTGCATCGAGTTCGTACATCCTTGCAGACCCACAGCCCAGCAAGAGACTCGCCCATCTGAGTTGCTCCGACAGCGGCATCCGATGCTGGAGTTGCGATCCCAGCTCTACTTGTGCCACGTCGAGCCTCCTCAACAGTTGCTCCGACAGCGGCATCCAATTCACAACGATCAGTGGCTCTCCACAGCCGCCCCAACCAGCGCTGTTCACCCTCATCTTCGTCGTTTGAATATCAGCCCCATGCCTTCAGTCATACTCCACTTGACACGCCGAGTCTAGCAGCCGTGTGCTGCAGCCTCTCGTGCACCACGTCGCCCCAACGTGTATTGCCGTCGCTCAAAACCGCCATCGCCCTTCATGACTGGTTGGTTCAGGCGTCACATGCAATTTGCTGCGCCGCAGGTGGTCTGCCTCGCGCTCACGTCTTTCACCGTCACCCCACCGAGCCATCGTTGCTTTCACCGACCCATCGCGTAGTGCTCGTGTGCCACCGTGTACAATTAGAGTATTCAACAAGAAATTTAATTCTAAACCCTAATCAAGTACACACATAAACCCTAGCCTAATGTTTCACGCTTCACCACGAAACTGAAGCTCTGATACGAATTATTGACATTCGATTGTTTGGTTAACGTGAACCGTTAGGGTTCCATATGTTTCTAACATGCAACGGAAGCAAGAAAACCAAGAAACGTATTACCATTCACCAGGGTATGTTGAAGAAGATGATTCTCGCCGGCAGCCTGCGCAGTGTCACGAGAATGGCTATAACTTCTTTATTTGAACTCCGATTAGAGTGATCTATATACTCAGCCGATCCTCTCTTCAGCGGCTTTCTGTCAGCATATTAAACATTGAATTCGAAGCACTATAAGATTTTATATGAATTTTGCAAGGTGGCGAACAGTAGCAGCAAATAACCTTCCGGTCTTCTGCTGTATTCCCAAGTCCAATCTCGATGTCGTGTGGGAGACGATCCTCAAGATCTTCTCAATCTGCTGTTCCCTCACCCCCTCACAGTGTTAGGCATGTTAATTAGGGTTTATGGACAGTTGAGATAACTTATATATGGGCTACAGCAGGGACTAGGAGGAGAAATTGAGTTGGGCCTCCACTGGGCTTAAGTATCCAAACTCAAAGTTTATACTTAAGTCCAATAATAATAATATAGTCCACTAAAATATTATTATTGCACTATCTTTTCAATCCCAAAATTACGTTTTTGACTCCTTCTTATTATGAGGTAGTTAGTTTCCCCATGTTTAAGATATACAATGTCCATTAATTAATTAAGTTACTGACAACTCCATTAATTAATATCTTATCCAAGAGTAGTACCACTCAACCTCATTATCATGCCGGAATAAATTCCACCTGCAGAGTTTACATGATAATCCTTATGAGCTCCTCAAGGGGACATCATCAACCTATGACGGACACGGATTCCTTCTACAATCAACAGCACACCATAGAGACAGCACTATTTCCCAACTCATCGAGTTTGTTGATTTAATTACATGTAAATCTCACCCATCGTTGAATCAAAGAAATACATACTGCCCTACGTGTCGAGGTTACTATATAGGGATTAAGAGCACGAACATCCATAATAACTGAGATCAAGTTCTCCTATAAGTCAGTAAAGTCGAACGATCTCAAGCGGTCCTACTCAATACACACAAGTTCACTAATGTGATTCTATAGCCAAGACAAGCTAATACCAAACCACACTACAATCATCCCGATAGAGAGTCCCCGTCTATTTCGGTTGTGAGAATCTATTTATACTTTATAAGGAAACCGATAATATGATCTTTCGCGTGTTGTCGCACAACATATTATCTACAGTGTAAAATAAGTGTACTATTGCATCGTGTATATAAATAAATTATAAGACGCAATCATTTGATCATATGATTCTCATTTCAAATAAATTGTTATAACATTGTTCATACTAAAGCTAGACTTTTAGTATACAATTCAACACATAGTTGATCCTCTGTCATGTTCGAGGTATCTTTCATGAGCATCTTATAATCTTTAGCTCGGGCAATCTTAGTAATTCCTTCGATCTTTGTCTTGTGCAGCTCTTCCAAGTTTCTCCAAAACTCTGTCGCTTTCTCCTGCATACATAGTTGCTTTTCGTTTACACTTCCCGGCTCTCCTTGTCACATTCCTTCCCATTGGGTGAGGGGGCTCTCACTATCTTCATTTGCAGCTTTCGATTCAGTGTTTGAAGATACCATATACTCTCCTATCGATGAGACTTTGGTCTTTTTTGAACCACGAACAGCATAATCTGGATCGTCAAACTTCGGACTATCTTTCAATACTTTCCATACTTTGATTTGTAAAAAATTAACCCCATATTTCACTTTAAATTGAACCTTAGCCTTGTCTTCAATATCAACATCACTGCCCCCAATCCCCCATGTCTTTTTCTCCTGATTGTAGCAAGAATTGAACCACTTCACTTGTTTCTGTAGTGCGTAGTAATGTTACTTCAATTTATCAAGAGTTCTAAATATCATGTCTCCTGAACGGTTAGCGTTGTATGTCTCAGCGATCCGAATCCACATTTGCTCCGACTTTTGATCATTTCCAACCACGGGATCCGTGCTGATATCGACAAACAACTCGCGAAAAGAGCATTTTCATCAAAAGAATAAAGATTCCTTTTAGTAGCAGGAGCCTTTGGTGAATCTTCGGCATCCTCAAAATCTGCAGCGAGATTTACCCGCTCTAGTCCTGTTCGAGAGAATTGAGAGCAGAAAGACGAACACTGAGAGTTCGGAGATACAGAGTCTATGTCTCTATCTATATCCGATATATTTGTGCCAATTCGCGAACGAAATCCGTATTGAGGATGAGGAGACATATAAGGATTTGGATACATGAAAAATAGTGCGCCATACAAATTAAAAGAATTGAGTTAAGGGAGACTACCTTATGGAAATTTTGAAAAATTAGCTGAAAATTTTTGGGGTGGATAATTATTCTGAAATTTTGTCGGAGGATTAGTTGAAAATTTTGGATTTTATGGATAGAAGTTGGCACATGGACGAAAATTCACATTTGGAGGCATTGAATTTTCTCCGGAGTTTGAAGAGTTGAACAAATGCATCCACGAATCTCTATCCTTTTTTTTAGGAAAAAATGGAGTGGAAGTTATATTTATAGTGAGAATTTAATATAATTTTTTTTAAAAAAAAATAATAAAAGAAACAATGGATAGAATTTAATGGGTATCAACGTTAATATTTACTGTGAGATTAAATTGTCAGGTTGAATTGTGTCTATTTAAAAAAAACTTAATTCAAAACAGGCGTGCCCAACCCAATTTAACTTTCTCTCCAACCCTTTTTTTAATTACATGGATTTAAAAAAAAAAACCTTTAAAACGATTGGGAACAAGCCTGCACAGCGGGCCTCGCCACTTTACTACTTTCACGCGCATGTGCATGGCGCATGCCATGTTGTTAGGCAGTGTTTGCCACCTTCTTCTTCCCCACTTTCCCTCATTTCCTAAAAACCCAGGTAGTGAAATTAAAACCTCTGAAAACCTCTTCCAACAATAAAAACCTCCCCCCAAGGTTTTTTCATATTGCCACGTCAATAAAACCTCCCCATTGGGGGAGGCTTAATACAACTACCCACTACACATTAAATAATAATACTCCTTAATTTACGTGTAAAAAAGCAAAAGACTCTCTTTTGGCTGGACGAAGGTAGTATAAAAGAAGAAATGGATGGCAGTGCCCTGTAGATTTTTTTAAAATTCTTATGAGCCCAAAATTTAAGGAGATGTTTAAAAAATGTCCAAAATAACAAAAAACCTTTAACTAGATATTGACACGATTTTAATTTTAGAAAAGTCATTATCAAGCAAGTTTTTTATTTAAAAATACTTGACTCGATTGTAAAAAATATCACAATCGAGTCAAAGTATACTCGACAATGACTTTTTTAAAAATTAAAATCGTATCAATAACGAGTCAAAGATTTTTTTGTCATTTTTAATATTTTTAAACATGGCCGTGGGCACAAAAGAAAAATTAGCATTTGATCCTTTATAAAATCTCAGTATGTACTAGATGCCCTTGAGAACAACCTTTCTACACGGTCTCATAATTTCGGTATATCGCCCTTACCATAATGAAAAATACCAATTTTACCGAAATTTTAAGTATGTCGAAGTTTTTAGTAAGGTATGATACCGTATTGAAAATTTTGGTACGATAAAGGTATATAAATAATCAATACCGCGGTATTTCGATATTGTGATACCCGAGCTTCTCACTACTCATGTGCCAATATAATTTAATTTTTGTTATGTGCATTTTATAATTATGTGATAATTATGTGGCAATTATGTGATAATACTGTGACAATTATGTGACAATTGTTTCTATATTTTATTTATCATTACATTTTATTTGAGACATCTGTGATAAAAATGGTGGCATTATGTGAATAAATATGTGCATAAATATTTACGTGCATTAATTTGGATATATGAGTAAATTATTTTATGAGTATAAATACACTTTTCTTAATTATTAAGTATCACACGTGTTCTTGTAATAATAATAGTGGGTAGAAAAATGTACACGTATGTTTATTAATTTATAAATGTATCATATCTTAGTTATTAAGTATTGCACGTATATTGAGAATGGATAATAATAATAATAATAATAATAATAATAATAATAATAAATGGTAATTATACAAACTTACCGTCAACTGTATACGTGGGTCAGTTTGAATTGTATAAATTGTGTGGCTATCAAGTGGTACACGTCCATATGTTTTACTTAAAAAAAATTAATTATAATGTGATGAGGTTGAATTGCCGGCCTAAATCACTGATGTATATATATACGGGGTTACTTCCTCCTTTATGTAAAGGAGGGAGCAGCAACAAGTATCTGAAGTAAAAAAAAAGGATTTGTGAGAGAAAAAAAAAGTGAGAGAGAGAGAGAAGAAAGGGAGAGAGGAGAGAGAGAAGAAAGGGAGAGAGAGGAAGAAGAGAAAGAGAAGAGGGAGCGCGCCGGAACGTGTGTGTCGGAGCGAAGTAGTTACAGTTCTTTAAGGGGTTTATATTACTGTCGGAATCCAGGTAAGTAGAAGTCCAACTACAATGCATAAACATGCTGTTTGTGAATTATTTGTGATTAATATGTGATAATTATGTTATGTGTTATTTTTTATTAGTTTAATTACGTTATGAATTATTTGGAGATTAATTTGTGATACAAGCTGAGGATTTATGTGATTTGGGGAAAGTAGGGTTCATACTCAACAATATTATTTGTAAATTATTTGTGATAATTTTGTGATACAAGTTCTGGATCTATGTGATTGGAAATAATATCATTATCCTATATAGACATGTGTGATTGGAAACTGTTGAAAATATATTTATATGGTTTGAGAAAATATTGGTTATAAGGATCTGTGAGATCCAAGATTAAGTTGTTATTCCAAGAAGGGATCCGTGTGACCCCAGGGTGAAGTGATTATTTTATAAATGAGTCTATGTGATTGGGTGATGTTGTGGTTTTAGAAGTAAACTTGTGTGAATTGAAGTCAAGTTGTTAATTTATTGTGATTGAATGTTGATATTGATATTGTAAATGATTTATGATGCACATTTAATTGTTCTTGGTGCATACCATGCATAAACATGAAAAGTGTTTTCCTCAAAATTAATAAGATATTAATGGTGTGTGTGGCCACTATATATGCATCTCTGTCAGGGTTCGGAAAAATCGTTCCCGATATTTTTTTTTTATTAGGGGTTCGGAAAAAAATCGTCCCCACCACTTTGCCAGAGTTCGGAAAAATCGTTCTCGGCACTATTTTCGGGGTTCGGAAAAATCATCCCCATTGAGCTCATTTGGGGTGCATATCATAAGTGTGTCGTGGGGATCCCGCAACGTGAACAATTTTCAAAATAAAAGAGATCAATTAGAAAAAAAAATTAGGACATAGGCGATAGAGAACTAAATGCATTTTCATGCACGGACATGCATGATTTCTACTTACTGAGATTTTTATCTCACTAGTTTATGCATTGTAAGTGCGCCTGTTGATGATTGAGTTTGTGATGTGACTGTGCAAGCTGTGGAGCTCCTTCAAGTTTTGAGAGGATGTACATAGATGACGACCTGTTGGGCTAGGCCGTGTGTTTATTTTGTTTCCACTGATATTTTGGTTGTGTAATATAATAAGTATTATCGCAAGTTTGTCTAGTTTGAAGTAGTATCAGAAACCAGTCATGTATGTTGAACTGATGTGATGGTGTTGGTTATAAGCATATTATGTGAAAAAAAAATTATTATATGCAGGTTTTTATAATGATGATGTTTATGTTAAATAGTATTTGAATTATAAGTTGTGTAAGATGGGTCGTGTCAGATATATACCGAAATACCCCAAAATAATCAATTTTTGAGTAATATGATACCATATTATCATACTACATGATATATCCAATTATAATTATTATTTATATATTATAATTTTTAATTAAATTATATATATATCACTATTTAATTAAAAGATTAAATCTAAATCCTACTGTATATTTCTTCATAATTATAAATGGGTGACAAAAGTTGATTGACTTTCATGATATCTTGTACTTCTTTTTTAATTACGTAGTTATATCCTATATGAAAATTTAAAAGTGTTGATTTTAATATAAATTACATATGATTTTTGTGTAGATCTCTTAGGTACTATTTATTTAATGAAAAACACTTATGTGAATCGGGTTTAGATATATTAATTATATATAAACTCTGTTACTATTTAGTACATAAAAATTACTCTTTAGCACATAAATTGTTACTCTTCTAAATTAAAAAATTACTCTTCAAATTCTTGTAAATCCTGATTTATCGATTACTTTTTAGTACATAAAAAATTATTTTTTAGAGATATGAATTATTACTCTTCTGTATAAAAATTATTACTCTTCAAAGAGTAATTCTTTATATACTAAAGAGTAATATTAAAAATAAAACTTACATGTAAACCCGGTTTTCATGAGACTTACTCTTATTTAATTTGGTCGTTTGTTGATTGTCGTATATTTTTCTTATCATAAATTTGTTATCTATTAGAATTTGTTTTATAGCTATCTTTCACTTTTCTAGTACAATTTTTATTAGATTTATTGAATTTTAGGTGTATAACGGCATAACAAACTTTCTAATAGGATGTATATACCGATATTTTAGGTATGATATGGTATACCGAAATATCAGACAGAAGGTATACTATTTTCATATACCGAAATATCGGTATACCGAAAGTTTAGGTAACGTAACGGTATGATTTTTTATATACCGAAAATTTTGGTATGGTATTTAGTATGACCAAAAATTTTCGGTATGTCATACCGCCCACCCCTTCTTACACCCCTGCCAAACAAGCCTCAACAAATTGAAAAAACAGAAACTCCATATTATTGCGTTTGGCCCCAACATTCCACTAAAATTTTTGTTTGACCCCCGCTGTTCTTCATTTCTGAACAAAATTCTAATAGAAGAGAGCCCTCAATTAAGTCGACCTTGCTGGTCACTCTTCGCCGGTTTGCCGCCGCTAGTCGACTGATTGTTAATGAAAGAGGATTAGGATAGTCTCTCGCGTTTCTTCAGAAGGTATGGTTCTTCTCTCTCTTGATGATCAACAATTTGATGCTACAGGGAATGCTGCTTCTATGAAAAAAAAAAAAATGAAGGAAATGATGGATTTAGATTCGTTGAAGTATAAATTTATGATATGATTCGCTGTTGAATTCGTTATTCTGATTTGGTATTTCTTTACTTTTACTGATAAATGGGTTTCAAAAATTTTGAAATTAGCGAGGTTATTTTTTGTATCGTCCTCCTTTCACATGTGTTCCATATTCCTTTTCTCCCACTAGATCATCTGTAAGTATTCGTGATTTTCATTTAATTAGCTTCAATTTCTCTGAAATTTGACCTTATTTTCTCATTCCTTTGGTTTCATTGCTATGCTACGATCATGTTTTCCTCTTTCCAGCTTCCTCCTCTGTTAAGCTACGGTCTACTTACTAATATTTAGTTTCTTAATTTTATGATGAGACCTCTAATTACTTTTCCCCCTTACCCCAATTGCTATGAGAAGCCCTAATTTTTGTCCCTCTCGCACACCTATTGTCAACACTCAGCACCCGTGTACCTTCTACCTCGGTTTTTATTATTATTGGTTGTTATCTATTTATAATTTGGTTAGGGTAGTTCTTTAAATAGAATATTTTCTTGTTTGTGTTGAATATGTGTGTGAAGTTTGAGAATGGAGAAGTTCAGTAGGGGTATTTTACATTACATGCTTATCTTTTTGTTTCTCTTACTATTGCGCTTTCCTTTCCCGTAAAATAATCACATCATATCTTTCACCACAGTTTTTGCTGATCAAAATATTCTGCAGTTAACTACTCGACAGTTCACTGTCTTGCTAAAGTCAGTGCTCTCTTCTCTCTATGATTTTACTTTGACTCTATGCATAGACATCTTTGCAGATTTTATTTGATTGGTTCACTGCTTGTGTTCTCGCATATAGCGACACTGACTTGAAAAAATGGCAACAACTTCATCAGCTTTTTGTGTTGAGGTAGCACATTTTGTAATCTAATGTGCATGGTAAAGCGTTGGGTTTGTTAGCTTGTTAACCATACGATTTTTTTTTTGATAACCTTAATGTGCATAGTAGAGCTTGGGTTTGTACCAGTTTGTTGGAAAATGACTCCTTGCATGACTTTTGAATCCTCATTTTATAACTGTATGTAAACTTCCTATGGAAAAATCAAATTATTGGTTGGTGTTTTATGTTATTAATTATATGCATATTTAAAAAAAAAAGTTTTATCCTTACTTATGAACTTCAAATGCAGAATCAAATATATTACCCTTTATTATTTTTAGGGCGAAGGAGACATGTTTTAGTTAACTTTGGCCCTTACCTGCAGCCTTTTCAAAATTTATAGAGCTTGTTGCTGCTTAGGAATATAATGAGGCCAAATAGGACCTTTGTCATAGTTATTAAAGGCGTGCCTTGGCCAGGGCTATCACCTCTTTGCGCCTTAAAATCACATGTCAAGGCGCTGATCCCCAAGGCGCTCTCGGGCGCGCTTTGTCAGGTGCGCCTCGGACGTGCCTTGAGATTTTGCCCATTTTTTTATGTTTTTTAAATATTTATGATGATTGTAAAAACAATTTTTATTAGTTGAATAACAACTTTTACATTGAGTGACAACTTATCCTAGGCATAAAATTACTCATTTATTTTCAAATTTTAGTTGGGGATTAAAATAGGGTTTTGAGACATGTACATCACACCTCCACAACATCAAATCTCCACTGCCCATTCATCACACCTCAATAAAATCAAACCTCCATTTCCACTGCAACCATCAGCCACTAGTTGCCACTTGCCCGTTATCTGCCCACCCAACGGCCGTCCACCAGCCACCACCAATCAATCATCACATTATGTATATAGAAAGAGAAAGGCAAAAAAGTAGAGATGTAGAAGATCCATTTGATGATGAGGAGGAGGACTTTGATGTTGTTGATGATGATGGAGATGGAGATTTTAACGAGGAAGAAGAACAATTTGATGATGAGGAGTACTTTGAGGTTGATGAAGGAGATGATATTTAGATTATTTTTGTTGCTAGCGTCTTGCATGATTGACTTGTTTTATTTCAATTATGATGAAGTTTCATGTATGCATGTTTAATTTTAACGTAAATGGCTTAAAACACGTGTCATGTGTGTCAATTGTTATATTATATATATATTTTTTAAAGTATATTTATTAGGTAATTTTGATGTATATTGGTTATATTTAGTGTAGGATATGTTATAATTCTATATAACATCTTTGTAATCAAGGCGCGCCTCAGTCGTGCACCTTGCGCCTTGGGCACAAATATGCTTTGGTGCGCCTTGAGCCTTTAATAACTATGACCTTTGAATAATTTAGTTTTTAATACAGGTTGGAGTTTAATGTATGGAAAATTTAAATGAATAGATTGCATATTTATGATACTGAGTGGTTGTTTAGCGTTTCCTGTTTGTGTTTCTTCCAGGAACCTAGATTAAACACTTTCCTTTTGTTGGATGTTCACAGTTTTAAGACAATGTTCAGCTTATGATTTTGATTGAGGGCCACAATAGAATATTCTAACACCAAATCATTTGTAGATGTAATGAAGAAAAAAAAAAGTTAATTCGCCAAATATTGAAAAGAAAGAAGATTAGGGAGCAAAGAAATGTGTAAGTAAAATAGTTGAAGATGAAAGAGGAATTAAAGTAGATGATTTGACATGACTTCACTCAACGGTTCAAATTGGTCCACTTATTATAATATCAACCTCAGATGGTTTCCAAACGTTTATCTGATATTATATATATATCTTCATATATATTCACACACACTGACAAAAATACATACATATTGATTAAACTTCTTGTCCTAGTTACACTTATATATGATGAGGGTATTATGGGTATTTCAATTATTTATAAGATTTGAACTTTCTAATTCTGAAGCCCATTAAAATCAGGTTGCCATGATACCTGCTTTCTTTTTCCTGAGTAAACACAATCAAATAGTCTATTTTTTTTAAGAAAATATGACTTACTAATCACATCTATTTTATATTCTTTTAGGCCGATTACTGTGTGTAACTCGTGTCTAGCCAGTAGCCAGAGTTAAGAAGCCACCAGACACATTGTGCAAGTACTGTCAGTGTGAAAATCTATTATTATCCCAATAATAGTTATTACTTCTGTTACTGTAGGATGCTTCATTTTTAAGACATATTCCGTTAGCATGTTCACTTCACAGCCCGCCACCTTGTTATCTCTGCTACCTGAAAATAACCAAATTTCACCAACTATGTATATGTGTATCAACAATCAGGCCTTATTTCACACATAGTTATTAAAGGCGCGCCTCGGGGGCGCCCAAGGCACGCCTCACCCAAGGCTATACCCCTGGCGCCTCGATATGGGTTTTCAAGGCACGAAGTTTCAAGGCGCGCGCCTTTGTGCGCCTTTTCGCGCCTCGACGCGTGCGCCTTGGGCGCGCCTTAGGCACGCCTTGAGAATGACCATGTTTTTGTGTTGTTTTTCATTTTTTATAGTTGAAGTAACACTTTCAATTAGATTTTACTAGTTCTTCCTCCTGAGTTAAGACCTATCAAGATGTCCTTGGTACAATATCCCAAATATTAAATTAGGGATTTGAGAGTTAGAAGTTAGGGTTCACTCTTCAATCCACATACGCGACATACACATACCAACTGCTCCAGCCTCCAAGCCTTCAACTGTCGCGGCCCATCCACCGCGCGTCTGACCGCTGTCGTCGCTGCCGGTCTGTCTGCCTTTTGTCGCCTGCTTACTGGAGCAAACTAGTCTTAACCTTAAAATTAGAGGGAAATCATTGGGGGCAACTGCCACTAGTTCTAAAAGGAAAGGAAAAGAAGTAATTAAGGAAAAAGAGAACTACTTTAAGATTATTAGATGAAGAGGATGAAGAAGATAATGTTAGATTTTTAAGAAGAAAAAGATTTTAATGAGGAAGAAGAGCAAACTGATGACGAGGACTTGGAGTTTGATGATGAAGAAGATGATAATTAAAATATATTTGCTGCTAGATTTTGTATGATGCGTTGATTGACTTTTTTTACTTCACATATTATGAATTTTTGTATGTGCATGATTAATTTTGGCTTAAATGACTTGGTTCATATGTCATACTCATATAAATTGTTATATTATATGCCTTATAAACTTATTTTATTTGGTAAATATATTGTGTATGGGTTATATTTATTGTAGAATAAATAATGATGCTATATTATACATTGAATTCCGAGGCGCGCCTCAGGCGTGCGCCTTGCTCCTCAGGCACAGATATGGCTCGGCGCGCCTTGCGCCCTTAATAACTATGATTTCACAGATCACAACTGAATCATTTGATTTACAGATTATAGAAGAAGCCATACATCTTTAGAAATCTATTCACACCTAAATTAGTTTTTATCTAATCAGTACCTAACTTGTGGTGCAAGAGATTTTAATGCTTCTCTACCTGAATAACTTGAATATGCAATTATTAGATAATAATTACAACAAGAATATAACGTTCCAATAGCCGATGAATTTTCTGACGAAAGATCAGTGATGTTAGCATATGCAATGTGAGGCTGAGGTCAAATGGCATCTAATTTTTTTTTATAAATGTTCGTTATTGAACAAATCCACATCATTACTAAAGGAATCAACGCATGGCTTTCTATTGGTAGGATTACGAGCCAGCCAGTACTTGAGGTAACCAATCTAAGGTAGCAACTCCAAAAACCACCACTTTTCTTTCTAAAAAATCTTAGCCAACTTTAAGATGAAGAACTCTGTAGAAACATATAGTTTCTTTATTCAAACTCTGTAGAAACATAGTCACCTTTAAGATGAAGAACACATTTAAATATATAAGTATTATTACCATTTACGTCTGCAGACCCATTTGGTGTGTAGATAACAGGAGTGGGACATCCTGGAAAATAATAGTAGTAATTAACATAGTCATTATCCCCAAACAAACGTACGAGCACTCATGGAGTACCCCTCTTCTGCTTTTTGGTTTCTCAGTAAACCAGAAAGGCCACTAATTGTTTCATCATGATTTTGCAGCTGTTTGTTAAAGTTATTTGCTCACCCTTCACCACAAACAATTACTCATAATTAATTTTGAAATCAATCAAATTAATTTATAGATTATAACACAAACTAAATTTATGGATATTGATCATCACTGCTTGTGTCCCAAGCCAAATATCCCACCCACTCCTGTATCTCAATATTTTGATGCAGCTTTCAATTCATTTTGCAAGCACTTTAAGTAATACTTTATGCTATATGATTCCATATACCTTTCTAGTGGCCTTTTGCTTAATCATGCCTCTAACTACTTATGGAATTTAGCTAGGTTGCAGCATGAGCTGGTGCCATTGTCTGTAAATGTCCGTTTTGTAGTATAATTGCCAGTGTAGATACTATTCTGTAATATTATTAATAATGCAAGTATCCCACGTCTACTGGAATTTTCCAAGCCATGAACACTTATGTAAACGACAATTTTTACTATGATCACAATTGCCATAAATAAATAAAAAATTTACTAAAATACGGGTTAATAATAAAGCTATTTGTTATATAAAGGAATTAAAGGAAATAGGATAATAGTAGTAATAGCAGTAAATCTTCAATCATCTGGCTGCCTTATTCACCTTTTTTGATACACATTATCCGGTGGTCCTAAGGGGTAATTATCTGAGATTTATGAGTCATGGTTGGAGAGTTTCCTGAGGAAGGCCAGTCATCAGCCCCTTTTCAATGTATTCTTTCTAACACTCAGGTAGACATGATCGCATTTCTTTGTCAAAAAATATTCTTAGAGGAAAACACTGATGTTGTTTTATGTTGAACAGCAAAATGATGATTTAAAATAAATGCCGAGTAAAACCATTTTATTTATTTATTTATTTATTTTATTTTGGGCTTCAACATGTACAGACTCTGCCTGTTATATTTTACCCTACCATATTACACTCTTGATACTCTTGGCTTTTAATTCATTTTCTACCCTTTTTGTGGTTTCCTTGCACACTGTGTAAGGATGTAATGCTATGTTAGGGAATTCCAAACCAATTGCTACTTTGATATGATATCATGGAATCTGAAAGCATTTGAATAAGGTAATATTTGAGATGGAGTTATCTTTGCATAGATTCTCTTAACATGATCATAGATGCTAATAGCTGGTACAACAAGCAATCTAATTATCTGTCTTTATGGGATTTCGTAATCCTGCAACTAATGTGTTGTATTGTGTTCCTCAGCTGTATTGTGAAATCCTGATAGTGGTCCTGTTGTCGCATGCTTTCTTCAACATTTTGACAGATAGAGTATGGTAGCTTTCTTTGCATGTTTGCTTTTCATGTAAGCTGAAAAGCAAAATAGCTTGTGTGGCTCGCATTTCAGAAGGACACTTCTCCAATCTTCAGGATATATGTAGGGTTTGTCAAGTAATAAATGATACTTGAAATGCTTTCTTTTATTTTAGTTTTAGTTGGATCTTTGTAGCTGTCACCCTTTTAATTTCTCCTCTCTTCTAAAATGACTTTTTGATTATGCCAGAATTCTTACATGGAAACCACTCTTTATTTTAATTATTAAAAAAAAAAAAAAACTGTTGAGCCAAAACTTATGCAGGTAAAATATTCATAGTTTTTATTTCCTATTTTGTGGCCTATGCCAAGAACTGGGTCCTTTGGATAGTTTGTTTTAAGGTCTAAAGATTTTTAATGTTTCCGTACTCTGGTAAAAACTATCAAAACTCCTTATATTTTCCATCAATATATTAGTAAATAATAATGCAATTTTGCACATTTGAATATGTATTCTGATACTTTGGATTCTATTAATACACGCTGTTCCATTTTTGGGTCTTTGTGATTTTGGAGAGATACTGTGGTGCTTATAATGCATTTTAGTGGAATCACTTCAAATCTTTAAGATTTCATTGCCTCAAACTTATCCTAAAGTGTCCTTTTCCGGAAAAAGATTTCAGAAGTCCAATCTGCCAGTAAAGATCTTTGACAAAATAAAAACATAGGTTTCAAAATGCGTCAAGATCTGTAGTCCCTTACCTTATTCAATGTCTTAACTTTTTATCATGTCTTTAGCTATGAGAGATCAACGTGAAAGGAGGTTAAAATTTTTAGGGCTAGAATGATGATTGAACTAATTATACTGCTTTTTCTTTCCTTACATGGTCATGGATGTTTTACCAAAAATAAATTTACATGAAGTTTTACCTCTAAAAAGGATTGGGACCAAATTGTTGGTGCAGGTTTTATTATTAATAGAATCGTACGTTCTTTGTACCTGGTACCTTTGTTTTACTTTGTGGTTAATATTTCTTTGTTATTAAATTTGCTGTATTATTGGTGAGGCAATCGTAGCAAGTACAACTTGCAATAAATGGTTGATTGTCAGCTGCCCCTGTTTCTTACCATGGATTTCCTTCCTCCAATTTGTTGTCAACCAGGTCATTTCACGTGAAGTGAACAACAAAGTGATCTGCGTAGCATGCAACTAACATAAAATACTCTATTAAGTCCTCTCCTTTTGATTAACATGTGGAATTGATAGTAGGGAATCTGAAGAATGAGAGTAGTGGTGGCACATGAAGTAACTATCCTCTGAATTAATTTCAAATTAGTGAGCTAAAATTCCATCTCTAAATTTTATATTCTTGATTTGTTGAAAAAAGGTGCACCCTTCAGTGTACTCTATGCGGCACAAGATATTGATTTGTCATCGCCTGATGAATGCATCCTTGTGGTTGATGCTCCCAGGACTTCATAATTTGTTAATTTATTCATCAGTAAGGAGATGCAAATTTTATATTTGGAATTTCTTGTAGGTGATCTGATTCTTCTTTTTTACAATGTAAATTTTCTTGTCTTGGCGCCATAAATTTGATATTTGGTTATTTATATTGGCGCAAGCAACACATTTGAGTATTTGGTTGGTTAATTATATTTGATATTCCAGGAATTAGAAGCTACCTGTATGATGGATGAATCATTTACAATTCATATTAGCAGCAATTTAGTTAAGAAGCTTATTGATGACGGTGAGAAGGTAAAGAAGAAAACACGGAGGCCTAAACCCAAAGTTACTGAAAAACCACAGCAATCCCCTCCTCAGAAGGAGCTCTCCAATGATTCACACACACATGAAGGTCCCTTCACTGGATGGCCTATACAGCCTTCTATTTACCTGCCTCCTCAGAAACCTCCAAGTCCCGAGTTAGATACCATCAGGTCTGTCCTTGAGGAGAGTGAGAAGGTCGTGGAGAGGTTGAAGCAGCAGGAGGAAAACATGTTACATGAGGTCACTCAACGAGCTAAGGAACTTCATGATAAAGAGTTTAAGCTTCCAAATGGTAGGCCGATTCCCTGTGTGGATGAGAAAGATGCATGTTTGAAGTGCTATAAGGAGCACGTCAAGGACCCTCTAAAATGCGCTCAGTTTGTCAAAAATTTTGCGGATTGTGCTCGTACAGTCAGGCGGCAATTCACTGCGAAAACTAATCAGGTAACCTGAAAGATCTCTCAAGTAACAATGAGATTTATGGTGAAAGAGATATATGGAACCTTATTTTTTGCATGGTGACGAACCTATAGTTTCCGGGATATGCCTTTGAACTTACTCGTGATCATTTTGTGCAAGATTTGGGAGAAATTACTCTCATGAGTTATGATATAGGGTTTCAATGATTCTGCACTTTCGTTTATCTGATTCCACCTCGTTAATCATTTTGAGCGATAAGGATGTTGCAACTCACTGACGACTGAAGTCTGAATAAATTCACAGCCTCCTGCAATATCTGATTAACTCAAATCATTTGAATTATCTCTTTTGTTTCACTTTATTTTGGGCGAATTCTTCTGATTGATGGGATTAAATTGATGTCTGGTGAGATTTAAGCCCATTTATTGGGCCACACGTTTAAAAAAAAAAGGTGCAATATAGCCAGAAGTTTTTTTATTTGAACTTAATTTGTCTTTTAATTGCAAAAATTAAGATATAATATTCTCTAATTGCCAACCTCACAATAGTGTCCTTGAAATTCAAATCTTTACTGTGCAGAAATTTCAATTTTCCCTACATAATTCACGGTATACCTAAATTCTTTTACTTACTAGCAGGTGTGTACTAGATGGTAAGTAGTAGAAGTGATTCAAATAATAAAAATGTCGAACATCAGAAATTGTGAAAATAAAATAGTTTAAATATGTGCGTCTTGTTTATTTTGAGCTTATCTGGGCGACAGAAATAGATAATGTACGTAAATAAAATAAATAAATAAAAACAAATGTGAAAAATAAAATGACAAAGATTTGGGTGAGACCGTCTCAACTCTTACGGACTATCCATAAACCTAATTAATTAATTTTTAATGGCCATTATCCAATTAAAAATTATAAAATTACTTGTAGAATAAAATTAATTGGGCCTAAACAATTTTAGAGGGTCTTGTTTGATTGATATCAATTAAAAAAAATTTAAAAGTTAATTATGAAAGGAAAATTAATTAGGCATGTAATTATATTTTTTTTCTATGTTTTTCCTATTATTAGTTAAAAATGTAATTATTCAAAATTTATTATTCATTTAATTTATTTTTTAATTTAAATATTATAAATTAATAAAATGTGATAATATTTTTATAAAACTGATAACTTTCCATTTGCATTATATCATGAATAATTAAAAATGACAAAAACTAATGTAGAAACATCTCATGAAATGACTTTTATGAAAAGGATAAGAAGTAATAACATTTAGAATGAAAAGTGATACCCAGTTGATAAAAAGTGACAACGGTGCTGTGAATTATTTTATAAACAATTTATATTGATAACAATAGTGTAAAATTTTTATTGAACAATTTATAGCATAAATGAAATATGATAACATTTTAAAAGAAAAATAAAAAGTGATAACTAATTATCAAAGTGTATTTCATGAATAATTTATAAAATCAATAAAACAAGATAATATTTTTAATATAAAGTGGTTCTTAATAAAAAAATAGCGATATCCGTATAATTTATTTAATTCACGAACTATTCACTGAAATAAGTATAAGTGATAACATTTTTAATGAGAAGTGATACATAGATTAAGAAAAAGTGATAATCGTTTAATTAAATTAATTTGTAAATAATACTTAAGATGGATAAAAAGTTATATATTTTTAATATAAAGTGACACCCAATTAAAATAAGGGAAAACTTTTTTTTATACAAATTTTAATGTCGAAAATTAATACTAACACTTTTATAAAAAGGTTATCAAATATATTCAATTGGATCTTTCTTGACTCTAATGCCCTTAATTTAATTTTCCCCACCCCACTTGTAGATATACCCACCCCCACCTCCCCTGACACCCTCCCCCCACCCCACACACGTAAGCCTCCTCTCTCTCCTGGAACCCCACATTCTTTTCCTTTCTTCCTCAACCGTTCCCAATTCTTCTTCCATTCTTTTCATTTCAAATTAAAAAATCTAAACTTAAAAATTGAAACTCTTCATGCCCAACTACAAATACGGCAATTGCAAACTGATTCCACCATTTACGAACTGAAGGCAGCATACATCGTCGACGACAACGTGGTTCTCTCCGCCGTAACAGAGCACGAAATTATTGAAGACAACAGTCGTGTTCGTCTTTGTGAGCAAGTGAGCTTCTTTCATCTCCATTGTACTTGCATTCCGATTTTACTCTCACACATTTTAGGTTCCTAGAAAGGTATTTCCTGAAGTCAATGTTAAGGTACGTGATTTGGTTGTTTTGGGTTTTACATGCTCTCATTTGACAGAGTAATTTGTGGCGCGATTTAAGCAAATAAATGATTCAATGACCTCTAGGGTTCTTAATCAATTTAAAATTCTGTGGTGAGAATTATATACTGACATTTATGTTGAACCTGTAGAAATTTCCAGGATTTAACATTCAGTTTATGAATGTTTTAGCAGGTATTAGCATCACTTGCTTAATCTGCGATTTTTTAGATATAAAAAATATTTGAATAGTAAAATTTGGGCATATTGGCTGACAACATTCCATGGTGGAGGAAGCATGTTAGTTTGTAAGAACTTCCCAATCATCTTTATATTAATTCCGACAATTTTTTTTGAGGTCTAGCAGTATAGAGAATTGACTTTTAAAATAACAGTGTTGCTATATCATTCATTTCACTGTGTTGTATCCGGATCTTATAGATCATTGTTATATAATGTATATCAAGTATCTTTTTCATAATTGAGATATTTTTTCTATTTGGCTAAGTACTTAAGTTACTAGTATTTGGTAAGTGAAATGAACATTTCACTGTGTTGTATCCAGATCTTATAGATCATTGTTATATAATGTATATCATGTATCTTTTTTCATAATTGAGATGTTTTTTTCTATTTGGTTAAGTACTTAAGTTTCTAGTATTTGTAAGTGAAACCTACTAGATGAACATTGATATTTTTAGTAAAGTTACAGTTGGAATAAGAAGGCGTTAAGAAGTTTATGTTCTCCTTTATTGATTTTAAATTTCTCATTTCTGTTTTTACATAAGCATTTTGTTCATTTTCAACTATTTCCTCAAGTATACGAGCATATAACTTATGAGAATGCAAGTCATATGTTGTTGGGTCCTCTTCCTGAGATGCAATTGCGCATAGTAATCACATCATTCTTGTTAAAGACTTTTAGTGTAACTGGTAATATCAATAGTCAACAGAAAGTTTACTTTCTCTGTTCTCTTGCGTTTTATGAGATTAAATAGAACCTGCTTTTGTTCACAATGACTAAAAAAATAAACCAAGTTATTATCTATTTCTATAGAATGGAGAATTGGATGGGCAATTTCTCCCACTTGCATTGCCTCTGCAATTTGAAACATTTATATAAGAATGACGGATTCTACTCCTGCACCCTTTCAAGAGGCCGCTTTGACCGCCTTAAGAAGTCCCCCTGCATACTTTGATGAGCTAAGAAGACTGAGATTTTCATTTTAGAGTTTTTTATAAACTTAATCGCATGAATATTGACTATATCAAATCCATCTCTTAGTTTGTTTACGAGTTTCTTTCTTTTGTAGAATTATGAATCAAAAAAGATATTGCATTTTCTACTTGCTTGCTAAGGTTGGGTTCAAGATGCCTTTCAAACCTCAAGGTTCTTTTTTTTTTTTTTGTGTTTGCAGAACTTCCCGAAAGCTGCCCTCTTTCAGATGTGAGTTGTAATACTACTTCCTCCCCTTCACACTCAAAATCAAACTAAAAAAACTTGAGGAATAATTTTAGGCATCCTAGTATTTTAAACTGCAGGAAATCATTTTGTTTTCTATATATGATTAAAGTTTAAAATGAATATCAGGTTATATTTTTTGAGAAGTTGATCAAGCAAGCTAGGGTAGTAGCAGTTCCAGGTTCAGGATACTTCTACACAAATTTATGTGCAGATAAAGAGCAGAACTTCAAGGAATGACATGAATCTGCAAACGGATAAGTTCATTATTCGTGTAAGCAGTCAATGAATTCCTTACATTTTATTCGATTCAGATCATATTTTAGTGAAGTGCTTCGATGACGGATGTTTATATAACCTTTGATATTAAACAGGAGAATACATTCGTGAGGACACATGTGCACAGAGACGATCCGGAGTTTGAAAGGATGTATGTGCTCTTCGAAGAACAATTCATCATAAAAGAGGACGACTAGCAGCTATTTGAGGCAGTGTCCTGAGGGGGAGTTTAGAGTGTTTCGATTGTTCAGTAGGGATAACTATGTATCATGTGGTTAAATAGTGATTTTTTCTTGATGTTGTAATATATGTTTACTAGTATAAAACCCGCGTGCTACGCGGAAGTTAGATTTTTATAATAACATTATATTTTAAGTTATTATAATGTAATTAATTCAAATATCATTAATCTTATTACAAAAAAATTATTTGACATTTCTTCCAAAGAATAAGCTAAATTATATGTAATTCAATTGCTTCTAAAGTGAGTTAAAATTTTAATAAAACCTTATAATTTTGAGTGATCTACATATATTTAACCTATATTTAATCATCTTTAACTTTTAAATTTATCAATTACATTTTTTTAAAATTATAATCCATCTAAAAAAAGTCAAAAAATCTCATCGATTTCTAAGTGACCAATTTCAATATTTTATTTATGTGGAATGATAGACCAATTTCACTATTTATTTATGTGCACTATCATTCTGTATCTCTTTTACATTTTTAGTTATACATATACTAAGAAAAATATATACATTAATGAATTATAACTAATACATATGCATAGTCATACGTTTACATTCCTAGACTGAATCTACTTTTCATCTCTTATCCTTTCAACCCAACAGTTTCTTGATCTTGCCCAATTCAAGTGCTTCAATTCCAAATACATAAATATATACATACTAGAATTTATACAAATTAGAGAAAAGTACAGAAGAGTATAAAACGTATACACTTAATTATTAAAACTTATACAGTATGACATTAAACTTAAACAACAGGTCATTTAACAGAGAAATTTTATACTTCTTCAATTATTCACGCTCCAAATCAATTCAAAATTTCAACACTATCAACATTCTTCTTTTCAAAGATAAACATGTATTTAGAAGATGATAAATCTCCACCATGCAGCCACCTTAATCCTCAATTTTCTATTCCAACTCCACCAATCTTCGAACAATAACTGTCGATTCCTCCCAAATTCCACTACCACAATCCTTAATTTTAATCAATTCTTCATTTCTCTTGAAAATTTATTTAAGATTGATTAAGGGGTGGTAGCGTAAGATTAGGGCACAAATGCTTTAATAAGCTTTTGAGAAAATTAAAAAAAAAAAAGAGGAAAGAAAGGAAATTAATCAATAAGATTTGAGAAAAGAGGAAACCTAAAATAAATAGATGAGAAATCTAAAAGAGAAGAGAAAAATGTGTAGAGAGATAAAAGGGGAAAATCGTGAAAAAAAAATTGAATAATACCTCAATTGACAAACCTTAGATGTAGAATGAAGAAGATGAATCGATCTTCTCTAGAATTCATAGAAGATTTTGATTGAATGAAAAACATATAGGTTGTTTATATTCCAATGAACTTTTGAAATCAATTTTGATTGATTCAAAATAACAGATAGCATGTGAGGAAGAGGAGAGGCGACTGAGTGAGAGGCGGCGCCGGAGTGAGGAAGGCGGTAGGGTGAAGTGATACAGGGATGGAGATTACGGTGGTTGAGATGTGAGGGAAGAGAGAGAAGAGGGGGGATCGGACGTCGTAAGAATTAGGAATGACCCACTTGAGTCTTTTGAGGGTTATATACGTAACCCGTTTTTAAATATGGGTTATGTTTTTAAGGTATAATTAGTGTACATTATATCAACTCGTACTATAATTTTTTTTCCACTTATACGTCATTAATTATTATTAATAATAATAATAATTATTATTATTTTTATTATTATGATTTATTAAATAGTTTAATTGTTTTATTATTACTTTATTTTAATCAGGTATCACTTTTTATTATAATAAAATTGTTCGTGAAATAATTCAATTAGATGTATATCACTTTTTTATTTTATATGAATCACTTTTTATTAAAATATTATTATTTTTTATTATTCCAGTAAATTTTTCGTGAATTATATACTTTTATTAGCTATGACTTTTTATTAAAGATATTATCACTTTTCTTTTAAAATATTATCACTTTTGATTTATATTATAAATTATTCATGTAATAATTCACAGCACTGTTATAACATTTCATTAATTGAGTATCACATTTTAAAATTTATAATATTTAAAATAAAAAATAAATTAAATGAATAACAAATTTAAAATTAATAAAATTTTGAATAATAAAAAATACTATAAATAAAAAAACATTAAAAGACCAAATTAATTTAATTTTATAATTAAAATTTTAATTTTTATAATTTGACAACAACCAAACAGAGCCCTTTAAAATATGATTAATGAGTTAATGGATGATCTGCACATAAGAGGATCCGTGAGACGGTCTCACCCAAGTCTTTGTCTTTTAAAAAAATCCCATGAAGCACTAATATATAAAAGAGTACTCCCTCCGTCCCGCCACAAGAGTTACATTTTACTAATTAGGGCGTCCCGCTATAAGAGTTACATTTCCTTTTTTTAGTAGATGAGATCCACATGGGGCCTACACACAACACTAATACAACTGCACACTTTTTATTAAATTATTATATCTTTCAACCACTACAGCAAACAGTAGATGTAACTCTTTTTATGAAATGGAGGAAGTATAATTTTAGTGGAATCGATCCTATAAAATTAAATTTAAGACCGAGTCTTTTATAAGCTTAAGGGGTCAATTGCTAATTAGTAATTCTCCTCCAGCGTAGAAATCACGCTGCTGGCCGATGTGGTCATAAAAAATCCATTCACGCAGCTGCAAAAGTAGTACAATCAATTACCCTTTGTGGTGCAATGGCTAAGCATTTGATTCCAACTCTCAATAGAGTCCTCGTCGAGAAGATCGTCCCCCAATCCAAGACCACAGCCGGCATTCTCCTTCCAGAGAAATTGGCCAAGTTGAACTCCAGTAAAGTGATTGCAGTTGGATCGGGTTTGGGAGTCAACGCTGGGAATAAAGTCCAGTTGCTGTTAAAGTAGGTGACTACCTTCTCTTGCCTGAATACGGTGGAACCCACAAGTAAAATTGGGTGAAAAAGAGTATCACTTGTACAGGGATGATGATATCTTGGGAATTTTATGCAACTGATTAATCACTCTAATATTGATTGAGGCTCAATGTGGAGAATTAAGTTTCTTGTTATCAAGTTTGACAGAACTTCATTGCCTCTCATGTGAGGGAAAACGGAGAGAGAGAAAATCCGGAAGCAATTGATATTTCTCATGCATCACACCATTTGTAGTTGGTTCTTCGCAAACTTCCGCTTCACAATATTCAGATCTTTCTCAAAATCCCTATTTTCTTTTCTTTTTCATTTCTAATTTTCCGAATTAAGTAAGTATGTGAGGGATGGCTTATGAAGGAATTAGGTAAATGAGCTCCCAAGAAAACCTTAACTCTGAAAGCGTATCCGGTGATAGAGCCAAGTCGATCTCGAGTGTGTTGTTTTCATGAAATATGGATTTTTGGAGTTTGATTTTTTTATTTGGGATTCAGCTTTTGGATTTTAGATTGTTGGTTCCTTGGGTGGCAATTGCAGAACTAATGTAATTATGCAGCTCTTTTGACAAAATAAGATTACTACTATACACATTTTGACATGAACCACTGTGATGCAGTGTTTTTAAAATAGGACCGGACCGACCATTTCAATTAGGAATCAAAGCCAAGATCGGTCCGGACACCACTATAAAATTATTTTTATAGTTAACCAAAAAAAAATCATTTTGGACCGATCAAAATTGGAATAATCGGTGAACCGCCCAAACTGGAAACCAGTCGATTTTTGACAACCCATCCCAACAAAACCCTAACATCGAATCCTACTACATATGTCCACCTACTTTGTCATTCTAGCCACTACCGCCTCCGTGAACGGCGCGTTCAAGAACTCCTCCGGAATATCTAGCGCTGCGAGATGAAAAAGAAGACCACCTACAGATCTAGAAGCAGCTCTTTCAACGACCAAGTCAGACTGAGTAGTGAGAGAATAACATCAACCGCCGATGAGAATGGCAAGAATCGCAGAGTCGATTGCGAGATTAATGGAGGAATCCAGGAAGATATTTGCGTCGAGTGGTGAGAGAAATCATTTGGGCAGAGAAAATTGAAAATGAAATGAGAGAGAATGAAAAAGCAAATAAAGTGTGGACAGAGGTGGTGGCAATAGTTTGATAACTGATAAAGGGGTTAACTTTAATTTTTACTTTCTGATATTTGAAATTTTATTTTGAAATATATACTATTTAAATGATTTGTATTTTATATTTTATTTCATATATGTGATTAACAAATTAATTTTTGGAATTATGTTTTGAAATTTGTTGGTTATGAAATGAAAATAAAATAATAAAGATGACTAATATTTATTTATGCTTAAAATATTTGGTAAAATATTTTTATTAATAATTAAATATTTTTTAATGAAAAAATTTATATATAAAATAATAATATATTATAGAAAATAGGTAATTTTCATTTTTTCGGTTCGACCGATCCGACCGGACCGATCGCGAACCGTTGGGGCACCGATTCAATCTCCGGTCCAATTATAAAAATACTATTGTGATGTTGAATGTGATTCACGTGCTGATGCAGATCTCATTATGGTTAATTGTATGCAACATGTTGCGGCTTCTCTTTTTATTTATGCACTAGCCGAGTGGTGATCGTTTGATGGATATTTGTCACATGATAATGCTTCTGGATGCCAAATATTATTTAACTTGTTATTCACTAGCCATTGAAACAAAATATTTTTTTGTTGTTTCTCTTTTCATTGGTGATTGTGTTCTTGATGTTTCTGGTGGTGCGTGTTTATATAAGCGCATTGTGGCATCTAGCTATTGTAGTGTCTCTAGTAGAACTTGTTTATGGACTTGAAGCCATGAAGAAGAGCTATGAATTGTTAAAGGAGAAGAATTGGATGTGTTTTACTCCTGTTTTCGGGTACTTTGCCATTTGTGGGGTGATCAATATTATTTTTGGGTCAGTTGTGTTTCATGGCGGTGATGATTATGGTGTTTTACGGGAATGTGGTGTGGGGATTTCTTGTTGGTATGTTGGTGATTGTGAATCTTATAGGGTTGCTTGTTCAAAGTGTGTTCAACTATATCTGCAAAAGCTATGACCATCAGAGCATTGATAAGAGTGTTTTGTATGATCATCTTGGTGGATATCATGGAGACTATGTGCCTCTCAAGAGTAGTATTCAGATTCAAAACTTGGATGCCTAATGCTTCTGCATCAAAAATTGAAGTTTTAATTATTCATTATTTTGATGTAAAAAATGAAATCTATGTAAAGATGAAGTTTTGAAGCTGAAGTGTGCTTTGGGACACTTCTACTATAATGAAATAAAGAATTGAAGTGGTTCTTGGTCTTTGTCCTTGTATTAGTTGCTTAGTGTAAGCTCTTCATCATATGTGTTCAATATTTTTATTGTTGAACTTGCCTGCCCGATGCCATAATTTTTCTGTAAGGTGTATCGAGTTCAACTGAAAATGAATTAGACAGTCATGAAAGGATAACAAGTAGTTTTTTTTTCTTTTACAAGTAGGCTTTAATTAGTAGCATGTTTAAAAGAGTAATTTAATTAATTTCAAAGAGTGATCCAATTAACTTTAAAGAGTAATTTAATTATTTTTGGAGTATAATTTAATTATTTGCAATACATGGATTTTATTTTAAAAAATAATAGTCACATTTTAAAGAGTAATCTTACTAATTTCAAATAGTGATCCAATAAATTACAAAGAGTAATCTAATTAATTTTAAAGAGTGATTTATCACCCTACAATTTGCATACAATTTAATATTTCACAATACATGAATACATTTTTAGAAAAATAGAGTTTCAAATGAAAGAGTAATCCAATTCATTATAAAGAGTAACCTAGTTTATAGAAAAAGTAATCTAAAAAATATTGATAAAACAGAACAATATATAAACAAATCAACATAAGTAATCCAAAAACTTATTCATACAGAAAATTAGAGTTTCAAATCAAAGAGTAACCCAATTCATTAAAGAGTAACATAGTTAATAGACAAGAGTAACCTACAAAAGGGGTAATCCAAAAACTTATTCATCCAGAAAATAAGATTTTCAAATCAAAGAGTAACTCAATTCATTAAAATGAGCAACCTAATTAATAGAAAAGAGTAACATAAAAAATATCGATCAAATAGAACAATATATAAATAATTCAACATAAGGAGTAGTCCAAAAACTTATTCATAATAATCTAATTCTTTCTAAAGAGTAACTCAATTAATAGAAAAGAGTAACCTAAAAGTTGTTGACCAAACAAACATAACATAAAAACAAATCAACAGAAAAAGTAATCTAAAAACTTATTCATGGTAATCCAATTTATTATAAAGAGTAACCTAATTAATAAAAAAATAACTTAGATGACGAAACAAAACAATAACTTGTTAATTATTGAAGATGAGTAACCCAAGTTTATAATTACTTGGGTTAATAGAAAAGAATAACCCAAGTTTATAACCTCTAAACTGTAGGTTTATTTATCTGATTTAATACTCAACAATTGATGGATCTCTTTAATAATCAGCTTCTTTTTAATTTCATATGCTCAATTGGTACCGCTTTCGTCGAAAATTCCCTTTATCTTGGTTATTGTTTTGCTGATTCTCGTTGTTCTTTCATTGAAACATAGAAAATTCAACAAGTATTTTCATAGTTTCACGTGTGTGCAAGGTGTTCGATAAAATGACAATTGTATTTTTTGGAATTAATTTATTTTAGACATAAAGATTTTCCATTACTAGTGTAATGCTATCATGATTTTATACACGAGAATGTGATGAAATTACATAAACTAAAAACAAAACTTGCATCTCTAAACAACATTACATTTCTACAACACTATTTCTCCAACTCTATGTCGTCACACACAAAATTAATCATACTCCAAAATCCGCAAATTCGAGCACTATAGTAAATGGTCAAATTTTCAATCATAAGGTTAATATGTACAAATTAGAAAGCAGAAAACCACCCAAAAGCTTAACACCCAACAGCCTTCCATTAATGAAAATTGATTGTTATTATCTATATCAACGGACAGTGATAGAGAAACGAAATCATCAATATTCAACGAATAATCGTACACTTATACCTTGATCTATTCTCCGTGAATCCCTTATCAATCTAATCGTATCTTCGCCTGGAGTATCCACCATCGTGAAAGAAAATCCCGATGGGGTTATGGCATCAACACATATTTCTTAAATATGGTGGTGTTGAAGGAAGAAACCTTCTGCTTCACACCCATGCAGGATTTTTTCCTTGCGAATCTCCGGTGATTGCGATCGAGTTACGGCCAAGGAACAAATGCCGGAGTCATTTCTATCTCTTGATGTGTTGATTTCTTTGGTGGTTGTTATGTCTGACTCGTTTCTCTCTCTTGCTGTATTGATTTCTTTGGCGATTGTGCGAAGTGCATTTATTGAACCAAGAAATAATGAGAAGACTATGCCCAAAATTCAAAATGGGCATTGACCCATATTAAAAATACCATATTCTACGAAATATGAAAAAACAGACGTGCCTACTGCAGTGTTTCTTTAAATAAAATTAAGCATAAAACTCTACAAAAAAATCTCAAAAAATAATCAGTGAATAAATTAGCCTAGATAAATACGTAAAATACACGTTCATCAATACTTATTTAATATCATAACTTAATTTAAATATTATTCATGTTTTAACATAGATAAAAATAAAAGTGAAATATCATAGAAATAATAAATAAATAGGTAAACTAATTAGAAACTAGAGCAACCGATTTGTATCGGTTCATCCTAGGTCAACCGCTAAAATAATTTTTTAACTATTCAGTATTAGATGCTGATTCATTCATTTGAACCCACTAGTGTACTTTTGAAATCATTGGTAAATTGTATTTAGTCATATGAACTCCATTCTTTGTTCCAATATTTTATATACATTTTAAATATGAAAATGATCAAATATCATAAAATTTTATAATACTTCTCCAACTCACTATAATTTTCATCCCCACCTTTTGCACCTAGATTAAAAAAATAATAATGTTTAGGGATATTATGATATTTTTTTGGTAATAAGTAAATGATAAGGTATGTTAGATGTATTAGGTAGCAGGGGCGGATACATGAATTTCAATTACAACATAAAATTTATATAATATTAAAATACATACATATATATATATATATATATATATATATATATATATATATATATATATATATATATATATATACACACACACACACACACTAAATGTATATATATTAAAGAAAATTATAATTACCATTACAGTTGACACCGTCGAGTTTTCATTTTTTGGAAACAGTCTACAACAGCATCATCAGAAACTTGTAAAAGTAACCAAACTATCATTTAGCAATTGATCACTCATGCTATTACGGATCTTTTTTTTTACATAAGTCATTTCAGAAAACACTCTTTCCACACTTGCAGTAGCAACCAGAAGAATCAACATCAACTTGATAAGCAAATAAATTATTGGATAAGTCACATGTTTCTTTGTCTCCACAAGCATCATTGAAAGGGCACCAAAATCATTCAAATCTTGAAATCTGACATCTCTTTGTATATCTTCAATAAATATATCAAATAAACATTCTAGAGCCATCAAATCAATACTCGTAAACTCAGAAGGATAAAATGAGACAAGTTTAAGTAACTTTTTCTTGTCAAAATAAGAGAAGCTATCTTTTGGACTTAAGAAAGACATGCATATGAGCAATTCCTTATTAACCTCATCAAATCGATCATTGAGTTCTCTAAGTTCTAAGTCAATCACAACAATCATAATTTCAACTCGAAAATGTTGGATATTTGTCACCAGTCGAACAAAGCATTTCGATCTTCCTCGTAGGATATAAGAAGCATCCATATTGGGAACAACTATGCCATGTTTAATACAAAAAGAAGTGACCTTATCCAAGAGAGTTTCTCATCCGTTTTCCCTTGTTTTTGCAGCATTTCCTTCGTTAAGGTAACAAGAGACTTTGCATTAATAATATCTTGATCTATTATTCGCAAAGCAAGACACAAGTCATTAGTATATCCAAAAAGAGTCAACATCAAGTGCGCTACAAAAATAAAATCAAATGACTCCAACGAGTATAAAACAAATTGACCTTTTATCATATCCTCTGAACTTGTAACTCTCTTCCCAATCATCTCAAGCACTCAAGAATTGTAGGAAACAAGTGGATAATATTTAAAAGAGTTTTATATTGAGATCCCCAACGAGTATCACCAGGCTTCCTCAAACCAAGTTCTTGGTTCAAACCTGATCCACTTTCAATTTCTCCTACTTTCAAGGTTTCAACAACTTTTTCTGCTTGACTTTAGCTTATAAGAAATCCCAACCACATTCAATAAGTTTGCAATTACCTCAAAAAGACAACCACAATCATCATTATTCTTAGCAACAGCAACAAGAGTTAATTGAAGTTGATTAGCAAAGAAATGAACATAGTATGCACAAAGAGTATCCTTCATAATCAAAGCTTTAAGTCCATTTATCTAACTCTTCATATTACTAGCCCCATCGTATCATTGCTCTTGAATTTTAGATGGACTCAATGAATCCACAAATAATGATACAATTGCACTTTTGAGTGATAATGACGTGGTATCACCAACATGTACTAATCCAAGAAACCTCTCCACCACCATTCCATTTTTACCATTGACATAATGCAAACAAAGAGCTAATTGTTTCTTTTGAGATATATCACTAGCTAGACTCATCTGCCAATATACCAAAATAGACATTCCCGAGCTCTTCTATAATGCGTTTAGATGTCTCTTTTGCACAAAAATTAATGATATATTTTTGAATTAAGGGAGATGTCATTTGGCTATTGCCCGGAGCATTTCTAAAAGTAACTTTTTTAACATTCTCATTATGCTCTCCTAGCCATTTCAAAAGCTCTAGAAAATTTTCATATTTATTGATTCACCACTTTCATCATGCCCTCGACATGTCAATCCTTGTCGCAAAAGAAATATCAAACAAGAAAGTAAAGCCTTCAAACGAGCTTCATATTCACTTCGTATCATATCACTTGCACAACTAAAAGCATGTAATATAGATTTTCTTTTTGAATCTCTTAAATTTACATATTTCTCATAAGCAAGATTGTGAAAACTTTTAACCCCACTAACATGTGTCTCAAATCTTCGGTTTATTCCAAGATTTAAATCCACTACTAACAAATACATCTCCTCCCACACTAATATCAATTTCATGCTTGAATAAGTAACAACTAAAATAATATGCTGCATCTTTCTCAATACTATAATCAAGCCAATCATATTTTTTAAACCAAATCAAATTAAATCCTCGCATACCTCCGAGATCTCTTTGAGGAAAATCATGAGTTCTAGGTTGACAATGCCCTTTAAGAATATATGCCCTTCTCACTGCATTTCGTTGATTCAGTATTTAATCCATTATATCTATTCTTTTTCCTGGATCATTGGGAAGAAGCTCAACATCATATAGCAATTCTTCATCCTCCAAAGAGATACTATTACTATCAACTAAACCATTTAACTCCGTTTTGATTTCTTGAGTTTTTGGGGAATTAGATGAAGGGGTTGAAAAAGACTAACAATTAATAGGAACATTGACATCTTTTGACGAAGTGCAAAGGGCCACTTGATTAATATTTTTAAGCATAAATTGACGAAGATCGGGTTGCTTTGTCATCATCTTTTATTTCTTTGATATGAATTTATCCTTTGTCATTTTCCTAAAATGAATTAATAATTTAGAAATAAAAAGAGTCTTGATTTCAATTTTTTTTATTAAATCGACAATTATTCTCGTTTTAACTCAACAATTCTCATTTCAATTCAACATGTAATATTAATTTAGATTCAAAAAAAATTCAAAATTAAAAGATAATTCATATTCCAACAAAACCATTTAAAAGAAATTTAAGAAATAAGCATTATTAAAATTTAATTACATATTATAAATTTATAAAAATTAAAATATAGAATAAACCCTAATACATTTAATACTATATAAAATGAAATTCACTAATATATAAACTCAATAATAAGTATATTAAATAATGTTTCATATAATATGGATTAGTAATTTAATAATTGAAACTATATCTTACCTTTTTTGTTTGTGCGTAGCATTAATAAAATCACCGGGAGGTGCTGTGCAGTGTGCCCTTGAATCTCAGTTACGCGTGCTGAGTTGTACACCAATTCCATGGGATTTAATATATTAAAATATTATTAGTTGGGTAATTTAAAATGGGTTGATCAATTTTTAACTTAATGACTTAAGTTTATTTTTAGTTTTTTAACACAAATGAGCTTCAGTTAGCCAAGGGATTTATTTTGGCTGCTGCCAGCTTGCCAGCACTGAACGTAGGATATATATATGTGGGTACATAATTTTTTTAATTAATATATATATATATATATATATATATATATATATATATATATATTAAAGCAGCAATTGTCCCACTCCTTTTCTCCCCAAAACTACATGCCCTTAGTAAGGGATGTATTGCCCCCTAACATTATAATTAATATTGCATCTAATTAATTTCTCAATCTTACCATATATATTTTTATATTTTAATTTGCATTTAATATTGCATTTAATACGAACTATAATTCAACTAATTATCATTTTGCCCTCATATTTTTATATTAATTATTGTGATATTTATTGTTATACGTATATTATTTTTTTCGAAAGTTATTTTTTTATTATTAAATACTCTTACTTATTTTAACAATTAATAACAATTTTAGGGTTTATTTATTGTTATTTTTTCGAAAGTTATTTTTTTATTATTAAATTCTCTTACTTATTTAACAATTAATAACAATTCTAGGGTTTCTTTATTGTTATACATATATTATTAATATATTTTAACAATTAATAACAATTTTAGGGTTTATTTATTGTTATTTTTTCGAAATTTATTTTTTATTATTAAATTCTCTTACTTATTTAACAATTAATAATAATTTTAGGGTTTATTTATTGTTATACATATATTAAATTAAAGTTAATTTATTTATCATTTTATTTCTCTATCTTACCATATAAATTTTTATATATTAATTTGCAATTAATAAGGATTTAGGGTTTAGGGTTTATTTTCTATCTCATATATATTTTAATATCCTTAATTATGTTGAATAAATAATCAATTAAAATATGTGGGTATTACGTTAATGAGGGCTTATATTTTTTTGTGATAAACGATCTTATATATAAATAATATATAAAAATTAAATGTAGGTTTTTTTATATTAATTTGCATTTAATAAGGATTTAGGGTTCAGGGTTTATTTCCTATCTCATATATATTTTTATATCTTTAATTGTGTTGAATAAATAATCAATTAAAATATGTGAGTATTATGTTAATGAGGGCTTATATTTTTCTGTGATAAACAATCTTATACATAAATAGTATATAAAAATTAAATGTAAATTTTCATTAAAAATATACCTCAATCAATTAAATAAAAAGTAATTAAACATTGGCGTATTATCCGCCTAAGTTTCAGTATATTGATTGCCATAAATTTTGCATAATTTTGTTAATTCATGCTAATGTAATACTAACATTTATCTACATACGTTTCGTAAATTGAGAACTTAATGAATTTCTTTTACCTCTTATTACATTTATTCTCTTTGTATTTTTTATTTCTCTGTCTTACCATATAAATTTTTATATATTAATTTGCATTTAATAAGGATTTAGGGTTTATTTCATATCTCATATATATTTTTATATCTTTAATTGTGTTGAATAAATAAATAATTAAAATATGTGAGTATTACGTCAATGAGGGTTTTTTGTGATAAACGATCTTATATATAAATAGTATGTAAAAATTAAAAAATGTATAATTTTTTATTAAAAATATACCTCAATCAATTAAATAAAAAGTAATAAACATTGGCGTATCATCAGCCTAAGTTTCAGTATATTGATTGCCGTAAATTTTGCATAATTTTGTTAATTGATTCTAATGTAATACTAACATCCATCTACATACGTTTTAATTGCTTTATACCTTCCAAATCGAAAAATTAATTAATTTCTTTTACCTCATATTACATTTATTCTCTTTGTATTTTTTTATATGAGTTACCATAAACCACTAATTCATCAATCAATTATATCAGATTAATAACTTTACAATTATCGAAGAGCAGTGATATGTATTTCCTAAAATAAAGTTCATGAACGTGATACCTGGTAACTATAAGTAGTATTGTTTTCAGAAATACAATTCACACCTTTACGCATTCGACTATATCTTACAAATCCTAATTTCTATTAAGAACCAACCACATGTAACAATGGTATCTCAGTATACATTGATACAAAATCTGGTGCGGAACCGAAAGGACATGGCTATAAGAGTTCATTGAGTTAGGCTGTTTGACCATGATACTGAGGTTGTTCTTTTCCTTTTGAGATTTATGTACATTCTTTCGCAAACATTAATTATTTTTAAAATCTTATTCATTGTTTTATATGATAATTAGTACTTTGTTTATTCATTATAGGGTATACGTATTCAAATCAGTGTTTCTCCATCAAATAAAAGTAGATTCAAAATCAAGTTGAAGGAGGGATGTTTATATGACATTCAAAAGTTTAGCGTTTTGGATAATAAGTCAAATTTCAAGACAACATCGTGTAATACAAAATAAACTTTATGACATCCACTGTCGTAACTGAAGTGTTTGATGATGACTTTCTGTTCATACTGTATCATTTAGTGTCCATAGATAATATTATATCTGGCCTAACAGGTATATCAACTTCTTCCTTACTGGATCTTATATACTTAATAGAAGTTACATCTTCTACATCAATTGTTCACTTTGTATTTATATATTGTTATATTGTGATTTTGTAAGTAGATGTCATTGGAAATTTGGTGGAAGGGGAACGCAACTCCATCGTCACTGTCAAAGTGAAACCAACAAAACTTGTGGAGATCTATATAGAAGATTATGAGTTTGTTTATTTACCATTTTTTGAAAGATCTTTTTATATAGTATATTACAAATACAATAATACTTGGATTCAACTTTCACTAATTAGCCAGACATTAGTCTTTGAGAGAATCTACCCCCTTTCAAACTGAACCTCGGATCCTTGTTGTGCTTTCTAAATGTAATTTCTTTTTTGGAGTTTCTTTAGTAACTTTCTTTTTTGCCCAAATATTCAAATAGTAGGATATAAGTTCTTCGCTCCTTGATTGTCAATATTTTCTATGTTATTTGCTTTAATCTTTTCCGTAAATTAGTTGTTGTCTCCGTTAAATAATTCATAAACCATATTTAATTTAGTGTATATTTGATTTGGAAACAATATATTAAGAAACTTCGATTTGATTAATTTGGTCATAAAGTTTAATCTGATTAAATATAGTTACAACCCATAATTTTTTTCATTCTCAATTTTGTTCTCTTTTGGAATATTACTCTAATTACTTTTAATTTTTCAATTTATTATTTATGTAAAATTTTGCAACTATTTTTTTTGAGAGGATTATATTACAAGAATTTACAACTCACACTTTCATAAAAGGAAAAAAAACTAATATCCCTCTAACATAAATTTGTCATCACCTTTTTAACACACATAATATACTTAATTATTTAATAATTACATAAAAAAATACAATACTACCCTCAAAACTAAGCAAAAAATGATTTTTCTTAAACTCATATATACGGTAAACATAAAGAGATGAATTTGGAACGGAGGGAGTACAATGCAAAAAAATATACAAATAATAGTGTTACCCGATTTAATTAACATTATTATAAATTATATACAGAACATAAATAATTTTACTAACTATTTGTTTTATTAATATTTTTCATTATATAATAAATACAAAATATTTTAAAATAAATATCCCCGTGCAACACACGGGTTCGATAGCTAGCATATATATATATATATATATGTAAAATTACTCTTAGGTACACACTTTGTACCCATAATTACTGTGAGATACATTGATTTAAAAAAATTACTCACATACAAAATATTAAAGTAAAATACCAAATATTGCCCTAAACTCATACACTTTTAAATCACAAACCATAAACCCCTCACCCACCCACCATCGCCACCAGACCACTGCCGGACCGCAGCTGGATATTCACTTTTTTTTGCTGCACACACTTTTTTTACTGCACACACTTTTGCTACACATGAATTTTCATGCTGCACACAAACGTTTATGTGTAGCACATTGTAAGGGTAATATTGGAATATCACTATATATTTTTGTAGTTAATAGTAATATTTTTGTATGTTTGTATCTCATAGTAATAAATGAATTTTTAAAGTACCTACTACCTAGTAGTAAGTACCTCATATATATATATATATATATATATATATATATATATATATATATATATATATATATATATATATATATATATATCCACATAGATCCCCCTTGTCCCCACAGCTGTATCCCCTTGTCCCCACATAGATCCACCTCTGTTAGGTAGAAGTGATTTTTCTTTTTATTCCTTTTTTAAGTAATGTTATAGGGGGAGGGTAGTTGTTTTTTCTTTTTTCCTTTTTAAGGAGGTAAAAACTTTTGTGGGATAATCCAAAATAAAAAGGGTGAAAATTAACGAGTTGGAGGGAATATATTTTAATTTTAAAATTGTATTATCTACTTAAAATACGTACTATACTACACTTGGGCCAAAATTTGCATGACATCATCTCATGGAATGTGTTTTGTGAGATGGATAAGAAGTAATACTTGATTGATGAAAAATGATAATAGCTCATGTGGACTATTTCATTAATTCATAGTATAAATAAAAATTGATAATTTTTTACTCTTTTTTTCTAAATAATTGTTTCACCCTTAAATTTCATGAGATCTGTCGTAGTATCTAGTAAGTGTGACAAACGCAATATCAAACTCACATGATAGTATCAGAGTGACAAATAATTGCAATTAAGGCTCTTTTATCTAAGACGATACCAAGTTTAGAAAGATTATTAATTAACAAATAAAACTTAAAATAATAAATATTTAAAATATAAATAATGGCGAAAAATAATAAAATATTTAAGATAAAAGACTAATAATGCAAAGACAATTCAATTCAACCATGTCAATTTACTTCCTAAATCCAAAATTCATATTCATGCGGACTCTTATAGGTTTGATCACGCAAGTAAGCTAAACCACTTTGATCGAGATTTAATAATCAAAGGAACAGAAAATAATTAGGAAATAACTTAAATTCCCTTTCTAGGTACGTCATGTAAAATTTCAATTAAGGTTAGGGCACTAGTCTTCCATTTTTAGGTATTAAAGAATTAAAACTAAAAATACTCACGATCCCTGTTGAGCATTTTCTTCACACGCAATCAATCCCCAAGTATGAAGGATGTTATTGTAGTTTAGATAAACGACCAAGTTATATTATCGAATCCAAAGGACGGATGATTATTAATTTGTTATTATCTAAATTAATTAACACTATGGCTTTGAAATTTAAGTGTGGAATAATTATCAATCTACAAAACAAGTAATTAAATAGCAAATAAAATAAACAAGCAATAGAGAATTATCGAAAGTGATCAAGTGAGAGAATAGGTAGCTCATCGGGCTATCCAGTTTCACTCATTAATGTCCTTTCATGTATATTGTCCGACTCTGCCTTGTGGAATATGAACGCATCACTAAGCCATGCAAATCTACTCTATAGACACAAGTAAATAAGCATGTAACATGTGTGAATTACCTCGGAGCAAGAGATATAATTTCACCCCCCTTTCTAGGTACAATCAGTCTCAATTATTTCCCGTGCACTTAGTACTCTAACCCGATATGATCCCCTTTATAGGTACTATAAAATTATCTTCTTTATCCTACTTATCAACCCGAATTAGATTCAATTAACCGGTATTCATATATGATAGTTCTAAGGAAGTTTTGGAGTCCCCTCACTTAGAATCATAACATGGAATCATGTTCAGCAGTGAATGCGCTGAATCAACAACCAAGATATATATTCAAACTCTATATAATAGTTGAAGATGCAAAAAATGACTGTGAATATAAATTAAAAACATATAGTCATATATATAATAAACCACAAGTAGTGTTGTACGTAGTATACACATGAAAGTTCAATTTGTTGGATTGTATACTAAAAGTTTAGCTTTTTGTATGAACAATGTTATAACAATTTATTTGAAATGAGAATCATATGATTAAATGATTGCGTCTTATAATTTTATATGTTTGATGCAATAGTCCACTTACTTTATACTGTAGATAATATATTGTGCGACAACACACGGAAGATCATATTATCGGTTTTCTTATAAAGTATATACGATGCTCACAATCGAGATAGACGTGGACTCTCTATCAGGATGTTGTAGTGTGGTTTGGTATTAGTTTGTGTTGACTATAGAATCACATTAGTGCACTTTGCGTGTATTGAGCAGGACCGCTTGAGATCGTATTGTCTATATAGAAAAACTTGATCTCAGTTATTATGGATGTTCGTGCTCTTAATCCATATACAATAACCTCGACACGTAAGGCAATATGTATTTCTTTGATTCATCAATGGGTGAGATTTACATATAATTAGATCAATAAACTCGGTGAGTTGGGAAATAGTGCTTTCTCTATGGTGTGTTATTGAATGTAGAAGAAATCTGTATTCTATTTAGGTTGATGATGTCCCCTTGAGGAGCTCATAAGGATTATCATGTAAACCCTGCAGGTGAATTTATTCTTGCATGATAATAAGGTTGAGTGGTACTACTCTCGGATGAGATATTAATTAATGGAGTTGTCAGTAGCTTAATTAATTAATGGACATTGTATATTTTAAACATAGGAAGACTAACGGGCTCATAATAAGAAGGAGCTCATAACATAATTATGGGATTAGAACGGTAGTGCAGTAATAATATTTTAGTGGTGTATATTATTATTATTGAACTTAAGTATAAGCTTTGGGCTAAGCTTGGATACTTATGCCCAATGGAGGCCAAACTCTAATTTCTCCTCCTGGTCCCTGTTGTAGCCCATATATAAGTCATCTCAGCTGTCCAGAAACCCTAACTGAAAATTAATTCACGCCTAACACTGTGAGAAGAGTGAGGGAATAGTAGATTGAGAAGATTTCGAAGATCGCCGCCCACACGACATCGAGATTGGATTTGGGAATACAGCAGAAGATTGGAAGGTTGTTTGCTGCTGATGCCCGTCAATTTGTATAATTTTTTGAAAATTTTACAGAACTTAAAACTGAACGTGTGATACACCGTTGAAAAGCCACTAAAGAGAGGATCGTTTTGGCGTATAGATCACTCAAATCGGAGATCAGACGAGAGAGTTATGCCCAAAACGGTGAGGCTACACTTGATGCTAGCAAGAATTCATCTTCTTCAACATACCCTGGTGAAAGGTAATATGTTCTTTGTTTTTCTTGCTTCTGCTGGATTAGAAACATAGGGAACCCTAACGGTTTACGTTAACCAAATGATCGAACGCCAACACAATTAACTCGTGAAACCTTCATAAACCCTAGAACTACCGATGCGGTTCTAGCCCATGATATTGCGGAAAACAATCATGGTGTTTGAATAGATCTTACCCATAGTCTTGAAATTTACAAGAGAAATTAAGAATCGAAGTAAAACCTAGATATGGGCGACGTCGCGTCTCTCTCCGTCTTGAATCTTCACTTGATTCTCACTTGATCTCACTTGATTCGATAGATGAATCTCTCTCTACAGCTCATTTGGATGGAGTTAGGGCTTGGAAGTAGTGTAGGATGGATGTAGAATCTAACTCACTTTCTGATGTGAACTGCATCCCCTTTATACTTGTAAACTCTCTTTATGGACCTTTACCGAGCTTTTTTGTGGAAAATATGCATATACACGCACTGGAGGTGTAAACTCGATAAAAATAGAACTTCGTGTCTTGCTCGACCAGATTGTCTTGGTCAAGCAACTTGACTTTGGTCGAGCAACTAGTCGAGCAACCTATCTGTACACTGAAACTTCTTCTTCCTCTCTTGCTCGACTTGCATGCTGTTGCTCGACCAACTGGCTCTTGATCGAGCAACGCCTCAAAAATTGTGTTTTCCAATTCTGAGCACTTCCGACCTATTTTCTTGTAAAATTATGCTCAAACAACCTCAGTAGCATATGACTCGTGGCTTTTCTATACACGTCCCGATTTGCCTTGATTTAAGACTAAATCGTACTCAATTTCCACACAAATCAGAGCTCAAAATACGTGAATTCTCACTCTCAACAATCCCTGATTCCCTTCCTAAGGTATTCATGAAAAATTCCAATTAAAGACTAATGCAATATCAATCCTTCCTCTATAGGTACTAAAATAATTGTATCTTGGTTTTTCTTACCAAATGTTCTCACAATGATGTTTTGCAAGATATTAGATATCCTATATTGAATGTCTAATAATTAAAGGTTATATAGATTAATCCCCTTCAATTACCACAGTGACAAATATAATTATGACACATTCGAATTCCAATCATATAGCAATTTGAGCTAGCTGAATACATTTATAATCGAAACAAGAATTAAAAACACATTTATAGAAGTTTTAAAAATATATCTTCAATAAAGGAATAAGAAATTTGCAGGAAAAATAAATTTGTAGTCTAGGTCATAAATCAGACATGGTTTGAACCTTCAAAATCATAACACTACCAAAAGAAACTTACCTCATGGGGTTACAAGAAACCTTCATGACTATGGAAGAAAACTTTCTTATGAGTATAAACTATGAAGTAGAAAGAAAGAGAAGAAAATCCCTAATAATAGCGTAGTCCCTCGTCTTCGCTTAATTCCTTCTTATGAATCATGTCTCTTTATTAAATAGTTATATACTCTTTTGAATTCTCTCTAGATGGTGGATAATGGTGATGGTAGAGTGGAAATATGAAAATGGCGATGGAAAGTGGTGGTAGGTGATGGATATCATAATATGGGTGATGTTAGTTAGATATATATAGGTGTGAAAATGGAATATGATAAACTCTAAGAGATATGAGATCTTAAAAAATAAGGAAAAAGATAATTACGGAAGATATAGAGGCAAATGTGATAAGGAAATTACTTAGTCCCCAAGTAGGAAATAGATGGTATTATTCGTGTATTTTTAGGATTCCCATCGACAAATTGTGACCTCATGGCTTTGAGCATAACTTCTTATTCTGAACTCCAATTTAAGCGATTTAAGCGCCAAAACGACACTCTCTTCCGTGACTTCCATCAATATAAAGAACATTGGAAAATATACCGGGTGCGGCCACTTGGCATCAAGCAAGTGGTCGAGCGATGGTAGCTGAGCACAAAAGCTGCTTTTCTGCTTTCTCCGCTCTGAGGAATGCTCGTTGATTTGCACATGCTTGTCATTGTACTCGATAATTAGAACTATTTTCTCGGCTCCAGTTTGATGTGCTCAGTAGCGGATGAAGTAGCTCAGCGGTTTTCTCGGCCAAATGGTTGGCCGGATGACGCTCCTCCATCACTCGGTGGGTCTTTCTCCTCTATAGTTTGCTCAGATTCAGTTGATGCTGCTGGGAAGGTGTCGAGCAGTTAACTCTTACTCCGTAAATCATGCAGAACCTCCACACGGATTTGAGCATCCTTTCTCGATGTTATCTAAGCAAAATGTCGGAATATGCTTTTACCTCTTTTGTCATGCTCTCTAGGGGGAACAAATTCTAACTTCAAATTTTGATCTTTTCATCCCTCTTTTTCTATTAAAAACATTAAAAATACCTAAAACATACTAATTTATCAATTACACATAAAGCATCACAATTAGTGCAAAATATATTACTCAAAATACTCAAAGAGGTATCAAATCAGACCTAAAAATATATGCATTTCTATTCTCATCAATAATATTATCACTAAAAAGTGATAACTAATTAAGAAGATGTAAAACAATCTCACACAAGTATTGTTTGTTATACTTTATTTACTAATCCATTTCAAATACTACAAAAAAATTCATTTTTATCATGAAATTTACTAACGAAATTTAATCTTTTGGTAATTACCAACATGTTGCACAACTATAATTACAATTGTTTTTTAGCAACGTAATGCCAACAAATTTATAACAGTTTTACCAACATAATAATATCAGTTGTTATTTACGAATAGATTACCAATGGAATCATTATATAAATTACCAACAAAATGTTAACAATTGATTATTAATGGAATTAGATATTTATTGGTACAAATTTACTAATCACTACTTTACCAACTGATGTACTGAAAAGATTAAATTACCTCACTAAAATCAATAATTTTTATTTTAAAAAAATGAGTATATCAATAAAAATAAAATTTTAAAAATGGTAAGTCTTGCGTGAAATTATCTCACGTCAGACTATTTTACACTTTTAAAATTTCACTTTTGTTATAAAATATTAATATTTTTCATTTATATTATAAATTGTGTATGAAATAGCATTATTACTTCTCATTGGTTGATTATCATTTTTCATTACCAAATGAGTTTTGAGAGTAACATTTATTAGAATATTGGATTACAACATCAAATTTGGAATGCACTGCTTGTCAACCCAAAAAATAACTACTAATATACAACATCAATCGCTGCTAACCCTTATTTATTAGTTATGAAAGCGGAACCTTAACGAACTTGAAAACCAACCTCTTTATTTAATATTATTATTATTATTATTTAAAAAAAATTAAAGATGATTATATCATTGTAATTCATGGTGTATTTTTTTAGTAGTTCATCTCCTATTTTACTCTTAATTTTTATATTTAGTTTAATTAATTTTGCATTGTAATTGTAATTTTACTTATATATGGTTCATAATATATTTTAATAACTTAAATAAATCATATATTACCTCTAAGTTTTATACTTAATTTAATTAATTCTTTGGTATAATTATAATTTAATTCTTGTACTTTTATTGTGTATTTTACTTTAATGTTTCATTACCTATTTACCCCTAATGTTTATATTTAATTTAATTAATTTTTAGGGTATAATGTTAATTAAATTACTATAGTAATTCATAGTATATTTTATCATAATTGTTCATATTTTATTTTATTCATGGGATTTATGAGTTTTCTTTAAAATTTAGTATTAATTTCAAGAGTTTATTTGTCATTAAATAAAATTTTTTAAAAAAATCTTTGAGTCCACATTTTATCTTCCACAGTTTGACTTTCACCGATATTAAGAAAATTTTGATTTTATTTTACTTTTAAAAATAATTTTATATTTTTTGTTAATAAATAAATTATAAAGTATTTTATATGTGTAACAAGTTGATGATATATTGAAATTAAATTGTATTAATAAGTTTATTGATTTTCGTACACTCCCATCCTGATATTTATTTTTCTTGTGCCCAAATTTTAAAATAAGAAAAAGAAGAACTAATTTATTTAAATTAATGAATAGTTACAATTGTTAGAATCAGTATAATAAATAATATTATATTGGGATATATATGAAAAGTAGATTAATAATTATTTTTTATTACTTTTACTAAAAGTAAAGTTTGAAATATTTCGAGAGTTTAAAAAAATAAAAATTAAAAATAAAGTGTGAAATATTTTATAAGACTTAAAAATATCTCAATATTCCACAATACCGTCGAGTACTATTTTGAAAATAAATGGTGGAAGGGTCATTATAGTAAAGATGAGGTGTGTTAAGGTGGAAGTAACTGATTAGGGCAGCCGATTGTATAATTTTACAAATGAATGATTACCAAAGATATTACCTCTCTGTCTCATTGTTACGCTTATTGTTTAAATTAAAATTAACGAACATAATCTTTTAATGTGTGATGAGCTCATAAATAATAATTTAATTGAGGTGGATAGTTGTATTATACTCCTTCATCCATAATTTTGCCATTTTTGTCAGTCTTAATACAAGAAGTGCATTTCTCTTTTTAGTAAATGAGACTCACACACTATACTTCTACCAACTATACATTAAAATATTATTTTTCTTACATCAACTACCTATTAAATATTATATCCATTAATCTGCTACGTGCCAAAAAGAAACGTATATCTTGTTGTGGGACGGAGGGAGTAGTTGTGTGAGTGCCCCTTTAAAAAAATGATTGTTTTGTATAGGTCCTATAGAAAATTTAACTCTTACAACATAATTTCGTAATTAGTAAAAGGGAAAAATATTACCGTAACTTATTTTTTTTTACCCATTTTCTTTCGTATTCTAAATTGAACACTATATCTTTTTATTCCTGAATTGATCAAAATACCCTTTACTCGAATATTCAAGTAATATATTCGAGTAAAGTGTTCGAGTAAAACAATTTTTACTTGAAAATTCATTAAAAAACATTACTTGAATTTTTTACACGAATGCATTATTTGATACAAATTTATTACATGAATGTATTATTTTTGTATTAATTATTTTCGTGTTAAAAAAAACTATTTATTACTCGAATTTTTTACATGAATGCATTATTTGACACGAATTCATTACACGAATGTATTATTTTCGTATTAATTATTTTCACGTTAAAAAAACTATTTTCGTGTTTACTATTCTTGTAAAATGTAACTCAATTCGTGTTATATGTACATATGATTATTCGAATCTAGACAAGCTCATGCTTCAACGTGTTAAAAAACAAATTCTTGTTAGCAGTTCGAGTAACAATTCGTGTTACCAATTCGGGTAACAATTCGTGCTAAAAAACTCAACTCATTATTTGACACCAATTTTTTACACGAATACATTATTTAACACAATTTTTTTACACGAATGCATTATTTGACACAAATTCATTTCAGAATTTTCATATTTTACATGAATTTTTTTGAGTGAAGATTAAATCCATCATTTCGGATAATAAAAGAGTTACTTTTATATTTGGGGTAATAAAAAATATCACTATTGTCTAACGGGCACTATCATTCATTTCTTCTTAGTAAAATATAGTACTCCCTACGTCCCGAACTTATCTGCACCGATATTGTAGATACGAAGTTTAAGAAAAGTTATTTTTGACCAACTTTATTGACTTTTTAGGGGTATTGTGGTATTTTTAGGTAATAAATACTCCCTCTGTCCCTTAGTAAGAGTCTCATTTGCTTTTGGGCAAGTGGATTAAGGGGTATTATTATTTAATGTGTAGTGAGCAGTTGTATTAGTGGGTGTGTGTGCCCATGTTTTAATTGTATTAGTGGGTGTGAGTGAGTCTCATATGTCCAAAAAAAAAATGGGATCATTTGGGTGGGATAACCAAATTGTAAAATGGGGCTCTTACCTAGGGACGGAGGGAGTAAATTATAAGGTATGTTAAGTGCGTTAGGTATGAGTGATATTTTTGAAATTAAGATAACTTTTGAGGTTGTTGATCAATGTAAAGTTTTTTTTTTTTTTTTTTTTTTGTAAAGATAGGTGTTGGACGATTGAAAACGGTGAATATAAGTGTGGGATGTCAGGTAGAAAGAGAGTATAATGTTTGAGGAAAAAAAGTTAAAAGAATGACGTTCAAAACAAAGATCCCTTTTGAAATTCCACCCACTCGGTTTGGAAGCCAGATTTGTCTTCCTCTACTCAATATTGCTTTATAATAACAGGTTAAAGGATACATACCATAATTAAATTAACTAGATCTCCCTCTTCATTGATTCCCACATTTCAGCCATGAACACCTTCTCCAATTCTTGGCTCTTAGATGGATCTCAACTGGAAGTGAGCTCCGTCATGGGCTTATTTGCAGTGGCATGGATCCTAGTTTTGTTGGTCAAAAAAATGAACAACAAGAATCCTGGATTGCCACCAGGCCCCAAAGGGTTACCCCTGGTCGGAAACCTCCTCTCCCTCGATCCTCAGCTCCACATCTTCTTCGCAAAACTTGCTGAAACACACGGTCCCATCTACACCCTCAGACTCGGTAAAAAGATCGCCGTGATCATCACCTCCCCCGATTTGGCGAAGGAGGTGCTCAAAGAACAGGGCACCACCTTCGCCAATAGAGATGTCCCGGTGGCGGGACTTATAGGGACGTATGGAGGCAGTGACATAGTCTGCAATCCGTACGGCCCAGAGTGGCGGATGCTGAGAAAGATCTGCGTGCAGGAAATGCTCAGCAGCGCCACTCTCGACTCTGTCTACGGTCTCCGGAGGCGGGAGCTCCGGCAGACCGTGGGATACTTCTACGGCAAGGCAGGGTCGCCGGTGAACATAGGGGGGCAGATGTTCCTGACGGTGCTGAATGTGATCACGAGCATGATGTGGGGCGGCACTGTGAAGGGGGCGGAGAGGGCGGCACTTGGGGCGGAGTTTAGAGGGGTGGTTGGGGGGATCACGACGTTGTTAGGGACGCCTAATGTGTCGGATTTCTTTCCGGTGTTGGAGAGGTTTGATCTGCAGGGGATTAACAAGAAGATGACGGAATTGGCCAATGTATTTGATGGGATATTTGAGTCTGTCATTGATCAGAGATTGAAGATGAATGCAGAAGAAGCAGGGAATGACAGCAGGGATTTTCTGCAGTTTCTGCTAAAGTTGAAAGACAATGGAGATTCCAAGATTCCTTTCACCATCAAACATCTTAAAGCTCTGCTCATGGTACACCCCTCCTCTCTCTCTTCTTCACTCTCTCTCACATACCACACCATGCTTTTAGTGGTTCAGATTCTCTGTGTGACTTTGATACATCATCTATTGTGCCACACAGTTGAATGAATGACACGTATAAGAGAGAGGGAAACTACATCCTAAAAAAATGCTTAAACTTAGCAGACAATGGTTGAATTTCTTTCCTCTCTTACGTTGTGTGTGTCAATCATATAACGTATGACACTGAGACAGTGTACAAAAATGACACAAAAGATCCAATTAATGTGCTCTTTTAATTAGTTAGCTAAGAGTTGGAGTTGTATATGGCACACAGAACATGGTGATAGGAGGAACAGAAACCACATCCAACTCCCTGGAGTTTGCATTGGCAGAGCTGATGAAGGCACCCGAGATCATTAAAAAAGCACAGCTAGAACTCGACACAGTAGTAGGCAAAGATAACATCGTTGAAGAATCACACATCACCCAGCTCCCATACTTGTATGATGTAATGAAAGAGGTTCTACGCCTGCACCCAGCTCTGCCTCTCTTAGTCCCTCACTCCCCCAGTGTCACCACCACCGTTGCTGGATACAAGATCCCGAAAGGGTGTCGTGTATTCATCAATGTGTGGGCGGTGCACCGGGATCCCACCATATGGGAGAACCCTTTGGAGTTTCGTCCAGAGAGGTTCTCTGATGGGAAGTGGGACTACAGTGGGAAAGACTTCAACTACTTCCCCTTCGGATCGGGGAGGAGGATCTGCGCTGGAACGACAATGGCGGAGAGGATGTTCATGTACTCACTTGCTACCTTGCTGCACTCCTTTGACTGGAGTTTGCCTGAGGGGGAGAAGTTGGATACTTCTGAGAAGTTTGGGATTGTTTTGAAGAAGAAAACACCTCTAATTGCTATTCCAACTCCAAGATTATCTCAACCTAGTCTTTATGAGTAACTAAATGTAGGAAGGTTATAGAATGAAACTAAAATAAAAGTCATGTGTTATGTCTAGGTTGCTTGCATTCCCAAAATCCTACTCTTTGCAAATTTTTGAGTTGGTGGAAATGCATGTTTGTACCATGGTGAAGTTACTGAAAAATGAAGATCTGCATATGAAAAATGCAACTTCTTTTCCACTTAAAAATGAAACTTCTATTCAACTTACAAATTTGAGTAAAAGATCAAAATAATATGTTTTGATTTGAATTTAAGTTAGTTCAATGAATAATGTTATTTTAGGTTTATTTTTAGTTTTAATAGGATTTATTTAAACTAAATTTAAGTCAAATTAAGTATTTATTGATATGAGAAAATAGAGATTGAAAAAGAGTATTAATTGAAAAGATAATACTTTTTCTTTAAAAACATACATTTATTATTTGTATTGAGATGGATGAATATATTATTTTAATGTGTATATGTGTATTGGGTCGATAGAAATAATATTTTAATGTACAGTAAATAATTATATTATAATTGTACGTGGGCTCTATTGAGATATAATAATTGTTTTGTGTCATCTGATATAAAGAGAAATATAACTCTAGGAAGTTCTGTCAAATATAATTAGGGATGTAGTAGATAGGTGGGGTTTCATGTTTGTAAGGGTATAGAAGAGTGATTAAATTTAAGAGTAAATTACCAAAATCTCTCTCGAAGTTTATCCAAATTATAAAAATAAACCTCGTGCTTTGAAAAATTACCAATTACCCCTTTTAAAAAATATTTTTTAAAAAAAATAGTGATTTAAAAATACAATGTTAAATATATGGGTCTTGATGTCATTTTCATCCTTCTTTATTTTAAGAAAAAATGTATTTTTATTAATGTTCAAATAAAAAACAAGTTAAAAGGGGATAATTGGTACTTTTTCAAACCACTGGGTTTATTTGGTAGTTTGGACAAACCTCGAAGGGAGTTTTGGTAATTTATCCTAAATTTAAATATAAAACAATAAACTCAAATAAAAAAACATATGCCGATAGAAAAAAAATGCTAATTAGCATTTCTGCCAAATATTAAGTAGCAAAAATCTTTACAACAATTAAATAAAGTGAGATCAATTCAGTCGACAAAATTTTTTTAGAAAATAATTATTTGAGATGGATTGTGAGATGGGTCGGCCCATTGTTAAAATATCATTGTAATATAAGTAAAGTATAATTATTGTTAAAATATCATCGTAATATAAGTAAAGTATGTTTATTGTTAGTTAAAGTATATTTTCCTAAAGTATGTTCAATAATGAATTAAAGTATGCTTTTAGGGTGTTATAGTATGATTCCTACAAACATACTTTAACTACCAATAAACATACTTTACTAGCAATTTGTGTCATTGTTAATTTGTGTCATTGTTAAAATATCATCGTAATATAAGTAAAGTATGTTTATTGTTAGTTAAAGTATTTTAATAATGAATTAAAGTATGTTTTAGAGTGTTATAGTATGATTCCCTACAAACATATTTTAACTATAAATAAACATACTTTACTTATATAACAAACATACTTTAACTATGGATCGACTTGTCTCACAATCCGTCTCATATATACCGGTCTCATAAGAGAGTAGCTTCATTTTAGCCAATTTTGAATTTTTGAATTAAAATGTCCTTGCCTTAAAATTAAAAATTGACCCCCCTATCCTACCCACCCGGAACGATAGTCACCGACATCTAAACCGACACACGTCTCACGTAACTCTTTACATGAGATGGATAAGGAGTGATAATATTATTAATGAATAGTGATACTCAATCAATGAAAAGTGATAATGATACAATTAACTATTTTATGAATAATTTATTATATAAATAAAAAGTGATACTCAATTCGTCTCATAACAACTTTAACAATTTCCTCATTTGTTTGTTCCAGAAGAATTTTCACTCCAAAAAAGGAAATATCAATTTATCCAATAACATCAAAAGTTACTTTAATTTCAAATTTATCACTCTTTTTTCCACACTTATAACATAACTTTATACTTTATTTATTATCGAAAAATACTATAATACCCTTAAAAATCAATAAAGTTAGTAAAAAAATACAAATTTTCTTAAACAACATGGAATAGTTAATGTGAAGGTTATTATGGGATAAAAGGAGTATTTTATAGCGTAAGTGATAAAATTTTATATTAGAAGTGATAACTAATTACGAAAGTGTAAATTATCGAGACGATCTCATATAAAATTTGCCCTGTTTATTATAGTAATTACCGTATAATGTTGAGTTCGAAGAATGCCGTTGAGAAAAACGGCGGATGAACTTTGCTTTAGGAAACGTTACTTATGCATATCGAAATAGTTTTAGACTTTGATCCGAATCTGATCCGAATCAAATGTTGGATCTGGTCCTTATCAACTTTGAATTCATAAGAAATTTACAATTTGATACACCCTCACTTTACATATAAATTTTATAGACAACTCTTGTTTGATACCATCATGATAATACTACCTCCAACCATGATGTATCAATTTTGTCATTTTAATCCGTCCACATTTAAGGTATTCATTTTTCTTTTTTTAGCAAAAAGGTACATACATGGCCCACCACTCTCCATTAATACAACTACATACTTTATATAAAATAATAATACTCTTTAATTCACATACAAAAAGCAAACGAATTACTTTGTGATGGACGGAGGAAGTATTATTTTACGTTTTTATAATTAATTATCAATTTTACTATAAAATATAACTTTCGCTAAAAAATATTATGACTTTTAATTTATACTATAAATTGTTCATAAAATAATATTATCACTTTTCATTAATTGAGTGTTACTTTTTATTATAAAAATTATCACTTTTTAATATTCTCACATGAACTCGTACGTAAGGCTATCTCACACAAATCTTTGTCAATTCTATACTACTATTAAATTATTTTTATCTTTTTCTCATAGATGCACTTTCTTGTGAGACAGATACAATTAAGATGAGTTATGAGACGAATTGACTAATTATTAAAGTATGCTTATTATATAGGTAAAATATGATGATTAGTACTTAATTAAATTATGTTTTTAGTGAGTCATATTATAACACACTAGAATTGTATTTTAATACATCATTCTATCATATTTTAAAAACATATGCTCCCTCCGTCCCGCAAAAAGAGTTACACTTCCCTTTGTAAATTACAAAGGGAAGTGTAACTCTTTTTGTGGGACGGAGTGAGTATACTTTAACTACCAATAGCATATTCTACTTATATAACAATCATACTTTAATACATCTCACAGACCATCTCACATAAACAACGTCTAATAAGAAATCACTTTGTCGTTATTATATAGACGTGTCATACCATATTGAATTTTTATTAGGGTGCGACTATTCACGCGCCCGAAATTACTAAACATATTTCAAAAATATTTTTAATTAAAATGACTTAAATAACCTTATAAAAAAATAATATTGAATATATTATTGAAATTTCCAAAATTACAAAACATTAAACTGCATCTGCTACGTCAATCTTCAATCGACTTTATCGTACATCGACTGATTACCACCTCTGCCACACAGATATTTTTTCCGGCTCATTAGTTCACCACCACTGACAATTCTGGCTAATCGTGGGAGTTCAATCTTATTGACGTTGGTTTACCGTGAACAACCTGGTAGTGTAAATTAATATGGATTTAGATCCTTTCCTGTTTTTATTCTCTCATTTTACGTGAATTTCAATTATCCACCAACAACAATTTAATACGTCATTCACCATTAAAACCTCTTTATTTAATTAAATTTTATATAATAATTTTATCTTCGTGTATTTCTATTTTATCTCAACATGTTTAGTGACGTGGTAAATTCACATTTGTAGATATGAATTGGATGTAGCGGATTAAAAGAAATTTACGAAAATGAGAAAATAATTACAAGTGAGGATCCAGTTCCAAATTAATACTATACTATTGTTTTAAATTTAATAATGTAGTTTAATTAAGTCCTAGTACAGGCGTACGGGAAGTGGCGGATCCAAAAAAAATTTGGGGTACGACATGTAATTATAAACATGTTACTCCCTGTGTTTCGATAAGTAACACACGTATATTTTATATGCGGAGATTAGGAAAAACTATTTTTTTTATATTTAAAAATGTGTAAATTTCTTAGGATATGTGTAAAATGTGAGTATTTTAGATAATTTAATGAAAAATATGTATAAAATTGTTGGGATGTGTATAAGTAGTGATATGAATTAGAATTATTTTTATCATTTTAAAAAAAGTACATAAGTATTGAGACAGACTAAAAAAGAGTGTGAAATAATTAAAGAAACAGAGGTGGTATTTGATATTTAAAATCGTACATTAAATAAAGGGTTAATTACAAAAAAAGTTCTCACCTTTTCGACGATTGTGAATTAGTCTAAACGTTTAGATATTTACAAACAAGTCCATCACTTTAACATGAAATTGCATTGGTCCATATGGAAAATAAAATTTTAAAATTTTTTTTTTCCATGTGTATTCTCTATCCCCAACATTCTTTCTCTTTGACTCCACGTAATCATGTTCCCACGTACATTGAAAGACCATAGTCAAATTCCAGGTAGTGCATCAACACCGTTTTCACAAAACAATGGATTGAAATGGTTCTCATGTACCAGAACATCCTCCATATTCAAAATTGAATTAGAAAACAAATTGAAATGGTAATTAATTCAAATCTACCACTGGAAAATAATCATAGAATAATTGTCAATCAAATGAACTCTTTGAATGAAGTTGGGGCTCCAAAGACTACTCCGCATCCGACGACCTAATCAGATTAAAAAAAATCCCGACAACCCAAACACATTCAGCGTCCGCGCCACCCGGTCCAACCTGCCGCACAGGCTAATTACAGAATGAACTGCATCAAACACCCGGAGAACCTTCGGGAACTCACCCAACCGGGCAAGCACACGGCTGCACGGGAGGATCTTCACCAAAATGCCGAAGTCGCACAGACGAAATCATTGCAGACCAGATCGGATCTCATGAACCGAGGCGATTTGACGTCGGCGACCTTGTTCTTCTCGAAATCGATGTTGTGGGCCCTCAGTAGCTCGATCGAGTCGGGGCATGGGGGTCACGCGCCGGCGTCAAAGTCTAAGAAATTAAACTGCTAGATGAAGTGGTAGGCGGTGCCCAAATCCGAAAGATTTCCTAAGGCGCCGGAGAGAGGGCCTCCGACGATGGGGCAGTTTGAAGATGACACCGGGAAACTTGGTATGGTCCATGATATAAAGAAATAACGGTCGTCGAGGTCGGAAATGAGTTGGAATCTGTGTTCAAGGTTGTGGGACCAAACTTATGGGATCTTCAAAAGGCTGGAATCGTGGGAAGCCATGGCAGGTGGAGGGGAGAGTGGAGTTAGAGTGATGGAGGTCTGCATTGATCTGTATTCAAGGATTAATTTTTTAATAATTATATTTTACATGTCATTTGAGGAATTTAATTATTTTATAATTTTATTTTCCACATCATTTGTTCGGGCAGGTGGTTGCTGACCGGTGGTTCGAAATGTAATATGGGCTTAAAGTTAGGTACTTATTTGTAAATATTTAAAAGCTTGGACTAATTTGCAATTGGCGAAAAGGATGAGACTTTTTACGTAATTAACTCTTAAATAAGTTAACACTCCAAAATTATAATTATAGTTAATATCATTGAACTTTTATTTGTAATAAGCAATTTAAGACATTATTATGAAATTATTGTAACCTCAGGGCAAAGGGAAACGTAATCCCTTAAAAGTATCATATCATAAGCTCCCATTTTACACGAGGAGGCCAACACATACAACTTTGGGGTCAGGTTTTGGCAAGGATATAGACACGTTGAATTTAATTTTTTATGAAAATAGTCCTCACCATTATTACAAGTAGTTATTTCGACACTTGGTAAAATATCAGAGGGAGTATCAGATTTTTTACCGCTACTACTAGTAAGGGGACTATAACGTATTCCTTTGGAAGAAGAGGGAAAAAATGAACCAACAACTTGAAAATCATCGTATAAATCTTCAGAACTCATGATTAACAGAAATATTGAAGGCAAACATATCAATGACAACAGAGTAGGCACAAATAAAGGAAAAATAATGAAGGGGAGGAGAGATAAACAACAAAAAGGAGAGAAATATCGTGAGACCAACAGACACCAAAATTTTAAAGAAACATGAGACATTTAAAGACACAATAAACCATGGAAAACATCAGATCATCGGATAGAACCACAGAATTATGGAGGCACGAAAACACCTCATAAAGGGACGACCAAAGTCAAACTATAAAATTCAACGACCTGGAATGATTAGACAAAATCTAATCCGACTAGGGGCTAATGTTATGGATACTTAGATCAGCAACCCAAATGCACAAAGGCCCAGAACAAGCTCAAGGAGACCAGACCCATTACAAGAAGGCCAAAACAAAAGTCAACACTCAAAATGTAAATAGTCCACAAGCTCGGCATCAGGTGACAAAAGGCTTGGTAGAAGAAGTTAGGCGCGACCAGAAGTCAGAGGAAGGAAAGAAGAGTTTAAACTCGACACAGCCAAGGTCACTGAAGAAACCCTAACGAAGTCAACGGAGCTTGATTGTTCCAAGATAAAGCTTGAACATCCGAGCTAAGGCCCGAACACCCGAGGAAGGATATTTGCTCAACAAAGAAAGGGAAAAGCAACAAATTCAAATAGTTAAAGGGCAAGAACAAATGGCGGGAAACACTCTCAACATGCAAAAAATCAATCACATGCACCTCACACCTTGGATGCTCTCTCCACCGATCAAAAGCTTAGAAAGTAAATGACATCAAATTATTTGGCTAGTGATTCCTCTTAGGGACACTTGGCAAATGCTCATTGGATGAAGCATGGGAATGATCTCACATGCTCAAAATATGACATGGGAGGAATGTATAAATAAAGCCAAACACACCTTTTACCACTTGTTATTTTACACTTCAAGAGAGAGTAGTGTGGTTGGGTGTGCATGTATTCAATTGAGCTTAAAGCTCCATTTTATCAATAAGAGAGTGTTCTTCCTTTATATAATTCTTCTATGTTTGATGGGTGAAGCTTGAGTTTCCTCCAATCATAATCGAGGGACAAAGCAACCATCAACAAGCAACATCATCGTATAAGAGAACATACATTATCGATTTTAGATGAAAATATTATGAAACAAACAAGTGTGTTACTCATAGAGACTAGGGTTGGATAATCTTGGAGTTGGGACAGCAATTAGTGGTGTTTTCTTCTTCAAAACAATCCCAAATTTCTCGGACAAGTCCAACTTCTCCCCCATAGGCAAACTCCAATCAAACGAATGAAGCAATGAAGCAAGTGAGTACATGAACATCCTTTCCCCCATAGCAGTTCCAGCACAGATCCTTCTCCCTGATCCGAATGGAAAGTAGTTGAAATCATTCCCACTATAATCCAATTTTCCATCAGAAAACCTCTCCGGACGAAACTCCAGAGGGCTTTCCCAGATGGTGGGATCCCTGTGCACTGCCCACACATTGATGAAAACACGAGCACCTTTTGGGATCGTGTATCCAGCAATGTTGGCCATGGCACTAGGGCAGTGAGGGACCAAGAGAGGGAGAGCGGGATGTAGGCGTAGAGTCTCTTTCATAACGGCGTATAAGTATGGGAGGTTTGCAATGTGGGATTCTTCTACGATATTGTCTTTTCCTACTACACTTTCCAGTTCTTGCTGCACTTTCTTCAGGATATCGGGTTTGTTCATCATCTCTGCCAATGCGTACTCCACTGTGTTCGATGTTGTTTCTGTTCCTCCCACTACCATGTCCTACACCATGCATACATACAATCTTTTAATATAAATTTATACACATAATATGATAACCGTCCAATCAAAATACTACTACTCGTAAAACCTTTACACTTCTTACATTTATCAATGTTTTACACCCCTGAAAAGGAACAACTCATTTATATATAACATTACTTTATACAATTTATTACCAAAAGAATAATAAGTACCCTCAAAATTGATAAAAAAAAATAATATTTTTTAAATATTTATTAATAGTAAACGAAATGATAACTAATCAATCAAATGGAGTATAAAATGATCCAAAATATAGAGAGATGTATACCATAAGCAGAGCTTTAAGATGTGTCATGGTAAGGGGAGTCTTGGCATCTCCATTATCTTTCAACTGCAACAAAAACTGCAGAAAATCCTTGCATCCATTCCCCTCTTCTCCATTCATCTTCAACCTCTGATCAATAATGCCCTCAAATATCCCATCGAATCTCTTCGCCAATCCCCTCATCCTCTTCTGAACACCCTGCACATCGAACCTCTCCAGCGCCGGAAAGAAATCCGACACATTAGGCATCCCCAGCAACGCCGTCATCTCCCCAACAACCTGTTTGAACTCCGCCCCGACCGCCTCCCTCTCCTCCTCCCCCTTCACCGTTCCCCCCCACAGCATGCCCGTGATCACATTCATCGCCGTCAAGAACATCTGCTCCCCGACGTCCACCGCCAACCCCGCCTTGCCGTGCAAGTAACTCACGGTCCGCCGGAGCTCCCTCCTCCGGAGACCGTACATGGATTCCAGAGTGTTGGCGCTGAGCATCTCTCGGACACACACTTTCCTTAGCATCCGCCACTCGGGACCGTACGGTGTCCAGACGATATCGGAGCCGCCGTAGGCTGCCACTCGTCCGGCCACCGGAACATCCCGATTGGCGAATGTGGTGTCTTGATCTTTAAGAACCTCCTTTGCCAGAACAGGGGAGCTGATGACGATGCCTACTTTCATTCCAAGTTTGAGGGTGTAGATGGGGCCGTATGTCCTAGCCAGGTTGGCGAAGTAGGAGTGGAGCTCGGGATGGAGGGAGAGTAGGTTTCCCAGGAGGGGTAAGCCTCTGGGACCTGGTGGTAATGGCGGATTCTTGTTGACTAGAAGCAAAAATATCCATAGGAGGGCAAGAATGGCGATGATAGAGGTGAGTAGGAGTTGGGGTGGATCTCCGGTGGGAATAATGGACCACAGGGTGTCCATGTTTGTGTATGATAGGAGATTAATGGTGAATAATGAATATGTGTATTATGTTATATTATGGATAAATAAGACACAAATTACTGAAGGAAGGAATCTCGCACACCAAGGTACCAATTTTTAATATCTTAGTATTAGTTTTATTGTGGCTGCTACAAATCAATCTTGTGTGGATGAAGACAAATCTGATTTTTCAAGAATGTCACCAGAATTGCAAAAGGGATCTTGGAGCCTGCCTTTGGCATTGTTGTTGTCAATAACCTTCTTGCTTGACTAAATCATTATTTATGTTTATTTTTAATGGACTAAGAGTGTTTAATTGGTTCGAATTCGTATAATTTATAACTTCATTATGAGTGTTCCATTAATTAATTTTTCATTGTGGAATTATAAATTGCGTTTTATAATGCTCATGCTTTTTTATTATCGGATTTATATATAGAATAACAAGCCTCCACAAGTCTCTTGTGAAAATTAAAATGTAAAGTCATTTATTTACATAATGCCCCCTTATCCTGTTTATAGATAATAAATACGTAATTTAAAAAATAAAATTATTTTGATAAATTTAATTTATTAATTGACTCTTTAGTACTAATAATATGATATTTTTAAATGATAAATAAAAAGTAAATATATTACTCCCTCCGTCCCGAAAAAGTTAACACTTTTATTTTTGGCACGGAGATTAAAGAATATAATAATTTAATGTAAATTGAAGTAAAGTGAAGTGATAGAAATAATATTTAATGTGTAGTAAGTAGTTGTATTAGAGGCGGTTCGAATCTCCTGTTACAAACCGTTGGATGATTGATGTAGGATAAACTAATCTATGCCCTAAAAATCAACCCTAAGGGGAAATGTTGGGATTTTTCTCTCCGCATATGTGTCACTCATCTAACGCGTGTAACAGGAGATGTAATACCAAAATGTAACAGGACATCCAAGATCGTATTAGAGGTGGTATGTAGGCGGCTTCATGATAAGTCATATTTTAACACGATTATTTGGTGGAAATTCAAGTCTATTTGATTAAATTATATGTTCTTTATGTACTAATATTAACTTATTTTGTCTTTAAGAAATAATTACTTTAATTATATAAATTGATGTAGAAACAGGCTGTTAAGCGGAGTAAATTAGGAAACAAATCGTCTAGCATATCTTCCACATATTCTCATGATCAAATCTCTTCCAAATATGATGGGTCATAATCAAGGAGCAAAAAAACATGGTAAAGAGATATTTTAGGAAGCGAGAAAAAATGAAAAAAATCAATTAGGTTTCTTAGGGGATAAGAAGATAAATAAGGAAGATATATACTTATGAGGCAGACACACACGAATTAGACACGTTATTTTCTGGAAGAGAAGAAAATGAGCGGGAGTTCATTGCAAGGCAGATTTGGAGCGTGAAGATCGAAGGACAATCAGACATCATCGGTTCTTTAATTTTATTTCGTATTTTATTATGAACATGCAGGGCTATCCCCTTTTCTAGTTTAGGATTTCGTGAACCTCCCGTTTAATGTTACATTGATTATTAAGGGTTTTTATATTGAATCTTTTGTGTGAATTTATTCCATTACATGCTTTGAATTGATTGATAGCACTTTAATAATTATTTTAGACTGATCAACTAGATTAATTATTTAATTGCTTACTGTTATTTCATTATCCACAATCCGTAATTGTTCTGAGGATTGAATTGAGTAGCAAATAGAAATTATTCCCTCTAGATGTAATGGAATCTAGGTTGTATGATTCTAGCCGATTTTCGTAGCCTAATAATTCTATGTTTGGAGTTTTAATACGTTTTCAAGTTCGAATCCATAGGGACGTTCGTAAATAGTTCAATTTAGTGGTCGTACCCTAATTGATGATCTTAAGAACATTCGGGTTGATTGGTCGTACCGTCAATCTAGGGATTTGAGTTGGCACACTAGGTAAGATGTTTTAAGTCCTGTAATTAATTGATTTAGTAAACGGGAGGGATCGTCGTCCTAAACTAGGTTTGTCTTCTTTGGTTAATTTCTAAATCGTCTTCGTTTTGATTACTTGAGTAATTTGAGTTGATTTATTGTCATTGTCACTTTTAATTATCACCAATCCAAAATCCCCCATTTTTTTATGTTATGAACACTCAAATTTAATTCAAATTTCATTATACTCATTTGAGTTCGACTCGTACTCGTTGTTATACTCTGTATTGAATTGAGTCGGAAATAAATTCTAATTTGTTAGGCCTGCGACAGCTTATCAAATTTGGCGCCGTTTGTTCGGGGAGTAAAATTGAAATTTGTTAAATCTCTGTGTTTCTGATATTTTTCTGCATTTTTACAGGTTCTGGAATTTTTCTGAAATTTTTGATTTTTCCAGTAACACTGACACTGAACCCTTCAGTGTCAGTAGTGCCCTGTTTTCGAAAAAATTTCTGTGAATGATCACTCATTCTTCTGGTCAAAATCAGCTTGAATACATACCAGAAATCGAGAGAACTGCCCGAAGATTGAGAAAGGAGTCCCGGAAGTAGATGGAAACAAGTTCGTCCACTGACAGAACCACCGGAAACCTTACCAAACTCGAACTTACAGCTGATCCACTTCATCTTAGAGAGGAGAATTCTGAATTTTCTGATTTAGAGGAGGACGATACTGTAGGTTCTGAGTCGGGAGAGAAAAACATGGCTGGAAATGAGAAAAAACTTTGAATGAATTGGCAAATCCGGACATACTCCATCAACCATTATGCATTAACCTTCCTACAATTAATGATAACACTACATTTGAATTAAAATCGGGATTGATTCACTTACTTCCTACTTTTCATGGTCTTTCAGGTGAAAATCCACACAAGTTCTTGATGGAGTTCACGGTTGTATGCACAAGCATGAAACCAACCGGAGTGACGAAGGACCAAATCAAACTTAGGGCATTCCCCTTTGCGTTGAAAGACATGGCAAAGGATTGGTGGTATTATCTCCCTCCTGGATCAATTGATACATGGGGGGAAATGGAGAAACTTTTCCTCTAAACTTACTTTCCGGCTACTAGGGTTGCTGTCTTGCGCAAGGAGATATCTGGGGCTCGTCAGATGCAAGGGGAGAGTTTACATGAGTATTGGGAGAGGTTTAAATGCCTCACATCAGCATGCCCCCAACATCAAATAAGCGACAAGTTGCTATTGCAATATTTCTATGAAGGGTCTGGTTATCAATGATGGATCGAAACATGCTTGATAGCGCAAGTGGAGGAGCATTCATGATGAAGACACCTACTGCTGCTAGGAGTTTGATTACTAGCATGGCTGCCAACACCCAATAATTTGGCACCCGTGATTCGTCGGTTAGAGAAGTGAAGGAAGTGCATGACTCCAAAATGGTGGAAACTTTGAACAAATTAACAGCTGCTATTGAAAATCTTGCAAATGGAAGAGGGGTAAGTTTTCAATATTGTCAAAATTGCCTAACTTATGACCATTCCACTTTTTACTGCAGGGCTGTACCTAGCGAATAACAAGTAAACACCGCGGGGCGACCTTATAATCCCTTCTCACAAACCTACAATCAGGGTTGGAGAAATCATCCTAATCTTAGGTATGGTAGTGGACAAGGAGGAAATAGGAGGCAACAGCAATTTCAAGAGCAAAGAGTGGTGAATAGGCAACAAGATCGCCCTCAAGATGGTGGAAATTACCAACAAGGCGGGGCAAGCTCCGGTGCTTCATTGGAGGAAATGATGAAAGAGATGGCTGCCAACAATCTCAAATTCCAAGAGATGACACATTCATCCATCCAGGACTTGAAAACGATAACCCAATCGTTAATCCGAAACTTAGAAAATCAAATGAGTTAATTGGCTACAACTATAGGCCAGATGCAGGCTCAAAACAGTGGAAAGTTGCCTTCACAAACGGAGGTTAATCCTAAGAATATGAGCGCCATTACACTGCGAAGTGGAAAACAGTAGGAGGAGGTTGTACTACCCAAAAAGCCTGACCAAGACGTGAAAGAAGATAATGTAGAACCTACTGGAACAGTGGAACATAAGAACGATCAGTTTGTGGTGGAAAAATCTAATGTGTAGAAATGTAACACTGACACTGAACCCTTCAGTGTCAGAAGGTCCGAAAAAAATCAGGTTAATATTTCTGACCCTGTTCTTTTAATTATGACCATTTGCCTTTTCCAAGCAGGATGAGGAATGCGGACACCACTGATAAGGATAAGCAGATACTTGAAGTGTTTCGAAAAGTGGAGATCAATTTACCTCTCATTGAGGCGATTAAGCAGATTCTGAGATACACCAAATTCTTGAAGGAGTTGTGAACCAATAAAAAGAAGTTGAATGGAGATGAAAAAGTGGTGATGGGAGAAAATATTTCAGCTGTCTTCCAGCAAACGTTACCTCAGAAGCGCAAAGATCCTGGCATATTTGTGGTTCCTTGTAAGATCGGAAATTTTAAGGTGGAAAGAGCCATGTTAGATCTTGGAGCTTCCATTGATGCCTCGATCAGTGTTTGAGAAGTTGAGTGTGGGAGAGTTGAAAAAGACCGGAGTTGTCATCCAGCTTGCTGATCGAAGCCAGGCATACCCAGATGGAGTCATTGAGGATGTTCTTGTTCAGGTAGACACACTCTTATTCCCTGCTGATTTTTATGTGTTAGAAATGAATGAACACCCATCGAATTCCACTCCAATTTTGTTGAGGAGACGTTTCCTCAACACTTCATGCACTAAGATAGATGTGAGTGAAGATACTCTCACGATGGAATTTTATGGGCAGATCATTAAATTCAACATATATGATGCTATGAAATACCCTGATGATGCTAACCTGCTTTCTGTTGTGAGTACTATTGAGCATATTGTCTAGGAACACTTCGAATTCACTTGTAGGGATGCATTAGATACAATCATTGAACATGAAAATATGAAGGAGGATGCTGAAGATGGGATAAGGAGGAGCTGAATTACTATGTCAATGCTTTGCACAGTTCTTCTTAAAGACCGAGCATCTTAGATGTAGCTTCTGTTAAATTGCCAGATATTTTTTCAAAAATTCTTTCATCTATAGTACAGGCACCGAAGCTGGAGTTAAAGGCACTTCCTGAACACTTGAAATATGCCTACTTAGGACCAGATTCCACTTTATCGGTGATCATCTCGTCCAAGCGGATGGACGAACAAGAGAGCTTGTTGCTCGATATGTTGAAGAGGCATAAGACTGCTATTGGATGGACGGTAGTGGATTTGAAGGGTATCAGTCCCGCAATTTGCATGCACCGTATTCTGCTTGAGGATGATGCAAAGTCATGTCGATAAGCTCAGCGCCGATTGAATCTGCCCATGATGGAGGTGGTAAGGAAGGAGGTGTTGAAACTTCTGAGTATGGGGATTATTTATCCCATCTCAGATAGTAAGTGGGCCAGTCCGACACAAGTGTTCCAAAGAAATTAGGAATGACTGTGGTTGAGAATGACAAGGGTGATATGGTGCCAACACGTTTGCAAACGGGTTAGAGAGTATGCATGGACTACTGCAAGTTTAATAACATGACTAGAAAGGATCATTTTCCTTTACCCTTCATTGATCAGATGTTAGAAAAGCTTGCAGGTTATTCTTATTATTGTTTTCTTGACGGTTTTTCTGGTTATTTTCAGATCCTTATAACTCCCGAAGACCAGGAGAAAACAACCTTCACATGCCCCTTTGGGACTTTTGCATGTCGTCGGTTACCTTTCGAGCTTTGTAACATACCTGCCACATTTCAAAGGTATATGGTAAGCATTTTTTCTGAATTTTTGGGTAATTTAATAGAAGTCTTTATGGATTGTTTCAGTGTCTATGGAGAATCTTTTAGTAGTTGCCTTGGAAATCTTGAATTGATCTTGAAAAGATGTGTAGAAACAAGCCTTGTTTTGAATTGGAAAAAGTGTCACTTTATGGTAGAACAAGGTATTGTTTTAGATCATGTCATTTCAAAGAATGGAAATTGAAGTTGATAAGTCTAAGATAGACCTTATATTTGCATTGCCTTACCCCGCATCTGTGCGGGAAGTACGTCCTTTTCTCAGACATGCAGGTTTCTATAAAAGATTCATCAAGGACTTTTCAAAGATAGCCAAGCCACTTTGTGAGTTGTTGCAAAAAGATGTGACGTTTGAGATTAATGAAGCCTGTAAGAAAGCTTTTGACAAGTTGAAGGAGTTGCTAACCACACTACCCATAATTCAGCCGCTGGATTGGAGATTGCCTTTTGATATAATGTGTGATGCTAGTGACTATGCCGTAGGAGCAGTATTGGGGCAACGAGTGGACAAGGCTGCACATGTGATCTACTATGGTTCAAAAATCTTGGATAATACTCAAGCCAACTACTCCACTACGGAAAAAGAACTCCTAGCTGTGGTTTTTGCTCTAGAAAAATTTCAATCTTACTTGTTAGGTACTAAAGTCACTGTTTTCTCTGATCATGTAGCTCTTCGTTATCTCATGACGAAGAAGGAAGCAAAACCTCGGTTGATTCAGTGGATCTTGCTGCTTCAAGAATTTGATTTGGAAATCAAAGACAAAAAGGGATCGGAGAATCTAGTGGTCGACCACCTAAGCCGGCTGATTAGAGATGAAGATGAGCAGAAAATTTTGAAAAAATTTCAGGATGAATAGTTGCAGGCCGTTCTGCAAAATCTGGAAAATTCGGGTGAACTGACACTGAACCCTTCAGTGTCGGAAGGCTCTGTTCCATGGTTTGCTGATTTGGCAAATTTTCTGACCTCCCATCAGTTTCCAGCCCATATGAGTAAAGTAAAACGTGATAAGCTTCGTAGTGATGCCAAGTACTACATGTGGAATGATCCGTATTTGTGAAAACGCTATTCCGATCAAGTGATAAGAAGGTGTGTTCCTGAAATTTAATTTAATTCAATACTCACCTTTGTCATGGTCGTGCATGTGGTGGTCATTTTGGTTTTAGAAGAACTGCTTTCAAAGTGCTTGAGTGTGGATTTTATTGGCCGACACTATTTAAGGATGCTTATGAATTTTGCAAGTCTTGTGATAGATGTCAGCGTGTAGGAAATATTTCTCAACGAAATGAAATGCCCCAAAACCCTATAATCGTTTATGAGATTTTTTATCTGTGGGGGATGGATTTTATGGGACCTTTTCCTTCTTCATTTGGCTTCACCTACATATTACTTGCTGTTGATTATGTGTCGAAATGGGTGGAAGCAAAGGCCACCCGAACTAATGATTCTAAAGTGGTTGCGATTTTCCTTCGATCTAACATATTATGTAGGTTTGGAATTCCTCAGCCATCATCAGTGACAAGGGCACACATTTTTCAACCGAAAGGTGGAAGCGCTTCTGGATAAGTATTCAGTATTTCATAAAACTTCCACGTCCTACCACCCCCAAAACGAGTGGCCAGGCGGAAGTAATCAATCGTGAGATCAAGAGGATTTTGGAGAAGATGGCTAATCAGTCTTAGATGGATTGGAGCTCAAGATTGGAAGATGCACTATGGGCCTATCGAACGTCCTATAAGACACCGATTGACATGTCCCCGTATCGACTTGCTTATGGAAAGCCATGTCACTTACCCGTGGAGCTTCAACACAAGGCATGGTGGGCAATCCAAAAGTGCAAAAGGGATCATGAGGAAGCCGGGGTACAAAGAAAACTCCAATTGCAAGATTTGGAGGAATTGAGAAATGAGGCTTATGAAAATTCAGTGATATATAAGGTTAAAACAAAGGAGTTTCATGATGCAAGAATCTCAAGGAAAAATTTTAGTGTTGGGCAAAAGTTTTACTTTACTACTCAAAGTTTAAATTATTTTCTGATAAGTTGCGTTCTCGTTGGATTGGTCCATTTATTATGACTAATGTTTATTCTAATGTTGCAGTTGAGATAAGAAGTATAAATTCTGAAAAGAGTTTCAACGTTAATGGGCACCAACTTAAAGAGTATCATGAAGGATTCCAGACGGTTGAGGTGGACCGAATGGAGTTGGAACATGTGGTCTATAGTTGATAAATATACACCTGACCTAAGTCGAGCCAACGACAATAAAAAAGCGCTGATTGGGAGGCAACACAATTTTCTTATTTTATTTTTATTTCAATAAATTGTCTGATAGTTCACTCTTAATTTTCTGTTGTGATTAGCAGAAGTGATACAAACTGCAAGGGTTGATCGTGGTCAAAGGTCTACCCAAAATTGAATCAGGTGCACTCTACCCAATTACATATTTGGTCTTTCTTATATTGTGCTTTTCTTGGGGACAAGTAAATGTTTAGGTGTGGGGAGGGATTTTTTATGATAATTGGGATGATAATTGGGATAGAAAAGTGATGTACATATGGTTTGATGCTCTTTGCTGAATTTCTTGTCCCATGTCTTGTTCTTGTTGTCCTCTGAATTTTATGTTGATGTGGAGTATGGGAAATTGAGGAATAAATCTTTTGAGGTGATGAGGGTGATGCATGATTGAGGAAGTAGAAATGATGTTGAGGAGCTGTTGAAATTTGATATTCTTTGCAAAATTTTTGTGATTGTAGTGGCTGATATTTTTTTTTGGTGAGCTTTTAAGCCTTAATGAGCTATCATCTATAAGCTCCATTGAACTTTCTTTCTTAAGTGCATTGAAGTTGAATTGCTCATTCTAGAACTTGCTCTTTTGAATGCATTTCAAGATCATGTGACTGGTTGTGCGTGATAAAATGATAAGGGCACTTAGGTTTAACCCTCTTGGCTTATATTATTCCGTCTGATTATGAAAACTCTAGGGAAGCCACGTTGAGCCTAAGTCTTTTCTTGGAATTATGAGCACATAAATGAACCATGAATCCCTATTTATTTCTTTAACTCTTCCGTTTGAACCCCTCATTACTGTGCAATGTGTGAATCTTGTGGGAATAATATATGGTTGAATTGAAGATGAAGGGGAGTTGATGAAAAAAAATGGAAAAATTGAGAGATTTGAAAAAAAGAAAAATAAAAGAGAGAAAATTTCTTGAAAAAAGAAAGGAAAATAGGAGCTGCTGAAATTTTGTGGCTGACACTGAATCCTTTCAGTATTACACCTTTTGTCCCAAATCTCGAAAAGGAGCAGGTGTGGGGAGATTATAAGTGAAAGGAAAATGATGTTTTAAAAAGGAAAATTTGAGGATGATAGATGCTTTGATTTGTAGAGATCATATGTTGTAGAGTGGTGCATTTAGTCATTCGTATCCCTCTTGTTACCTCACCCTGTCCTAAGGCCCCATTACAACCCTATCAAAGACCTTTTGATTATTGCACACGATCCATTTAAAATTGGTGGAAAATTGATTTGGGAGCAAGGCTATGGTAATGATTTTTCTTGTTCAATTTTTAAGTGTTCTTGTTACCTAATCATACACTTGAGTATTTTTGAGTGAATCTTTGTGAGGCCTTGGAATTTTGAAAGATTTGATGACATGAAAGTTGCAAACTTTGAGTAAAGAGTCGATATTAGTTCCGAATGCTCATTGGTTACTTTTCTCTTGTTGTGTTGTGACTTTCATTTGCCTTTTAGATGGAGTTCCTTGGTTATCTATTTTCTATTGTCTTTGATCTCAGTTTGCTTGAGGACAAGCAAAGTTTAGGTGTGGAGAGATTTGATAAGTCAAATTTTAGCACAATTATTTGGTGGAAATTCAAGTCTATTTGATTTAATTATATATTCTTTATGTGCTAATATTAACTTATTTTGTCTTTAAGAAATAATTACTTTAATTATATGAATTTATGTGGAAACAGACTGTTAAGCGGAGTAAATTATGAAATAAATCGTCTTGCATATCTTCCACATATTCTCACGATCAGATCTCTTCCAAATATGATGGGTCACGATCAAGGAGGAAAAAACACGGTAAAGAGATATTTTGGGAAGCGAGAAAAAATAAAAGAAATCAATTAGGTTTCTTGGGGGACAAAAAGATAAATAAGGAAGATATATACTTAAGCTTGGAGGCAAACACACACGATTTAGACATGTTATTTTCTGGAAGAGAAGAAAAGGAGTGGGAGTTCATTGCAAGGCAGATTTGGAGCCTGAAGATCGAAGGACAATCAGACATCGTCGGTTCTTTAATTTTATTTCGTATTTTGTTATGAACATGCGGGGCTAATCCCCTTTTCTAGTTTAGGATTTCGTGAACATCCCGTTGAATGTTAATTTGATTATTAAGAGTTTTTATATTGAATCTTTTGTGTGAATTTATTCCATTACATGCTTTGAATTGATTGATAACACTTTAATAATTATTTTAGACTGATCAACTAGATTAATTATTTAATTGCTTACTGTTATTTCATGATTCACAATCCGTAATTGTTGTGAGGATTGAATTGAGTAGCAAATAGAGATTATTCCCTCTAGACGTAATGGAATCTAGGTTGTATGATTCCTAACCAGTTTTCGTAGTCTAATAATTCTATGTTTGGAGTTTTAATGCGTTTTCGAGTTTGAATACATAGAGTCACTCGTAAATAGTTCAATTTAGTGGTCGTACCCTAATTGATGATCTTAAGAATATTCGGGTTGATTGGTCATACTGTCAATCTAGGAATTTGAGTTGGCACACTAGGTAAGATGTTTTAATTCCAGTAATTAATTGATTTAGTAAATGGGAGGGGATCATCGTCCTAAACTAGGTTTGTCTTCTTTGGTTAATTTCTAAATCGTCTTCATTTTGATTACTTGAGTAATCTGAGTTGATTTATTGTCATTGTCACTTTTAATTGTCACCAATCCAAAATCCCCCATTTATTTTTATGTTATCAACACTTAAATTTAATTCGAAGTTCATTATACTCCTTTGGGTTCGACCCGTACTCGTTGCTATACTCTGTATTGGATTGAGTCGGGAATAAATTCTAATTTAGTAGGCCGGAGACAGCTTATCACCCCTTGAGAATAAAGTATTGTAATTGTTTTTGTGTGGGTCTCATGTATTAAAAAGGAAATGTGTCAACTTTAATAGGACAAACCAAAAAGGAAAATGTGTCAATTTCTATGGGAATGAGGGAGTAAGTGTTAGGTGAAAATAATATTTTTTTAAAATTAAAATGAATTTTGGGGTTATTCATATATATGATTTTTTTTTTGTCAAAATAAAGACAAACAAAAGGGAAAATGCAAAGATAATATTGGCACGAAGAGAGTAATTTTTAAAGTCTATCGTTTAATATTAACTTGAACTAAAACTACTCTCAGTCTCATTGTTTGTGAATATACAAGCATAGTTGCGTTCAGCCCGAAAGCATCTTTTGATCATGTATAGTACAAAGTTTAAATTATTAATTGATTTATAATTTCACATCAATAGATGGAATATACCAAGATAAACGCAGAAGGTGTTCGTGACATGGGAGTATATGACATTTTTTAAATTAAATTGGTACAGTGTGTGAGGTGTAGGTGTTTATATTATATATAGTCATGAGTAGGTTGCAAATAATGTTACCACCCAAAACAAACTAGAGTCGGTATATTAGGTGAACAAGGTGTATAAGGGTATAATATTTTGTTTTAAATAGTATATTTTATCTTCTTTTTTAAAGAGGTTCTTTTTTTCATTTTGAGCGTCTATTCAAAGAGTCCCCTTTTCATTTTTACACACATGAGACCCACACATATCCAATAATACAATTAAAATATGAGGCACACACTCCCACTAATAAAACTATTCACTACATATTAAATAATAATATTCCTTAATTCACGTGCAAAAAGTAACTCTTAACTCTTAAATGGTATGAAGGGAATAATGGTGCAATTTTTTATTTAAAAGATTGACTGGAGTATATGTAGTATAAATATTTAGATTAAAAAATTAAACTTTTTTTCTCATAAAATCAAGAGTAACTCTCAATTAAGAAATAATATTTGTATTTCATACTTCAAGCTTAGTTAACGAAATAAAAATTACAAGTAGAACATCACATCAACTTAAATAATTCATGGATCAACTAGACAAAGTAGAGGTTTTGTAGTATCACCAAATTAAATAAAAACAAGCATTGCCGGCCGATGCTTTTTTGTTTGCACTATACTTGTAATCTTATGCGTTTCATTAATACTTGTCTCATTCTTTTCATCTAACTAGTTTGAATTCATTCAATGGTTGGTTTGTTCACAATCTTGATCATCCTCACACTGATTTGGTACACATGGCTGCTCTTCCGAAAACTTTGGTATGATCCTCTGCCACCAGGCCCACGGGGCCTCCCCATAGTAGGCTACCTCCCATTTCTCCAACCACAGCTCCACTCCCATTTCGCCGATCTTGCTCGTTCCTACGGGCCCATCTTCTCGTTGAAGCTCGGTCGAAAGACGAGCGTCGTGATAACCTCACCGGCTGTGGCTCGTGCTGTGCTGAAAGACAACGATGTCACATTTGCTAATCGGGATGTTCCCATTGTGGTCACCGCCATGGAGTACGGTGGCCGTGACATTGTGTTCACGCCGTACGGCCCCGAGTGGCGGATGCTGAGGAAGGTGTGCGTGCGTGACATGCTTGGACATGCCACGCTAGACGCCTTCTACTCTTATAGGAAAAATGAGGTTAGAAATATGGTTAAGTTTTTATATGGTTTGAAGGGGTCCCCTGTTAATGTAGGTGACCTAATGTTCTCTAGTGTGCTTAATGTCATAACTAACATGCTGTGGGGTGGGACCCTGAGGGGTCGAGATGACTCCACCGGAGTCGAGTTCAGGCAAGTGGTGGGGGAGATCACTGACCTTCTTGGAAAACCTAACGTCTCCGATTTCTTTCCTGCTCTTGCACGGTTGGATTTGCAAGGTATAAAGATGCAAATGAAGGGCGTGGTAATGAAGCTTGAGAGGATATTTGAAAGAATGATAGAACAAGAAATGGAAGCCGACCGAGAGAGTGTAGCCACCAACTTTTTGCAAGTGTTGCTGCGGCTGAAAGAAGGCGGCGCCGCCACCCAAACTCCTCTCACTATGCACCACATCAAAGCCCTGCTCTTGGTAAATACTCCCTCCGTCTTACAAGACGCTTCATGTTTACTGTTTCACCTTATTTAAGAAAAGTTGTTCTTTTCAATCAATTTTGTTGAATTTAGAGGATATTATAGTATTTTTAAATAATAAAAAATATAAAGTAATGGTATGTGTGTGAAAAATGAGTGACACATTTGAAATTAGAGTAATTTTTGAGGTTATCGAATAAAATGATGTTTCTATTTTTGGGTTATGAATGGTTAAAGGACAAACAAATCAGGAAAATATGAAGGATTTTGTGAGACAGAGGGAGTATATTTGTGTGTGTGTGTTGATCAATTGAGTTCTTATGTGTAGCATAACTTGGTGTGGCAGGATATGGTTGTGGGAGGCACGGATACGAGCTCGAGCACGATTGAGTTCGCCATGGCGGAGATGATGAACAAACCACAAGTGATGATGAAAGCACAGGAAGAGCTGGACATAGTGGTTGGTAAAGAAGGTGTGGTGGAAGAATCACACATCAACAAACTACCCTACTTGAATGCGATCATGAAAGAAGTGTTGCGGCTGCACCCTGTTCTCCCTCTGATGGTTCCCCACAGCCCAAGCAAGGCCTGCGCTGTGACGGGCTACACCGTACCAAAAGGGGCTCGTGTATTTGTGAACGTTTGGGCGATACATAGGGACCCGGAGCGCTGGCCTAATCCAGCGGAGTTCATCCCGGAGAGGTTCTTGAATGGCAAGGGGGATTACAGTGGGAATGACTTCAGTTACATGCCTTTTGGTTCTGGTAGAAGGATTTGTGCAGGAATTGCAATGGCAGAGAGGATTGTAATGTTCAGTTTGGCTTCACTAGTCCATGGTTTTAACTGGAAAATATGCGAGGGGGACACATTGGACCTTTCTGAAAAGTTTGGGATAGTGTTGAAGAAGAGGTTACCTTTGGTTGTTGTTCCCTTTCCAAGGCTATCTGATCCAAGGGTTTATGAGTAGCCATGTTTGAATGTAGTAACCATGTTTTTAATACTCCCTCCTCCCGCATTAATGTTGACGTTTGCTTTTTACACGGAGATTAAGAGATATAATATTTTAATATGTATTGAGGTGAGAGAAATAATATTTAATGTAAAGTGGGTAGTTGTATCAGTGTTATGTGTGGACCCTATATGAAAGAATTAATTGTTTTGTGTGGGCCCAACTTGACAAGAAACGAAATGTAACCCTTAACTTAGTACAACTCAAAATGAAAAACTTAACCTTAACGTGGGACAGAGGGACTACTCTTTTAAATTTTTACTTCTTTAAAGGAGAGTTCAACAATTGGTGATAACAAATGTACCTTTACTCTTTGGACATAATTTCCTTGGTACAAATGCGAGTAACACCTGCTCCCTCGAGTTCAACAATTGGTGATAACAAATGTACCTTTACTATTTGGACATAATTTCCTTGGTACAAATGTGAGTAACACCTGCTCCCTTGGTGTGCTCTTTTAAGGTATACATTTTATTTTTGCACGTGGATTAATTAATATTATTATTTAATCTATATTAGTGGGGGTGTGTGTCCCATATATTAAATGTATTAGTAATGTGTATGGATCTCATGTGTGTAAAAAGAGAAATGTATACCTTTTTGTGCGAAACGCCCAAAATAGAAAAATGTGTACCTTTCTGGCGGACGGAGTAATTTCCACTGAATTTGCTAATTTCAGCCACTATTTTGGTTTCATTTTTACCGGAGAGAATTTTTAATCCACAATTTTTTAAGCACTTCTAATTCTAATAGTTCATGTTTATAATTTCAGGCACAATTATTTGTATTACTATTCCTTTGTGAGGCAAGAGCTGAAGAGTTGAAGTGATCTGCAGATTTAATAAATTGCTAGTCATTGCAGATTTAATATTACCTTGAAATTGACTAAATTATACATCCTTACATAGATGCATGTAGTTTTAAATCAGATTGCTTAAAACATTATTAGATTTGTTCTAACGACCCTCTTTAGTGTTGTCTAGCTCCTTAACTTAAAAGGACATATGAATGAAACCATATTTCAATATTATGAATTATGATTATGATGATGTTAAGTTTGTATAAAGTACTAAAAACAAAGGTGGATTGAATTCAAGCTGATGCATGAGGTTTGCATACTGGAAGATCATCCACCAGATTGGGAGGGATCTTAAGAATGGGATTGCTCTCATAGAAATTCACTGGCTTCAGATCAAAGCTCGATGACACCGTCGGCATGATCGGAAAGTCTTCCTGGCATGGAACGTGATGGAACCCCAATGTGTACCAAACCACGATATCCTTCTTCTCGATCTCCCGATCCCTGCAAAACGTATCCATTTATATCATTAATTTATGTTAAATGACTATTTCATCTAAAAGTTTAAGCTTGTATAGAGGAATATCAATTAATAGTGAACAATTCACTCTAACACGAACCATGTGGACCTTTGTTTAGACCATGACTATGATACCATATTAAACAAAGCAAATATGCACCCATTCATACCTATTAGACCACACTTCCAAGGTGTCATCACCCTGGCTCTGGTACACAAACATCCCTCCGGCCCACTGCTCCCTCTCATCGTAGGGAGTCACCCAAATTTGGTTGTTGGTGAACGCTCCTCGCTTCTGGGGAGGGTCGTTCAAGTCCAGCAAATTCGCAGCCGTTCCACCAGGTACCACCTTGTACCCGACAGGGTTCCCCACCCGAGTCTTCTTTGTGGGGTTAACCACATGGAATTCAGATGGATCGTAGAGATTCAGCTTGATTTGTGCATCTTTCTCCGTCTTGGCTACTTCTCTCACCGCTTTCAAGTAGCTCATACGAGGCGACTCCGCTGGCGAGGCGTACTCTCGCTCGAGATGGACTTTAACGAAGGAATTGTTGGAGCCATCGACGTCCATGTCGAGGTAGAATGTGATGTAGTGATCGTGGATTACTCCGACAACATTTTCGGATAGGAGGGTGCCGTACAGCTGCTCTGCTTCGTTCTTGATTTGGTTGGTGTTGGTGTAGGGGCTGCCTTTCACCATCAGTATACCACTCAGACCAACCTACACATCAAAGCAAACCAATAACCATTACTCCCTCCGTATCAATCAAATCTTCACAGTTACTATAGAAGCAAAGTAAAAAAAAAATATTTATTTACCAATTTTATTGACATTTGGAGGTATTATTTTTTAGGTAATAAATAAATTATAAAGTATGTTATGTATGTTAAGTAGAAGTGTTAAAATTATAATTAAGATGTACTTTTAGGGCAAATGTGATCACCTATTCTGCAATGGTCTTTCATCTCATATTCCACAACTTAAATGTTTGTCAAGTGTCATAATCAATGTTCAAAATTCAACACTTATCCCAAGGATTTAATGATCATTTGTAGGGTATAATTTTTTTATATTGTGAAACACCAATAAAACAGGGAAAGTAGAATAGGAAATTCAACTTGCTTTTAGGGACGAAGATTGTTGTTATATTTCATTTTTTAAGTAACAAAGTTTAATACTCCCTTTGTCCCATAAAAAGAGTTACGTTTACTGTTTGCACGAAGATTAAAAAATATAGTATTTTAATGTGTAGTAGGTTGAGAGATATAATAATTTTATGTAAAGTGGGTAGTTGTATTAGTGTTGTGTGGGCCCCATAAAGATAAAGTATGTGGGTCCATTTACTAAAAAAGCCCTAATTAGTGAAATGTAACTCTTGTGGCGAAACGGAGGGAGTATGGAATAGACGGAAATGAAAAGTATAAACTTTAAAACCAGGAGTCCTTCATTCAATAGTGCATGGGACATACCATAGAAATGAGCATGGAAAGTTGAAAAGAAGAATCCAACAACCAATCCTTTTGGAAGAAAAGAATCTTGTTTGGCAGTTCATGGAAAGTGGGTGCTGAGTAATAGCGAAAAGGATTGATTGATAAAGAAATTTAAAAAGCAAGATATTATGAAGATAATTAATTGCTACTCACCTTGATTCTAATTAGTCCATCTGTTTGAAACTCCCAATCCACTATGTAATCGTAGTTGGCCACTGAAGCTGCCATTCTAACCACCAGAGTCACTTTCGGCCTCACTTCTCGAATCTTGAATTATTAATCCCACACGACACATTCAACATGGTTAATATTCAATCTAATTTAACCATTAGGCTTGTCATTTAAAAACATTATGAATGGAATAAAAGATGAAACACCAATATACCTCCATTCCGGTGATTGGACTCTCGGAGTGTCTCCATCCGACATCACCGGCGTAGCTCTCGAACACGCAAACCATATTTGACCGAACGTAAGGCGTTCCATCTGCCGCCGCAAACATTCCATCCATGTAGTAAGCATTCCTCGGGCAATCATTGAGGGGCACGAGTGGCATCGCCTGCAACCCGAACCCATATTCCCCTGCATCCATATACGTCTTGAAGTACCAAGCCTCCGTAGGATCCATGTACGGCACAAACAGCTCCGAGGTCAGCCCTTTGTACATCACACTCCTCATCTCCCGGGTCCCCGGGTCACGGACTTTGGCCAGGGAAATGATCACACCGGCTCGGGGGTCGGGTTTGAGGTGAAATTCCCAGTTTGCCCACTTCACCAAATGCCCATCTTCTACAGTGAAACTGGGGCCCTCCGGTTGCTCAAGGGAGATGGGGTTCACAAGCTTGTGGTAACAGTTTTGAGCTGTATAACGGTAATCAGTGTTTGCAGCTTTGGGTATTGGGATATGTTTGCCATTATCAGTAATGTTGACCACTTCTCTGGTATCCAAATCCACAACAACTGTTAGGCCTTCTATTGGCCTCATGTAGAAATTGGCAGTGTCTTTTGTGGAGTAGCATTGGACTTTGATTAGCCTTCTATTTTCTTCACTTTTTCCTACTCAACAAACCGTAAATCTTCTTTTTATCAATTCATTACCAAATACATATGACACTATAATATATGATTGACCATATGTCAAAAAAGAAAATAAAATTAATATGCAGTTTGGAGTTAAGGTTGTTAATTGTAATCTAATAAAGGAATGACTAATCGATCAAATTTCATATGCTAAATGTTTTAACGTTTTACATGTTACACAGAGGATGGGTGATAGATATAACTAAAGAAAAGAAAACTTAATCATGCATACAAAAGTATAAGCTGAACAAATGGATCACCCATTTCTTCATTTCTCTGTTTCATTTTCTATTTCACTTATCATTATATGCTTGTTGTGTTATAATCAAAGACTAAATTATTACCATTATAACCATATACTCCTTCTGTCTCATTCAAATAGGATTTTTTTTTCATTTTTATCGTCTCACCCAAAGGGTTCCTTTTCCTTTTTTACACACATGGGACCCACACACCCCTCTAATACAATTAAAATATGGGTCCCACACCCCCACTAATACAACTACCCACTACACATTAAATAATAATACTCCTTAATCTACATGCAAAAAAGCAAAAGATCTTCTTTTAGCGGCGGGACGGACTGAGTATAAGGGTTTGATAGTCTTTCATTAAGTAAGTATAGTATTTTAATTTTCATACAAAATGAAACTCGATGATAACCGTTAAATTTTAAAAAAAAAAATCTCAAGTACTACATGTGAAAAGTATTCTAATGAGAGAAACATTTTTTCATTAAAATTATAGTTGACAGTTATTTAAATAACATGGCATTTATTAAGGTTCAATAGACTACGCATGACAGTTGAGACGGTTCGGATCTCCTGTTACATTTTTGTGTTACATCTCCTATTACAAACCGTTAGATGATTGACACGTAGGATAGACTAATTCATACCCTAACAAACAACTCTAAGGGGAAAGGTTGAGATTTTACTCTCTGCATACGTGTTACTCATCTAACACGTGTAACAAGAGATGTAATACCAAAATGTAACAGGACATCCAAGGTGCAGTTGCGACGCTCAATTCTTCACACGTTTATAACCATTAAAATTTTATCTTGGATAATTAAATAGATATTTATATTTTTAAGAAAGATATCGTGTTATCAATCACATTAAAGAAATTAAATGTCAAGAATATATAAGTATTTAAAAACGCAAATTGAATATTATGTGTCATCTTTTGTATACGTGGGAAGAAATCCAACGCAAATTGAATATTATGTGTCATCTTTTGTATACAAATCTAATCACTGCCCCTAGGTCAGGTTTATTTTTAGATAAACCCCCTCCATCCTATTTCAATCTTTACATATTTCTATTTTGAGCGTATCATTTCAATATTTATGTTTATCCTTTTTTGGTATATAGACCCACCTAAAATAATTAATACATCAATATGGGACCCACATCGAACACTAATACACCTACCCACTTTACATTAAAATATTATTTCTCACTTAACCCACATTAAAATATTATACTCATTAATTTCCGTGCAAAAAACAAATATAAAGTTTGAAACATAATGGAGAGAGTATATAGTTTCCCTCTCTCCTGTAGACCATAAAAAGTGATGACAAAAATAGCACAGAAAATCTGATTCGTTAAAAAAGTATCTAACATATTTTTAGATTTTTTAAAAAAGTGTGTGTAATTAAGGGTGTGTATGGTTTACTCATAGTTGCATTTTTAAATATTTATGTTGAATATGTTGAGGCGGTTCGGATCTTCTATTACATTTACATCTCCTGTAACAAATCGTTGGATGATTGACATGTAGGATAAACTATTCTATACCCTGATAATCAACCCTAAGGGGAAATGTTGAGATTTTCCTCTCGTTATACGTGTCACTCATGTAACGCGTGGAGAAAGAGATGTAATACCAAAATGTAACAGGACATCCAAGATCGTGTAGAGTTACCTACATGATAGAGTTCATCTAATTGTAATATTATTAGAATTAGATAGAGTTCATCTAATAGGATTAGATGAAGGATATGATACAGAGGAACGAGAATTAGGAGTAAATTTTTCAATTGAATGATAAATATGTTCTAAATTAGTGACAAAACGGAAGAAAACTCGTATTGTAATTAGATTTGTACTTTTCTTCTTCGTTTTATTTTACTCACTCTATTATCTCTCTTAACGATAAGATGTAACACACTTTCTATGGGTCACTTAATTCCTCTATATATATATATATATATATTTAATAATTTTATTGTATGGCCCAAGATAAAAATTATGAGCAAATAAAAAGATATTGATGAGGAGGTGTTACCAAACCATCCAGTTGAAATGGGCAGGCAAGCAAGGTCCACAAGATCAACACCACGCTCCACCACCGTCCGATTGAATTCGGCGCTGACCAGCGGGGCCCACGTAACTGACGCCATCTCCTCCACCGTCATCGTCGGATAACCCGACACCTGTCCAGTCTTCCGATGTATAACATCACCGGAAACTAAATCCACCGTGAGCACGTGCGACGCCCCGCCAGCACGCGCCACCACAGCAGCGTTCCTCGGCGGCAGTGCGTCCCCCTTCCTCCATGCGACCACCACTCTCTTCTCCGGCTCCTCCAGAACGACGGAGTGCAGTGCATAGACTCTATTCTTGAAGTCGTCGTGATTTTGTATTATCTGCTTGACTCTGTTGAGCTCTGCCACGGTGAGGGGGTCGAGGGGGTGGCGGGGGACGTCGGCGGAGTGACGGCGGCGCTTGATCGGATTGGTGGGGTTTTTAAGTAAGTTTGAATGTTTGTTGGCGGTGAAGGGGTGGTTGGAGGGCGGAGATGGGAGGTTGGAAAGGATGAAGAGTAAGAGTAGGAGAGTGAAGAAGAGAAAGAAGGAAAAGCGAACAAGATTTCTTCCTTCCATTTAGGTTTGTGTTTGTTTTTAGCAAAGGAGTGATTACGCTACTAATATAGGAGATACTTTAGTGGAGATTGGTGATGTGTTCGAATCGGACTTTCGTTCACGAGGATTTTATTAGTATCTAATTACTAATGTGCAAGGGAAGAAAATATTCTATTATTGGCCTCTAGATTCACATTTTCCTATTTAAAATACTCCATCCTTTCCTAATTCATTCTCATTGTTTGCAGAACATTAATACTCCCTCCGTCATGTAAGTTTAGGTCTAAGATATTGATTAACTTATAATAAACTAATTAATATGATAATTAGATATGAGACATAGTGAAATTATAAATAACTATTTCAATTCGTGTTTCATTTCAAATTTTTACTTAATATGGAGTAAATATAGACAACTCTTTTTGAAAACCTTTTAAGGTAATTAGGGACTAGTGAAGAGTAGCTAAACGACAAAACAAAAAGGTAACAAGAAGTTTGGGAATTTAGTAGTATTAATTTTCAAGACATTGCATTTTCAATGTTTTTTATATCAAGAGGGTTTTTTTTCTATTTGGAGCATCACACTCAAAGGATTCTTTTTCCTTTTTTAAACATATGGACCCACGCACCCCTCAAATACAATTAAAATAAGGGTCCACACTCCTACTAATACAATTACCCACTACATATTAAATAATAATATTCCTTAATTTACGTGCAAAAAGCAAAAGACCCTCGTTAAGCAGGAGAAGTTATTTTTAATTTACTTTCCGGGTATTTTAAGTATTTTTGGGTTATAAAATATATGATAAAATATGTTATGTGTATTAAAAAGATTATGATAAATTTAAAATTAAAGTATATTTAAGGAATATTACTAGTTAATTATTTTTAACTTTAATAAAAGTGCGAACTTGAAATTGAAACTGATCAAAACGTAAGGTGTGAAGTTGAAGTTGGGACGATAGAAGTATAATTTCCCATTTCTTATGCATATCATTAATCTAATAAAAAAAGTGATAATGGTGCAGTAGATTATTTTACTAACAATTTATAGTATAAATAAAGTAGATTATTTCCCATTCCTTCATGTATCTATTTTACTATTTTGATCGTTCATTCTTAATGTATCCATTTCTATTTATAGATATATGGGACCCACACACATCATTAATACAATTAAAGTATGGAATCCACTCTCCTCACTAATACAACTATCTACTACACATAAAATAATAATACTTCTTAATCCACGTGCAAAAAATAAATGAATACATTTATTATAAAAAAATAGTTTTTTACCAACGGAATATTCTGTTGGTGAAAGTTTTAATCCATTATTAAATTGGTTTACCAACGGATTAGCAATGGAATCCGTTGGTAAATTTTCATTGGTAAAGTGTTGATTCGTAAATTTTTAGCAACGAAAAATCAATTACGTTGGTAATTCATTGCTAATAATTCATTTGGTAATTTATATAATGATTCTCCTGTGGTAATTACCAACGGATTACTTTTTTGTTGTAATGATGTAAAAACTAGAAGCGGTATTTTGGATAATTTAATAAAATAAAATGTGTGATATAATTGACTTTAACTAAATTGTATGTAAAGAGAATGTGGCAATTTTTAATTTTGTAATATTGTAGTATTGTAAGGTTATTGATATTGTGTGTTGTTTATATTTTTAAAGTGTTCAAGTATTCTTGGGAATGACCAAAATAGAAAGTGTGCAAGTATTCTTGAGATGAAGGAAGTAATATATCTAATCTAATAATAAAATAATAATAAAATTGTCCCATATAAAAAATATTACATTAAAACTACTATATAAAATTTTATGTTTAATAATATAAAATATATTTATATATTTATAAGAAATATTCCCTTGTGAAATGGACTGTGAGATGAATTGATCCATTATTAAAATTATACAGATAAAGTATATTTATTTAGGAATTGAACTTGGGTCTCTCAAGTAAGTGAAGAGCCCAGTGGCCAGGTGAACTAGCCCACCTAATTGTATTTAATATTAATTAATCCTTCAAGTACCTCCAATTCTTCTAATTCATTATAATTAGCCATCACCATTAAGTGGAGCAATTAATAATCATTAATAGTTAATGACCAAGATTTAATCTAATAAAAATAAATATTTTAAAAACATAAAATTATGTCAAAAATTGACACATAATCTTAAATTATTCTAAGTTGACATCTTTTAATTTACTATGTTATTCACACTTAACACACATTACTTTACAATTTCTTTGTTGCTAAAAAAATTATACTTCATTCGTCTTATTTAAAGAGTGTTTAATTTTTGCATTTTGCAAGTGAATTAAGGAGTATTATTATTTAATGTGTAGTAAGTAGTTGTATTAGTAGGAGTGTAGGCCCCATATTTTAATTTGTATTATTTGATATGTGTGGGTCTCATGTATGTAAAAAAAGAAAGGGGACTCTTTGGGTGGGATGTTTAAAATGGAAAAAAGAAACTCTTTGAAGGGGACTGATGAGCGTTTTTTACATACTTCAATTTTATCTCCAAGTGTGAAGGATATCAATTGTAGCGGCAAATAACCAAGTTAAATTATCGATCCCAAAAGGACAATTAATTATTTATTTCTTCTAATTACTAAACTAATCAGAATCAAGTAACCGATATTCAGGAGTTGTGAATTAATTATCTAAAGTACTGAAATATTAAATAACTTAAAAAATAAAACAAAGCAAAATAAATTCAAGAGTAAATCAAGAGAATAACAACAGTTCTAAGGTATCAGGTATAGACAATTGATTCGAATTCCAAGACTTTCAATTAATTATTCATGTAGTATCTATGAAAATACACTACTTAACTCTGTTAACCCATCAGATATGGTATATTTTAAGCTAACATTATATTCTGATTTATTTCCTAAGATGCATGAATATTACCAAGCTCCCTTCCTAGTTACTACATACATCTGCTCAATAGGTATACATTTATTTTTTGCACATGGATTAAGGAGTATTATTATTTAATATGTAGTAAGTAGTTGTATTAGTGAAGTGTGTGGGGCCCATATATTAAATGTATTAGTGATGTGTGTGGGTCCTAAGTGTTTAAAAAGGAAAACGTGCACACCTTTGGTGCGGACGCCCAAAATAGCAAAATGTATACTTTTCCAGTGGACGGAGGGAGTACTAATCAACGCAAACAACAATACCTTCGGATGGCAAGTTCGACTAACAAGATATTTTCTGTAAGTACTACAAGGCTTATCCACTTCTTACTTGAATGTCTAATTTCATTGTTCCACTAAACAATTTAAGTATCTAATTTACCTGTTCATGGGATTAAAGTGTTTATAGCGGAACTACCTTAATCCCTAACAAATAGACAATATCAATCATGAACGCCACAAGCTAACATAATAAATCAAGCATGAAGACATTACAAAGCAGAAAAGCAAAGTTTGAATAAATTAAATAAAATCAGAATATATCAACTGCATGAAATCATAATTTTGATCTAGGTTTCCAAATAAATTAAATATAACTGTCAAACCCTAGAACTGTAAAGGAAATTAGCTCATGATGTTACAAGTAACACTCATGGCTATGTAATTCATACCACAAATCAAGACAAATGAATGGGAAAAATTAGAAACACGAAACCCTAGCATCAGCGTAGATCTGTTTTCCTTCTCCGTCTCTCCGATCGTCTGATTTCTCTCAATCTGCACTTGATTCCCCTTCAGGATGGATGGAAGATAGAACCTGATGTGTGAGATGAATGTGTCGTGAATTTACGATGGATGAATGTGGGTTCTGATTGGCTCTCCCTCTTATGTGTTGTGATCCCTCTTTTTATGTATTAGGTTGTTTTCAGAGCTTTTTCGCATTGAATTCACGCCAAAACAAGTTCTGGGTCCAAAATACATTGTTGGATCGAACAGATCGTTATTGGACAGAAAAAGGTATCGCTCGGCACATAACTCAAGCCGAGCTGCATATGGATATGCAAAGTTGGTGCCGAGCCGCATACATTTGAAAAGCTGATGTTCCGAGTGTTCTGTAGGATCCCAACTCGACCAGGTTTGACCACCGAGCAGTGGGACTCTAGTCTAGCTCACCCGAAGCAACCTGCCAAGCTACAGACTGTATTGCGCGACCTCACTATTTCGAATATAACTTCCTCATAAAAACTCCGATTTGAGTGGCTTTTACGGCAAAATGATCTCTCTTCCGTGGATTTCCAATCATATATCTCATGATCAATTTGAACTTCTACACGAATACAGAAAAATTATGCAATGTGGACATTTGTTTTCAGCATTCCTTCACACTTTCACTCTTCATTCCAACTTTAACTTTTGATCCTATTTTACCTTTCAAAACTCAACAAAACACCTTAGTAGCATCTTAGTTATGCATGATATGAAAACCACGCCACTCTACACAAAATCATAGCCACATTCTATAAAAAACGGTGTAATGCGAGACCTAAAATACGTGAAATTTCACTCTCAATATGGACGGAGTGAGTAATGTTTTTTGTTACAAAATTTTACCAATCAATCCCTAAAAATAAGGTAAAAAACAAATTTTCTCATACTCCAAATTTAACAATGAATTTCTTTCTGGAACTAAGAGACACTAAAAAAATTATTTTTTACCAATAGAATATTCCATTGATATATGTTCTATTTCTGTTATTAAATCGTGTTAATTAATCAATTTTTTAGTTATTAAAGTGGTGGTTATTAATGTATTAGCAACCAAAATTGAGGTCCGTTGTTAATATTCTATTGCTAATTCGTTGGTAATAATTCAGCTGTTAATCTGTTGGTAAATTTATTCCGTTGTTAATCCATAGGTAAATGTTCCGTTGCTAACCCATTGAAAATATTTCGTTGCTAATCTGTTGGTAAATGTTCAGTTGCTAATTTGTTGGAAATAATTTCATTGTTAAACTATTGGTAAATGTTCCGTTGTTAATCCATTAGTAAATAAAGTACTGGAGTACTCCTTCCATCTCGTTTCAATCTTTACATTTGCTTTTTATACGAAGAATAGCAAATTTAATTACTTAATGTGTAGTGGAGTTAAAAGATATAATATTTTAATATAAAGTGGTAGTTGTGTGGGTGCTATGGAGATATATTAATTATTTTGTGTGAATTTAAATGAGACCTACAAATTCAAAATATATAAATTTAAAATGTAAAGATTGTGGTTATGTTTGATTTGAGTAATTTGAAATTCAATAAATTTAAAAATATAGAGATTTGAATTTTATAAATTTTAAATCAATTAATTGAAATTATGTTGTTTGGATTTATCGTGGATTTACGAAAAATGTTTTAAATTCATAGTTAAATAATTATTTTTAATTTTTAAAAATTAAATTTTATTTATGGTAAATAAATATATAATAATAAAATTTTATTATATTAAATTCTCAAATTTCTAATTTTTAAAAAATTACTTTTTTAAAAATACTCACATGTACAAATTAAATAATACTCATTCCGACACATAAATAATTCACACTTTCTATTTTTGTTCATCCCATAAATAAGTTTATACAAATCAATAACCACAACACACTTTAATTTAAAGTTAAGGTCCCTTTATAATTCACATAACTTATTTCTAATTTATTTATTATCTAGAAATATGAAATTATTACTATATTAAAGTAAAAGGTAATTTTCTATTTAAATTCCATATCTTCAATAATTGTGAATTTAAATATCGAAAGTAGGTAAATTAATTAGGGGAGAAGGTGGTAACCGAGCATGGGGAGCTTGGGATAATTGGGCATGGGGCGAGTGGGTAGGGCATAGGGGATAGGGACCATAGGGTTTAGGGCCTAGGCAGAGTAGGGGGGAGATTATGTGGGTACGGAGCAGTGTTGTTAAATTAGTCGAGTGAGCTTAACTAGTGCATATTCGAGCGAGCTCGAGTAGTTATCGAGTCGAGATCGAGCTCGGCTCGATTTAATAATAAGCCTACGAGCGAGTTCGAGCTCGAATCGAAAATTACTCAACCGAACTCGAGCTCGAACTCGACTCGACTCATTAAACAAAATGAATCGAACTTTCGAGCCTCAACAAGCTTTTGAGCCTAATCAAGACGAATTTTAATTAATATATATAATATTATATTTAATAATTATTATATTAATATATATAATTATCATTATATAATATTTATTATCAATATTAATATTATTATCGAGCCGAACTCGACTCGATAACGTCACGAGTATTTAGACGAACTCGAACTCAAGCTCAAATAGTTACGAGTCGAGCCGAGCTATCGAGCAGCTTGTTTCTTGTAACAGCTCTAATAGTGAGGTTGTGGGTTCGGTTGGGGGTAAATTAAAAAAAATTGAATTTTTTGGAAATTATTTATTTGTTTTTTTTGTCATTTAATTTTTTTGTTCTATAAATATTGAAATATTTTTTCGTCTATTAAATGAAGAGTTGGTCTCTTGTGTCTCCGAATCCACCATATAAAAGGCACTTCTTCCATCCCCTTCAAAAAGTATCTTTTTTCTATTTTGGGCGTCCCACGCAAATTAAGAGTCTCATTTCATATTTTATACATATGGGACCCACACACACCCACTAATACAATTAAAATATTGGGCCCACACCCCACTAATATAATTACCTACTACACATTAAATAATATTTATTAATCCACGTGCAAAATGCAAAAGGCCCTCTTTGGGTGAGACAGAGAGAGTATATAAAGGTTAACATTTTGTTCTAAAAGTTACTATACACTTTAATTAATAATAGTACTCCCTCCGTCCGGTTCTAAGGTATCCATTTGCTTTTTGCACGTAGATTAAGGACTATTATTATTACATGTAAAGTGAGTAGTTGTATTAGAGGGAAGTGGTGGGTCATATTGTGTACTTTTTACTAAATAGGGAAAATTGATACCTTTGACGCGGACGCCAAAAATAGTAAAATGAATACCTTAGAAGCGGACGGAGGGAGTATAATTTTTCATTGAAAATGCCGACTGAAATATAAATAGTATAAATATTTGATTAAAAAAAGACAAAGTCTTTTGTGAGACGTTACTTATGTAAAATGGTTTGTGAGACGTGTTAAAGTATGTCTATTATATAGATAAAGTATGTTTACTGTTTGTTAACATATATTTTCTAAAGTATGATGAATGATGAATTAAAGTATGTTTTTAGTGTGTAATAATATGATTCATTATTGATACTCCCTCCGTCCTGGGCAAAGGGTAGTTTTTGCTTTTTGCACGTGGATTAAGGAGTATTATTATTTAATGTGTAGTGGGTAGTTGTATTAGTGGGAGTGTAGGCCCCATATTTTAATTGTATTAGAGGGTATGTAGGTCTCATGTATGTAAAAAAAGAAAGAAGACCCTTTGGGTGGGACGCACGAAATGGCAAAAAGAAACTCTTTGGGTAGGAAGGAGAGAGTATAACTTAACAACAAGTAAGCATACTTTATATATAAAATAAGCATGTTTTAGTATTGGATCGACTAATCTCACAATGGAGTATCTCTTAAAAAAATTATAGTGTTTCTAAAAAAATTAAGAGTATAAGTTTTATACTAAAAATTATATTCCTTCCGTCTCGAAAAGTTTTATAATAAAGAATATAGAGATAAATACCGTTTTCTTCCCATAACTTTCTCTATGGTCTTTTTTAATCTAAAAAAAGATAAGTTTGCCAAATTAGTCACACCGGTGAAGAAATCGGGCCAAATACGTCATATTTTCGCCGGAAATCGGTGACGTCGCTGAAAAACGATACGTGATTGTCACGTGATGGCAGAAATCGCCAATTTCTGGGCTGGAGAATGACGTGGCGCATTCGTGGCAGGTGAGTCAACATAAAAAAATATTATTTTATTGCCAGCATGGCAATTATATTTCTTTTAAATAATTAAAAAAACTAAAATTAAAACCAACTGAATTAAAAAAACTAAAATTAAAACTAAAACTTAATTACATTAAATTAAATATATACTAAAACTCAGCCACTCGGTTGTTAGGAATTTTGGACATACACACGCACACGATGACACGAATAACACAAGATTTGTTTACCCAGTTCGTCTTTCGACTACATCTGGGGGCGATACCAAGCCAGGATTTTTCTTGCCTTGTTGGACAAGTCAACTACAATGAGAAAATATTTTGATCTAGATAACACAATGGATAACTTCTTGATCAAGATAACACAATAGATAACTTCTTGATCAAGATAACACAATGGATAACTTCTTGATCAAGATAACTTGCCCCAATCCTAAGCCCAATAGGATCAACTGGGCCAAAAGAAATACGGGCCCAAAGAATTTAAGCTCCATACTCCAACAATCTCCCACTTGGAGACTAAATCCTCCATGTAGCATACCTTCTAGTTCTCCTCCCGTATCTGTCTAGCATCGCCTAGCCTTTTCTTCAAGTTCCAAGGCCAATTGAAGCTATGCATAGCTTCAATTTCTCTAAGGTCACCACCTTAGTAAACATGTCCGCTAGATTCTCATTTCCAAGGATCTTCATAAGCTGTAAGACCTTCTTCTCCAAAAGGTGATGGATGTAGTGATACTTCAATTCAACATGCTTTGTTCTTGAGTAAAATGCCGGATTCTTTGCAAGAAATATAGCACTTTGACTATCACTGAAAAGAGTACTATTTTCATGCTCCTTCCCAAGTTCCCCCAAGAAATTTCGCAACCACACCATCTCCTTACTTGCCTCTGTCACAGCTATATACTCTATCTCCATGGTGGACAATGCAACAACCTTCTGCAACTTAGAAGTCCAAGATATAGCAGTACCACCATAAGTAAAGACATACCCGGTTGTACTTCTTCTCCCATCAAAGTCATTAGATGCCAAGTCTGCATCCACATAACCCACCAATTCACAATGGAGAAATGTCGTCTTCACATCCATCTGATGCAATATCAAGTTTTCTGCAGCTACCATACTCAACGTCATTCGAATAGTGGTCAGTTTCACAACTGGAGTAAAGACATCAGTATAGTCAATACCATGTCGCTGCTCAAACCCCTTGACAACTAACTGGGCTTTGTAGTGTCTACTACCGTCAGCTTCATTCTTGATTCGGTAGACCCACTTGAAGTGCAAAGCCTTTTTATCCTTTGGGAGCTTAACAAGTTCCCAAGTGTCATTCAACAGAAGAGATGCTAACTCATCATCCATATCACCTCTCCATTTTCGTCTATCTTCACTCTGCTCTGCCTCTGCATAACACTCAGGCTCACCACCATCAGTAAGTAACAAGTAGTAGTTAGAGGGCGAATACCTATCAGGTGCACGTCGCTCTCTAGCTGGTCTCTGCAACGGATCCTCCAATGGTGGTGGTGGTGTCCTTGGTTCACCAATGAGAACCTCTTTCTCATTCTGACTCTCCTTGCTCCCACTCGAGTTTGAGATATCTAACTCGACTTCTTGGGTATTAGTCTTTTCAGAATTTGATGCCTCCAATCTGTTCTTGTACATAACCTGTTCATTGAAAACCACATCTCTACTGCGAATAATATTTCGGTTGTTCTCATCCCAGAGTCTATAACCGAACTCATCACAACCATAACAATGAACGTACACTTAACAGATTTAGCATCTAACTTGCTTCTATCATTAGAACTAATATGAGCATATGCAACACAACCAAAGATACGCAAGTAAGACAGATTTACTTCTTTTCCTATCCATTCTTCCTCTGGTATTCTGTTTTCCAACGAAACTGATGGACCTCTGTTAATTAGGTATGCTGCTGTGTTTACTGCATCTGCCCAAAACATCTTAGGCAGTCCACTCTTCAATCTCATGCATCTAGCTCGCTCATTCAAAGTTCTGTTCATTCGTTCTGCCACTCCATTCTGCTGGGGAGTTCCTCTCACGGTCTTCTCCATGCGAATCCCATTCTCAGCACAATATTCCTTGAACTCACGGAGTTCATATTCACCTCCATTGTCAGAACGAAGACACTTTACTTTCAGCCCCGTTTCATTCTCTACAAGGGCTTTCCACTTCCTGAAAGTATCTAATGCATCAGTTTTATTTTTCAGAAAATAAACCCATACCTTTCGAGTGGAGTCATCGATGAAGGTCATGTAGTACTCCGAACCACCAAGGGACTTCGTGGGCGCTGGTCCCCATAGATCGCTATGCACCAACTCTAACTTTTCTGCCTTCAAGGTTCTGCCACCTATCGGATAACTTACTCTTCTCTGTTTCCCGAAAACACAGTCCTTGCATGGGCCAACTTCAACAGATTTCAGCCCTGGAAGTCTCCCTTTCGAACACATTACCTTCATCCCTTTCTCGCTCATGTGACCCAGCCTACAGTGCCACAAATCAACATTGGTCGTAGCTCCTGCAAGATCAATGCAGTCCTTGGAGTTAGTTGTAGTATACAATGTCCCCTCCTTCTTCCCTCGCGCTACTATCATTACTCCTTTACTGATCTTCCAACTGTTGCTGTCAAAAATCACTGAGTATCCTTCTACATCAAGCTATCCAATTGAAAGCAAGTTTCTTTTCAATCCTGGAATGTGCCTAACACCATTCAGCTTTAATGTCGATCCATTTGGTGTGGATATCTGAACATCTCCTTTCCCTACGATCTTCAAGGGCTCATCATTAGCAAGGTAGACTTGTCCGAATTCACCAGACACATAGTTCTCCATTATTTCAGCATCACTGCATGAGTGAAATGATGCTCCAGAATCCAACACTCATGATTCCAGCGGACTACTGACACTTAAGACCAACGCATCTCCAATATCATCTATGGTTGTATTTGCTGTCTTCTTCTCATTCTATCCCTTCTTGTTTTTCTTGGGCGCTGTACACTGATTCCTATAGTGACCAAACTCATCACAATTCCATCATTGGATTGAGTCTTTGTCTTTCTTGGATTAACTCTTTCCTCTGGACTTTGATCTACCACGATTCTGCCTACCCTTTGATCTGCCCCTATCCTGCGTGTTCAGCACTGACCCTGAAGTAGATCCAGACTCTTTTCTGCGAACCTCCTCGCTAATCATCAGATCTCTCACTTCGTCAAGCTTCAATTTATCTTTCGCGGATGAAGCACTAACTGCACTTACTGTGGCAGCCCAACTATCTGGCAAAGAAGATAACAAAACTAAAGTAAGTACCTCGTCAGTGAATTCGATTTCGACTGAACACAACTGCCCAATGATCATGTTGAACTCGTTCAGATGTTGCTGCACAAGTGTGCTCTCCGACATTCTGAGGTTGAACAATCGTCTGAACAAATGAACCTTGTTCGCAGTTGTGGGCTTTGGTACATCTCCTCCAGGATTTGCAGCATCTCCCTTGCGGACTTGGCTTTAGTTGTGTGGTAGGCTATGTTCATGGACAACGATAAACGTATCGCACTTATCGCCTTTCTATTCAACAGATTCCACTCATTCAGATCCATCTTTTCGGGTTTCACCTTCTCTTCTAAGGGCACATACAGATCTTTGTCGTAGAGATAATCCTCGATCTGCATCTTCCTGAACCCGAAATTTGATCCGTCAAACTGTTTGATTGAAATCTTCTCGTCGCTCATCGTGACTGCTCCTTTCGAATCCGAGGCTCTTGATACCAGTTGTTAGAAATTTTGGACACACACACGCACACGATGACACGAATAACACGAGATTTGTTTATCTAGTTCGTCTTTCGACTACATCTGGGGGTGATACCAAGCCAGAATTTTTCTTGCCTTGTTGGACAAGTCAACTACAATGAGAAAACATCTTGATCTAGATAACACAATGGATAACTTCTTGATCAAGATAACATAATGGATAACTTCTTGATCAAGATAACACAATGGATAACTTCTTGATCAAGATAACTTGCCCCAATCCTAAGCCCATTAGGATCAACTGGGCCATAAGAGATACGGGCCCGAAGAATTTAGGCTCCATACTCCAACACCGATCAAACTAAACACAAAACATAAAAATACGACTTAGGAATTTAGTTTCATAAATTAAAATCGATGACGACGAAGAAGAAGGAAAACCTTAAGCCCTAATTTGGGAAAAAAATTGACGACGACGAAGATCTGAGACCTAATGCCCTAATTAAATAGGGTTTACTCGGCTCGTAGCTTGGGTTTACTCGTCGGCGAACCAATCCCTCAGGCGGTGTCGACAGCACTATGCGACATGGAGGAGCTGTGAACCGACAATTGCTGTTGAGATTTGGAGGCAGAAGAAGAAAATTTAACTGAAACACTTCTGCGAGTGGAGTAGGGATCGAGATTGGCAGGGAATATGTAATCCCGATCCGAAAAATTAAAGGTTAATGCATCGGTGGCGGTGCTAGCTCCGCCGGCAGGGGAAGGAGATGCGGTGGCGGAATTGAAAGAAGGAGTGGGGGAGAGGCGTCGGAGGGTGGGGAAGTGAGGGGTTTGGGAATCGGAGTGTGCCGTTTTGGACTTCTTGTTCACCGGAGGTCTCTCGGGCTTCACCGGCCCTGATTGACCGTTGCTCCCCTCCTGCATACTAAAATTGACGATATTAGGTCTCAGATTCTTCTTCTTCTTCAACTTTTTCCCAAATTAGGGCTTAGGGTTCTTCTTCTTCTTCGTCGATTTTGATTTATGAAACTGAATTCCTAAATCGTATTTTTATGTTTTTTTAGTCTGATCGGGTGGGTGGGTTTTAGTATATATTTAATTTAATGTATTTAAATTTTAGTTTTAATTTTAGTTTTTTTAATTCAGCTGGTTTTAATTTTAGTTTTTTTAATTATTTAAAAGAAATATAATTGCCATGTTGGCAATAAAATAATATTTTTTATGTTGACTCACCTGCCACGAATGCGCCACGTCATTCCCGGCTCTGAAATTGGCGATTCCAGACATTACATGACAATCACGTGCCACTTTCCGGCGACGTCACCATTTTTCTGCGAAAATAGAACGTATTTGGCCCTATTTTTTCATCGGTGAGATTAATTTGACAAATTTATCTTTTTTGGGACTAAAAAGGACTATGGAAAAAATTATGGAACTAAAATAGTATTTATCCTAAAGAATATACTTCTTCGGTCACGAAAAGTTTTTTACTAAAGAATATATTCCCTCTGACCATTTAAAGAATATCAAATTTAAATTCATTTTAAAGTCATTAATTTATAGATGCTATTTAATGTTCCATGCAGACAAAACTTAATATAATACTAGATCCGCATAGTGCGCACCTAACAAGTTGGATGATGTTGCAAGTTGCATGATATAAAAGGCCGAGGGGGATTGGAGTTTGAGGTAAGGGGGCCCACTAACAAGATGGGAATTGAGTCAACTATCACATTCCAATTCTTATTTTTAATGATGTACCCTTCACCGCCCCTGCCTTGGGGATTGATGGAGGAGGTAAAACGCAGGATGTGTCTCAAGTGGCTTATAGAGAGGACTCACTGTTAAACTTGTGCTTGCAAGGGGTCAAATCCATGTCAAAGGCAATATTTGAACCCCACTCTGTAACAACCAAGCTCAGTTGAAAGATCTTTTCACCCTCTCCTCTACCACATATCTTATTTTTGAGAATGGAGATCGCCGTGGATGAGAACACATATCTTATTTGCCTGTTTCATTTTAGTTAGAAGCTACTTTCTACCTTTTTCTTTTCTTTTTTTAAAAATTTAATTAAAATGGCAATTATACATTGATATAGATTCTCTTGTGAAATGTATTTTTTTTATGAGACGGTTGTGAGACGGGTTGACCCATTATTAAAGTATGTTTATTATATAGGTATAATATGTTTATTTGTAGTTAAAGTATGTCAATAATGAATCATATTATAACATCTTAAAATTATACTTTAATTCATCATCCATCATCCTTTACTAAACATACTTTTAATAGTCATTAAACATATTTTATCTATATAATAGGCATACTTTAACACGTCTCGCAAACGGTCTCACATAATTAGTTTCTCACAATAGACTTTGTCTTTTATTAATTACTTTCTAATACATAATATTATTCATTATTACTGTGAGATACACACATTTAAATTTATTATTATTAGATACAAAAAATTTAAATGATATACCTAATATAACCTTAGTATTAAATAAATATTTAAAAATAAAATTTTTATTTACGGCTTAACCATTGTTTCCTATTTACACGCAGGACACTCCTATTTATAGGGCCATCTAATAGGAGAACAACACCACAATCTTTTCTCTTTCCAATTTTTACAGAATTAATTATCAATCCCTATTTCTCATCTAATTCCATCGTCTAATTCCGACAAAGTATGGGTTGCCGCCGCGTCAAAAACAGTTGTACTGCTGCCGTTCCAAAACCAATTGCTCCGTCGTCGTCGAATGCTATGCTATTTACTGAATGTCGATTAAATTTTTTGGAGCGAGTAAGTAAGACACTGGTTGCCCGTGACTTTTCCATTTTTGATAGCCACCACGTACGCCTGTTGCGGTGGTGATTTGGTTGGTCAGTTGTTTTTTCAGTTTCAACAGAGATAGGTTAAGATGATGAAAGTGCGTGGAAGGATGCTGATGACAGTGCACGGTTATACATAATTAGTTGTGCAACAGAATAATAGATTGTACAAACATTTAAAGGGTTGTGCAATAATTTAATCGATTATGCAACATAAATCACTACAATCTAATGTAGGACATGATTCAAAAGCAAATAACATTTAGACATAATTTTATGTCCACCAGAACTATTTACTTTTAATAACTGTTCAACACGAAAATTCATGCTTTTCATAGGTCATTTTCATACGATTATTGCATAATTTTAACATTGTTTATGAAGTTTATCATTTATTTTCATATTTTCTATGACTTCACGGATATTGTTGAAATTTTACAAATTTTAAGTTTATTTTGGAATGAAATTGATGAAATATGGGAGGAGGAGTAAATGAAATGGATAGTTAGCTATGTAGGTGGTGATCGTTACAATTATTCTCAATGGGCGCGAGCAACGAGAAGTGCAAGAGTAACTCAATTGTATGGGCGTTGTGATCAAATGTCTTGGACCGTGCTTGAAAATGATTGAAAAATCATATGACAATGTGGGCCACGCAAGCCATTGTTGGACACCAATTCTTGAGAATATGTTTCAATTTGTTAGTGGGCCCTATATGCCATTGAAATTTTATGAATGAAAGGCCATTTCTTGTTATTCACGTGAGCAGCCCATTGACCCATGTGGGCCCATCACACATATACGGAACTTTGCAGCGTGGAAGAAAGGGAGAACAGGGAAATATACATCCTTCACTCTTCACGAACAGGACATCACGGTGAACACCATTCACGACAGCACACCATCGCACCCATTCACTCCATCGAGAATCATCTCTATTGGAAGAGACAGAGAGAGGACACGATTCTTCGATCCAGGGTTTTGTTTTTAAACTCAATTTTCCTTTCAATAAATATGAACAGTGGTAAGATCTTTCTTACACCCATGAAAGTTGCTTGTAACTCAATGGGGTAAATACTTGGAGTAGTTCTAGGGTTAGATGAATTAATTTATTTTTGATTTGATATTTGATGAAAGATTCAAAATTTGTAGATTGTTTATTTATTTTTCTATGAATTTCTTGGAGGTTATTTAATTTAAATTATGTAATGTTTGTGGTTATTTCATGATATTGACCAATACTTGAGATAATTATAACTTGTGTGGATGATTGAATTATTTGGTTATTTTGTATAAGTTAAGTAATTGAATTGATTCTTTGGCTTATTGGACATAGAAATTGCAATGGACGTTATTGATATTGATGAATTGTCATATTAGTAATATTCAGGAAATTAAGTAATAAAATTATAGTACCTAAAAAGAGAACACATATTAGTTCTAGTACCTGACGAGGGAGGGGATAATATAGTGAGTACCTAGAGAGGGAGATAAGTTTATTAACCTAGAGTCCTAGGAGATGAACCAGATAAATTACTAATTTGCTTAGACCAAATAAGTGGATTGGTAAATTTTAGTGACTCTTCCATAAGTATCTATAGGAATTAAACCCGACCATCAAAGTGTTTAATTACTTAGTTTAATCCAGAACCCTTAGAACTACTATTTCTCATCCTTGAATATCCATATTTTCTTTAATTGCTTTTTATTTAAATTTTCAAGTCTTCATAAGTTTAATAATTATCAAAACAATTGAATTTGTCACATGTTTTATTTAGTTTAGTAATTTTAGAAAATAAGTAGTTTGTCGTCCCTAGGATTCGATATTAAAATTTGGTTGCCTGCCGCTGCAGTCGATATCCCTACACTTGGGGATTTATTTGTGTGCTCTCAAAAACACACAACAATAACTATGTTGAGCATATCTACAAGAAATGTGATCACAAAATAATATCTAATTAGGTTGTGCAATCTTATTCAAGGTTGTGCATAAATATAATTAATTGTGTAATATATTTCAGATCTTATTTACTTGAGAAGATGAATTGTTATTATTTGTGCAGTGATTAGGAGAGATTAATATCAACGGGCAATTAATACGGGATGATGATACAATTTGTTGCAATTTTTACGGTAGAAATTGTGCAGAGAATATATTAGGAGGGTAAAATTGGGTTTGTACAATATAATTTTGTATCTATTAGTACTAATTTTAAACTCACGTATCTAATAGTAATAATAGAATATATATATTGCACTTAAAAATAAGTCTTCCAAGGTTTTTTTTATGAGACTGGGACATGTCTATGTAAGTTGGGTTGTGAGATGAATAGATTCATGAATTTATATTATTTGACTCATAATTAAAATATAAATTTTAAATAGTTATAAATTATTGTGTTAATTGCGTAAAAAAACCTCATCTTTGCCTATATTGCAATTTTGTCCCAAATTTTGAGAATTAGCAAATAAAACCACTATTTTTCAAAGAATTTGAAAATAAAACTCATGACATAAAAATGCTACTCCAATACTTGACGTGGCAATAAAATCCATGTCACTTGCCTTGTCACCCAAAACGTCGATGTATAATATCATCTTCTAGAATTAGATCCTTCAACAAATCTGCACCCGTCAGCCTTTCTCATTCTACTTGCCGATTTGTCATCACCAGCCGTCATTCCTCACTGGAGTTTGCCGCCAATAGTCGTCGGAGCTCACCCTTCAGTATTGCTGCCAACAGCTGCAGATCTGAGAGCTCCCAGTAGACAATAGTGACCAGACCCTTAGCCGGAATCCACAGCACCGCATGCTCTTCGCCGCAGATCTGGTTCATGATGTTGGAAATTCATGAACCCATCATCATGCAGCCATTAACGTTGACCAGATCATTTGTAAGCAAGCCTCCTCGCCGGATCTACTCACTGCGTGTTTGATGCCCTTATCCAGCCTTGTTGCACGACAGAACTTGGATCCTCCACTTTATCGTTGTGAACCTCAAGATAAAGATTTAGAATATAATCCTGCCATATTCATCTCCTGGCTGAAGTTTGAGATGTCGCCGCCTTTCGCAGTTGCGCGCCTTGCCAGAGAACGTGAACACTCTCACCGCCGTGCAATCAAGAAACTGACAGTGATGATTATGACCTTTGCCATGATGTTATTATACGTAGCCTGAGTTCCGTCATTCCCGATGGATCTACTCCTCGAAAATGGCCATATATTTATATTCAGCTTCGCTCCATTACTGGCACTGCTACCTCATTCTTCTTCTCTCTCTTCTACTCTTTAATACCGTTTTCTCCTTGCAGCCGTGATCATGTTTCTTGAAAATATCCCTTCACCGATTGGAGGAATTCAGCGAAGAAGCGACACAAATCAATCAACCGATCCGGTGGAGGTGATGACCTTTGCTAGGATGTGGAGAAACTAACGGTGATAGCCTGACACCGTCGTTTTGGGTGAGAAGGTAGGTGATATGGATTCCATTGTCACATAATCCATCTGAGGCAGCATCTTTCTACCCATGATCTATATTTGCAAAGTATCAAAAAGGTGGTAGTTTTATTTATAAAATCCAAAAAATTGGGACAAAATTGAAATTGGAATAAAGTGAGACTTTTTTACGCAATTAACCCTAAATTATTTATTAAAGTATAATTTTGAAGTAGTTATAGTACTCCGTCTGTCACATCATAACATTTACGTATTTTCATTTTGAGCGTCCTATCATAAGGTTTACATTTCACTTTATATTAAATGAGAATCACAAAAAAAATATATATCTCTATAGAGCCCGCACACAACACTAATACAACTATCCACTGTTGAGCGTTTTCCCAGACACTAATAATTTCTAAGTATCAAGGATATCAATTGTAGTAGCAAGCGAACAAGTTTAATATCGAACCCACAGGACAGTCAATTATCTAATTCTAAAATTACTAAATTAATTAAGACGAGTAGCTAATTTTCAATTGTTTTGAATTAATTATCTTGAGAACAGAAAATTAAATAACTAATTAAAATAAATCACAGAATAAAGAATAAAGATTAATTCAAAATGAGATCAACAGTTTAAAGGAATTCTTAAGCTTCCAATTGCTCACTCATGCAGATTCTATGAAAATACACCACATAATCCTATTTTCCCACTGGATATGATCCGATTCAAAGCTAACAATATAATCTGATTGTAATCATAAGGTGCTTGCATATCATCAAGCCCCCTTCCTAGATATTGAGATGGCAAATACAATATTTTTGGATGGCAAGTTTAACTAACAAGAATTCTCTGAAAGTACTACAAGGCTCCATTCACATCCTACTTGAAAGTCTAATTGCATTGTTCCAGTAAACAGTTCAAGTATTTGATTTACCAATTCTTAAAATTAACGTGTTTATAGCGGAACTACCTTAATTCCCAACAGATAGACAATTCAATTCATGAATGCACACAAGCTAACATAATAAATCAAGCATTATAGCGGATGTCATGAATTTAGTATGAAGACGTTACAAAGCAGATTTCAGAGTCTTAAGACGAATTAAATAAATCAAAATAATAATCCACATGAATTCACAAATTTAGTCTAGTTCATCAAACCAATCATGTCTATCCTTCAAACCTTAAAACTGCAAACGAAATTAGCCCAAAGGGTTAAAAGCAACTCTCATGACTATCAAAGTCATACCAAAGTCTTGACAAACGAAAAGAAAAGAAAGGAATAAAAAAACCCTAGTGTCGGCGTTGTCTCAGATTCCTTCTCCGTCACTTCAATTTTCTGATCTCCCTCTTGAATAGCACTTGAATCTCCTTCAATGTGCATGGATGATGGGATGGATATGGATGAAATGAAAGATGGATAATGAAGGGTGTAGAGAATACGATGGACCAATTCTTATGATGTATGGAATTGGGAATTCCTTTTATGCTTGTGTCTAGCTCCCAACTCTTTCTTTGGGCATTTTTCGCTAGAAATACGTACAAAATGTATTAGGAAGTGTAAAATACAATTCTGGACAAAATAAATAGCGAATCGGCTAAAAAGTATGTCGTTCGGCACTTAACTCGATCCTAGCTGGGTTTGGACATGTCGAGCCATGGTCGAGCTTCATATGGCTGGAGAGCTGACGTCACGTAGGTTATTTAGGACCCTAACTCGACAAGGTTTCACCATCGAGCAATGGGACTTTGGTTCAGCTCGCCTCGAGCTCCTGCCGAGCTGCGGACTAGCTTGCGCGACCTCACAGTTTCAAGCATAACTTCTATATCTGAATTTCGATTTGAGTGATTCTTCTGCCAAAAAGATCTTCTAATCCGTGGATTTCGAACCATATATCACATGATCAATTTGGACTTCCACAAGAACACATAAAAATTTATGCAATGTGAACGTGCGTTTCTCATCACACTTTCACTCTTCATTACAATTTTGAACTTTTCATCTTTTTTCCACCTAAAACACAATAAAACATCTCAAATGAACCTTTTTGTCAAATATATGGGCATGTAAGAGACTTGTGCTAACAAACGATAACAATTCTCTCAAAAAGGCATTAATAAAGACACTAAAATACGCTAATTTTCACTCTCAACACCCACTATATCTTAAAATATTGAATTTCTTACCTTACTATACATTAAAATATTATATTCTTTAATTCTCGTGCAAAAGCAAATGCAAACCTTCATATGGAATGGAGGGAGTATGATTTACTAAAATATAATACGCAATTCATTAATTTATGATTTTAAGGTTATTAAAGTATGATTCACTAAAATATCATGGATGATTAATCTAATTTAAATTTACACTTTAATAAATTAAACATTGTATATTAGTGAATCACATTATAATCACTTTGAAATTATATTATAATTAGTTATAATTTAATTTAATGATAGGTTTTTCCATATCACGAGATAGTGCCTTGAAAAAATTAATACTAATTTCAAGGATAAATGATCAAATTATTAAATCTCAATAATTACAGGCAAATATTGGTGTGCACCAGTTTTTAAGGTGCAACACATGACTCATATCCATTTGACCCATCATATATAAATAATTTTGACCCATAATTCTTCTTTTTTCATTCCCTTCCTTTTCTTATCTGATCCCTCCCTTATTTTCCTCATTCTATTGATTCTTCATGTTCTCTCTCCTAATTTTTTCAGATTCTCTCTCCTGATATTCAAATATTTTGGAATTAATTTAATTTTTTTTCAATTCAAATTGATATTAATTGATGACGGTATTAATGTATATGATTGTATTTATAATTATATTATTTTTTAAAATAGTGTATAAAACTAAAAAATATTAAATGCAGAGGAGAAGAGAGAGAGAGATGAGTGGATGAGCGTGAGAGGAAATTATTTTGATTGGATTTTTTTGCCTTTTATGTCTGACTCATTTCCAAATACGGGTTATATTTTTAAGGTACACTTGTTGCACAATAGATCTACTTATAATTACATTAATATTATAATTAATACTCTAAAAGTACATATTAAATTGTAAAAGTAAAATTGACTATAAATTACCCAAGAATATAATACATCATAAATAACGCTATCCTTGGCAATGGATCGATTGTAGTGTGCGTGTGACCAAGTTAAATTATCGAACCCATGGGACAGTGTCAGAGTGACGAATAAATCTAATTATGACTATTATTATTTAAGACAAACTCAAATTTTATTAACCAATAAACTGAAAATAATAAATAAATAAAGATAAGATAAGATGACTAGAAAACTATTAAGTATTCCAAGATAAAAGATTGGTATTGCTAAGGCTATCTAGTTTAAACATGTCAATTTATTTTCTAGACCCAAAATTATATTCTTGTATGACACTTTTATGAATCTTTACTTTATCATGTTAAACCACTTTAATCTAGTGTGATTTAACAATCTTAAAGAACAGAAAATCCTAGGACCAATTAATAAGATAATTTCTTATTCCGTAGAAGGTACAAAAAGAAATTAAATATCAACCACCCTTTATTCCCTTTCTAGGTTGACTCATGCAAAGTTTCTTAAAAGGCTAGTGCACTATCTACACTTTTTAGATACTAAAAGAAATTGTATTAGAGCTTCCTTACCATATTTCTCTTTGACAATGATCATGCAAAGATAATAAGACATCTTATTGATTAATGTGAAAATTTGTATGTTTTAGGGTCCGATTAACACTGTTTTGTGGAATTCATGCTCGTATTTTAGTACTAAATGGTTAATTTTTATATATTGAAGATATTTGTGTATTAGAGGTGATATTTCGTATTTTCAGGTGGAAAATGATCAAAAGGAGACAATATGTGATAAATCTTAGGACCCGAATCAATAAAATAAGAGATAATATGTGATAAATTCAGGCCCTAAATTGATAATTTTATATTCAGGCCCCTAATCGATAGAAAAAATAATTTAGGTCCCGAATTGATAATTTATCAATTTTTCAGATTTAGAATTGTTAATATTTAGATGGGCGGAATTTTGTGTGCATTCGGCAACACAGATATAGATCGATGCACCAAATTCAATTTTATACTCTAATCTATTAGTACTGAAAGTAATACTATCTATCTATACATATATAATAGCAAACATAAATTTTTACTTTTGTTTTAAATTTTTTTTCAATTTACTTTATTTAGATATAATTCAATTTTAATCATGACCGTCCAATTAATACTTTTGATTTCAATCATAAAATTTAATTATACTAATAATGAATTTTATTATTTAAATTTTATTTTTTTTATTTTATACTATAAATTTGGTAAATATGTAAGATATTTTTGACATATTTGACTAATTTTTAATCAATATATGCTTAATTTCAATTAATATATCATTCAATATTCATTTAATATATTATTATAATTTAATTTAACATACATAAGACATATGATTTTTCTTTGATTTGCTTTTGATTTCAATCCTAAAATTTAATTATACTAATAATTGATTTTAACATTTAAATTTTACATTTTTTTATTTTACAATATAAATTTGGTAAATATGGTATATATTTTTGGCATATTTGACTAATTTTTAATCAATATATGTACTTAATTTATATTTATATACATATATAAAAGCAAACTTAATATCTATTTTTATAATTTTAGTAAATTTAGGTTTCATTTAATTTTAATCTTGATCGTCTATTACTTTTGATCTCAATCATAGATCCTCTTTATGCTAATAATAAATTATTTATTTATTTTTTAATTAACAATATAAATTTGATAAATATAAAAATTGACATATATTTTTCTAATTGTCAATCAATATACTAATTTTAATAATATCAAGACAAAAACTCCTGTGCACCCGGGCGCACGGACCACATTCCGTGCGCCTTTAGAATTTTGTGTTAAATTGTATATCATTTAATATATAGATGTGTACCCTTTATTTTATAAAGAAAATTATTGTGTGTATCTGAGCGCATGAACAACACTCCGTGCGCCTTTAGAATTTTAAGTTAAATTGTATACCCTTTAGTATAAAAATGTGTACCCTTTATTTTCTAAAGAAAAAAATTAATGAAAAGTGTATACCATTTAGAACAAAATGGTGTACCTTTTATTAATTAAAGTGTATACCCTTTAGACCAAAGCAATGTGCCATTACCCATAATACTAAATTCTAAAAGCGCACGAAATGTGTTCCCGTGCGCCCGGGCGCACGCAAGCCTCACTCTAATATCAAATCTTTCAATGCTATCCTTGGTAAATTTTTCACCTTTTTTCCTACGTTGTTCATTACTTTCAATCACGATCGTTCATTCTTTCAAATCATTCTATATAAACCTTTTCATTACCTAATCAAATCATTGCTCTATTTTTTTCTTCTTCTTTTTATTCTCCATTTCACTTTCATACTATTTCTAATCTACTTTAATTTGTTTTATCTTTTATACTTTGATTTGATCTAATTATTTTTTATACTTTGATTTGATCTAATATGCAGATTCACTCATTCTTTGAGGTATCATTCTTCTTTTTTATTTTTTGTTATCTTTTTTTTCCTCTTCGATTTTTTGTTTTATTTATAATTCTATGAACCCTATTTATATACTTTAATTTATTTTATCTTTTATACTTTTATTTGATCTTATTTTTATGTTCAATCATTCTCATATTTCATCTCATGTGCAGATTCAATCATTCTCATTTGAAGTATCATTCTTCTTTTTTTAGTTTTTGTTATCTTATTTTCGTTTCTCTACGATTTTTTTATTTTCTTTATAATTCTATAAACCTTATTTATATACTTTAATTTATTTTATCTTTTATACTTTTATTTGATTTTATTTTCATGTTCAATCATTCTATTTGAGGTATCATTCTTCTTTTTTATTTTTCGTTTATCTTAAAATTTATGTTTTTCTTCTTCGTTTTTTGTATATTCTTTATATTTTATAAACCCTATTTTATAAAAGTTTGGAGTGATGAATTTGGACAATCCATAATTAATTTCAGAATGTTTTCTTTATAATTTTATAAACTCTATTTGTATACTTTAATTTATTTTATCTTTTATATTTTTATTTGATCTTATTTTCAGATTCAATCATTCTCCTTTGAGGTATATATATATATATATATATATATATATATATATATATATATATATATATATATGTTATGAGTATTATATCCCCCATGCCAGATGGGCCAGAAGCCCAACAATTCTGATATACCACGAGGGAGAGGCCTAACTACGAAGAGGTCCAAACATGAGAAATGAATGTAAATCAGGGGCTGACGGCAACCCAAAAAGAAAGGCCCAGACCCAAAAAACTTACTTCAGAAAAGAACTAGGAAGAGGCCCAATGGATGAGCCCATCATCAAGGGCCGATAAGCCCAAGAAGACGAGGTCACGAAAGGGCCAAGAAACAGGAAACCCACTAAAAGAATAAAGGGCCGAGACCCCTCGGCAGAACACCCTAGCTCCGAAGGTTAAAGGAGACAACCAGGGGGTTCAAACAAGCGGCGTAGTCTCGGAGACCAATCCATCCTATGACTGAAATGTCTATCAGAATTGTTGGGCAAAGTACATACATGACTGTGAGAACGGCTAGTGGTGGCAGGCTAAAGGACAAGAAAAACGGTAAGAAGAGATATATTGGGCAGCACTCTCAACTAGAAGACAACACATGACAGGCACGTCCCGCTTCGTCCACCAATGGTAAGCAAGAAAAGGATGGAGGAAAACTTGCTACACTTTGCAAGACATATGGCGACTCCCTGCACCGACTCCCAAAAGTCGTCATTGTACCAGCAGTCCCTATTTATGGCTGATTGTCTTTGTCTAAGTGGCATCACGGGATTGGACAATCGTTAAGGTTTTGTTGGAAGTACAAATAACTTCTCTCACAAGAGAGAGGCAGATTACTCATTCTCACATTAGACATTACACTTGTAATTGGAGGGTTGATGAGTGTTGTTCTTGAGGAGAGTAATAAAGTCAGTTAAGGGCTTTGGTCGGATTTCCCATCTCTCACATACTTGCTTGTTTATTGTGTTTGATTGCACTCGTTCTTGGCTCAGTTACATAACTTTACTTTCGTTCTGAATTCTAAAATTAACTAGCCAAAGATCAGCCATCAACAGTTGGCGCCGTCTGTGGGAATACTGCAGGCACCGAGGCGAGGGTGTATCGAAGGGACGCTAATCTTCCTCATCCTCCGGGTAGATAGAGGTCCCCGGATAGGGGAAGGAATGGAGGAGCGATACCTCTGCCCCCTCCACCTCTAGGCCGACCACCTGTGTTTGATAGAATCGGAGGACAGGGTCCGAGAGATGACAGGCCAGGGGAAATACACATGATGGAACCTGCCAAGGAGATCCCTTATATCAGAACCTCGCAGGCACTCACCACGGTATCAAAAAGAAGAAGGAAAGCAGAGCTGAGAGATTTGAGCCAACAAATCTCCCAAGTTTGGTCGTTGGCATTGGAGGCGAATGAGGCAGCCGAGGCCGATATCGTTTTAATAGAGGCAGACTTCTATGGGGTAAGTACCCCGCATTCCGATCCTTTAGTCATTTTGCCAGTACTGTCTGGACTGAAAGTGCATAGATGTCTGGTAGACACCGGTGCGTATGCTAATATAATCTTCAAGGAGGTATCCGAAAACCTGGGAGGAGAAAGTCACCACAAGGTGAGACCTTGCGGCGATAAGATTAAAGGCTTCCGCAATGCTCTAACCACGCCAACTATGGAAGTAGACCTATCGGTACAGTTGGAAGGGTCAGATGAAAGGACCCGAATGCAGAAGCAGCTGACTTTCAAGGTAGTGGATCAAGCTTCCACATATAACTGTATCTTAGGACGTCCGCTAATCCACGCCTTCAGAGCCATTACATCCACTCTTCATCAATTCCTAAAGTTCATCACGTCAGATGGTAGGGTAGCAACTGTGATAGGGAATCAAAGGAGGGCAAAAGAGTGTTCGTTCGTAGAAAAAGTGGAAGGTTTGAGCTATCATGATATGGATTATGAGATGCTGAGTTTTGAAGACATCGTAGGAGGAGAAAAGGATCACGAAATACCAATGGAAATCGAAGGGCACAAGAAAGGGAACAAGGAGAAAATGGACAGGATATGGTCATGGAAGTTGATGAAATGAGAGAAGAAGAGGAGCAAGGGGATAACGGGCCCCTCGTGATAGCTGAAGTACAGCCTAATCCAATAGATCAGGAAATAGAAAGAAGAGAGAAAGCGGCAAAGGAGCCGAGGCGAAAGCCCATAACACCTGATGAAGATCACAGGATGAAACTACGAGAAGGGGCCTCAGCGGCCAAAAAAATAGAGGTGGTCCAGCTGGATCCGGAGAATGCAGAGATCAAAGTCAAGATCAGGACGGAATGGGAAAACAAATTCAAAGCAGAGCTGACCCAACTATTGAAGGAAAACTTGGACGTATTCACTTGGAATCCGAACGAAACACCGAGAGTACACCCAAAATATACTTGTCACAGACTGAACATCGGGCCCGACATTCCACCTTTCCATTAGAAGAAGAGAAAGTTTAGCCCAGAGAAGAATGCGGCTATGGAATCAGAAGTTCACAAACTACTGGCGTGCGGGAGAATCAACAAGTGTAAATACCCTATAAGAGTGCGAAATCCAGTGATGGTGAAAAAGAAAGAGGGATCGTGGAGGTTGTGCATAGACTTCACTGATCTAAACAAAGTCTGCCCTAAGAATAGCTACCCCTTCCCATCAATTGATCAGATGGTAGACGCCACAACAGAGCATGAAGTTATGAGCTTCATGGATGTGTTCTCGGGATATCACCAAATCCCGATGCATTCGGAGGACAAGGCGAATACAAATTTTTTTGCGGGAAGTGGAGTGTACGAATGGAAAAACATGCCATTCGATCTAAGGAATGCAGGGGTGACCTATCAAAGGTTGGTAAATAAGATGTTCGAGGGAGAGATTGGAAGGATAGTGGAGGTATACGTGGATGATATCGTGGTGAAAAGCCTGAAGAAGATGGATAATTTCAATCATCTGAAGAGATTATTCGGAATATTCCAACATTATGAAATGAAGCTAAATCCGAAGAAGTGCACATTCGGGGTTAGAAAAGGGAGCTTCCTCAGATACTTGGTAAGTTCAAGGGGATCAAGATGAATCCAGAAAAAGTGGAAGCGATTATAAAGATGTAACCGCCAAGGCATCTAAAGGAAATTCAAAATATGATGGGAAGACTGGCTGCATTAAATAGATTCATGTCGAAAGCGTCGGATAAGTGCAACCCATTCTTCGACATTATAAAGAAGGTCAAGTTTGAGTGGACTGAAGAGTGTGGAAGGGCATTCGCTAAAATAAAAAAGGAACTGTCAGATCCCAGGATTCTCTCCAAGCACTCTCCGAGCTAAACATTATAGATATACTTGGCTATTCGGGAGATGGTGATCAATTCAGTACTTGTCAAAACGAAGGAGAAGAACCAAAAACCAGTGTATTTCATGCGCCAATCATTGAGGGACGCAGAGCTCAGATATCCGGTGATGGAGAAAATGGCGTATGCTCTCATTATGAGTTCGAGAAAATTAAGGCCTTACTTCATGGAGCATACCATAGAAGTGCTGACAACTTTTCCTTTGAAGCAAGTACTCCAGAGGCAGATGCAGCTGGGAGATTGCTCAAATGGTCTGTAGAGTTAGGGTAGTTCGATATTGTATACCTATCGAGGAATGCAGTCAAGGGTCAAGTCATGGTAGATTTCATAGTAGAACTAACCTTCCCCATGCCAATCAATGAAGAAAGGAGAAAACCTTCGACCATGAATATGGACGGATCTGCCACCACGTCGGCATCGGGAGCTAGGGTCATCATCCAAATCCCATCGGGAGAGACGTTCTCAACCGCAGTCAGATTTGGTTTCTAGGCTACCAATAACACTACAACATAAGTAGCATTAAATAACACTTTATAGTAACACTTTATATTTATTTAACATAAAATGGTAACACTTTTAAAATTATTATGATATGTAACATTTTTCTAACACTTTCAATATAAGTAATACATACATGTATTACTTTTATAATATGTAACACATGCATATTACACTTTTATATATGTAACACATTTTATGTAACACTTTTACAAAAGTAACACTATAATATAACACTTAAGAAACACTTTTAAGTAACACTTTTACATAAATTATTTACACAACATTAAAATTGAGTTGTATTTTTTATACTCCATATTTATAGGATGAAAATTAATTAAAACGTTACACACACACACATATAATATTACCCATATTTCAAAAATATATTGCATACTTTTTAATATATATATATTTAAAATAATAAATAAATTAGTCTAATGTAATTATATTAATTCAAAAAATATATATATATATATATATATATATAGTTCATTAAATAAAATATATACTATTCAAAATTGAATTATAAAATTAAAAAGATTATTCACGAAAAAATGTTCTAAATAATTTCACTTATGTTTCATGATAATGGTTACAATATTAAACTTCAAAATTTTAATTTAAAAAGGAAAAAAAGACTAGAAATATATAATAAAATAAATATGTAATATATGTTAAGATTCATGGATTAGCTAAGTTGGTAAAGGAAAGGTATTGTAACTCATAGTTCATGGGTTCAAATCCAAGCAATTTTAATTTTATTTTTTTATTTTATAAAGTGTTACATAAATATTTTGTTGTAACGTTTATATATAAAATGTCACTAAAGTAAATGTAATTTCTTTTAAGTGTTACTATATTAAGAAAAAGTGTTACATAAGACAATAGGTAACAGGGGCAACCTCAACATCGTGAAGCAAGAAAGACTATCAGATACCAACGTTTGGGTTTTAACTAACCAACCATCCGAAGTGTCATGGATGACCCCAATCAGGAAATATTTGGAAATGGGATCAACCTCCTCGGACAAGAATAAAGCCCGCCAGATAAGATTTAGATCGGCAAGATATGTATTGATTGAGGGATAGCTGTATAAGAGGGAATATTTATCCCCACTCCTGTAATGTCTGAACTCAGAGGAGACGAGTTACGTGCTGGTCGAGATACATGAAGGCATATGCGGGAACCATACGGGGGGAATTGCTTTAGCTCATAAGGTGATCAGACAGGGATATTTCTGGCTGACACTGAAAAAGGACACTACTTAGCACACACGAGCTTGCGCTACTTGCCAGAGGTTAGCACCGACCACAAGAATGCCCTAAGAGCAATTAACCTCGGTCTTCAGCCCTTGGCCTTTTGCCAATTGAAGAGATGATCTGATAGGTCTGCTACCCATCGACAAAGGGGAAGTTAAGTTCGCCATAGTAGCTGTGGACTATTTCACGAAGTGGGCAGAGACAGAAGCCCTAGCGACCATCACTGAGGCTCGGGTAGAAAAGTTTATATGGGAAAACATTGTGTGTCATTTCGTATACCTTACGCGATCGTCACAGATAATGACAAACAATTTGATAATGCCATGCTGAGGAAATTCTGTGAGGACTATAACATCAAAAAGTGGTCCTCAACACCTTACCGTCCTCAGTCCAACGGCCAGGTCGAAGTTATTAACAAGATAATCAAGCACACCTTGAAGGCCAGACTGGAGAAGCTGGACAAAAATTGACCAGAGGAATTGTCCGGGGTCCTGTGGTCGTACATGACAAAGACAAGAACCTCCACTAATGAGACACCTTTCTCAATGGATTTCGGTACAGAAGCAGTGATCCCAGTAGAAATCGGAGAGCCCAGTCCAAGGATTGCTTTCTATAAAGAGGAAGGAAATGATGAACTGATCCATGAGTGGTTGGATCTACTAGAAGAGAAGAGGCTAAATTCAGAAATGCATAACCCAATATATAAGCAAAGGCCGAAAGATTCTACAACTCAAGGGTGAAACTGACGCGATTCAAAGGAGGAGACCTGGTTCTCCAAAAGGTGCTAGGTCCGGCTGTACAAGGCAGTGGATAGAATTGGGAATGCCCATATCTGATCAAAAGAGTATTGGAAAAAGGGGCATACAAGCTGGAAGAAGAAGACGGAAAAAAGATGCCACATCCATGGAACGTCCAGCACTTAAAGAAGTACTACCAGTGAGCTAGAAAGTATGACAAATGAGGTTGGTGATGCAACCTCTTACTGCTTATAATCAAGGTGTTAGGCCATACTTGAATAGAATAAAGACACTAGGCCAAACGAGTAATGGGTTGTTTGGCTACATCAAAAGGGAAAAGTGGTATGAAAATTCTCGTTATGTGGTTATGGATATTTACTTCATGGAATATGAATCATTAAATTTGAATCCAGATAACATAGGAGGAATGTCATAGCATAAAACATAGGGATTATGGAATATCAATGGCTAAAACAGAATCAAAAATGAAAAACGGATGGGTTCGGAATAAAAGGATAAAATATCAAAAAAAGACACGCAAAAACAATGGGATGAACATCGGTATTAGAGTAAAAGGATAAATTTCAGGATATAATGGCGGTAAAGGAATGAGTCGTGAAGAAATATTGGTATCGAAATACAGAATAATTCGGATAGGATGCGCTGGGATCGGGGGATGACATCAGAGTTAAGGTTCGTATGAGAATAAAAGGAATAAGATGGGAGACAAATATTAACATAAAAACATGAGTTAATGTTAAAACACGAAATACATGGAAACGACAGAAGTATCAGTATCAGGCAAAAGAATAAATTTTGGGGAATAAAATATTTGGTATGGGTACATAAGGGTGAACATCGGAAGGAGCGGATCGGCACCACGGGATATTTCTGGAATAATCGTTGGGAGAAGTATCAGCATCGAAGTAAAAGGATAAAAATACGGGCGAACGTCAGTATCAGAAAGAGAAAATAAATGCGTCGGAAAGGCACCTGGGATTTCGAGAAAAACAGGGGTATCGGAACCAACTTCAGAATGAAGGACTTGGGGCTACCAGAGAAAGAAATAATGGGAATAAAAAAACTGCCAAGGATAAAAGAAATTGAGTATGAGAGCTATGAACGGATAATATCGGATCGGAAGAGGCACCTAAATACGAGAAATCAAAATATCGGCGTAGCAAACAAAAAGAGATGGTGTCGAAAAGGGACGCAAACACACACATGATCGGCATGCTAGGCAAAGGTACGCAACAGTTGATAAATACAAGCCGACACATATCAGCAATCACAAATTAGCAACTGACGAATCAACATTTCATAAATTATAAAGGCAAGGCATATTGTCCAAAACATCCACCTGACGACAACAAGAAAAGGGGAAAGAGAAATCCAGAATTCAGAGCTACAAGCCATCATTGTATATAAAGTTTCTACCCACATGGGGGATCAAGACGAGAAATAAAGAGTCAACCTGCGAAACTGAAGAAGGAATGTCAATCTTTCTTCCGACCACTGAGAGATTGGAAGATGCTAGCCATTTTATCCTTCATCTCCTTTAACTGCACCTCAACCCTCTCTTCAGTAGCTCGGGGATGGCTAACAAGTTCTTCCAATGCTCTAACACAAGCCTCTACTTCTATCAACCTAGCTCGGGCCTCCGCAACTTCGACTCGGGCGGCATCCCTAGCAATTTCTGCCTCAGTCAAACTAATCCTAACGGATTCCAAAGTGGCCTGCTCCAAGGCCAATTCAAAGTCCATAGTCTGTAGATGTCCTTTCGATCATCAACGAGAGAGGCTAGCTCCGCATTTTCAACCTCTAAAACAGTTAATCTTTCTTCCAAATCAACGGAGGACCCCTCGGAGCCACTAACCACCTGACTAGCAAATAGATGATATTGATCCAAGACATGCATAGAGGTAGAAAGAGAAGCAGCAGCAGCTCCAGGCATAGTAGCCAAACCAGAAGAATTGCAGGGAATAGACCTCAGATCGATGTTTGGTGGGTCAAGTTGGTTGAAAGGGCGAGAAACACCTTGAACAAAGCCCAAATTACCCAACTCTTCCAAATCAGGCTCATCCGTGATTGCCTTTCCATGCTCATGGCTCCCTCAGCAGCCAACCTCTCAGCATTTCCATCAGCCACTCTAGAACTAATAGGTTCAGCAACACCTCGAGGGTTCGGATTAACTAGGAAAATGATAGGAATCACCTGGGGATTAGACTGGGGAATACAACGGTCAACTTCTTTCTCAGGAATGGTTGGAGGAACAACTCTTCTAGCAAGCCCAAACATCATGTCATAGTCTTCTGGCTCTGGATCGCTTTCCATCTCAGTCTCTGAATCATCCTTCAACTCGGGATCCTTCTCAGGATCATCTTCACTCTGGGAGAAGGCGATGGGGGGATCAGCAAAAGAATACCATCGATGAGAATGGAAGGGACACAGGGAAGACAACAAAGTGCGAGCCAACTCACAAGCGGATGGAGATTGGCGTGGTATAAAACTGATACTAGGCTGATGAGAGGACTCACCTCGTTCATAAACACCCCAACATCATTTTTTAAGCAACGACATCACTGTCATCCCGACAAAGTTGACTGGAGAGGAAAACCTAGGAGGAGATGCGGTAGAATGACGTGATTGTCCTCGAGAAGGAGACAAGGGAATGAAAACTCTACCACTAGCAAACAACATATCACGAAGACTTTCCTCAAGCTTGACGTCACTGGAACAAAAAGACAGACACTCAAATTCACTTTCACAATCCGAAGAAGAAGAGGAAACACCGTAATCAGAATAAGCTTTATCATCAGAAAATTGATATACATGTTTGTGGCGAGTTAGAGATGAGCCGCCAATAGAGACAGTAGACCCCACCAGAGAGAGGGCATTTTGGAATTCATCTAGAAAAACAAGAAAAGAATATGAAACACAAAACGAAACATCTCGATAAATAACATGAAACCACAAGAAGATAAAGAGAAGAGATACCAGCAGTGGCACGGCGACCCAGGGTCGACAATCCAGCAGAAACAAGAATGGGCTCACTAAGGAGAGAGGAAGCACGGTAAGAGTTGCTACTCAACGACAGAATCTCATAGACACACAGGAAACTTTCACTCAATTATACGAGCTGACGACTGGGAGGACCTGCACAAGGTATCAAAAGAGTGTTAGAAATTCTCCAAGCCAGTCCAGAATCTAGAAAAGAGATAAGGGCCATAGACTTGCTCAACGGAAGGAACCGATAAGGGAAAGACACTGTGACACCATTCACTTGAAGGCGATAATTACCCTTCAACCAAAACCAGACGTGCTCCCAACTCCTACCGATAATGTCGGAAGCACCAATAAAATAATGGTTGTCGTGAGGGAGCAAGTGGTAGAACCAGCCAGAACGACCGGAAGTAGCATAGAAAAAAGATAATCCAATTCAAAGGGGTCCTGTATAGTATGGCCCAACACATGGAACAGAGACATAGTGGATATCAAACGTAACCAAGAAGAGGGCAACAGTTGTCCGATAGCAATGTTCCACCTTTGTAATAACAAACCAATCACAAGCAGAATAGAGAGATGCAAACCAGCAAGGAAGAGGGAATAATAGAAAGCGGTACATTTATGTGAAGGTTCAGAAATAGGAACGTTGTCAGCAGGGGAAATAAAAACCACCTCTGGACTACCATACAACTGGTGGAGCTCATCGAGGCGCTCAGGAGAAAGTCAAGAGAGTGGTACCCACTCGAGCCATCGGGCCATCTCACGAATAGCAACCTCAGCATCATCAACATCCCGGTGTGCCAGAAGGTAATCTAGAGGATTCAAGGGTAAGAGAGCACCTTATTCTTCATCAACGAATGTCGACACCACTAGTGGTGACAGCAGGCACAGAAAAAGTACCCAACCTTTCAAGCGGAGGCACAGAGGGGACACCATTGCCCGAAGAAGAGGTGGACAAATCCCTTAAATTCAACTTGGCTGCCTCCGGAGACGATTGGAGCTATGAACACTAGGCCGCATGTACCTTTCCGACGTGGAATCACCGATGTTAATCTCTTGAACTTCAAGCGGAGAAGGAGTACCTTCACTAGCCATCACTGGCAACAAACGCGAAAAATAAGGTTTAGTAGAGGGAGAAGATAAACAAAATCTTAGGGAATGTTGGAAATATGCGAATGGAGTTAAGAGGGAGAAGCACAAAATCAATAAAAAAATTTGAATTTTGAAAATGGAAATCGAAAGATATCTGGTGAAAAGAGATATGCCCCCACACCTTGAAAGGACAGAATGAACCAAAAACGGCAATGATCGAATCGCTGGGAATACAAGACTTTACAACTTCCAAGAAAATGGAAGGGCCTAGATCAATCCTCGTGGCATCTGATCAAAGACGTGTCACACCACGATAGAAAATGGCGGTTACACTCAAAGTAAAAGCAAAATTACAAGAATACCCCCAAATGGTTAGTCAACATAAAATCAAATACTCCATTTTATAAGGAAAGGCTTACACAATATTGTAAATTCATAGAAGAATTCTACAATTTGAAGTAAAAAGGAAAATACATGGGATATTTATAATAAACTCAAATAAAGGAGTACACCCGATTCGGAACCATGGCCTCGAAAAATTTTCACTTGGTAGTTGGACTAACTTCGGTTCTGGTGACGCCCATAGACTTCGGACTGCCATCTTCGGGCGGCACACCCTTGGAAATGCCTAGAGGATCATCAGCCTCAGAATCGGGCGGCACATCCAAGAGCCTCAAATTCGGCAGATGGTTCCTGAATAGGCACCGCCACAGATTCAATGGAAAGTTCCATGAGAGGATCATCAGCATCAGAATCAGCTGTAGCAAAGATGGAGTTCGAACTGCAGTTCATAGGCTGCAACAACATTTGACGGAGCAAACAAATTCGAGCCTTGGAAGAAGGAAGGAAGAATTTGATATCGTCCGCACATTGAAATTTACCGATGGCAATAATGACATTTTTTTCTAGCCAACGATCGTCAATGGCAGAAGAGAAATCTTCAGCAAAGAAGGAAACTCCATCTTTCAACACAGGAAGCTTACCGAGATGAGCACCAACCCAGGACTGGCGTCGACTATATCGTCGCAGTGTCCTATACTGAAATTCAACATAAAGTCGACAATCACCTGGTCAAAGGCGAATTTAAAAAGGGAACGAGAACTCGAACCCTGTTCCTGACGAGGAGAAGGAGACCCAGCACTCCCGAGTGACGAATTAGTAGTTCGTGAAGGGGATTTCGAAGGGAAAGTGGAACCCTCGCGATCCATGTTCATGAAAGTATAGGATGAGAGGAAACGATATACATAAGAAAAAATGAGAGAAAACCCTAGACAACGAGGATGTGAAGAACTCAAAGACACCAGGAAGAGTAATTTAGGGAAAGAAGGAAGATAAGGGGAGAAGAGTGATACCTGGATGAGAAGGGAGAGTGTACAGTACAAAGGAAATCGCAACCGTCAGAGGGAAAGATGGAAGAGGAAAAATCGAAGGGAGAGAAAGTGGAGAAGAAAGCAAACTGACAGAATTTTCAAAATTTGAAAGTTGAATGAAAACACCAAATACCTGGGATACCCCCAACCTCGCGGAAATATCTCGGCGACCCCGGTAATCAAGGGACAGAAATAATGTGGGACCAAGATAAGAAACTGAAGTGGAAGAAACATGAATCATATATACTGAAGCATGAGGGATATAACTTACAAAATACGGGTAGACCCTAGATAATCTCAAACCATAAGATTATCTAGGCTCGAGGGGCTATGTTATGGGTATTATATCCCACATGCCAGATGGGCCAGAGGCCCAACAATTCTGATATACCATGAGAAAGAGGCCCAACTACGAAGAGGTCCAAAAATGAGAAATGAATAGCAAATCAGGGGCTGACAGCAACCCAAAAAGGAAAGCCTAGGCCCAAAAGACACACTTCGGAGAAGAACCAGGAAGAGGTCCAAGAGATGAGCCCATCATCAAGGGCCGGGAAGCCCAAGAAGATGAGGTCACGAAAGGGCCAAGAAACAAGAAGCCCACAAAAAGGATAAAGGGCTGAGACCCCTCGGCAGAACACCCCGGCTCCGAAGGTTAAAGGAGACATCCAGGGGGTGATGAGAGTGAAAATAAACGTGTTTTAGTGTCCAATTTAACACCTTTTTTATAGGAATTGTTGTCATATATTAGCACAAGTGTCTTATATTTGATATATGTAACAAAAGGTGCACTTGAGGTGTTTTATTGTGTTTTAGGTGGAAAAAGGATCAAAAGAGCAAAGATGGACAAAAGGTGCAACTTGTGCAAGAATGCTGAAAAATGCACGTCCACTTGTGTAATTTTTCTGGGATCTTATGGAGCTCTTAATTGCAAGTGTGATACACTGTTGGAATGCCAAAGAAGAGAGGATCGTTTTGGCATAAGGAACACCTCAATCAGATTCCAAACGAGAAAGTTATGATCAAAATGGTGACGTCGCGCAAGCTATTTCTACTCAGCACGACTGTGTCACTTTGCATGATTTTATATACATTCAAATATTGTATTTTCTGTGATTTCTTTATATTTTAGAAAGCCAAGAAAGAGAGGATCTCGAAACCGTAAGAATCATTCAAATCGTATCTTGGATGTGGAAGTTATGCGAGAAACAGTGAGACTGCGCACTGCCGCTCAACCAAGGTCAATCCCGCTCAACCTGGAGCAGTTTGGTCGATCGGGGACAAGGAATCCTATTTTTGGTAATTCCGTACCTTCAGGAGCGTGTATTTTCATATTCTCCAAGAAAAAGCCCTTCCAAGGTCCATAAGGCGAGCTTACAATTATAAAAGGGGATGCAGATCACATCATTATTCATATATGATAGCAACACAATCATCCTACACCCCACAAGGGGGGATCACCCCCAACCATCATCCACATCCTTTCCTCCATCCATCCATCACTTTGAAGATTCGTCTGTGGAATCAAGAGAAGAACCAAGAGGAGGATTCAAGACGGAGAAGGACGCGACGTTGCCCACAACTAGGGTTTATTAGTTTTCTAATTTATCTTTTATTTTCTGGACGTATGACTAAGATCTATCCAACCCCCATGATTGTTCGTCTCACATCATGGGTTAGAACCGTTTTGGTAGATCTTGGGTTTTGAAGATTTTTATGAATTAATTGAACTTTCGTGTGTATATTCCATACAACACTACTTGTGGTTTAGTTTATATATGATTATGCATTTTTAATTCATACTCTGAATCGTTTTGTGCATCATTAACTGTTATGTAGAGTCTGAATATATATCTTGGTTATTGATTGAGTGCGTTCACTGCTGAGCAGGATTTCATGTTATGATTCTAAGTGAGGGAACTCCGAAGTTTTATTAGAACTATCATATATGAATACTTGTTAATTGAATTGAATTTGGGTTAATAAGTAGGATAAAGAGGTCAATTTTATAGTACCTATAAAGGGAGATAATATCGGGTTATAGTACCAATCTTAGGGGGAAATAATTGATACTGATAGTACCTAAAAAGGGGGGTGAAGTTATATCTCTTACTCCAAGGTTATTTACACGTGTTACATGCTAATTTACTCATGTCTATAGAGTAGATTTGCATGGTTTAGTGATGCGTCCATATTCCACAAGGCAGAGTCAGACATTGATACACGAAAGGGAGATTAATGAGTGAAACTGGATTATCCTAGAGATACCTATTCTCCTACTTGATCCACTTTCGTATTCTTCTAAAGTGCTTTTATTTTAATTTTAATTTTAATTATTTGTTAGTAGATTAATAATTCAATCCTCAAACGTTATTGCAATTCATCTTAATTAATTTAGTTAATAATTAAATTGATAATATGTCATCCTTTGGGTTCGATATTTCACTTGGTCGCTTGCTTAAGCTGCAATTGATATCCTTAATACTTGGGGATTAATTTTGCGTGCAAAGAAAACGCGCATCAAGTTCTTGGCGTCGTTGCCGGGGATGACTGTTATTATTAGTTTATTATTTCTAGTTTGATTAAGACCTATATTTGTGATTATTTAATTCAATCTAACCTTGAATTTTTTGAGGTAGTTGTATAGTAGGAAAAGGAGAGGAAGGAAAAGAAGGAATAATACATTGAGCTAGAAATGGCCGGAGCAAGGTAGAATCCAGATAATATTGTCATACATGAAATTTTCATGAACTATGGGAATGTCAACATGGGTTTGATAGGAGCAAGGGGAGAAGATGATGATTTTAAGATACATCCCGCTCTTATCAACATGGTGGAGAAGAATCCTTTTTTGGAGGTTGCTTTGAAGATCCATATCAGCATCTCAGAAGATTCCTTGGTTATGCAAATACTCAAAAGGGTGCTGAAGCTAATGATAATGCTAGGCGGATCGCCTTATTCAAGTTCTCTTTAATTGATAGGGTAGAAACTTGGTATGGGACTCTTGATGCCACAGACTGCACTACATGGGACCAACTGCAGCAGAAGTTCTTAGAGAGATACGTACCACCCTCAAGGATCTTGAGAAGGAAGCATGAGGTGTGGGATAGGTTTAAAGACATGCTCAGGCGGTGCCCACAGCATGGGATGCCTAAGGCTCAATACATATGTATCTTCTACTATGAATTGGATTGTGAGTCACTTATTCTTATTGATGCATCATCAGGAGGAGCGCTGTTATCTAAGACAGCACTTGAAGCAGAAAAGTTGTTTGAAGAAATCTCTACGAATTCACGTGACTGGCCTACGGAAAGAGTATGAGACACATATGTAATTGACAAGGTGGTGCAGGTTGAACATCAAGTGGTGAAGCAAAATAAGGATGATGACATATGTTGGATTGTATACTAAAAACCTAGCTTTAGTATGAACAATGTTATAACAATTTATTTGAAATGAGAATCATATGAACAAATGATTGTGTCTTATAATTTATTTATATGCCCGATGCAATAGTCCATTTACTTTATATTGTAGATAATATGTTGTGTGATAACACGCGAAAGATCATATTATCAGTTTTCTTATAAAGTATAAACATATGCTCACAACCGAGATAGACGGGGACTCTCTATCGGGATGGTTGTAGTGTAATTTGGTATTAGTTTGACTTAACTATAGAATCATATTAGTGCACTTTGTGTGTATTAAGCAGGACCCTTTGAGATCATTCGACTTATACTTATTTATAGAAGAACTTGATCTCAGTTATTATGAATGTTCGTGCTCTTAATCCCTATACAATAACCTCGACACGTAAGGCAGTATGTATTTCTTTGATTCATCAATGGGTGAGATTTATATGTAATTAAATCAATAAACTCGGTGAGTTGGGAAATAGTGTTGTCTATATGATGTGATGTTGATTGTAGAAGGAATCCGTGTCCGATATAGGTTGATGATGTCCCCTTGAAGAGCTCATAAATATTATCATGTAAACCCTGTAGGTGGATTTATTCTGACATGATAATGAGGTTGAGTGATACTACTCTCGGATGAGATATTAATTAATGGAGTTGTCAGTAACTTAATTAATTAATGGGCATTGTATATCTTAAACATGGGGAGACTATCGAGCTCATAATAAGAAGGAGCTCATAACATAATTATGGGATTAGAACGGTAGTGTAGTAATAATATTTTAGTGGTATATATTATTATTGGACTTAAGTATAAGCTTTGGGCTAAACTAGGATACTTAAGCCCAATGGAGGCCCAACTCTAATTTTTCCTCCTGGTCCCGCTGTAGTCCATATATAAGTCATCTCAGCTATCCGGAAACCCTAACTGAAAAGTAATTCACGCCTAACACTGTGAGGAGGGTGAGAAAACAACAGATTGAGAAGATCTCGAAGATCGTTGCCCACACGACGTCGAGATTGGACTTAGGAATATAGCAGAAGACCTGAAGGTTGTTTGCTGCTGCTGTCCGTCAACTTGCACGATTTTTCTAAAATCGTATAGAACTTAGAACTGAACGTGAGATACCCCATTGGAAATCCACTGAAGAGAGGATCGTTTTAGCGCGTAGATCACTCTAATCGGAGATCAGATGAGAGAGTTATGACCAAAACAGTGAGGCTGCGTAGGCTGCGGGGGAGAATCTTTCTTCTTCAACATACCCTGGTAAAAGGTAATACGTTTCTATATCTTATTGCTTCTGCTGGATTAGAAACGTATGGAACCCTAGCGGTTCATATTAACCAAACGATCGAACTCCAACAATTTGTATCAGAGCTTTGATTTTGTGGTGAAGCATGAAACGTTAGGCTAGGTTATATGTGGCTTATGTGATTCTTGTTCGAAATAGAATCACATGTATGATTAGGGTTTTGGTATGTTTTGATTGTGCCTGTATAATCCCTGTATCATCGATTATTGTATGAGTTTTTAAAATATGTTCGTCAACACGGTGAACAACGACGATGGCCCAATTGATGAAAGCCTGAAAGGCAAGGCGCTCGATGGCGTGTTTGCGCGCATGGAGGAGTGCTTCAGGCGCACGGATGAGCGCACGGCGTCGTGTGATGGCAGAATTCTTCATGCGTATGAGGCATGATTGCGAGCCAGATGCCGTATGTAGCGCACGGTGGTGAGCGAATATCGTGCTTGGCGCACGATGAAGGGCTTGAGGCCGGGCGCAACCCTCATCGGTGAGCGGGTGGAGTGGTGAAAGACGACTGGATCATGTTGTGCATGGAGGGGTGCACGTTAAGTATTAAGTGATCACCGTGTGAAGATCTTCGTGGACGAGTATGCGTTCTGGATGTCCAGTGTTACAAATGACTATACACATGATTACGGCGGAAACCAGGTGTGGTGCGCGGAAGGAGGCGTGCGCGGTAGGCATGGCGCGAGGCAGGAGGCGTGCGCAGCAGATGCAGGCATGAACAATAGGCGTTGGCGCATGACAGATGCAGGCATGCACGACAGGCGTTGGCTCGCAGCTTCACGCATGGTGTCGTGCACGGTCCCGTCTGCGTTGCCCGCATTCGTGCTTGGTGGCGAACAATCAAATTCGCTAATGCATAACTATTCATAATTGATTTCATTATCTGATTATTATTATATATACTATGCACAATTCTCTGTGATTTACTGTCTTATTTGCCGTAATAGGAGCATGCTAGGTTGCGTATTTTATTATTGAATATTATATGCATGTAAAAACCCTCGTTGTTAAATAACTAAGTGGGAGAGAGGATTGGTAATTAATTCTCGTGGCCTCCATTATTGGTTTATAAGTAATGTGAATAAACTTGTGCGTTGGCTATAGTGCCTTCCTCCCTAACGGATGAGTTTATTCACGGATCATTGGTACGGACTTCTTTAAATAGTTATTATTTGTAATGTGTGATGCATATGAACTTGCGCGTTGGCTATAGTGTCTTCCTCCCTAACAGATGAGTTAATATACGGTTCACTGGTACAAACTTATAATTGATGATTGTAGAAAGTTATCTGAGCGCATGTGTACTTCTCCAACAGTAAGGCACATAAGCTTGGGTAATGGACTTGGGATCAAATAATGGTGTACACTTAGGTGTAAATAATGAGTATCCTCCCCAACGGAGTCACTGCTATTATTTGCATGGCTAAAGAGGAACAGACTATCAATTATTTTGTCATAAAGTTAGGTTGGCGAATAAAATTAATGGGTAAAACCTTCTCTTGTAAATGTTCGGGTTTGTATACGTCCACCCTAACGTGGCATGCAGACTCACGGTGCTTGAGATGTTGGTGAATTTTATTTTTATATTGTTTTGAGGGAATCAATATAAATGGATAAATTCGAAGTATCTGATCGGAGTATTAATTTATAATTCTCAGTATTTTCATATAGTTTATCTCGCTTATTGTTTACTAAAAGAAATTATATTTACTGGTCCAAAATTAGATGATTAGAAAAGAATCTTGGATTTAATTATTACTGCTTAAGAAAATATAAATGTGTATTCTCACTAAGGATGTTCTGTGATGCCTATTAATTCAAGTCTCTAGTGGAGAGGTAAGAGGTTCATAGAAATATGATGGTCTCATGTGACTCTCCAGATACTTGAGTGAGGTTAAAAGGTGGGAAGTCATGGTTGAATTGATGAATGAATTGAAAATACTTGGAGTAGAAATTGAAAGGAAAACCTAGGTCAATTTTATTCTCCATAATTTGCCTGGATATTTTGAGCAAGTTCTACCTGAAATATGAGAGGTTGTATATGGTAGGAAACTTCTAACAAAACATGTGGCGAAGGAAATCAACTTTCATCAAGATGTGAACAAGGTTAGTATCTCATTCACTAGTTGTTGAAGCATGATTAGTGATGACATCTACTGACACATTGTGTGTAGATACCGGAGTCACTAAAAGCGTGCAACTAAGTGATGATGAGATTATTAAGTATATGAGTAAGCTACGGAAGTAGTGGTCGTTGTAGTAACAGTTGTTTATTTATCTTCTAATAGGAACAAATGTTTGATTATGAGAAACTGTCTTTACGTACATTTTCATAGAAAGAATTTCATTTCAGTTTCTATGCATTTAAAGATGGATACTCCATTTCATTCAAATGACATGGTCATAGTGATAAAGGATGGAGCTATAATCTATTATGGTACGTTGGTAACAATTTGTACACTCTTAAATCATGTTTATCCCATGGATGCAACAAATAATAATGATAATGTGTCTTCTAATATAATAAGAGAAAGGAACCTTCGATTATGAATCAAACATACCTTTTGGCATCTGAAACTAGGTCATGATTGCTTTTATAAAGCAAAGGGGTGAAGAGCCAAAGAATGTTGGAATTGGTTCATTCTGATTTATGCGGTCCTAAGACTATCTAGACGAGAGATGGTTAGATATACTTTGATGCACCGCAAGTCTTACACTACAAGAAACTACGAGATTATCGATGGAAAAAATCTGTCGGTAACATGAAAAATTTATCGGTAAATAATTTACCGACTGATTATCGACGGAAATGGATTTGTCATGAAAACCTGCGTCGGTAATTTTTTAGCAATGGAATTTTAAATCCATCGATAATTACCGACAGATATTTTCGTCAGTAAAGGAAGATTTTCGTCGGTAATCATTCAATGTCAATTCGTCAGAAGTTATAATATAGTGAAGTTTTACCGATAGAAAAACTATCGGTAAGTTTACCGACGGAAATAATCCGTCGGTAAATTCAACATTCAAAATTAAAATAAATAATAACTTACCGACGGATTTGTCCATCGATAAAATTACCGACGGAAAAATCCGTCGCTAAAATACAAAAGAAAAAATAAAAAAATTCAATTTAATAAATCTTCAAAAAAACCACCTAATATAAATTCTTCATTCAATATAACATTGAAATTCAAAAAACTCAAAATAATTTCAAATATCTAGAGCAAAAGATTGTCTCTAAATTTATAGCAATTTTGGGTAAGTAAAGTACAAGAATTTGGTCTACCTACTTCAATTCCTATTACATCAGTTAAGAACAAATAGATAAATTACTCCACCTAAATAATTGAATATGATCCCACAAAAACAAAGATTGGTATATCTTTGTCATCACCTTTTTTCTCTGTTGTTTTGATTCCAAAAGCTTTCACCCAAAACAAACTGCTGACTGGACTCCTAACACAATAGAAACACTAATTTGTTACAAAATGAAGTGATCACAAAAGTGGTATAAGAAAACATGTTAAAATTCTCTAGTAACTAAAAGAAACATACATTTGTAAGAAACAGATGCTTTCAAGTCAATGATTAAGCTGGCTAGTTGATTGCTTCAGTTTAAATGCTCTAAATATCTTAACAGCAGCCAACAAGGATTTCAGCCCAGGAACGACAATGGAACTATCTCCAATTCAACTAAACCTACTAATAACATAAACATACAGTTATTAATCCAATTCAACAAAACCTACTACTTTCATGCCCCAAAATCATATTGAAAAAAGTGTCACAATGTTTTGGAGGAAGAAAACCACATTATAGAGTAAACAAAGCAATTTAAAATGCAAGAAGGCAATCATACTCCTCTCCAGAAGAATAGACTCATTCTGTTGGAGTCTTTCTCATCTGCAACACTAGAAAAATAAGTTTCTTTTAATTCCAAAAGAAACAATATATAGATGCAAAAACACATTTAAGGCCACATATGAGTATTACATAGTAGAGAAGGTTAAACTCAAGCATTTGAAAATGAACTCTAGAATATTATTTTAAGACCAGAAATTCATGTCCTATCGACAAAACCCAATGACAATAGGGTTGTTTATGTTTTAATTCAAACATTAGTAGTAACAAGAAATCACTAATGCCTCAACAATTTAAATAGTCAAAGTGCTATCGTTGTATGATTCATCATTCAATGTATATTTTAATCTCGGAATTAGTTTAATCATAAATCAAAGTTTAAACATTATAAAGGTGTAAGTCATAAAATCAAAAAGTAAAGTAGTCAAGTACACCTTTCCATGTTGAAATAATTTACTATAGCAAAGCAAAACTTACAATAAAACTCAGGAGTAAGATGATTTCTATCTTTTCATCCCCTTGTGCATTTCAACCTGTCAAATAAAATTACTATATACTAAATATGGTATCTAGCTAAAATGACATTCAATATTCTAATTTAAAAGTAATAGAAAAATGGGAAGAAAGAAAGAAATGATGCAGGGAATTACCTAATTAAGAATTGAATCAATGGGAGCAAGTTGATATTGGGTAGGCTATTTGAATTACCTAATTACCTAACAAAACAAACTTGTATGGTATAAGAAACAAAGCAGCTGAAATTAAAATGTGTTAAATTAATTTGAATTTCGAAATGAATTATCTCTTGAACACTACTATTAGAATCCAATTCCCCACAAATAATGTGCAATAGCATTGAAGGATATATAATTAGTTAGTATTTTAATAATTGTAAGTAATTCAGGATAAAGGATATATTATGAAATAGTATTTTTAATGTGAAAATGTAGCTCAGGAGATAGAGCTTCTGTTTCTAAGTTTTATTTAATTAATTTACTTATTAATTGATTAATAAAAGTACATTAATTATTATCCGTGTGAATGTTTATATATAGTGCATATATTAAGACTAATTATAAGATTATGAATCACATATATAATTTGATTCCATAACTTCTAACTAGCTTATACTAGTTCTCAATTTAAGAAATTAAATACATTAATTAAGAAAAAAGAAAAGAATAATTATACAAACTAGATGTTTTGGCCTAAACCCTTCATTTTAGGAAGACTGGCGTAGCAATAAATTAATGATTCATAATCATAACAACACAAAATAATATTCCTAGATATTTTAATTTCGACCTCAGCACAAATTTTCAAATTAAAATTAAATCAAAATAAGAGAGAGAGAGAGGGGGGGAGTACATTGTCGGCGGCATTGATGGCCGTATCAGTGATGGCTTTTCCATCGCGCTTCACTTCTTTAACCACCTCTTTCATCCCGTCCTTCACCGTCTCCGCCACATCTATCACCTTCTTACATGTCTCTTTATCAATCTTCTGTCATTTTCACCCTAATTAATTAACTTGATAATCAATCGATTTTCCAATCTACAATTAAAATTATAACTTACTTTGTGCGATGGATGAGTGGCGGAGACGAATCCCCTGAAAAGCCAAGAATTTTTTTAGCAACGCGACTGATCCTCTTTGAATGCATCTGAAAATCGCCAAAAATCAAATGTCACACCCACTCAAAAAGTAAACCAACTGAGGGAGGAGCAACAGCAACAGTGACTGGCGACAATAACGGCAACGAAAGCGATCGACGGCGAGAGTGCGTGATGGCAGTAGAAACGGCGAAGTGGAAGAGAGGTGGAAGAGGGGTGGATTTGCTTTCTAGGGCTGTGGATTCGTAACAAAGGCAGCCGTAATAATTTTTCTAAGGCAACCCTAATACATATAAAAAATTACATTACCGACGAAATTAATTCGTTGGTAAATTAATATATAAAAAAATTATATTTGCTGACAGATTGAATCCGTCGTTAACTTAAAAACTAGTTTTTTTAAAAATATATATATTTGCCGACAGATTGATTTCGTCAGTAACTTAAAAACTAATTTTTTTAAAAAATAAATTTATATATTTACCTACGGGATTGATTCCGTCGTTAACTTAAAAACTAGTTTTTTTAAAAAATAAAAAATTTTAAAAAAATTATATTTGCCGAAGGATTGATTTTGTCGTTAACTTAAAAACTATTTTTTTAAAAATAAGTTTATATATTTACCGACGGATTGAATCCGTCGTTAACTTAAAAACTAGATTTTTTTAAAAAAATAAAATTAAAAAAAAAATTATATTTGCCGACGGATTGATATCGTCGGTAACTTAAAAACTAATTTTTTTAAAAAATAAATTTATATATTTACTGATGGATTGAATCCGTCGTTAACTTAAAAACTAGTTTTTTTTTTAAAATTATATTTGCCGACGGATTGATTTCATCGGTAACTTAAAAACTAATTTTTTTAAAAAAAAAATTAGTTTTTAAGTTACCGACGGATTCAATCCGTCGTTAACTTAAAACTAGTTTTTTTTAAAAAAATAAAATTTTATATATTTACCGACGAATTTAAATTCGTCGATAATTTAAAGACTCAAATTATATTTTTTAAATAAAATTTATTATATTTACCAACGAAAGATAGTCGTCGGTAATTTTTCAGAATTTAATCCCTCCAAAATAATGACGAATTTACCGACGAAAAAGAAATCCATCGCTAATTCTGTCGATAATTTGTCGCAAAAACCGTCGGAAATTACTTATGATGAATTTTTTAAAATAAATCACATTAAACCAAAAAAACGTCAGTAATCCATCGGTAATTACCGACGGCTTTGATCCGTCAGTAAATCTGTCGATAATTCGACAGTTTCTTATAGTGTTAGTACTATGATTAATTCAAAAGTACATGGCTCATGCGGTGAAGGGTCATCGAAAATATATCAAGTACCTCTTAGGATAGTTTAGGAGTTGTTTATCAGATGTTGAGATTGAATCCCAAGTTGTCAACACCGGGCAAACCCCAGCCAACCGGTGTGGCGAAAAGAAGGTATGGAACTCTTATGGAAAAGGTTAGATAGATGATGAGTTATTAGGAATTACTAAATTCATTTTATGGGTATTCCTAGAAACAGCATGTCGCAAGGATGGTTGTTTGTTTTTGGGATATCCTGAAAAAATGAAGGGTGTCTTATGTGATAGTCCAAAAGATCAAAGAGTAATTGTTAACACGAACACTAGATTTATGAAAAGGACTATACAATAAATCAAAAAGCTATGTATAAATTGTTCTAAAGGATGTGAGGGGAAAACACAAAGTATAGTACTAATTGTACAAGAGGATATACCACAAGAAAACTGCATCGCGTGTCACGTCTGATACACAATTGCGTGTAGCGCTTTGTCGTAGTGGGAGGATTATTTCACAACCTGAAAGATTTATGTTTTGGGAGAGTCGTAAGCCTTGGTCCCTAGTGAACATGAAATCGGCTCATGAATACGACGAAGCACTACAAGATAGAAATGTGAAATCTTAGCAAGTCGTAATGAATTTTGAAATAGAATCTATGGATTTTAGATTAAGTCTGGGTGCTTTTATAACCGAGAAATGGTTTGAAAGCCATTGGAGGTGGCTCTACGAAATAAAAGAGGATCTGACGGTAAGGTGATACTTTGAAACAAGGCTTGTTGCGTAAAGGTATACTTAGAAAGAAGGGTGAGTTCGAGTATGAGAAAACCTTTTTCACTGGTAGCTAAGTTTAAGTCGATCTGTATTCTTTTATTTTGTTGCTGCTCATATTAAATTATGAGGTATAGCAAATAGATGTCAAGACAGCTTTCGTGATTGAAAGTCTTTAGAAAAAACATCTATGTAAAGTAACCAGAGTGATTCATTGCAAGGGACTAAGAACATTTTGAGTGTAAGCTTAAAGGTGTCCATCAATGGACCAAAGAAAGCTTTAAACTCAAAGTACATCTGTTTTGATGAGGAAATCTAGTAACATGGATTTGATCAATGCTCGGATGGATCTTGTGTATTAAGAAGAGTGACAGAAATATGATGGTATTTCTTGTACTATACGTAGATAGTATCTTACTCATTAGAGACAATAAAAGAGTATTATCGGGCGTATGGGTATGGTTCATAAAGCAGTATGAAATGAAGGACTTAAGAGAAGAAAAATATAAATGAAGGACTTAAGAGAAGAAAAATATATCCTTGCGATCATGGTGATCACAAGATAGGATGTTCTGCTTATCTCAAAACTTCATGAATTGATGCAATCCTTACTCATTTTAGCATGTGACTTTATCTAAGAAAATGTGTCTTAGGACACAAAAGAAGTAAAGGAGTTGAAAGCGGTTCCTTATGCTTCGGCGAATAAGGAAGCTTAATCTAAGGAATATTATAGACGAGAATGGATATTTGTTTTGCTAAACGCATGGATAGTGGGTATCAAAGTAACTCGAAATAAGAATGTTGAACTGTAGTAAGACTTATATTTATGTACCTAAAAAGGTTAGAAATTATAAGTGGACTTTCCGGACAGATTCACTGCTTCTAATGAGTTACATAGATTCGGATTTTTCAAATCGGATAGGGAAGACAGTAAATCTACCTCAAGGTTATGTGTTTATTTTGGAAGTAGAGCCATAATATGGAGGAGTGTCATATAGAAATATATTTCAGACTCCACCATGGAAATATGATAAATTGGAGCCTCTGAGGCAGCCAAAGTATCGGTATGACTCTAGAAACTTCATGATGGACTTTGAAATGTTTCTAATTTTGCCCAAAGTTATCACAATTTATTGTGAAAATAATGGTGCAGTTGAAAACTTGAAGGAATCACGAGTCCATAAGCAATTAAACACATTAAGTGCAAGTACCACCTGTTACGAGAAATCGTATGATGAGGGGAAGGATGTTGTCACCTAGATTGCATCGGATGATAACCTATTAAATCCATTTACAAGGACCTTAAGGCGAGAGCTTTTGATCGTTGTATAGTGGGAGTGGGAATCAGATGTATGGCAGAGGACATAACAACATAGTCTTTAAATATAAGTAGGAGATTGTTGGATTGTACACTAAAAGCCTAGCTTTAGTATGAATAATGTTATAACAATTTATTTGAAATGAGAATCATATGATCAAATGATTGCGTCTTATAATTTGTTTATACGTCCGATGCAATAGTCCATTTACTTTATAATGTAGATAATATATTGTGCGACAGCACGCTGAAGATCATATTATCGATTTCCTTATAAGGTATAAACAATGATCACAACCGAGATAGACGGGTACTCTCTATCGGAATGGTTGTAGTGTGATTTGGTATTAGTTTGTCTTAACTAAAGAATCACATTAGTGCACTTTGTGTGAATTGAGCAAGACCGCTTGAGATCGTTCGACTTATACTGACTTATAGGAGAACTTCGTGCTCTTAATTCCTATATAATAATCTCGACACGTAAGGCAGTATGTATTTCTTTAATTCATCAGTGGGTGAGATTTATATGTAATTAAATCAATAAACTCGGTGAGTTGGGAAATAGTGTTGTCTCTATGATGTGCTGTTGATTGTAGAAGGAATTCATATCCGATATAGGTTGATGATGTCCCCTTGAGGAGCTCCTAAGGATTATCATGTAAACTGCAGGTGGATTTATTCCGACATGATAATGAGGTTGAGTGGTACTACTCTCGGATGAGATATTAATTAATGGAGTTGTCAGTAACTTAATTAATTAATGAATATTGTATATCTTAAACATGAGGAGACTAACGGGCTCATAATAAGAAGGAGCCCATAACGTAATTATGGGATTAGAACGGTAGTGTAGTAATAATATTTTAGTGGTATATATTATTATTAGACTTAATTATAAGCTTTGGGCTAAGCTAGGATACTTAAGCCCAATGGATACCCAACTCTAATTTTTCCTCCTGGTCCCGCTGTAGTCCATATATAAGTCATCTCAGTTGTCTGAAAACCCTAACTAAAAGTAATTCACGCCTAAAACTGTGAGGAGGGTGAGGGAACAGCAGATTGAGAAGATCTCGAAGATCGTCGCCACACGACGTCGAGATTGGACTTAGGAATATAGCAGAAGACCTGAAGGTTGTTTGCTGCTGTTGTCCGTCAACTTGCACAATTTTTCTAAAATCGTACAGAACTCAGAACTGAATGTCTGATCCACTGTTTGAAAGCCACTGAAGAGAGGATCGTTTTGGCGCGTAGATCACTCTAATCGGAGATAAAATGAGAGAGTTATGCAAAAACCGGTGAGGCTGCGCAGGCTGCTGGCGAGAATCTTTCTTCTTCAACATACCCTGGTGAAAGGTAATACGCTGGATTAGAAACATATGAAACCCTAACTGTTCACGTTAATCAAATGATCGAACACCAACAAGATTGACTCTAGTCTAGCTAACATCAATATGCTGCTAGAATCCCAGCAGAAGCAGTTCACAGAGTTGACACAAAGGAGGCCTAGTATCTAGCAGCAAGAAGTGAAGAGTGTTGAATATACCTTCAATCAATACATAGCTAGGAATGATGTAAGGGTTGACCGCATCGAAGCAAGAATGAATTTTGATCATGCAGATTTATCTAAGCAGATAAAGGAACTGACTTTGATTATGGGGCAGATGGCCGGGAACGTGAATCAATTGACACAAATATTGGAGAAAAGAATGTTCTTGTCTCAAGGCATAATGAACTCAAAAGAGTGTAAAGCCATCACATTAAGATTCGGAATACGGTATGAAGGTCCGATAATGCCGGTGGATGAAAATGGAGAGAAAATAAATCCGTTCAACCACAGCTCGACCAAACCATTTGGTAGAGCAATGGTCGATCAACACATCTCGAAACAGAGAAATGATGCTCTATTTTCTGGTGCCCCGCTCGATCAAACCTTTTGGTTGAACAACGGTCATACAACATAATGTAATGCTGAAAGATCACAATCAGTTTATAGGGACCCTGCTCGACCAAGAAACTTCCGCTCGACTAGACTATCCAGGTCGAGCGGAGGTCAAGCGGATGTCTATGGATCTGAACATCCAGAACTTGATTACAGGTACCCCGCTCGACAAGAACAATAGGTCGAGCGGTGTCGTTCAGCTCTGGTTTCCATACAGAATGCTACACCTGTTGTTCATAACACTCCAGTATCATCCAAAGAGCAGAATACTAAGCTTATATATGAAAATAAATGGGAAAGAGCAAAGAGGTTGACAGCTGAGAAGCTTAGACTGCAAATGGATAATGAAGATGTAGTTTTCTCTCTTGATCAAGCAATGAAGATTCCCATGGAGACTTAATCATGCAAGAGCATAGATGTGGTTTCTAACTTGTTTAATCTTGATTTTAATAGGACAGATGATTCTGAAATTAAATGAAATATTGACAAGGAGGTGTTTAGACAGCCATGGGAGGAAGGAAATTCTGAGGATATTTTTGTGACTAAGAAAGGTGAGGTGCTGAGTGTAGACAAGAAGAGGGAAAGAAAGTACTTGAAGGTGAGGATGCAAGAATACCGCCATCTGATCCAGTAGTTCAAAAAGTGGAATTCTGTCATGACTCTCTAACATTAAACATGAGCGTCTGTTGGGGGCTTGACCTTCCGTTTTATTGCTTTATTATTTCTTTCGTGTGAGTGAGGAGTTATTATATTTAAGGTGCTCACGTTTCGGCAATTATATCTCATTTCAAACTTAGTTTTGACTTATGTTTTTACTAAGTTTGGGCGGGTGTGATGTACTTACCTCATTTTATGAGCATTAAGGGTATAATTTTTCCTTCGTTGGTTGTTTGTTTGTTAGGGGATTGATTTTTTGCAACATATTAATATTTTAACCGGTGTTGGTGTGTCGATTTTTTGCAACTTACCTAATGTTTAATGTGTTGTGTTGGTGTATCTAGTCTGTGGAGTCAATTAGATAGTCAATTGAGTCTTTCTTATAGTTCTCTTATTTTATTATTGATGAATTTGTGATGATGAGGTGTGCTTGAGCTTTCATGATAGAAAAGGTAAAAGAGGAGGCAAGACCGAGTTGAACAACTTGAGGAGCTCGTGAACGTTTTGAAGGAGAAAAAAACTCAGGTGCCCTAGTTTACTTATTCCAATTGTTATATGTGCTTTTAATTTATGAGAGTAGATGGATTAAGATATTGGTTTTAGTGATCCACATGAGCTTATTTTGTTTAAATTGTGCCTAAAATTCATATGATTTTGAAATTGATGAAGGAAGTGTCCTTGACTTATATTGTGGTATGAAGTTCTATGTCTACTTGTGGGATATTACTTACTATGAAAAATGCTCTGTTACTTGTTAAAAACCCATGTGAGATTTTGAGCCTCGTTGATCATGTATATAATCACATGATATATTTCTTTTCTGGTGAGTATCATTCTTGTGTGTGTATTCTAGAACTTGCTTCTTGTCTTACTTGAAACTACATGTGTGTTAGATGATGGGAGATGATTTAAGGTCATCCTTGAATTTATAGGTCACTTAGCCAAATAAATCCCTACCAAATGATGCTTATCCGTAGTTAGCCCCATTGAGCCTAAAAATCTTATTCTTTGGTAGCCTACGAGAAATAACCACTTTGAGCATCTAAATTTTTTGAGCCTTGATTGTCCTTCTAGAAGAGAATTAATGGTTTTTCAAAGTGTGTTGATGGAATTTTATAACAGTTTGGGAGTGAATGAAATTGGTGTTGAAGTAGTGATTGAGCTTGAAATTGCTTCTAAGGAGAATCATGAAGTAGTGCTTAAATCTAGTCCTTCATGGAGTCAAACACACTAGGGTAGTGCTTAAATCTAGTACCCTATGGAGGATGCGAGAGGTAGTGCCCAAAACTGGTACCTCAAGAAAAAGGAAAAAAAAAAGAGAAGGAAAAAATATTGTGCTAGAAAGAAAAAGAAAAGTGAAAGAGTTGAGGAGGATGCTGTGCTTAATTGAAGTGAGTAAGAAAAATGAAAGATCATGATGGAGTGCACGCTTGATTGATCCGAGTTTTAAGTCACTTATCCATATATTTCCTACCTTAACCAAAGAGCTAACATTACATCCAAAAGAAAATTCCTCTTTGATCTCATTATCGAATCATACTTTTGCTGGTGGAGAGTTTGAGACTTTTGGCAAGCTTATGGTTACGCATGCGCTTGAATTGAATCTGAGCGTAAACATCTTAACTCATAAGTGTACATTTTTTACACTTGAGTACGAGTGATATATACTTCCCGTGAGAACATATCAATGGAACATTTGAATTGGTGGTGATTGTCTTATCTTCTATGCTATGAATTGATTATTACATGTAATGAGAATTGCATGACCTAAGTTGAGGACAATTGTATTGTGAATGGGGTATTTGTCATAGTCCTTGTTTCTCCATTAATTTTCTTACTCTCTTTCTCTTTATTTTTATTTTGTTGCCTCGGGACGAGCAACGGGTAAGTTTGGGGGTATATGAGAGTGAAAATAAATGTATTTTAGTGTCCAATTTAAGACCTTTTTAATAGGAATTATTGTCATATATTAGCACAAGTGTCTTATATTTGATATATGTAAGAAAAAGGTACACTTGAGTTGTTTTATTATATTTTAGGAGGAAAAGGGATAAAAGGAGCAAAGTTGGAGAAAATGTGCAACTTGTGCAAGAATGCTGAAAAATGCATATCCAACTTGTGTAATTTTTCTGTGTTTGTATGGAGCTTTGAATTAAAAGTATGATATACAGTTGGAAATCCAAAGAAGAGAGGATCGCTTTGGCATAAGGAACACCTCAATCAGATTCCAAACGAGAAAGTTATGATCAAAATGGTGACGTCGCGCAAGCTGTTTCAACTCAACACGACTGTGCCATTTTGCATGACTTGTTATACTTTCAAATATTGGATTTTCTATGATTTCTTTATATTTATAGAAATCCAAGGAAGAGAGGATCGCGAGAGCACAAGAATCATTCAAATCGGAGCTCGGATGTGGAAGTTATGCGCGAAACGGTGAGACTGCGCACTGCCGCTCAACCAAGGTCAATCCCACTTGACCTGGAGCAGTTTGGTCGAGCGGGGATACGGAATCCTATTTTTGGTAATTTCGTACCTTCAGAAGCCTGTATTTTTGTATTCTCCAAGAAAAAGTCCTTCCAAGGTCCATAAGGAGAGCTTACAAGTATAAAAGGGGATGCAGATCATATCATTATTCATATACGATAGCAACACAATCATCCTATACCCCACAAGGGGGACCACCCCCCAATCATCATCCACATCCTTTCCTCCATCCAACCATCACTTTGAAGATTCGTTTGTGGAATCAAGAGGAGAACCAAGAGGAGGATTCAAGACGGAGAAGGACGCTATGACACCCACATCTAGGGTTTATTCGTTTCTTAATTTATCTTTTATTTTCCGGATATATGGGTAAGATCTATCCAACCCCATGATTGTTTGTTGTTACATCATGAGCTAGAACCTTTTTGGTAGATCTAGGGTTTTGAAGGTTTTTATGAATTAATTGAACTTTTGTGTGTATACTTCGTACAACACTACTTGTGGTTTAGTTTAAATATGACTATGCGTTTTTAATTCATACTCAGAGTCGTTTTGTGCATCATTAACTGTTATGTAGAGTCCATATTATGATTCTAAGTGAGGGGACTCCGAAGTTTCATTAAAACTATCATATATGAATGCTTGTTAATTGAATGGAATTCGTGTTAATAAGCAGGATAAAAAGGGCAATATTATAGTACCTATAAAGGGAGATCATATCGGGTTAGAGTATCAATCCTAGGGGGAAGTAATTAATACTGATAGTACCTAGAAAGGGGGGTGAAGTTATATCTCTTGCTCCAAGGTTATTTACACGTGTTACCCGCTAATTTACTTGTGTCTATAGAGTAGATTTGCATGGCTTAATGATGCGTCCATATTCCACAAGGCAGAGTCGGACATTAATACACAAAAGGGAGATTAATGAGTGAAATTGGATTATCATAGAGATACATATTCTCCTACTTGATCCACTTTCGTATTCTTCTAAAGTGCTTTTATTTTAATTGTTATTTTAATTATTTGTTAGTAGATTAATAATTCAATCCTCAAATGTTATTGCAATTCTCTTAATTAGCTTAGTTAATAATTATATTGATAATACGCCGTCCTTTGGGTTCGATATTTCACTTGGTCGCTTGGTTAATCTGCAACTGATGTCCTTAATACTTGGGGATTAATTTTGCGTGCAAAGAAAACGCGCATCAAGGGGTTTGGACAAGCAGCGTAGTCTCGTAGACCAACCCATCCGACGACTGAAAGGACTATCAGAATTGTTGGGCAAAGTACAGACACGACTGTGAGAACGGCTAGTGGCGGCAGGCTAAAGGACAAGGATAATGGTAAAAAGGGATGTCTTGGGCAGCACTCTCAATTAGAAGACAACACATGACAGTCACGTCCTACTTTGTCCACCAATGGGAAGCAAGCAAAAGACGGAGGAAAACCTGCTACACTCTGCAAGATATCTGGCGGCTCCCTGCACCAGCTCCCAAAAGTCGTCATTGTACCAGCAGTCCCTATTTATGACTACTTGTCTTTGTCTAAGTGGCATCACGGGATTAAACAATCGTTAGGGTTTTGTTGGAAGTATAAATAGCTTCTCTCACAAGAGAGAGGTAAGTTACTCATTCTCATATTAGACATTACACTTGTAATTAGAGGGTTGATGAGTGTTGTTCTTGAGGAGAGTAATAAAATCAGTTAAGGGCTTTGGTCTGATTTCCCATCTCTCACATACTTGCTTGTTTATTGTATTTGATTGCGCTCGTTCTTAGCTCAGTTAGATAACTCCACTTTCGTTCTGAATTCTAAAATTAATATATATATATATATATATATATATATATATATATATATATATATATATATATATATATATATATATATATATATATATACATTTATCTTATGATTTATGGTTTTTCTTTGTTTTTATTGTTTTCATTATATTTTATAAAATCTATTTTTTTTTAATTTTTTTAACCTTATTGTTCTTATTTTTATTTGATCTTATTTGTATCTTCAATCATCAAAAAAAAAGTCGCTAGAAGTGATGAGTTTGGATAATCTAGAATTAATTTCAAAGCAATTATATTTACATTAGTATCGTCTCTATAAATATTCTTTTAATTAAATTTTTAGGATTAATGTTATCTTATTTTCGTTTATTTCTCTACGATTTTTGTATTTTCTTTATAATTCTACAAACCTTATTTATATACTTTAATTTATTTTATCTTTTATACGTTTATTTGATTTTATTCTCAGATTCAATCATCATTCTTCTTTTTTATTTTTCGTTTATATTAAGATTTATGTTTTTCTTCTTCGTTCTTTGTATATTTTTTATATTTTATAAATATTGTTTTATAAAAGTTTGGAGTGATGAATTTGGACAATCCATAATTAATTTCAGAATGTTTTCTTTATAATTTTATAAACTCTATTTGTATACTTTAATTTATTTTATCTTTTATATTTTTATTTGATCTTATTTTCAGATTCAATCATTCTCCTTTGAGGTATATATATATATATATATTCATTTATCTTATAATTTATGGTTTTTCTTTGTTTTTATTGTTTTCTTTATCTTTTATAAAATCTATTTTTATAATTTTTTTAACCTTATTGTTCTTATTTTTATTTGATCTTATTTGTAACTTCAATCATAAAAAAAAAAGTCACCATGAGTGATGAATTTAGATAATTTAGGATTAATTTCAAAGCAATTATATTTTCATTAGTATCGTCTCTATAAATATTCTTTTAATTAAATTTTTAGGAGTAATGTATGAAATTTATTTTTTAAATTTCTGTGATATATTAAAATTTTTCTTTCAAAAAATAAGTGTATAAACAATGCGATTTAATTGATAAATATAAAATTATGTTATGTTATAAAAAAATACATTTATATAAATAAATAAATAATTATATATATAGATATATATGTTATGGTTAAAATAAAAAATTAAATATAAAAGTATATAATTGTAATATACTTTAATTCTTTCCGTGCAATGCACGGATGTGTAATATCTAGTGTAATATAAAAACTTAGTATATCCATTTTTTGTAAAAAAAAAAATCAAATATTAATATTCTTCATATTTGAACCAATCTTTTTAACGAAAAAATAATATCCATATTAATTAAAATGAAGTACATTTTTTAGAATAAAATATTATACTATTGAAATTTCCCAAACCCAAGTGCAAATAATAAATACATTAAAAAAACAAGTGTATTTTTTAAAATAAATAGTATATATAACATATAGCGTTCTTATAATAAAAAATTTTTGATTTATTAAAATAAATTTAATAATTATTTATATTTGTGCATGTGTAACCAATATTATTTAATTACTAAATAAACTTTTTATAACCAATTAAATTAATTAAAATTTATTTGATTTAAATTAAAAAAATTATCCGTTTAAATAATTAAGGCTAAAATTTGTGTGCCCCGGGACACCGTGCGCCCAAATACTTTTTAGTACTAAATGATATACCTTTTAGTATAAGGACGTGTACACTTTATTTTCTGAAAAAATAATTTTTTTTAATAAAAGTGTATACCTTTAAATATAAAATATTGTATCCTTGTTAATTAGTGTATATACTCTTTAAAACAAAATAATATAATCTTACACATTTGATGTCCGTGAGACACAAGAGACAAACTCAATTATTAATGAGTGAGGACTTGATTAATTATTACACTCTTATAAATCGGTTTTACCTCGCAACTTAAATTTACATTTTAGTGAAATCACTCTTTTTTGTATATGAAATATTATTTTTTAAAGTAAAAAAATTATTTTTTTAATATAAAATATTAAAATTTGTGAATGGAGTGTTATATTTTTATCAAGATGAGTAGTTTTTTTTATTTAAAATAATAATAAAGTAATTTTATTTATAAAATTAAATACTTGGTGCATTGGGGTCACATGAGAGACTCCCCTATCTTAATAATACTATTGGCAGAGTTGAAATTTGTAGTTATCAATAGAATTAGGAATTCTTCGCACTTAAATATAATATCACTGAATGTGATAAAGCAAACACTTGGGTTAAATTCATTAAACGTTATACAACTATTGAAGATTTCGATTTTCATCCCAATATAGTTAAACTTTAAAAAATGTCCCATAACTTTTGGAATTTCAATAAAAAATGGTCCTTTTTGGAACAGTAAAAAAAAATTTCAGGAGTAATGAGACGATTTCAATTAGAGAAAGTCCTATAAAAATTTGGAAAGGTTTTAAAAAATTTTCAGGAGTTAAGAGACGATTTGCAACGAAAAATTAGTATTGAAACGAAATCAAAAATTTTGAAATAGTTACGGGACTATATCGAAAATTTTAAGTAATTTGAGATGTAAATCGAATTTGACAAAAGTTATGAAACTGCATTTAACTCCAAATAATTGTATTAAACAGTCATACGATTAAATCGTATTTCAAATTAGGATTCCTTCTCCAGTTTTGAAATTTGACTATCCAATCTCATTTTTACCTTTACAAATGAATACCTTAGGACTTATAAATGTGTTAATGAGTAGATTTTATCCAGGATTGTTTTCTTTGTTTTTGAATAAATGTATTGTGTTTGGGTTTTCCTGTGATTTGGGGGCCCAAATTGCTTGTTCTTAATTTAATCTTCATCGCAACACAGTTGTATGGCGTGTTTTGTGTGTATGCTCAGTTCTTAATTTATTGTTTTGTTCTTAATTAAACCCAAATTGCTACTATCCCTTCTTCTCTTTAATTAGGGTTTCTTGTGTCATTGAATCTTGTGTCATTGAATCGGTTAAAAATCTATTTCGATCAGAGAGCCATAAAATCTTACTAAGATGCGATAAGTGAAAAGTAATAATATCTTTAATATAAATATATATATATATATATATATAAAAATCTAAATTTCTATTTTGATCTTCAATTTTTCTTTATTTTTTTAAGTTTACTGTATTTAGAAATCATTCAATTTTAAACTTGACTAATTATTAATCAATTGACATAAATATTGTATATATTTTTTACATATTTGACTAATTATTAATCAATATATTAATTTTTATCAATATATAAATCAATATTTAATTAATTTAATTTAATTGACATAAAATTTATTTTTTGATAATTTATTTTTTTTCTTGATATTCAATTAATCTATGGTAAAAACTTGTATGCACCCAGGCGCACGGAACACATTTCTTGCGCCTTTAGAAATTTATGTTAAATTGTATATCCTTTAGTATAAAGATGTGTACCCTTTATTTTCTAATGAAAAATAAAAAATATTAATGAAAAATGTATACTCTTTACAACAAAATGGTGTACTTATTAATTAAAGTATATACTTTTTAGAACAAAACATTATACCCTTACCCATAATACTAAATTTTAAAAATGTACGGTGTGTGTGGGGACACAAGAGCCTCACTCTTAATGTATTTAAGAGTGTATATTGGGTGCATCCGGTTGCAATGGTGCACCCGTATGTGTATGACTTTTTATTCTATTTTGTATACATGTTATTCTATTTTGTATACGTGTTTTGTAATAATTGTATACTTTTTTCACACTAAATTTTTCATTAAAAAAATTAATATCTATATGTGTATAACTTTTTATTGAATAGTGTATACATGTTTTTTAATAATTGTATATTTTTTACACTCAATTTTTCATTAAAAAACTAACAATTAAATTGTATACATTTTTACTCATAATTATATGTTTTTATTTATATTTGTATATGGGTGCACCCTATTTTAGGGTGCACCCGGGTGTAAACTATAGTTAGCCTCTATTTAAACTATTTAGTTTTAAACTATTTAAAATATATAAATTCATATAAATAAATAAATTTATAATTAATGTATAAATAAAAAATTAAATATAAAAATAAATAATTATATATTGTACTATAATTGGTTTCTCGAGTAGTAGTAAATAATATCAACATTTTTATTAAAAAGCTATACTTAATATAGGAAAAAGGAAAAAGACACGGCTTCTCACTCTTAACACAAATGTCATCCACGTTATAATCAGACGAAATAGTGGTGTTGAATTAGTTACTCCCTCCGTCCCATTTTTATGGTTACGTTTACTTTTTGTACGTGGATTAATAAGTATAATATTTTAATGTGTATTGAGGTGAGAAAAATAATATTTTAATGTAAAGTAGGTAGATGTATTAGTGTGATGTGTGGGCTCATAGAGAGAGAAATAATTAATTTGAGTGGATCTCATATACTAAAAAGAGAAATGTAACCAATAGAATGGAACTCCCAAAAGAAAAATATATAACCATTAAAATGGGACGGGATGAATATTAGTTATTACATTTATAGTTTCGCATAGTGGTGTTGAATTGAAGATGCCTAGTTACTAATTACATGTATAGTTTCTTGGTAAGAGATGTGCATTCATTCTCCAATCAAAATATACAATGTTGCAATGTAATCATTCATACACTACTAAAAAGTTTATAACCATCTAGAAAAAAGAATCACTTGGACCTTCCTTCTCCCTCACCCCAATTTCCAAGCAAAATATTCATACTTTGAATCCATGCATGTCTCAAGCAGAAGCAGCAGCTTTACAAACTGGGAGCTCCTCTTCCTTATACGGCGCCAGTTTCAGCACCGGGTTCCTCTCAAAGAAATTAACCGGCTTCAAATCGAATCCGGAAGATATCGTAGGCATCATCGGATAGTCCTCTTGGCAGGGGACGTGGTGGAATCCCAACGTATACCACAACACGATGTCCTTGTTCTCTATTGCTCGATCCCTGCATAAACAATGCTAGCTACATCACTACTTGGAACTATGAAATCGGGGTTAAAACGTGGGTGGATATATAAATGTTTACCTATCGGACCACACTTGCAGAGTATCCTCGCCATGGCTCTGGTAGGCGAAAAGGCCACCGGCCCATTGCTCTGACTTGTTGTACTGAGTCACCCAAATCTGGTTGTTGGTGAAGGCACTCCTCAACTGAGGAGTGTCCTCCGGATCGAGCAGGCTGGCAGCCGTGCCTGAGGGGATCACCTTGTACCCAACAGGGTTGCCAACCTTGCTCTTCTTGTTAGGATTGATCACATGGAATTCAGACGGGTCGTTCAACTTCAGCTTGATCTGCGCCTCCTTCTCCGTTTTGGCAACTGTCTTGTTCACTTTCATGTAGCTCTTTCTTGGAGACTTCCCCTTGGTGTATTCCCTCTGGAGATGGACATTGACAAATGAGTTGTCCGAGCCATCAACATCCATGTCCAGATGGTAGTTGATGTAGTGATCATGGACAACTCCAATAATGTTTTCAGACAAGAGGGTTCCATACAGATCCTCATTCTCCTTCACTTGGTTCATGTTCAAGTACGTCGTTCCCTTGACGATCACTATGCCGGTTAGCGACACCTTGCAGTGGATCACTCCATCAGCATGGAACTCCCAATCAACTACGTAGTCGTAGTTGGCAAGGGAGGCCACAAATCTTGCAACAAGTGAAATCTTAGGCCTTGCTTCTCGAATCTACGCAACAACAGAGATAACATAAGACTTCAAAATCACAATGGAGCATAGCATAAACATAAACATAGACACATTGCCTTGTTTCTTACCAGACTTCCAGTAATCGGGCTCTCCGTGTGCCTCCAAGCAGCATCACCGGCGTAACGCTCGAAAATGCAGATCACGTTAGACCTAACATAAGGCGTGCCATCAGAAGCTGCAAAAATAGCATCCATATACTTGGCATTCCTAGGGCAGTCATTGAGTGGCTCAAGGGCCAGGGCCTGCAACCCGAACCCGTATTCTCCAGCATCCATGTACGATTTGAAGTACCAAGCCTCCTCAGGGTCCATGTACGGAACAAACAGCTCAGAAGTGAACCCTTTATACATCACATTCCTCAGCTCCCCTGTCTGCGAATCGCGGATCCTGGCCCGGGAAATCATCATTCCAGCTCTCGGGTCGGCCTTCAAGTGGAACTCCCAGTTAGCCCACTTAACCAAATGCTCGTCTTCGATGACAAAGTTGGGGCCATTGGGTTGCTCCATAGATACAGGGTTAGACAGCTTGATAACCGGCCCATTTACGGCATTCAGCCGATAGTCCGTGCCTTCGGCTTTAGGGATGGGAATGTGTTTCCCTTTGTCCACTATTTCGACAACTTCATTTGTATCCAAGTCAGTCACCACAATTATGCCTTCAATTGGCCTCATGTAGAAGTTTGCAGTGCCCTCTGTGAAGAAGCATTCTAATTTTACCAACCTTCTTCCTTCCTCTGCCTTGCCTGAAAATTAAATTATCCAAATATTAGCATACCAACATTAATTCACCTTATACTGCATGCATTAATCAACAAATCTAGACATAATATGAATGATCTACTTTTTAATACGTAATATCTTACGTGTGTAAGACTACTTAAACCTCTACCTACTATGAAAAGTCAACTCAAAACAGGATAAGGGTGTTGAGTGTTTGAGAAATTAACTGGCTAATTACTATGGTCAGATCATTATGGTCAAACCACTATAAAAGAATCTGAAAATTTTCAAAGATGGCAAAAAGTAATTACTCTAAAGTCTAGCTCAACTAGGAAATGTACCACTACTATTTTGGTGGGCAAAGTACGGGGGACGTCGAAATCAGTGAAAACAGTTGTGTCCTAACCCATTGATAGCACCATCTAACTACCAAGCACAAGTTTTTCTAACATGTGGGTTGGTTCATATTACAATCACAAACCAAATGTGTCGATAAGGAGTCAAGAGTATTTTCTGATTTCATTTATGTTTAGTATTATATAATAAACTTAAATTTAATAAATTTGTATTACATACATCTGGCAATCCATTTAACTCTGATTCAATTCATTATTTCACATTCGATATCTCGCTGGTATTTTACCATATATGAAAAAATATATCTTATAAATGATCATTAAACTCTTGAAGCATGCCGTGAATTTTGAGCATTAATTATGCCGTGAATTTTGAGCATTAATTATGATACATCTCAAGAATTTAATGAATGAGATAAGTGATGAAGTATACCTCGCCTCCTACTATATATGGTAAATCAACTTACACTAATATTAAACATTGCCTAGCCGTTTTGGGTGTAGTTGGATTGTGGAGTGTTTTAATTCATGCAAAAGAAGTATAAAAAATGTGAAATAATTTTCTCTTAATTAAGATCTCTCATCTAAGTTTCCGATATAAAATTAGAATATATATACTACTATATACTTTTGTTTTAATAAAGAGTGAGGATATGTACACCCGGCGAACGGGTCTTTGCAATTTTCGTGCCCCTTTACAATTTAAAGAGGAAGGTTACATAATATCCCTCCATATCTCTGGAGATAGGAGTTTTTGCTTTTAATAAATACTCCATCTTTTCAATGATATTATGCTAATAATTAATCCACCTCAATTAAATTTTATCCTGTAATTTTGAAAATAATGACTCATGCCATCTAACATATGAAACTTTAGCAGATACTTTTAGGTTAGATTAACACATAATCTATATGCTTGACTTATTAAATACTACCAATACGGTGTTGATGTTAAGTGACTTAATTAGCATATTATTAATCTCCAACACACTATTCCTATGAGGGCGAGAGGGATCTTAATTCTTACCGAACCATCCAGGGGAGAAGGGCAGACACGCAACCTGATCGATATCAACACCCCTCTCCTTAATCGTACGGTTGAAATCCGCGTTCGCAAACGGCGCCGTAATCACACTCTGCATATCCTCCAGCGTCACCAGCGGGAACCCGGATATATGGCTCGTGTCGTGCTGCTCCACCGCGCCGCTCACCACCTCCACCGTCATCAGGTAGTTCTTCCCGCCGGCGCGTGCGATCACCGACGCCCTCCGTGGCGGGAGCGGATCCCCCTTGCGCCACCGCAGCACCACCCCCTTCTCCGGCTCCTCCAGCACCAGCGAGTGAACCGAGTACACGCGGTCCTCGAACAGGGACTTGAGGACCCCGTGCACGCGGTTCATCTCGCCGACGGTGAGCGGGTCGAGCGGGTGGTGCGGGACGTCGGCCGCGTGGTCGCGGTCGCGGAGGAGAGGGGGGTGGCGGAGGATGCGGTTCTTGGCGGTGCAGTAGGCGGAGTTGGTGGCGCACTGGAGGATGTTGGATTTGGAGGGGAGTGAGTGGGGGAAGGTGACGACGGTGAAGAGCATGACGAGGGCGGCGCCGGAGATGAAGAAGAGGCATCGGAGGAAGCTGGTTCCTTCCATGGTGGTGGTGGTGGTGGTGGTGGTGGTGGTGGAGGAGTGTAGGTGTATGTGAGTATAAATACAGGTGAAGGAGTGATTAGGTGAGGGTCTATGGAAAATGATGGATAATAAAATCCTCTCTGACATTGGATGGGTAGGTGAGGCTGACTCGTGCCGCTGTACCTTTCTTTCGTTTAATTTTAAATAAATTCAATTACTTACTTTTATATAATTGGAAAAAGCTGACTTGTAAAAAATGTCCCCACATGGCCCTACCCTCTAAGTGTTTTTTTGCTAGTGTATTTAAGATTCATTTAATTTGTTTGTTTTTCTTTTATTTAAAACAGTTAAACAAGATTAGATAATTTCATGGTCGGTAAACCCAATTTAGCTCTGATTTTAATTTTTTTTAGGCAAAGACATGCGTGCCCATGTCACCCAAGGTGATGTTTGCTCTAGGATTAATGGTATTTGAAATTTATAAATAATCATGATTTGAATTTTTTGTATCATTTTATACATTATTTTTTGTATCACATTGTTAAATGGGTACAACACATAAGAGAGAAAAATTATATCTTAATTACCTTAAATTTTAAGGGCAATTGTTTGATTTATTTCTCCCTCTTATGTGTCAATCACTTACGAAAATAGTGCAGAAGATCCGGTGTGATTTTATGTTTATTTTGGGTGCAGAAGATCCGGTGTGATTTTATTTTTATTTTGATTTTGAATGTTTTAACTTTATGTCAAATTAATGTATTAATTTATTTAAAGTTAAATGAGAGAGGGGATAAAAATATAAAGTTAATTGAAAAAAGAAAATATAGTAAGTATATATAGGGTAACTTTTAAAATGTGGATATGTGTTTTGAAAACTAAATTTTGGATTTAAAACCCGAAAACGAACATCACTTGGTCTTTATTTGAGATGGAGAAATACGGATAATTTAAAATATTATCACTTTTTATTTATATTATAAATTGTTAATTATAGTATACTGCACTATAAACATTTTTTATTGATTAGTATTACTTTTCATTGATAATGTTATAACTTTTTATCTGTCACACAAAAGTTTACGTGAAACGATCTCATACGATATTTGTTTTTTTTTTAAATAAGACAAACTTATATGAGACTACCACAATTACTATTTTAGGTCATCATCTTTATTATGGGATAAAATCACAGTACTCATGTAAAACATTTTTTTACTTATTTAAATAGATATAATTTTTTTATTCATTTTAATAAATTTTAACACAAAATACATTTGATTTAATTAGTTTTCAATTGTGTTAAAAGAAAAAATAAATCTTTTAAAAAAATAGAATGAATAAAAAAATAGATCGGATTAGGACCAAGAAACAGAACAAAGGCCCCGTGGATGTACGATCAGTCTTTGAGGCGGATATAGATGCCAAAGTAGTCCCCTTTTTGCCCACCCTGTGGGCCAATGCGTATAACTTGGGCTTTCTTAACGTGTCTCATTTAACACCCCTAAAAAGTTGAAGAGGATAGAGCATCAATTTGAGGGGGAGTGTGAACACAAGTGTAATTCGAAGATCTTTCCTAATGAATAATTAGTATTGTGCTGTCATGATTCAAATGGTTCGAGGATAATGAAGAAGTCAAAATAAAGGAGAGATTCAAAACAAAAGAACTCTTTCGTAAGCCAAATCTATCATGGATGAGTGATGGAAGGACCTTAGCAGCTACAATTCTTTCAGCTTACAGACTTGACTTGAGAGTAAATAGGTTATGATAATAAGATGTTGACTAGCGACTTTGCTTCCCATAGGGAAAATAACTCCACTTTTCGCCCTTTTGGGATAGCGGGCCCCCAGCGGGAGGCTCGCATGACGCAACTGGTACTTGATCAGGCGGGAGGTGGCTAGAATAAGACAGCTTCGAAGATGAGCTATGGCAAACCCCACTTCTTGTGTTTACAGCAAAATAAAGAAATCCCTATGTTTCTCTTATTCAGTAGTTCAATCCGTCTTTCTTACCACAAAGCCCATCTTTCCGTGAGTGAAGTCCGTATCAAATGCTTCTCCATTCAAGCGCTTCAAGCAAGTCTTTTTTCACAACATACCCCGCGAAGTGAAAGGTCCGTTAAGGTACTATGATCATACTTTTTACTTAAGGTACTATGATCATACAATATGCATACTTTTTAAACTTGTGTAGCACTACGTACGCCGGTTGGTTGATCTTACTCTCAATTCCCTTAAGGTACTATGATCATAAGTTTGGTTCTTTTCACTCAATTTTCTCAATTCGAAGATCTTACTCTCAATTCCCTTAAGGTACTATGATCATAAGTTTGGTTCTTTTTACTCAATTTCTTAAGTGTACCCCTATGAATGTTCTATACATAAGAAGGGTATGACATACCTCCCCTCACACTAACATACATGATCATCTTAATATATGATTCAATTAAACCCCTAATCATAATATTGTAATGATCATCCTAACACTAAGATTAGAGAATCTAATCACACAAGTATTAAAATGAAACATGATTCATTAATCATAAAAGGAAGTCCAAAATTAATTCAATTCAACATCTCAAATCCTACATATCTAGCATTCTTCTCAACCAATCATATGATTAGCCCTACTATAGGACTAGCAACTATGCATTGTGTTTAGATCAATACAAATCAAGCTTTACTCCATTTGAGCCAAAATAAGAAGAAAATCAAAAAATGAAAAGTAGATTTACTTCTCTTTCATGGAGAAACCTTCCTTCTCTTCAATATTCTTGATGTTTTCCTTTTCTCAAATGGTAGATGGATGGATTGGATGATGGATTGATTAATGGAGATCAAGTGGAAATTGATGGATCTAATGGATGGAGATGAATGAAATGGATCTAGTGTGTGAAAATGTGGTGTGGAGTGTATGTAACTGCTCTAATTCTGATCTCTTTATTCAAATTTCGCACAAGTCACCCTTTTATATCACTAATGGACCTTTTAAAAGCTTCCGGAACATTCTGAAAACTGCACAGGTTTTTGCACCTACACGGCCCATGTAGGGTACACCTACTTCAGCGTATTGTGCGTGCTTCCGGACACGGCTCGAGCTGCGCTACACGGCCTTGGTCATGGCCGTGTAGCATTTTCTGATGACATTACACGGCTTCTTTTTACAGGGCCGTGTTCTGCACACGGGGCGTGCAGCAACACACGGCCCGTGCGCCAGCACACGGCCTTCCTCCTGGACGAGCAGCGATTTTTGATGACAATACACGACCACTTGTCATAGGGACGTGTTCCGCACACGACTCGTGTACAAGTATGCCCTGTCTTTTGTTCTCTGTTTCACTCCCAACTCCGTTTTTATCCATTTCTTGACCTGCTTTACACATATTTAAGCTCATTTACACAATTCTATCAATTCATACCACATTTCACATTATAACAATAACTCCACCAAAAGTTACACAAATACGGATAAAAACATCCGAAAATCTACAAACAAAGACACTAAAATCTAGGTGAAAATGACAACGATCAGTAGTCCGTCCGTCCGATCCCGCTTGTAGAGTAGTTCCATTTTTTATCAAGATGAGTATTCTATATTGATAAAATATTCATTTTAAATTTTTCTTTTTGTGTATGGCATCGCCACTCCCTTTGGAAGCATCGAATATAGGAAAATGAGGATCCATCCATCTTATTAGGTTCAGCTACTATAGCTGTTCGGAACCCACAAACCATTCCGATCGGGGTTAGAATTTCTTTGAATATGTTCTTGAATTCATTCGAGATGTGAATAAAACTCAAATTGGAGAAGAATATGGCCCTTGGGTTCCTTTTATTGGAACACTACTCCGGCTTCAGCCGATCCTTCCACTGCCTTTTCCATTGGGCCAGGGGGATCGTTGATATGCTTTCCATCCGCTCGTCCCTAAGTGAGTGAATTGCCTACAATTACAATGGGAAGGGACAAGACAAAGCCTTCTTCTAAACGGAAGGCATTCTACCCAATAAGGCCGATACTTCGGACCCTGCTTGGACAAAACGGCCCTGCAGTGGTAGAACCTGGTGAACCGAGCGTACTACTTGAATGTGCCTTGGATGATCCACATCTCAGGGTCAGGTGTCGATGAGCACATTGAACTATCCATGTGAACGGTAGGATAGATTTCGAAGAATGGTCCACTATGGGTTAATTAAGAGCCGGCTACGGTACTGTCAATGGAACTATTGTACCCTACAGAACCCTGATGTAAATATCAAAGAGTTTTCAATGCACCTATTGTAAATCGAAAATAGAAATATAGTAAAACATATATAAAAAGTATTTAATAGAGATTAAGTAGGAAAAAAAATATGTATCGAACAAAGATACATAGTATTCTTGTCAGATTTTAAAAATTCATTTAATATAGACCGAATAGGAAAAAAAATTGGTTTAAATCAAAATCCAATTTAAGTTTTAAAAATCACCCTTAAATATATTACTTACTATCATTTTTCTTACATTTACTCCCTCTTTATCTCACTCCTCTCATTTTCTATAAATACAGAAACAAAACAAACATTACCTTACTAACAAGAAATTTACCAAAAATATATTAACAAATTGTAAAAATTTTTATTTATTAATGTATATATTGTTATTAATAAATATTTAAATTGAATGTGGATGCACAAATTAGTGTCCGCACACACACCAAATGTATAGTATATTTTTAATTAAGACATCTAGACATTATATTATTAGCAAACACTTATTTAAACTGGATTCACACGTGAACCTTATTTTTACGGATTACTCTATGGTAAATAAAAAATTATTTTTTAGAGAGAAACTATAACTCTTCTAAAAAAACTTTTCAAATTCTTGCATACCTTGATTGATTACTCTTTAGTATATAAAAAATACCCTTTAGAAAGATAAACTATTACTCTTCTGAATAAAAAATATTATTTTTCAAAGAGTAATTTTTTATGTACTAAAAAGTAATTTTATAAAAAATGGTTTTATGTGTGAACTAGATTAACATCAAACTCATTATATATACATATGATTCAGTCTGATTTGAATCAGTTTCATACGTTAATCATGTTTTTACATAAGAGTAATGTTCTTTATTCATAATAGTAATAATTCATCTATTTAAAAACTAAATTTTCATGTATTAAAAAATACTCCCTCCGTTCCATAGAAGTTGGTATAATTTTTTTGGACATGGAGATTAAGGAGTATAATAATTTAATGTAAAGTGGAGTAAAGTGAAGTGAGAGAAATAATATTTAATGTGTAGTAGGTAGTTGTATTAGAGGTGATATATGGGGCCCATGAGAATAGATTAATTGTTTTTGTGTGGGTCTCATGTATTAAAAAGGAAATGTGTCAACTTTAGTGGGACAAACCAAAAAGGAAAGTGTGTCAACTTCTATAGAACGAATGGAGTAATCAATAAATCAGGATTTACAATGAGTAAATTTTTTTTCATTAAAAAAAAATTATATTTCTAAAGAATTTTCATATACTAACAATAAAAAACAGGGTTCACTATATTCCTTTGTTAACCTATTTAACAAAAAGAAATGTGAGTCGTCTTATATGCCTTGAATATAAAAGTTAGTCACAATTTTTTACTTTATTTTTATAATTCAATTGTGTTAAATGTATTGTGTTAAATTACATTACTAGCATTTTATCCGTGGACATAATTTAAGTTGTACTTATTTATTTATTGTTATATTTTTAATTTTATTGATTAATTTTTATTAAACATTTTCTTATCCTATGATGAATAATTAAATTGCTTTATTTATGTTATTTTAAATTGTTGAACTTGATGCATTCTCGCTGTCATTTTTTAAATGTGTGATGTATATAAATAGCTTATATTATTTGCATGTCCTATATATTTTAAATTCATGATTTTCATGTAAAATTAGAGTTTAATAGTTATTTAATCCGAATAGGTAGATTGGATGTTATATTCATCATTTATTTTTTAATTATTTTATATATGTAATAGTAAGTGACCCTTAATTATAAATTATTTTAGAAAATTTATAGGTAAAAAAATTAATTCTAAATTAAATTACTCTTACTTTTATTATATATAAGTGGACAAAGCTGACAATTTATTAAAAATATCCCCACCCCTATAGTGTTTTATGCTAGAGTATTTAAGACACATTTATTTGTTTGCTTGTTTGCTCTTATATATATATTTTTTAATTTTTAAAATTAATGAATAATAACATGGAGTATATTATTTCCGTTCTATAGATATTGTTATATGGAAAATATTAATGTACATCAGATTTTAAGGTACATTAATGATCCAAATACAAATGATCCGACTTAATTAAATATATTTGAACCCGAATTCTATTTGGAATCTCACTTTCTCTTTCTTCATTTGAGTCTTTCTGGCTCTCTCTCCACGGATTCTCTCTTCCCTTCAAGCTTCTCTCTTCGTTGGAGTCTTTCTGGCTCTCTCTCTTCTTCATGCGGATACTCTCTTCCCTTCAATCTTCTTAGATTTCCTTCTTCTTCAAATTTATGACGGTCTTATATCTCTTTTCGAGATCTCTTCTTCAATTCGACAACACTAGATCTTTTAAGATCTTCATGGATCTGATGGGTGACGATCTAACATCGATTCAATTCTCCGAGATCTTACGACGGTGGTTATGATGGTGGTGGATTTAATTCTTCAAAATGATTGTGGTTATGATAGTGGTGGATTTGATTCTTGAAGATGCCATGGTTATGGATATTTAGAGATCTTTTCACATACTTTATATTTTTTTTCTTTTTTTTGGTTGACAATTCTTCAATTTTTAATTTTCAAGATTTTCATGAGTTGGTGAAAATTAAGATGATAGATCTTTAATGAGTCGATGAAATTAGCAAAATTATGATGGTGGTGGTTGATGATTTTGTATACAGTTCTAGATCCGGTGGTGGATGCAGTGAATTTTTATTTTTTATTTTTTGTTGTAATAATCATATGATTCCTTAAGCTTATCTGGAATACGGTATAAGTTGTAATTTTTTAATGTATAAGTTTTTGTTAATTAATGTATACGAGTTTTTATTTTTTATTTTTTGTTGTAATAATCATATGATTCCTGGAACTTATCTGAAATACTGTATAAGTTGTAAATTTTTATTGTATATGTTTTTCTTAATTAATGGAGCTTTATCTGGAATACTGTATAAGTTGTACTACCTCCGGCCATTGGCCATTGTTAATGTATTCATTTTCTTTTTGTACGTTGATTAAGGAGTATTATTATTTTATGTGTAATGGGTAGTTGTATTAGTGGAGGGTGTGTGTCCCATATTTTAATTGTATTAGTGAGAGCGTGGGTCACATATGTCTAAAAAGGGAAATGGATAGATTGAGAGTGGACGACTCAAAATAGTAAAATGGATAGATTAACAGTGGACGGTTCTTTTTGTACGTTGATTAAGGAGTATTATTATTTTATTTGTAATGGGTAGTTGTATTAGTGGAGGGTGTGTGTCCCATATTTTAATTGTATTAGTGAGAGTGTGGGTCACATATGTCTAAAAAGGGAAATGGATAGATTGAGAGTGGACGACTCAAAATAGTAAAATGGATAGATTAACAGTGGACGGAGGGTGGGTGTAATTTTTTACTGTATACGTTTTTCTTAATTACTCCATTCGTCCACTGTCAATCTATCCATTTTACCATTTTGGGTTTTCTATCATTAATCTATCCATTTCCCTTTTTGGACTATAGGACTCACACCCTCCACTAATACAAATAAAATATGAGATCCATACCCTCCACTAATATAACTACCTACTACATATAAAATAATAATACTCCTTAATCCACGTGCTTAATGCAAATAGATACATTGAGGATGGACGGAGGGAGTAATATATATCATATCTATATTAATGTATACGATTTCTATTTTGCTCAGAATCAATTGTATTTAATTGTAACTATATAAATTATAAGTTTTTTTAATTAATATATACATTTTCCTTAATAAAGATATTACTTTTTTTTAAAAAAAATATTGAAATATCAATATGTTCATTTATATATCCATTTATTTTTAGTTTCATAATTTAGTGTAAAAAATAATAAATTTACATATATAAATATATACATTAACACATAAAATTATAGAAATAATACAGTGATTTAAAATGTCATCAAATATTTAATAATAAAACTTTGACTAATATATTTCAATTAAAAAGAATGGATAGAATCGTACTAAAGTAAAAAATAAGACTTGTAGAAATAAGAGGAGCTAAAAGATTTTCATAGCATATACATTAATTTATAATAATTAATACAATGTTGTAAGAAAAATACTACACTATAATATATGAACAAAATCAAGACTTACTCTACTGATCCAATTCCACATCACCAAATCTCAGATCCATTCCATCTTCAATTCCATGTAATCTCCATCAAATTCTAAAATTGTTGCACCGATCCCAATTTTACTTATTGGACTCCTCTAAACAACACAGATCTACCAAATCAATCACTAGTTTGAGATCTGAGGGACGTAGCGAGGTACAAGACGGTGGACAAAAGTTGAGATCTGAGGGATGAAGGCAATGCGGTAGAGAAGACAGTGGACGGACTTTGAGATCTGAGGGAATGAAGGCGGCTCGTGATCTGATGGGATAGACTGACGGAGTTGCACAGAGGTAGAGGAGTGAGCAACATGAAGAGAAGAGGAGACACGACAGAGGTAGAGTGGGGAAGAGCGGTAGCTAGCAGCAGCGGCGGAAAGAGAAGAGAAAGGAAGAACACAGTAAGGAAGTAGACGTGAGAGAGAGGTGAGAGAGAGTGGAGGGGACCGATAGTGAAAAGAAGAAATAACCCAATTGAGTATTTTAGAATAATATATCTGACCCATTTCTAAATATGAATTCTATTATTAGTGTACATCAATTGCACAATAGATCAACTCTTGTTATATTTACTGTTTGCACGAAAATTAAAGAATATATTATTTAATGTATAATGTTTTAAAATGATATAATATTTTAATGTATAGTGAGTAATTGTATAGATGTTATATATGGCCCCATGAAAATATATTAATTATTTTATGTGGGCTCAATCTACCAAAATGAAAATGTAACAATAATTGTGAGACGCCCTAATAAGTAGTAAAATCTAATAGCATTTGCGGGACAGAGGAAATATTTGTTTTAGGTTTTTGGTTGAGTATATTTTAATTTTATGTCAGATAAGTATGAAAGAATGTGTGGTGATATTTGTAAAAATATATTAATTAATGTGAAAAAAATACTTGAGAGAAGATGGATAGAAAGAATGGGTATTAAGGATTAGTAGGATTTGTTGATATATATAATAGTAATTTTTAAAATCAAAAATCAATTTTTAAAATTGAAATTTTCACTTTTATACCCTTTCTGGTATTTTAATTTTTTAAGTAATAGATTAAGTGTTAAGTTATGACTTGCATAAGATAGTCATGACATTTCTAAAATTAAAATATTGTTAGTTTTCTCATTTTAAATGTACCTAAAATATTGAGATTGTGTGCTTGGAATGAGGAATTATTACCCTAGCCGAGTATTATTATTCTTAAGAAAAAAATATTTATTAAAAAAAAGAAAGTACATTTTACTATTCTTTACTTTAATTTGTAATAGTATGTAATACACAAATATACTAATTTATCATACAAAATGGTATTTACGTTCATCCCACAAAACAATTCTGGTTTAGTGTTTTATGTTATTTAAGAAAAAAATATTTTATCCATTGATTTTATTGATTTTTTAATAATATTTCAATATTTTTAAAACCTAAAGTGCTTAATTCGTCCTGATATAAGGTATACGTTTGTTTTTTCATACGTAAAGGATATAATATTTTAAAATGTAATAGATTATGAATTGGATATAACTTTTTATTTAATTTATAATGGATAAGTGTATTAGTGTTGTGTGATATCACATATATGAATATTAATTGTTTTGTTCAGAACTCATCTACCGAAAAGATAAATGTATATTTTATATTAAGTTAAATTCACTTTTTGCCCCGTAACTATGATAAAATTTGATTTTTATCCCAAAAAAGATAAATGGTTCAATTTTGTCCCATTCGAGAGAACTCGTAGCAGCGTTGAAGGGTGTTCATTATATGCTGTCGAATCCACGTGTTGTCAGATAAGTAATTAAAGTTGTAGGTTTTGTCCATTAGCATAGAACGAAGTTCATAGATGCTAAATTGAAATATTTGTACAATTCTAATGAAAGAGATATGAGGGATGAGGCAGAGCCTATGTTTTTTAAAGTCTTCCGCTGATATTTTATTTATGCTAATTTTGAACGTCATATTCGAGGTGTTACATTTGTAAAGAACTTCAGCACACGAGCCTATTTTTTTTAACAAGCAGCATCAAGAGCCAATACCCTTTTTAACATGTTTAGATCTGGGAAAGACACATCTTCCGTAATTATGTACTCAAGTGGGTCCATATCTTGACCACCCATTCTAGATGTTTCGAACTACCCCTATTTGAATTCCATGATGATGGTATTTCTACAATCACAAGGTGATGAAGTTTGGAAGGCAATCGAAGAAGGACAGAAACATCATATTATCACAAAGACAAATGGAGTTGTTACTGAAAAAAAATGGATGGACTATTAAAGAGCACAAGCTAGCAGTAAAAAAAACAGGGCTTTATACTCAATCATATCTATAATTGACATGTACAAACACAATCTGATTGTCAAGTGCACTGAAGCTAGGGAAGCATGGAAAATCCTTCAACTTCAGTTTGAAGGAACTGAATCAGTTCGAAATTAAAAAAAAATACAAAGATTAATGAGTGAGTATGATAATTTATGCATGATGATGAAAATTAAAATTAAGATTTGTGCAGGAAAATTCTGATGTGCACTTATAATGAACTCGCTAATAAGATTTTATTATTCTCTGACAAGGAGAAGTTAAATTAAAATTAAGCATATCATCATGTATATACATGATATAAATATGTTGGTTTGGCATATTGATTTGAACGTTAATTATATGATCCCCATAATATTAAAGTTTCAAATTGGTGCAAAGATTGGATTATTGATATAATAAATTTATAGCTCATGGAGCATAATGAAATATATATTTCCTCAATCTTTTATAAGACAATAAATTATATGTTGCATAAATGAGCAACTAATATATTAAGAAAGACACAACAAATTTATTTTATTCATGTAAGCTCCGGAAGAGTGATGAGATATTCAACATAGTGTTAGCTCATTTAAAATCTAGATTATTTATTATTGCCTGTTTACTACAAAATTTGTATTTTAATATATATTTGAAGTATATTATTATGTAGACATAGAAAAGACTGTCAATAGGAGTGATAATTCCAAGTAAAATTATACAATTTTGATCTTGAAGATCAGCGATTATATATTTCAAAATATTGTTGTCTTTAGGGATGTAGTAATAATCCAAAAGATTAGGTCATGCAGACCAATAGTTATACTCTTTTTCTCTTTACTAGGTAATTTTCCTCACACTTTAAAATTATATTTTAATGTATTATTCATCATATTTTAAAAAATATATATTTTAACTATCAATAACGATACTTTACATGTATAACAATTATATTTTAATAATAGATGATTCATCTCACTAACCTATCTTATATTAAAAAGTCTCTTGAGAGATTTTGTAATCAAATTTTTATTGGTTGCTAAATTATTTTTTTAAATATTATATTATACAATCATTTATCTATTATAATAATTTATGTTTATAACTTTTTAAACGATATATACCTTAAGTACCCTAAAAAAAATTATATGTGAATACGTAATCACGATAAAGAAATATTAGTTAATTTATATTTCTAGCACAAATTTATGAGATCAACTACGGTATACTTATGACACCAGCGCACTTGGACCATTTTAAACGTAAGGTGAAATTTTAATTTAATCTTTGTCATTAATTAAAATAAATAATTAAAAAGAATTAAAAAAACTACCCACGACCCCATATTTTTAGCCTATAAATTTTATAATGCACCGGTGCACCAAAAGTGTACTCTAAATCATTCCAAATTTACCTATTCTTTTCTGCATATAAATTAAGAAAGAGACACTATATTGTGAGACGGGTTGACCCATTACTAAAGTATGTTTATTAAATGGGTAAAATATGCTTATTTGTAGTTAAAGTATGTCAATAATGAATCATATTATAACACCCTAAAATCATAATTTAACTCATCATTTATCATACTTTAGAAAACATACTTTAACAATTATTAAGCACACTTTATCTATATAATAGACATACTTTGATACGTCTTACAATCCGTCTCACATATGTAACGTCTCATAAGAGAGTTTGTCATTAAGAAAATATATTTTTAGAAATATTTTGATATTATTTGGATAATAAATAAATTACTTATATTATAAATGTTATTGATGACATTTTTTAAAGATAAAGTGTATTGTTATGATTATTATATTGAGGGTGTTTCTATTTTTAGACATTTGTCTTTGTAGGACAAAAATATAAAAATAAAAGGGCAAGTATTGTGTGAGATCGTCTCACATAAATGAGACGGATAAAAAGTGATAAGATTATTAAAAAAAAGTGATTTTAATAGATGAAAAGTGGTAATGGTACAGTGAATTATTTCATAAATAATTTATAGTATAAATAAAAAAAATAATATTTTATAGCAAAAATGATAATATTTTATAACGAAAATGATAATGATATTATCACTTTTTATTCGTCTCACATAAGAGCTTACTTGAGACGGTCTCACACAAATCTTTGTCAAAATCAAAAGTATCATCCATTTATGAGACCGTTTTATAAGACCAACTCCAGCAGTTCACTCTACTCTAGTGCACTCTACACACATTTTAGTGTATAACTACATTTAACAAATTCTCCTGTGAGACATCCATTTAGGTGAGATAGGTCTAAGACGGGTATCCAAGTGTAATTTAACCTATTTTAATTAATTAATTAATTAATATAATCCCTTAAAATGTATAATCCCTTCAAATTTGCTTTATTAGTTTAGATTTAAGAGAGAGAAGAGTCTTCCCAAATTCAATCCCTCTCTGCATCAATCGAGGAAAGAGAAAAGAGTCTCAAATTCCCCCCAATCCATTGGAAGAAGAGAAAGATTATACAAGGTATTCTTCCCAAATTCCTAACATCCCATTGACGAATGAATGAAGAAACGTAAAAATCCACGTTGAAGAAGAGTAATTTCTAACATCTCATTGAAGAATGAACGAAGAAGAGAAAGATTATACAAGGTAATTTTGAAGAATGAAAGAAGCCGTGCGGATCTGTCGCAGGAAATACCCCACACATCCGGATCTATCGCACCCTGTCGTCGAGTCACGAGCCCATCGAAGTTCGACTGGTCCCCCATGCCCCGGATCGATTCGTCCCTTGCCGGAGTTCCACATAGCAGATCTGAAGCCCAGTCGTGCACAAGTTGCCGCCCACCGCCGATTGGAAGCTTCACCGCGATGAGTTAATGCTTTTATTCTTATTATATATTACGAATTAGTGTAAGATTGTTATTTGCTTGTTATTGTATGTGAAATGTCATTATATGAGTTGAATTCTGTAGTATGTTAATTTTATATTATAATATGTCATTTGATCGTTGTAGTATGTCATAGTTTGTTAGAGACTCATGAGTGTGATTTTACCATGTAAATGATATAGTATGTTATTTTTGTGTTAAATTATGTCATTTATCTGCTGTAGAATATTAGAGTTTATTAGACAGAAATAAATGTGATTTTACCATGTTAATGCTATAATATGTTATTTTTATGTTATAGTATGTCATTTCACATGAAAACGACATACTATGAGACATATGTAATACAATTTAAGATTAGAACATACTATAACACGAAAATGACGTGTATTTGGCATACTATAAAAAATATAATATACTTTTAGCGACATACTATAGTACTTACATTGCACACAATAATACGGAAACGACATACTATAACACCACCGAAATATTCTTCCAAGTAAGACAAAGTAACACAAAAATTACATAATATAACGTATCCACAATATACTATAACACATGTAATGTACACGAACGTTTATGAGGATGATTTATGATTTGCAACGACGATTCATCGGAGTGAAAAATGGCCAAGCAAAAAATTTAATAATTTGAATTTATCCTATAAATTTAGGAACTACTAAAAATAAATATGCATTAATTAGTCATTATTCATCTCATAAATTTAGGAACTACTAAAGATAAGGGGTTGACTAATCATAATCATATTATATTATATTAATTAATTGTGGATAATATGTTAAACTGACCCGTTTCACGACCCGTTTTTCTTATGACCCTTCTCACACGAGACTAGCTCTTTATATTTAGCTTCAATAGTTATACATGGAATATTCCTGATATATTCCTTTTTGTATTCTTTTAATTTTAAATTAAATTTTATATAATATATTTATTTAATAAATTAATACAAAATAATTTAATTATTGTTAAAAAATAATTCATAAATTATATATTTTATAATTTATTACTGTATTTAAAATTAAAAAAATATATAAAAATTTAATTAATATATACTCCCTCCATCCCAGGTTAAGGGGGTCATTTTACCATTTTCGTCGTCCCACTTAAAGTGGGTCATTTCTATTTTATGAATGTAAAGGACCTACCACTAACACTTCATAATAATATTTTATATTTTCAAAAGACAAAAATACCCGCACTAAAATTAATGAATTAATTAGGTGGAAGGGTAGAAAGGTAATTCAAAAATTACATCTACCCACTACACATTAAACAATAATACTTCTTAATCTACATGTACAAAAGCATTTTACCCTCTTAACTTTTATATATATATATATATATATATATATATATATATATATATATATATATATGTGTGTGTGTGTGTGTGGGGGGGTTTATAACAAATACTCCATCCGTCCATTTTGTTATTTTGGTCGTCAACTATAAATGCGTCCATTTTCTTTTTTAACTAAAAGGGTCCCACACATACCAACCACTCACTACTAATATAACTACCCACTTTATATAAAATAATACTTCATCCGTCCGCTTCTAAGGTGTTCATTTTACTATTTTTGGTGTTCGCTTCAAAGGTGATGCAGCGGAACATACGAAATGACAATAAATAAAATATTAATCCGTTAATTCTACAAAGAATACCGGAATAGCAAGATAGATGTCTACTCAAACGTTGATTCTCACAAGAATACCGTAGAAGTATACGTAGACGCAAACGCGATTAAGAGTATTAGTCCGTTAATTCAAGAGGAATACCGAAAGAATACAAATAAAACACGACAGGAGGGCATAAACCCAAACTTTTCATTAATCAAATTCAACTCCTTAAAACTATTACAATATCACTTATTTAAAGGTGATAAAAGGATCTGACATATTAGTGACAAATATAAATAAAAGAAAATAAATCATACATTATTATAAAATATTATAATCATCATCATATCTCCATCATTCTCCTTCGCTTGTAGATGATTCGACTCGAATTGTGTAGGGTTGTATCACAAACGAAAGTGCGAAGACACGCTAGAACATCCTTGAATCCATACAACCCAAAATCCTTTAAAATAACACTTTCATATTCAATGTTGCAAATACTTATGAGATCCAGAAAATATGAATCTTTTGGATCATACGAATCCTTTGAATTAGGCACATTAACAGCAACTTCAATCATATCTTTGTAACAAATTGGATCACCATAAATGTCGTAGAAAATTGCATCACTTTCTTTATAAAAAGTTGGTGGATTATCATAGCTGAAACCTTCTTCATCTTCTTTATCAAAGATGGGTGGACCATCATAGCCACCATAAGAAACTTCATCATCTTCCTCACTAAATATCGGTGGACCTTCGTAGCCACCATTAACAAACTCGTCCAAATCAAGATTGAAAGAAGAAAATAGATCAGAAAAAGAAAGAGTATCGTATTCATAGATCTGCTCATCATACATGATATCATATACCAATTGATGCCTCGGAATCATCATCGAGGATCATAAATTGGCTCTGATTACCAACTGATGCAGCGAGAGCGTATTAAAGATAAAGATACATAGAACGAACTCTATATTCCGTTGATTGAAGAGGAATACCGGAAGAATACAAATAAAACACGACAGGAGGGAATAAACCCAAACTTTTCATTAATCAAATTCAACTCCCTAAAACTATTACAATATCACTTATTTATAGGTGATAAAATGAGCTGACATATTAATAACAAATATAAAAAAAAGGAAATAAATCATACATTATTATAAAATATTCTAATCGCCATCATATCTCCATCAAAAGGTATCCATTTTCCATATTTAGTAAAAAAGTACACAATATGACCCATCACTTCCCTCTAATACAACTATCCACTTTACATCATATAATAATACTTCTTAATCCACGTGCAAAAAGCAAACGAACACCTTAGAACTGGACGGAGGGAGTAATACTCTTTAATCCACATGCAAAAAGTAAATGTATATGTTAATAGCGAACGAGGGAGTATATTATAAATTATTATATAAATAAAATTGAATAATAAGGAAAAGATAAAATAATATTTTAAATTGAAAATAAAAATAGAAAGGGTGAAGTAGCGTTGAAACAGTGCCCGCTACATGTGGCGTGGCACTATTCATTTGTCATAAATTGGCGTGGAGTGTAGCGTAACAGTGGAGAAGATTTTTCACTCTAAAATGGTGGTGGGGTGAACCATTGAAGTTGCTCTAAGAGCATCTCCAGTGGTACGCACCACCCCTAATTTGGAGCGAAGAATGTGCTCCAACAACACGCTAGATTTTCACGCCACTTTAGATATATGAACGATAATCGCTACATGTGGCGATTACTGTTCACCACTCCAACTTTTTTTTTATTACTCCCTCTGTCCATTCCCAATCTATCCATTTGCTTTTTGTGTATGAATTAAGGAGTATTATTATTTAATTTGTAGTGGGTAATTGTATTAGTGGGGTGTGTATGCCCCATATTTTAATTGTATTAGTGGGTGAGTGGGTTCCATGTGTCTAAAAGTAAAAATAGATGGATTAAGAGTGAACGACCCAAAATGGTAAAATTGATTGATTGACAGTGGACGGAGTGAGTATTATTCTTCTTATTTTATTATTTTAAAAATTAGTGTACAGCTGAGTATGTAGAGAAATTTCTTCTTATTCTTAATTTAATTTTATTATTTAAATTAATATCCTCTAATTTATTATTATTTATTACTACATCCGTGCGCTTATAAGATATCCATTTTATTATTTTAGGCGTCCGCTTCAAAGGTATCCATTTCCCCTATTTAGTAAAAAAGAACACTATATGGCCCAGTACCACTTCCCTCTAATACAACTACTCACTTTACATATAATAATAATACTCTTTAATTCACGTGCAAAAAACAAATGGATACATTAAAACCGGACGGAGGGAGTCTAATTTAATCTTTATTTGATTATATTTAAATTGATTTTTTAAATTTTAATTTTTGTTGGTTAACATTAATATAATTTGTATAATTCATGTAAATTTCATCAATATTAATATTTTGTTAAAACTAATTTTATAAAAAAAAATTAACAATAAATATGTTATTATATTAATTTATTAAATTAAATCATCATATAAAATTAATTTAAAATTAAAAGAATAAATAAAGGAATATTCTAAGAATATTTCATGTGGAGTAAAATTTAGTGTAAAACCATTGGAACTGTTTTGCAAATTTTGCACTAGATTGAGTGTAGTGTGCACTAGAATAGTGTAACCGCTGGAGTTGGCCTAATGAAACTATTTTGGTGTACTTTAATTAATTATCAATTTTATTAAATATATTACTCCCTTCGTTCTAATTTCAACTTCACACTTTCCATTTTGGTCCGTCCCAAATTCAACTTCACATTCCATAATAGGAAAAAAAACAATTAACTAGTACTCCCTTTAACATACTTTAATTTCAAATTTTCAATCACATTTTTAACGCACATAACATACTTTATTATTTATTTATTACCCAAAAATATCATATTACCCCCAAAATAAGTCAAAAAGTGACTTTTCTTAAACTTTATATTTACGGTAAATGTGAAATTAAATTTAAGAGGGAGGAAATATTACTTTTTATTAAATATAGGCATGAGTTCTCTCACGGAGGCCCATTTGTCATGTTAAGACCCGCTGTATTTTATTTTATAATTTACGATTTAGATTATGTTATTAAGATAGGTTGCTGAAGTGGTAAGTAAGAGACCTTGCATAGCCGTGTAAGGTCGAGAATTCAAATTCTGAACAGGAACAAACTTTTAGTATTCCATTTTATTTTAATGTTTTTTATAATTCTTTTTTTCTTTGAAATTTAATAATATTTTTATTTCTTTTTCATTTTAAATTTAATAATAATTATTTTTAATTTCTTGTTATTTTAACATAATATATTATTTATTTAATGTTTGATAACACTAAATTATATTAATTTTTTATTTCTTTTTTAAATTAATTAAGGCAATGACTTGTATAAGACGTATAATATGTGATAATTTCTATAATGAAAAGTGATACTCAATTAATGAAAATTATTAATGCTATTTTATGAACAATTTAAAATATAAATGAAAAGTGATCATTTTTATAACGAAATTGATATCATTTTATAGCAAAAGTGATAACTAATTTAAAGATAGAAAATAGTGAGCTAATTTACGATAGAAAATAGTCTCACGTGAGACCGTCTCACGCAAGACTTATTCATTAATTAATAATCTTTTTTTTTAAGATTTGATGTAAAATATGATACATAATTAAAGAAAAATGATATCGGTCAAATTGCATTACTTTATAAAAATTTTACGGAAAGGATAAAAGGTGACAATACTTTTATAAAACCTAATACTTATAAAAAAATAAAGTGATAACTTTCCAATTAACATGAACAATTCGTAAAACAATTAAAAGTGATAATATTTTTAATACAAAGATGATAAATTATTAAGAAAAAAGTGATTTCTAGAAATTGAATTATTTCATAAACAATTTGTCGAATTAATGAAAAGTGATACTCAATAGAGAGAAATGTTTTAATTGTTCAATTAAACTATTCTATGAACAATTTCTAAATCTGATAAGAATGATAACATTTTTTAATAAAAAAAGTGTTACGTAATTAAGGAAAAGTGATAATTGGCTAAATAAACCGTTACATGAACAGCTAATAAGATTAATTTAAAAAAAGTGATAATATAAGAGGCCGTTTTATAGAAGTTATTTTGTCAAATGTATAAAAAGTGATAACCATTATAATAAGAAGTTATACCCAATTGATGAAAAGTGATAATGATATTATGAATTATTTCATAATAATTTTATAATATAAATGAAAAGTGATAACATTTTTAATAAAAAATGATAATTAATCGTGAAAGTATAAATTTGTCTCATCGTGAGATGATTTCACACAAGTATACCCCTTTCAAGTTTCAATAAATAGTTATATATGATCAACCAAATGCGATAACAGTCCAATTAATCTATTTTATGAATAATTCGTTCAACAAACAAAAAGTAGCATCTAATTATAAAAAAAAAGTGATAATATTTTTTTTATTAAAAATAATATAAAATAAATAGTATTTTTAGTAAAATAAAATATAAAAATAATTCATTTAAAATTTTTACAAAGAAAAGAAAAAAAACGATAATAAGGTGTACAGCTAATGAGCGTTGAGATTTGTATCATTTATGCATGCGAGGTCCAGCGAAGTACGAAAATATGCGTCCTCGTCAATTGGAAGTATATATTTATCTTTTTTCTAATTATTTGTTAGGTTGATGGATAATTATCTCAGGAAATGAGATCCATGAGACGGTCTTGCACAAGATCTATCCTTAAATATTATATTACAAATTATTTATAAAATAGTTAAATCTAATGGTAATCAGTTGTCATCAAGTTAAATACTCATTTTAATTGAAGTCTTATAACTTCTTACATCTTAGTAAAATGTTAAATTTGTTGAAAATTTGTGTAAGTATTTAAAAATAAAAGCGCTAATTTTGGTGTGTCGGGAGTATAATTTTTCAAATTAAGTTTGAATTGAGTCCAGACCTATGCATAAAATACTCCCAACCAAGTACTTTTCACCTAAAATTCAACAATATAAAATAAAAATATTGAACCAAACATTTATCACCTACAATTAAAAATGTTTACCAATTTCTTTTACTTTATTAAAAAAAATATTCTTCTCAATTAGTAAATTTATCATATATATATATATATATATATATATATATATATATATATATATATTTTTTTTTTTTTTTCAAACACCAATAATATTGTATCAAATCTGTGTAATATTCATATTAATCTATTCCATTATTCATGGTTGGCGATGGTAATTAATGTAAATTAATCATCTTGAATTTCTTTTACTGGAGATAACCTTTATTTTAGAAAGAGTGATGAGTTTTATGAGACGAAATTTATTTATTTATTTATAAAATGTAGTATGAAACAAGATTTGAACATTTTTTGAAGTTTAGACCGTTTTATTTTATATAATTTGAACACTTAATTCAATTTATGAGGTGAAATTTATTTTAGTAGGTGATGAAAGGTTTGTGGAGACCAAGTCCTAATAGAAGTGGTTCAAAAATATAAAGAAAGAAAAGTCTAATAAAGAAAGAGTATAGGAATTCTCAACTTACCTACCCTTGTGTTGAAAAAGCACGTGAGCGCCCCTTGTTTTGTTTTGGCAGCTAATTGCTCACAGATATCTTAGTTTTAAGAGGGTTTAACATTGTTTTTATAATAAAAATCGGAATTCTAATAAATGGATGCAACGGTTTAAGATACAATTAGTCATACTGATTTAAATATGACAAATATTATTGTGCAGCCGTTTTTAAGATATACCAAATAATTCAAATTCAATTGATCCATCATATATAAATAATTTTGACCCATATTTCATTCCCTCACTTTTCTCCTGCTCCATCCCCTAAATTCTTCTCTCCACTTATTTCTCTCTCCCGTTATTTTTCTCACTCTCTCCCTCTCCTAATTTTTTCATACTCTCTTTCCTAATATTTGGAATTAATTTAAATTTTTTATTCAATTCAAATTAATATTAATTGACATTTTAGAATGACATATATTAATATATATGATTTTTATTTATAACTGTATAACTTTTTTGAAAGTAGTGTATAAAATTAAAAAAAAAAAATGTAATACAGTTGTTAAGAAAAACTTATACACTATTGTATCATAAAAAATACAATATGTGATAACAAAGATTTTACTCCCTCCGTTTACTATCAATCTATCCATTTTATCATTTTGAGCCGCTCATTCTTAATATATCCATTTTCCTTTTTGGATTATGGGACCCACACCCTCCACTAATACAAATGAAATATGGGACTCACACCCTCTATTAATACAACTACCTATTACACATAAAATAATAATACTTGTTAATTCACGTACAAAAAGCAAATGAATACATTGAGGATGGATGGAAGGAGTACAATAGAGGGATCACAGAACGCACACCAAGAATATTTTTTCAACATTAATTTCATACAGAACGCATAATAAACAAATTCATCAGTTCACAACAAATTTGATTTCCTTTGATTATACTTTATTTCATCTCCACCACTTTAACGCATACAATATACATTAATTAATAACAAGTAATACAATATTATAAAAAATAATACAGTTTGAAGTTACATTAATGCTTACGTTTAACATCGATAATGGAAAAGGAACTTCCAGTTTCCTTCTCAACGGTGATCTCAACTGTGATCCGCCACGGAGTTGCCGGAAACAACCACTATACCGCATCGGATCTAGCCACAACACCATCGAACTGCTACAAATTGTTGCTACCCTCTGCCATCTGCACTAACCACCATGACCGCCGGAATCACTAACCGCAACGCCGACCACCAGCCTAGTTGACTGTAAAGCCGACCACCAATCTCTCGTTCATCTTATTATTGTTGTGCTTTCAGTGAGAACGCTGAAATGTAGTTTTTTGAATTTCACAATATCTTATAAGAATCTCTTTAAATTATGTTTCAGATCCCCAATCGATTTTCACTCAATCTTGTGAAAAATTGATGAATCTATGAGCAATTCTTTTAGAATACAGAACGAATTAATCTTTGTAGTGGTATAGAAGAAGAGAAAATTATTGGTTTGGAGAAGAACAGAAAAAGTTTCAGAGAGGATGAGAGAAGGAAAGATGCGGGGAGGAGAGAGAAGGAGAAATGTGGGAATGGAGAGAAAAGGAGAGATGCGGGATGGAGAGTGAATGACATCATCCGGGTTACTTTATATATTGGATCCATTTTCTAATTTGGGTTATATTATTAGCGTACACCAATTGTACATTAGATCAACTCTTTAAATATAATCTCTCGATATCATATTAATTAACTTAATTTAAAATTTAAATATTAAGTATATTCTAAAATAAATAAAAATAAAAGTACTCCACATATTATAAAAAAACTGAAGAAAAAAAAGAAAAATACAATAATCCAAAAATCGATTGGACCAGTTCAACATAAAAATGGTTTTATAGGAATTTCGAATCAGTTTGGGCTCCGGTTTCCAGTTGAACAGGCCAATCCAGCCGATTTTGAAAAGCATTATTTTTAAAAATGTGAAACAGTTATATGAGATAATAAAAAAGTAATATATGATTAACGAAAATTTATAGTAATTTATTTCATAAATAATTTACATCTTTAATAAAAATGGATAATATCTTAATTAAAAAGTGATTAATAATTTAAAAAATGTAAAACAGTCTCATTGTAAGATGTTAGGCAAGTACTCCCTTTGTCGCCTTCAAAGGATACCTTTTTTTTTTTTTTCATTTTGGGCGTTCTACTCAGAGAATCACTTTTCCTTTTTTACACACATGAGAGTCACAAATACAATTAAAATATGGGCCTACAATGAGAGCCACAAATACAATTAAAATATGGGGCCCATTACGCATTAAATAATAATACTCTTTAATCCACGTGCAAAAACCAAAAACAGTTCTTTGCATGGGACGGAGGGAATATTATTTATCATTGATATCAAGAAAAATATTACTCACTCCGTCTCTTTTCAGATTTCACACTTTATACTTTAGGTTGTCCCACAAAAGTTTGCACCTCTATAAAAAAAAAAAGAAAAAAGTCGAAAACAATCACCCTTCTCTATACACTTTATTTAAAAAAAACCATACCTAACACACCTAACATATTTTATCATTTATTACAAAAAATACCGTAATACCCCTAAAATTATTACTTTTCTTAATATCCGTGTCGGATAAAGGGGCAACCATAAATGGGACGGAGAGTAATTTTTTATGGCCAAATTACGGTAAGAAACATAATAATTCATTATTAATCTAAAGGTACATTTATAAATAATTATCAACTACATAATTATTGTATAATAGTATGTCATAATTATCCTTATACTAATATTTTATAGCCCAGTTACTAATTTTCTTAAGTATTATTTTTTATATTGCATTGTTGTACATTTTGGTTTATGCAAATGTCTTACGCACAGTACATTATCTGGAAAAATGTCTTTTGCATATTTTAACTTTTTGCATATTTACCTTATGCACATTCTTTCTGCACATTATATTTGCACAAAACTCCCTCTGTCCCATTTAATATTTACATTTTAGGCCACCAATTTTAATATTTATATTTTCCTTTTAGGTAGATTAGACACACAAAATAATTAACGTATTTTCATAGAACTTACACACAACACTAATACAACTACTCACTTTAATATAAAATAATATATCTTTTATTTAACTAAATATTAAAATCTTATATTCTTTAATCTCTACACAAAAAGTAATATAAAGATTGAAACGAGATGATAGAATTACTTTGTTTGAATATTTAAGGGTAATTTTGAGATATTACAGTGAATTTGTGTAGTTGGTGATTTTTTTTCATTATAATTAGGTGTAATTAAATTATAAAGTGTGTATCTCCTAATATTACATCAATTTTTTATTTACTTTATCTAATTTTTAAGACAATTTTTTATATTTGAGTAATATATAGATTATAAAGAAAAATAGGTGTGTTATAAAGGTTAATAATTTTTAAAACTTTAATTACAAATTTGGGGTTTTTCATAAACTCCTCATTCAATATGTTTATGTGTCATACTCATAGCAAAAATATAATTAGAATATAGTGAGAATTAGCAAATATATCCAAAATACATCCAAACAAAATCAATACCAACAAACAACAAATTTTCTATCAAATCTATCCAAAGACATTTTAAAAAGACCAAACTAACCTTCATCCTTTTAATCCACACCAACACCACCCTCACCACCGCCTCGCTGGCCGCCGCCGTCGCGAGTCATCGCCGCACCTATATACTAACTGACACGGGATCCATACCAACATCGGAACCGATATCCGTACCGAGAGCGAAATCGACACACTTCTCTACACACTCACCCATAGGACAAATAGGGTATTATAAGTTGAATCGGAAGCGATATTTGGCTAAAATTAATATAAAAATTGATTATTGCTGGTAATGATATTTAGGATAAATAAATGAGTATTTTATAAATTCTCTCTAGAATTTATGTGTAATAATACTATTAATTAATCAATAACATATGGTATATTACAAGATTTAACTTTCGTTCGCATAATTTATAAATTAATCCTAAATAGCTAACTATCTTTTATGAACATAATAGCATATAATCTACGTAATAATACGTAGGTTAGTTTAGTTACTTTTATACAATTAAATTTATTTTACTATATTATATATAGTATGTACTCCATTAAATTTTATGTAACTAATTAAATTAAGATATTTAAAATTATTAATTTAATATACAAACTATAATTAAAAATATAATCCTATAATTTATATGTAATATAAGTAATATTTTAATAACATAGTTTACATAGCAATATAAATATATGGGGAAATCTTCTTCAATAATTATATACAACATTAAACCCACATTTTGTGTCTTATTTGACACGTTACCCTCATCATTAAGGTGTAGAATTTTTAGTCCGCTTCTACTTTTTACTCTTAAAACTGCAACATATGGTTGTCCATATATGAAGACAGGCTTCGAAAGATATAATCCCACTTTTTCAAAAGATTGTTACTGATTTTTAATAATTGTTATTGCCAAACACAACACTATAGGAAACTGTCTATTGTTAAATTTTACCATCGTGCTATCATCCGAGGGTGTTAGAGTCATTTTTTGAAATGTAGATGATATTTCCCATGTTTCTCTTGCAGTTTATCCGTGCCTCTATAACATGATTTTCCAACTTAGTCACAATCAATCTTGTACCATTACATAATCCTGATCTCTGATCAATATTTATCTATAGCATGATTCGACGCCAATTTTAAGCTTTTGCTTGTGGTTTGGAAGTCCCGAACATTTAATAGAATTGAGAAACTCAGTAGAGTAAAGATCATGATTGCTACCTGAGACACCATCTAAGTTACAAACACTGTCGGCACTCAAATATTATCTTTCGACTCCTGGAATTAGAGATAAAACATGTTCATTTATGAATTCAACAACTCGATGTGTGGGTGCTAAAATTGCTCTATCTTCAAAATAGTACAAACTTTTATAATTGGTAGCAACTGATCACAATTTTCAATCTTTTCCATCTTCCAAACTTATAGTCCATTTTGAAAACTGCTCTATCTCATTTCTCCTATTTTTATCCCCTGAGTTATGCCAATGCAACTAATGAGAGTGGAAATTCATGTACTTTTTGTTGGGTTGGATTTCCAAAATATTTGGAGGAGCCCAATAGCCAATAAGGTTGTAAAGCCCAGGTAGGCCCGATACTTGGTGTTATCTTTCCCTAAAAGACATTGAGGGAAGATAGAAAAAATGGCAAAAATAATAATTCACGTTTTGAGAGAGTCTGCAGAAATATTGCAGAGATCATATCCAAAGTTTCAAAAATTGGATCGAGCTGAAACTTTGTCAGTATGTTTGGAACTTGTACGACTACATTATGAACTGTGGAGATTGTATTTGGAGCTCTAAGTTGATGGGAATAGGCCAAAATAGAAGCCAGATTTTTGGGCGATTCAGATCCGCGCAGACGTGGTTAAAGGCTCATTTACCATAAACCTACCGTTGGATCGAGCTGTAATTTGGATAGCATGTTTAGAATTCATAGAAGTTCATTCTTGACGGTAGAGATCAGGTTATAAGTTCTGAGAGTTGTGAACATTGAACAACAGTTGGTGTTGTCGGGTGAGATCTTTCTAATCTCCTTATTATTATCAAGTATTGATTGTCCTGATACATTTGTGGTAGAATGTCTATTTTAGCAAGTTTTAATACTTGAATTTTTATTCATAGTGAAGTTTTTGGTGGACTTCGGTCCCGTGGTTTTACTCTTCACATTAAGGAGGTTTTCCACGTTAAATTGCTTGAGTTATGCTTTGATGATTGTTTGCTTTATTGTGCACTATATTCTTAGTATCGCTTCTTACTAGATTCACACAAGAGAGGGATAGTTGATCATTCTGCTGCATAGACGTATATTTTATTATTTGATTATTCGTGTGTTTATCCCAACACTTTTGAGTCCAATTTGATACCTCTTAGAGTGTAGCTTGTCCCGAAAGAACTCAAAAAGCGGACGTGGCAATGCCTTTATGAAAATATCTGTGACTTGCAATTCTGATGAAATGAATTTAGTGACTAAACGACCAGCGGAGACGAGCTCACATACGAAGGGATAATCATTATCAATATGCTTTGCTCGTTTGTTAGCACTCAGATTTTGGCTGAGAAATATTGCACTATTGTTATCTGAAAATAGAGTGGGACATGAGGGAAGAGTTACTTGAAGTTCTCAAAGCAGATTAAGTACACAAACCAATTCTGAAGCCGCATTTTCCATGGCACGATATTCTGACTCGCACCTGGAACGAGAGACTGTTGGTTATTTCTTAGCTTTCCATGAAACTAGATTCCCACCAAGATAAATAGAATACCCATATGTGAAACGTCTAATCTCCACACATCAAGCCCAATCAGCATTGGAGTATACAATTAATGTGGGATGTGAGCTACGAGAGAAAGAGAGACCAAAAGATGGCGTATGTTTAACATACATAGCGAAGGATTCACTTCACAACTTGAAAATGCGCCATTGTAGGATTCTGGAGATGCTAGCTAACCAAATTCACGTCAAATGATATTAAAGAGCACCCACTAAAGATAGATAAAGGGTAACATCTTCAAAAAGTTTCCATCCATAAGGAGTTGACAACCCGCAGCCAAAGGAGTAGACACAGGCTTGGAATCCTCAAGAACCGGTCGTTGGAAAATTTCACGAGCATATTTTGCTTGATTAAGAAAGAGTCCAGAAGAGGTGTGAGTAACTTCAATAACTGAGCTTTCCCAAATCCTTGATTGCAAATTCCTAGAGAAGGCGGGATATGAAAGATTGCATACCTTCTGATGAATTTCTAGTTAAGATAAAATCATCAACATCTACAAAGAGATATAATATCGTTAATCCATGAATGTATATCAATAAAGATAAATCAGTGAGACTACAAGAACACCCGGTGCTTAATAAATAATCACTGAGTCGTTGGAATCAAGATCTAAGAGCTAGCTTGAACCCATAAAAAGCTTTTTTAAGACAACAAATGTGATTTGGAAATTTTGGATCTATGAATCCAGGTGGCTGCTACATGAAAACGGGCTTCGACAAAACACCATTAAAAATGCATTTTTTACATCTAGATGATGTAAAGGCCAATTGTTCATAATAGCCAAAGATAAAATTTTACGAACATTAGAAACTCAAACCACATGACTGAAGGTGTGAGAGTAATCAAAGCCAGTAAGTTGAGTGAAGCCTTGTGCAACAAAACGGGCTCCATGACTATCAATTGAACCATCAACAAGGAATTTATTTTGGAAAACACATTTTAAACCCACAATATTTGTATTTGCAGGTCCAGGTACAAGATCCCAAGTGTAATTTGTGTACAAAGCAGAAAGTTCTTCATTCAAAGCAGCCAATTACTCAGGATGCTTTAAAGCAGATTTAATACCACGAGGCTCAATAGCCGCAACAAGAGCATCAAAAAATTTTGAGCAAGCATAATAAGTGACATGCTTAGATTTGAAGATACCTGACTTTTCTCGAGTTTGCATAATTAGTGGATATGGTACGTGATGGAATTTGTGGCACAACACCAGACTCATGAGCAATGATATCAGTTGATGACGTGTCATTTTATGCAGCTTCAAATTCAATATGCTCATCCACAACTTCAGTGACTCCATTATGATCAGGAGGATGCATAACAGCTTAATCAAAATGACATAACTTGTAGGGAGTTGATGATAGAGTCCCAGATGGACTGGGAGAGACATGATGACGAACTAGTTTAATGAATTCCAAAACAGACAGTGAAGAAAAGACAGAGCAGTTAGACATCTTACAAAAAGGAAAATAAAATTCATCAAATTTTACATGTCGTGATATATAAGTACGGAAGGATACAGGATCGTAGCAACGAAACCCCTTATGAGAGCTACAATAGCCCATAAAAACATATGCTTTGCTTTATGGCTCGAATTTATTTGCATATAATCACTGAGACACGGATATACACGACAACCAAAAGGATGAAAGTTCTCAAAATTTGGAGATGTGGAGTTGATCAGAACTATTTTCACCTAGATTTTAGTGCCTTTTTTATGTGTATTTTTGTATAATTTTATTCATTTTGGATAGCATTTGGTAGTATTTGATGGTGTTATATGTTCATATGGAGATTTGTGCTTTGAAATGATAAATGTGTGATTTTCATGAATAAGTGCCTTAAATTGCGCGATATTCATAAATATTTTGAGAATTGGTACTTTGGTGTAATTTGTGCAATTTTTAGGTAAAAATGGATTCTAAACGCGAAAGGAAGATGTAGGAGAAAACGGAGCTCAATTCGAAGTTGAAACGAGAGATAACGAGCCCAAAATTGATAAAAACTACACCAACGCGACCCCGGCGGTAGGTCTCGACTTGAGTTCGTGCAAAAATGGGGAAAATTACATAAATTCTAGAATCTTTCCCAATTTGGATATTTAACTCCCTCCAGCTATTTAGAAAGGCAGTTTACACTTCCAGATCGAGAACACTCACTTTTAACCTTAATTTTCACACACTTTCTCCTCTATTCTATTCCTCCATCCATTCCTCCATCAATCTCCATCAAATCCACTAAATTATTCCATACATATTTCATACTTCACCAATCTAAGGAGGATCAATCAAATTGAAGAGGATTTAGGCTTGAAAGAGGGAGGTTCTTCTCAAGTGACAAGGGAAGCATTCATCCTCTTGATTTGTTCATTTTCTAATTTTGTAGCAATAATGCTTTGTAATAAAATTTGTAATGATCTTATGATGATGTTGCAAGGCTAGTCTCATTTATGAGTCTAGCAATATGATTGGTTAGGGACTATGTAGATATTGCACACCACATGTTTGATGAATTGATTGTTATGAATGCTTATTCTCATCTTATGTTATTACTTGTGTGGTTATTTGATCATAGCATGTAAAATAGAGGTAAGACATTGATTGTATGTTATGGTTGAATAATTGAATCATTGATAGCATGATATGACTCTATTAAGTATGACTTGAGATTGAAATACATTCAATGCATGCTTAGAATCTCATGATAGGACATTTGTAAGAATTACTTGCATAAGTGTTTGAACTAATGAGGGGAACCAAACCAACACTCACTTGATCTTATAAAGGGAAGATTGGCAAACTCCGTGCCTACTAGAGAAAATTATTCGTGATAATATCTCTACACCGGTATATTATTAGCCACGAGTACCTATAGGAATGGTGAGGATTGGAGACACTCTTGAGAGCTTTTTAGGGACTAGGTTGGTATGAATGACCCCTAGGTAGTCTACATCCGAAGTATCTTAGGTGGAATTAGTAAGTGACCTTAATATCATAACATGGTGTTCATCAATGCATATGTGTGTGTGAGTCTATATAAGCCTTTTCCATGACGTTGCTATTTTTGCATACTTCTTAGATTGTTCTACCTTCATCCATTTTCCATCCCATTGTATCTTGTTATTATTGCTTTCTTAGTTGTTAATTGTATTGTAATTCCAACCTCCATTATCGATTAGTCCTTCTAGAGTGAGCATCTCTCGAATACAGAAACACATACTTTTCTCTATGCTTCGATATATTTTATTACTTGGTCACCACGATCTACACAACGATAGAACGCACTTTCTCTTTATTCGTATAAATAAAAGTGCGATCAAGTTTTTGGCGTCGTTGCTGGGGAGAAAGGCATCGATGTAACGTGTTTGAATTTGTTAGCTTTACTAACAATATTTTTCTTATTTTTGCATCCTATATTTGCTTTGAAAATTTTTGTTCTAACTTTTTCTTCTTGATAGGTACACCAACCTTGATAAAAGAGAAGAAGGAGCAACCAAAAATAGTAAGTAAAGAGAAAATTATAGAAGGTCTTTTAGAAAGAGATGATGAATGATGACCAAATATACAATATTGAAGAAAATGGGGGATGATAACGAGCTTATAATGAGAATTTATTTCGACCATATCAAGGCTATAATGACACTCCATCAAGTTCTTATAATAACTTCTTCTCTACGAGCTTTCAACTAAGTTTTTCAAGCCATGAGCCTCAAAATGCCTGCTCAATGTCTACTTCCAACTTTAATGGGGGATAAGTGTGGAACATGCCTAACTATACAATGAAGGACATTCTATGCAAGATAAAATAAATCAAGTAATAAAAATGCTTCAGCAAAATCGAGAGGAAAAAAAGAAAGAAAGAGAGGCCAGAGAGGAGAGATTTGAAGCATTGGAACATAGAGCGAGGGAACTTTTTAATGAAGTAAAGTTTCTATATGAACAAAGCAAGACTCTCGAAGATGATGAAGAGTTTTTAATGGCTAAGGAAGAAAAGAAAGAGGCAAGTTTGGTTGAAGAAGGGTATGCATAAGGAAAAGAGGTTGAACACAAGTAGAAATGGAGAATGAAAAAGGAAATAGTACCGGAAGAAGCAAAGCGTGTTGAAAATTTTGAACGTGATTATTGGGGCATTCCAATTCTTCATGATCGTGTTCCTTTTCCACAAAGATGTGTTAAGGAAGAAAAGAGAGGAGAGTTTGAGAAGAGTTTTAGAGACATGTTGCATTGATGAAAAAGAAGATGGAGAAGAGTAAGATGAAAAATGAGGAGGTCAAATCGGTGCATGGAGAGTGTTCCACGAAAGTGGAGGACTTTGGGGAAAATATAGTGCTTTGCGAAATTTATGGCAAAGGAACTCTTAATGCACGATGTGATGAGGAGACAAGTGCAAATGTGATGCCTTATTCTACATATAAAAACCTTGGTATGGGTAAACTCAAGCCTACCACAACATGTCTTAGGGTTAAAAATGGACCTTTGATTGGATCTTTAGAAAAGGTGAAAGGCGTGGTGGTTAAGGTGAAGGAGACGGTCTTTTCGGTTGATTTTATGGTATTTGGTGTGGAAGCGGATCCTCGTGTTCCACTTATTCTTGGGATCAAAACTTCTTTGCAATAAAAAAAGATCGGATGGATGAGGAAAAAAAGAAAGTCTCGTTGAACTCGGAGGAAAAGAGTAGTACCCTATTGAACTTGGTTTCAATTATGATATCAATTGATTAGAGCAAGCGTACTCTATCACGTAGTAGACAGTAGTGACCAAGTGCAAAATTTATAGAATATCGAACCCAAGGGCGAAAGTGTGTATCTATCTGTATTTAAGAGATGTTTGACTCTAGTAGGACTAATCAATAAAGGAGGGGATGATTACACTACTAACTAACAACTAAGAAAACAATTAAAGATAGAAAATGTACATATGTGATGGAAGATGGATGAAGATGAACAATCTAAGAAGTATTTAAGGCAATCAACATCATGGAAAAGGTTCAAGTAGACTCACACACACACATGCATTGATGATCATCATGTCTTGATATTAAGGGACTCAAGTGTGCCTCCAATCCTCACTCTTCCTATCGGTACTTACGGATATTAATATACCGGTATAAAGATATTATCACAAAAAATTTTCTCTAGTAGGTAGGGACGTTTTCCTAGTGTTCCCTTTCTAAGGTCAAGTGAAAATTGGCTTGGTTCCCTTCATCATTTCAAATACTTTCACAAGTAATTATCAATAATATCTTATCATGAGATTTTAAGCACATGAAGGTTATGATCAAACTCCCCACATACTAATATAGTCACCTCATGCAATCAATGATTCAATTAAACCACTAAACATAATATTGGAATGACCATCCTAACACTATGAATAGAGAATTTAATCACACAAATCATACATAAAATGAGAATAAGCATTCATGATAGAAAATATTCATAACAATCATTTCATCAAACATGTGGTGTGCAAAATCTAAATAATCTCTAACCAATCATATTGCTAGCCTCACATGAGGACTAGCCACTACAAATAATTATTAAATCAATACAACCCATGGTATGCTCCAATTGAGGCAAATTATGAAGAAAATAACAAAATAAAGGTAAGTTGGCTCACATTTGATGGTGAACTTTCTCCTCCTTGATCATGCTATAATCTTCAACCAATGATGAATTCCTCTTTTTAGATTGATGGATTGATGGAATGGTGGATGGATTTGAGGAGATCAAGTGGATAGGATCGATGAAGTTAAGGATGGAAGAGATGGAGATGAATGTGTGTGATTTAGGTGTCTAGTGTGTGTGGAAACTGATCCAAAATGATTCCTCTTGTAATTTGTGGTCAAAACATGTATTTATACCCCATGGAAGCTTCTAGAATACGTGCAAATCATAAAATTGACTTTTTTCTGAACACGGGTCATTTAGGCGCAGCACGGGTTGAGTAGGTGCAGCGTGTGTAGTGCAGTCTTACCGTTTCGCACATAACTTTCACATCCGAACCCCGATTCGAGTGATTCTTGCTCTCACGAGGTTCTCTCTTCCGAGGCTTTCCAACCATGTATCACACGTCCAGTTTTTTGAGCTCCACACAAATACAGAAAATTATACAAGTTGGACGTGCATTTTTCAGCATTTTGTTTTGACTCGTTCTCCTTCGTTTCAACTCCGAATTGAGCTCCATTTTTCCTACATCTTCCTTATCGCGTATAAAATCCATTTCTACTTGAAAATCACGTAAATTACACCAAAGTACCAATTCTCTAAATATTTACAAATATCGCTCAATTTAAGACACTTAATCATGAAAATCACACATTTATCATTTCAAAGTACAAATCTCCATATCTTCATAAAACACCACTAAATGATATACAAAATAAATAAAAACACACAAAAATATATAATAAAAAGACACTAAAATTTAGGGAGAAATGACACCGATCACCTATCATGCCATCAGGAGGAAAGGATAAATCTTATCTAAAAACCCAAGTGTGCCTCCGGATGAGTTTGAAAGGATGGAGTAAGCATCTTGCTTAGAAGTTGTCTTGCATAAGTTTGTGGGAATTGAGAATTCTAATCTTTCTCATGTTGATCTTGACCTTAATGTGTCTCCGGATGGGAACAAATCCCACTAATTAAGGAATTTATAAATTTAATTTTGGGAAAACACCTATGCAATTGGGGTAAGAAGGGTTTTTATTTTGTGATTTTGAAGGGTTTTTATTTTGTGATTTTGTATCTCATAGTACTTAAATTTTAGGGTTGTATCTAATAGTAAATATGTATTCTATTTTGTACTCCCTCTGTCCCATCCTTATAGTTACGCTTTCTTTGTAATTTACAAAGGAAGCGTAACTATAAGGATGGGACGGAGGGAGTACTTAATAGCAGTATTGTCATAACTAGACCGGAGATCAAACCGGTGGCCTCAACTGTTCGAGATTCAACCGGTCGGATCGGTCGGATCAGGGTTCAATCGAAAAATAAAAATAATATAATTTTAATAATATTTTATTATTTTGCTATAATAGTTGGGCTCTACTCAATTTGACCAACATGATTGTATAATTTAATTATTAGGTTGGCTTTCATCTTGGGCTAAAAATAATTTGGGCTGATGGATTTAATTATCTTCAAAGTTTAAACACCTCTTTTACAGACCGTAAGCTACAGAGCAACTTCTGGTAAGAAACCCTTTTCCAGAACCATTCCCGCACAAATCCTCTTGAATATTGATTTTTACATTTTTCATCTATCTTGCCTTTTCATGTAGACAACTCAACCGATATACTTCCACCCATTGCCGAAAATAAAGCACTAGTCACCGCCAGACAGCACCTCAACCGCCATATAGATCTGCTCCACCGTCTAGATCAGCTCTTTGCCGCCACACACCACCTCAACTGCCATATAGATCTGCGTTCCACCGTCTAGATCTGCTCTTTGCCACCAGATAAAATCTCAAGCGCTGGCTGAATCTGCCCTCCATCGTTTAGATCTATCTCTGTCCTTAGACATCACTCAGCTACCGTCTATATCTGTCCTCTGCTATCAGAAAACACTCAGCCGCCGTCATAAATCCTACTGAAAAAATCAAAACAGGCAGTTCTTGGTTCGTCCGATCCATCAGGTTACTCTAATTTTGACCGATATTAATCAATTTCTTCCGATTTAACTACAAAATCGATTTTAGGGGGTTTTGGGACTGTATCCAGCACCAATTTTTTAGTTGAACCGATCGAATCGGCCGATCCGGTCCGATTTTGGTAACACTGCTTAATAGTTAGTATCCCCTAAAATCATCATAGAATATATGTGAGGTATCTAAACAATCATGTTAAAATAATTTTTAAGAAAATAGCCACCAAACATGACCATTTAGCCTCACAACTTGTCACTTTATTTAAAATTTTAGTAAATGAACTCATTCTCAGATTGTATAATAATCGTAAATTGTATGTGAAGTATCTAAACAATCACGTGACAACAATTTTTAAGAAAATAGCCACAAAAAATGACCATTTAGCCTCACAATATTTTAGTGGTATCTAAATAGCCATATGACAACAATTTTAACAAAAAACAGTCACTAATATATGTCTAGTAGGATCCATTTGAAATGATATATTCATAAGCTCAGCATTACGAAGCACTTAGCATAGATCAACGTTCACCAAACTTACAATACACAGATATTTCAACATTCACTAGTAAGCACATGGCATAGCTCAACATTCACCAAACTCACATTACTGAGCATAGCTCATCATTCACCAAGTCACAATTCATAGATATTCCAATATAACCAACCAATTTAATCAGCAATTGGACTCATAATACAACCAGAGCACATTATCAAAGCTTAATTTTGACACTAAAAAAAATTACAGAATCATCACAAATTCATGTATTCAATCTTAGAGTGTTGTCATCACATAGTGTGTGCATTTTGGTCTCTTAAAATGAGTATGTGATGACATTACATGTGTAAGTCACCAAACAATACCAAATGGTGACACACATAACATGCATACTTCTTAGCCCGAATCATATCATCATTTCAGTCTACATGAATCCTAGATCCCAACTTCACATGCACAAAAAGGTAAAATATGGTTATACCTATCCGTAATATGGCAGTTTCACGATAGTGGGATAAAGAATTCGGAGAAATATTATCACTACCTCACTGTTGAGAGTGAAATTTCACATATTTTAGGTCTCATATTACACCATTTTTGATAGAATATGTCCATGATTTTGTGTAGAATTGTTTGGTTTTCATATCTTGCATAATTAAGATGCTACTAAGGTGTTTTGTTGAGTTTTGAAGGGTAAAACATGATAAAAAGTTCAAAGTTGGAATGAAGAGTGAAAGTGTGAAGGAATGCTGAAAAACACACGTCCACATTGCATAATTTTTCTGTATTTGTGCAGAGGTCCAAATTGATCATGTGATACATAGTTGGAAAGCTACGGAAGAGAGGATCGTTTTGGCATAAAAACACTCAAATCGGAGTCCGTATGAGAAAGTTATGCTCAAAACAGTGAGATCGGGCAGTGCAGTCTCTGCCGCTTGGCTGACTGCTCGGGGCGAGCTGGGGTGGCTCGGCAGCCAATTTTGGCCGAGTTGGGTGCCGGAAGGTCATACATGACGTGGCAAGTCGTCCTAACATAGCTGGGATGCCGCTCGGCAGTATCCAAGACCCAGCTCGAGCCGAGCTGGTTGCCGAGCGGGCGATTCTTGGGCCCAGTCATGGCCTGTTTGTTGCAGCAGTGTATTTGTGCATCCAGATCGTGTTTTTGGCTTAGAACAAATGCGAAAAAGTCCCAAAAACTGTCCAAGATATAAAAGGGAAGATCAACACACAATTGAGGAGAACCCACTCACAATCCACACCACATCCATCGAAAATCACCTCTCCACATACAAATTCAGATCTGATTTCATCATCCATCCATCTTCAAGAGGGTTCCAAGTGCTAATTGAGAGAGAATCGGATGATCGGAAAGACGGAGAAGGAACGTGAGACTATGCTTACGCTAAGGTTTTGTGTTTCTAATCTTTTCCTTCATTTTATCTTTATTTTTTGTATGAATTACATAGCCATGAGTGTTGTTTGTAACCTCATGGGCTAATTTCTTATACAGTTCTAGGGTTTGATGGTTAGATTGAATTGATTTGGAGAGCTAGACCAAAATTGAGATTTTGTGCAGTTGATATTCTGATTTTACTTAATTTATTCAGACTTGCTTATATGCTTCGTAACGTCTTCATAGTAATTTCATGACATCCGCTATAATGATTGAATTATTATGTTAGCTTGTGTGCGTTCATGATTGGTATTGTCTATCTGTTAGGAATTGAAGTAGTTCCGCTATATACATTTTAATTCCATGAACTGATAAATCAGATACTTGAATTGTTTAGTGGAACAATGCAATTAGACATTCAAGTAGGAAGTGGATAGAACCTTGTAGTAATTCCAGAGAATATCTTGTTAGTCGAACTTACCATTCGGAGGTATTGTTGTTTGCTTTGATTAGTATCTAGGAATAAGGCTTGGTAATACTCACGCACCTTAGGGAATAAATTAGAATATACTGTTAGCTTAAAATCGGATCATATCTGGTGGGTTAACAGGGTTAAGTGGTGTATTTTCATTGATACTGCATGAATGAGCAATTGGAAGTCTAGGAACCCAAATTAATTGGTCTATACCTGATACCTTAGAACTGTTGCTTCTTTTGATTAGAACTTGATTTACTTTTATTGCCTTTAATAATTCAGTTATTTAATATTTTCATAAATAGATAATTAATTCACAAAACTCTAAGAAAATTGGTTACCCTATTCTGATTAAGCTAGTAATATTTAGAAAATAAATAGTTAGCTGTCCTTTTGGGATCGATAATTTAACTTGGTTGGTTGCCGCTACAATTGACATCCTTACACTTGAGGATTTTAATTAAAGTGCGTAAAAAATGCCTACACTCACGCGTTCTCGGACGCTTTGATTCTGAACAACCAAGCCCTTGATTCTATTAAGTGTGACTTGAGATTGAAATACATTCAATGCATGCTTAGAATTTCATGATAGGACATTGGTAAGAATTACTTGCATAAGTGTTTGAACTAATGAAGAGAACTAAACCAATACTCACTTGACCTTAGAAAGGGAAAATTGGCAAACGTCCCTTCTGATGAGAGTGAAAATAAGCGCAAGCGTGTTTTAGTATCCAATTTAACATCTTTTTTATGGAAATTATTGTTATATAATAGCACAAGTATCTTATATTCGATATATGTGAGAAAAAGGTGCATTTGAGGTGTTTTATTGTGTTTTAGGTGGAAAAATGATCAAAAGTATAAAGTTGGAGAAAATGTGTAACTTGTGCAAGAATGCTATAAAACGCACGTCCAACTTGTGTAATTTTTCTATGTTTGTGTGGAGCTCACAACCAGAAGTGTAAAACATGGTTGGAAATCCAAAGAAGAGAGGATTGTGTGAGGGCAATAATTACTCAAATCGGAGTTCGGATGTGGAAGTTATGCGCGAAACGGTGAGACTGCGCATGCAGCTCGACCATAGCTCAACCAAGCCATTTTGGTCAAGCTACAACAGGCAAATCGAGCTAGACTTGAAGATAACTTTTAGTTTACAAACGCAGCTCGACCACAGCTCGACTAAGGCCTATCCAGCTCGATCAGAACCACTTTGGTCGAGCTAGGACACGGACATCCAGGTTTGACGATTTTACACCTCCAGTGCATGTTTCTACGTATTTTCACGATAAAAAGCTCATACAAGGTCCATAAGGAGAGTTTACAAGTATAAAAAGGGATGCAGTTTATATCTGAAAATGGACCACAGGCCACAAGCATCATACACCCCACAAGGAGGGATCACCCCCACACCATCACATTCATCCCTTCCTCCATTCATCCATCACTGTGAAGATTCGTTTGCTGAATCAAGATGAGAACCAAGAGGAGGATTCAAGACGGATAAGAATGCGACGACTCCCGCATCTAGGGTTTTATTCGTTTCCTAATTTATCTTGTATTTCCAGACATATAGGTAAGATCTATCAAACTCCCATGATTTTTCTTCACAAAATCTTGGGCTAGAGTCTTTTTGGTAGATCTAGGGTTTTGAAGGTTTTTAAAAATTAATTGAACTTTCGTGTGTATACTCCGTACCACACTACTTGTGGTTTATTTTATATAAGACTATATATTTTTAATCCATATTCAGAGTCGTTTTGTGCATCTTCAATGGTTATATAGAGTCTAAATATATATCTTGATTGTTGATTGAGAGCGTTCACTGCTGAACATGGTTTTATGTTATGATTCTAAGTGAGGGGACTCCGAAGCTTCATTAGAACTGTTATAAATGAATTCTTGTTAATTGAATTGAATTCGGGTTAATAAGTAGGATAAAGAGGTTAATTTTATAGTACCTATAAAGGGAGATCATATTGGGTTAGATTACCAATCCTATGGAGAAATAATTGACACTGATAGTACCTAGAAATGGTGGTGAAATTATATCTCTTGCTCCAAGGTTATTCACACGTGTTACACGCATATTTACTTATGTCTATAGAGTAGATTTGCATGGCTTAGTGATGCGTCCATATTCCACAAGGTAGAGTTGGATATTGACACACGAAAGAAAAATTAATGAGTGAAACCGGATTACCCTAGGGCTACCTATTCTCCATTCTTGAGTCACATTTGTATTCTTCTAGTGCTTAATTTATTTTATTTATTATTTTAATTAATTGTTTAGTAGTTTATAATTAAATTCTCAAACTTTATTGCTTTCGTCTTAATTAATTTAGTTAGTAATTAAATTGATAATACGCTGTCATTTGAGTTCCGATATATTATTAGCCACGAGTACCTATAGGAATGGTGAGGATTGGAGACATTCTTGAGAGATTTTTAGGGACTAGGTTATGTGTGAATGATCCCCTAGGTAGTCTACATCTTAAGTATCTTAGGTGGTTCAAATTATACAAAATCAGTAAGATAATGGGTATAATAGGAAGATTATCATTAAGTTTTGTAGTTATTGCTAATTTTAAATGTACCTTGTATTTATGAGTAATATACAAAAATGTGTAGTTTTGAGTAATAATTCCATGATCTTACAATCTGAGAATGAGTTCATTTGCTAAAAAATTAAATAAAGTTACAAGTTGTGAGCCTAAATGGTCATGTTTGGTGGTTATTTTCTCAAAAGTTGTTATCATATGATTGTCTAGATACCTTATAAACATTCTGTGATGATTATACAATTTGAGAATGATTTAATTTGCCAAACATAAATATGAACTACTGGAGTGTGAGTTGAAGTGGTTATGTTTGGTAACTTTAGCCATACAAATGTCATCACATGGCCGTTTACACTAAACAAAAGTCAGTAATGATTATATAAAAGGAGGTCATTAGAATTTACTGAAACCTATATAAACTTACATATAGTTTACTACTTAAACAAAATTTGTCAACAGATTTATTTTTTAGTTGTTAACTTATATTTTTCCTTAACAAAACACAAAAATCATCCCAAAAATAAGGTAAAACTAAACTATTGTTAGTGTTAACACCTTCACAAAAGTTAGCCATATAATGCAATATGCACAAAAAGTTCTCCAACTTGAAAATTTCCACTTACCAGTAGTGTATTGCCTTCACACCATTGTTCTAGAATCTTCTTTATTTTTTTCAATCAAAGATTCAAGATATGTCATGACCAAATCCTTCTCAATCTCTAAGTCAATAGGTAGATTCCCCGCTCTCATTAATGCATCTTTGCCCATATGAGGGATCTTGTAATTGTTGGAGCCACGACATATTATAATTTCTCTAAAGTATGATTGTAGTATTAGAAACACTACATTGAGATTGGTGTGTGTTAGCTCATCAAATGATTAATTATGAATTGCCCCTAGCAAATCTTCAATTGTTCTAGCTGCTATAGTTGAATGCAAAGATTGCAATACTCTAAACTATCCCAAGTCATTTATGTTTGTGTCTGAACTTTTTGGGGGTTGATTTACAATGTGGATGTTGAAACTATAAAAATTAGCAGCATGTCTGAAATCTAGATTATTGTCGCATTATCTTATTTAATGACAATATTTCTACTTGCATCAATTGGCCACTTGGACTTTATAGTTGGTATTACCTTATATAATGTCACAAATAAGAATTATTCCATTAATTATTATTCAGGAAACTTATTTAGGTAAATAACTCAATGATGAAATTATTCTGAGAGTTATACACAACTATGAACATTTATGATAGTTGTATAAAATTTATGAATACCTGGTTGATGAAAATATCATTTGTGACTTCTTTGTTGACTGAGTCTATTGCCTTGGTAACAATTGTCCTTGTTGCTCTATTATTTGAACTTCTCTGAATTGGTACTTGTTCGTTAAATAGAAAAATTCCTATTTTTCCATAGAATATGCATTCCCCATTTGATTTATAAACTGGCTTAGACACTGCACAAACATAACCTTTGTGATAAAATTTTTACTCTGGTATGTTCTATATAGTTCTTTCTCATCTGGTGCGAGATAATATTTCTCGGTTGCCCTTGTAAGAGTGAACCACTTTTCATCAACATGAACTTTGTGTGACATGCTTTTAAATCTGATCACATTGTCATCCTGATTAACTTCCAATGCCTTGAGACTGAACTTTAATATTGCTAGCATATTCTGATCTGTGAGTGATAGCTTGATTGTATTTGTGTGAGGTCTGATCAGTACTTACTATACCCATCTCTCAACTGTATTTTTGTTTACCTTCATTTCGGTTGTTATACTTCTATATGTTCCTCTTTATTGAACACTTATACTAAGAAGCTTTTCCTTATCAAAGACATTTATTTTCTTATGAGGCACCTCTGATTTTCTGTTGCATACATGAACTGACATACATGATAATTTTTGTTGTTTTACTCTTGACCATATTTTGCTAACTGCGTTCCTCCCCATGCCAAACTTAGCCACTGCTTCCTTTAATATTCTACCACGTGCAGGGGTGCCATTGGAACAACCTTACAGCAAAAACTGAGCAATGATGTTTCATTCATTTGTGCTTAAATTTTTTGTCCTTATTGTTTTATGTTTGTCCACCAACTTTTGGAGAATATGTAAATATATTTATAATGGATATTAGGAGGGAAATGTAGATTAAGTTTGGAGGGAAATAATGTATTGGTGGAAATCTTTTAATTTTGAAATCAGAGTTGTTATAATAGATCATGTTCATTTGGAGGGAATTATGTAAATGTACAGTACAGTACTTGTAATGGAGGGAAGTTGGGCTTTGTTGTATTTTCTGATGATGTGACTGTTAATCACATATTTAAATTATTCAGAGTTTGAAATTTAAGTGCCTTTTCATTTATTATTATTTATTTTTTCATTGGGAACAACCCAGATTAGGTGGGATTAAGAATTGAGGGTAAATGAGTAAAATAACATGTAAAAAGTACACATTACATATTAAATATTATATCCCTTAATCTACGTGACAAAAAAAGATATGCACCTCTTGTGGTGGGATGAAGAAAGTATATAATTATATGACACTGATTATTCATTATAAAAAATGTAGAATAATAATTAAATGATCTTACGTAATACGCGGGTTTCATACTAGTTACTACTAATTCATTAAAACTAATTGAAGATCTACTTTAGGGAATGGAAAACACATTTTGGAATAAAAAAAACTACTCATATGTTGACTTATCACTTTATAATATGAAAATCATTATGGAAAACACATGGCAATTCTCATGTTGATTTATTAATTTTATAAAATGAAAATATTATGGAAAACACATGGCATATAAAGAACTCTTATTTTTAATAAGGGTAAATAAGATCGATAAATACTCCCTCCATCCCATAAATAATTTTACACTCAATCCAGTAACCTTACAGTACATTTTAATTTCAAAATTGCCATCATTTTTTCAACTCACATAACTTACTATAATTTATTTATTGCCTAAAAATACTAAACTACCCCTAAAAGTAAAGCAAAAAGTAACATTTTCTTAAACTTCATATCCACAGAAATTGTGAACTTAAATATGGGATGGAGGGAGTATATTTTAAAAAAAGAACATGTTAGGATGAGTGATTGATGGAAGCATGCATGTGATTCATAAATTTAGTTTAATGAATCTTATTACTTAATAATCTACCAACAACGGCTAAAATCATGAAAGTCAAGACATATAGACGCAACCATCTCGGACCACCACCACCAATCCCCCACCACTTTTTTCTTTTAGTATTACTGCTCTTGAGTTTGTGAAGACTAATACATGCTAAGAATCTTATGATAGGATACTAGTGAGGGTTGCTTGTGAAAGTGCTTGAACTAGTTAAAGGACCTAATAATAGGAGCTTAGTACTTGGAATGGAATAGTGAATATTGGAGACACACTTATAAGCCTTTTTTAGATTGCTTAAGTAGTCTACATTTTGTGTATCTTGTGAAGAAGCATTAAGTGGAATATGTGAGTGCCTTTAGTACTCAATCCTTGACATTCATCATAACATGTTCATCAGTCTAGATTACTTTCTTTCCATAGTGTAGCTAGTCTTATTATCTCTTTAGATTGATACACCTTCATCCATTTTATCCATTCTACTCTATTTTATTTACTTGTTATTTTTTTTCTTGTTAATTGATAGTTTAGCTATAGTGATAATCAAACCCATACATTTGATCATTCGTATAAAGCTTAGCAAGGTTAAGGCATGGATACACTAGATCCTCTCTTTTGTGGATTAGATATTTTATTACTTGGTCACCTGAACTGCATGATAGATTACACTTGCTCTTATGACCTAGAGAAATTCAACAACCGCTTCGTTCGGTCTCCTTTTCTGCCGCTCCGCCTCCATTGCTCGTTGCTCAATATTAGCCTCTCACTATCGCCCTCATACAATCACACTTCTCCACCTCTGTCTCACGCTCTGGCTACACCTCTTGTGTCCATACTGTTATTCTTATTTCAATTTTGTATTTTTTCCTCAACTCTTAATTACAACGAATCTACTCTTGCAAATCTGCTCTATGTATCAATGTATCGTACTACTTTTCTGCGAACTGAGATTATTTTCATTAAACTAACAATAATAGTTATTCTCTGGTTCAAGCTTTTTGCTTGTTGGGAAAAATATTTCATCTACGATGGTCAAGGATGTGATCTACAATCATGTCCTCTTTCTTCTCCTCTACTACAATTTTTCAACATACTTCTAGGTGGTTATTAATTATTTAATTTTTTTTGGAGTTCTTTTGTTTAAATTTGCATGTTACTCAAAGAAGTTATGATTTTTTCAAGATTTGGAATTTAATTATTCAATTTTAATCTATTTATTTAATTCAAATTGGTATCAATTGATTTTTTAATGACTATATTAATATATGAGATTGTATTTATAATTATATTACTTTTTTTGCCATGTCAGATAAGGTTAATTGCTGGAATCGTCCTCACATTTGCTTAAATTGCGGATTAATCTTAACTTTTGAGAATTTGCAAAAAAGTAACTCACTTTTAATATCGAGTTGCAAATCGAAACACCAGGAAACAAGAGGTCAACCTGATTACTGATGTGTCATTTTATTTGCCATGTCACCCTCCACTTATATTAAAAAAATCTCTCCCTAGAAAACAACTTTTCTCCTTCCTCTTCTTTCTCTCACCCAAATAAACCCCACTCTGACTCCTACAGGCACTAAAAGTGAAAGGACGTGATGTAAACAGCAGTGTCGCCACAGTCATTGCCGATGTTCCATCCCGGGCATGATGAAATTCTCCAGGAAATCATCTATCTCTCTAGCAACCCAATTCAATCTATCATCAAAACCAGTAACACCACCTATCCAACTAAGACATGGAATGAAATCGCCAATATTGATAGTCTCTACCAACCCCAATAATTCAATAAATGATGCCTAGATTTTCTTACCTTATTCAGACTCTCTATACTTGGTCCCAAAAGCTGATTTGAAAATTAAATCAAAAGCGAATCAGCAAACATCTCACTTAGATTTAAAGGGCCAGAAGATTCTCTGATCTTTGTCACAAAAAAGGACAATTTCTTCTTCTCTAATGAAACTGTAAAAGCAAACCCTTTTGTTACTCATCAGCTGGAGAACAAAATGCTTCTCAATTTCCTCCAGTATTCGCCATTAGTCGAAAATACAAAATCCTTGCATCCATACATGAGTTTCTTGGCAGTCTTAGTTTGCAGTTTATCAAAATCATCAATATCATGAGTTTTTAGGTCATGAGCTGCATCGGCTACATAATTGATTAGTACCGGGACGCTGCCATAGTGAATAAGCATGAGCGTGTCGTATTTTCGGGTCAAATATTGGAGGCTCCGGTGAGGTAACGAGCCAAGTTAATGAAAATTTCCAATGATTGGCAGTTTCAGTGGCGATGAGAAGAGAGTTTATTTCTTGCGGGTTTATAGAGCTTGAAAATACACCTATTGGAAATATGGATATTAGAGTAGGGAATATGAAGGGATTCAGTATTTCCACCATATTAGCATTACATGATGGCGGTGTTGAAGAACATCCAGCTCTGGTGACGTTGCTGCATTACTTCGATTAAACTCTTTCTTATTTTAGTGTGTATAGTGAGGGAGAGAGAGATTTACTTGGGTTGCATGTAGTGAGTGAGAGAGATACTTACGTTGGTGAGAGAAAGAAAGGAGGGAGAAAAGTTATTTTCTAGATATTTTTTAAATACAGGTGGAGGATGACATGGTAAATAAAATGACACGTCAGCAACCGGGCAGACCTCCTGCTACCCGGCGGTCCGGATCTCCTATTCCACTATACATGGTATTCCACTTCCTATTTCATAACTTAGTTTCTATTAAAATACTATATCATAATTAATGACCATTAAACCCTAGTACATGTGGCAAAAATTCGGGCATTGATTACAACACATGGCAAAAATCTAATAGGTGGAATAGGAGATGAAATATAGAATTGAATAGGTGATCCCATTTGGCTACCCGGTGGTTCAATTTGCAACGCGGTATTAAAGTGGAATACATTTTTTGTAAATTCCAAAAAGTTTAGACTAATTCGCAATTGAAGTAAATGTTGGAACTTTTCCAGCAATTAACCCAATTTTTTTTACAGAAGTTTATTAAACTAAAAATATTTAAAAAAATAATAAAAAAAGTAATGCACTTATTAAAAAAAAACTTGTACACTATTGATTTACAAAACAAAATGCACTTTCTGATGAGGAAATAAAAGGAAAGAGAACATATGAATATCTCAAACTCTAAAAGCGATAAAGGAGGAAAAATAAGGGGAGAGAGAGAAAGAGAGAGAGAGAGAGAGAGAGAGAATAAGGAGAAGAAACTAAGAGGAGAGAAAAAAAAGAAGAGAAAGGACAAGATAAGAAGAGAACGTGAAGTAGAATAGAAAAGCATGAAAATAAAATACCGAGTCAAAATTATTTATATATGATGGGTAATTGAATTTGAGTCATCGGTTGTATACTAATAAATTGTGGTACATTAGTATTTCCCATCAAATTTTTCAGTAAGTTGGAGCTATTCGTTCCATAATAAGAAAAATATTCATTGAATATGACAAATTAATTTGAAAAAAAATATACACACACACACACACACACAGTGTGTTCAATTTAAATCTATTCGGTCCACTCTAATATTTCTAATCAATTAATTTTTTTTCTGTATATACGTAAGCAAACTTCTTTTATTCTGTCCACACTTAAACTTGTTCGCCCCACTTTTTTTATTCAATCCACTTTTTTTCTAGGAGGTGCCAATTCTAAACACAATATGATAGCACGACATGATAATTGGAGGTTAGTGTAGGTTAGTGTTTGGCCTTATCATGTTCGTGTCGTTATCATGTCAACTCGTTAATGATACAAATATTTTGTGTTGTGTTCGTGTTAACCTTTTAATTAACATTAACATGTAACCCACTAACTCATTAATAACCCATTAACATGTCAATAACTCATTATTTAATAAAATATAGTACACATATAATAAAAAACACTAATAAATAATTTAAAAAAAATATATTCTTTAAATTTATTTTAACTTTAATCAATTTTTTATTATTTTATTTTCTTATTGTGTTGTTATCGTGTCATGTCGTATCAACCCGCTTTTTTCGTATTCATGTCGTGTCGAAATGATATCATATCGTGTTCGGATATACCTGTTACGTGTTTTCTTTGCACACGAAATTAATCCCCAAGTAATAAGGATATCAATTGTAGTTTAGCAAGTAACCAAGCAAAATATCGAACCCAAAGGACGGCGTACTATCAATTAAATTATTAACTAAATTAATTAAGATAAGTGACAATACGATTGAGGTATCAAAATATATTAATCTACTAACAAAATTATTAAAATAATAATTAAAATAAAATAGCACTAGAAGAATTACGAAAATGACTCAAGAATGGAGAATATGTAGCTCTAGGGTAATCCAGTTTTACAACTTAACTTTCGTTTCAAGTGTATTGTCCAACTTTGCCTTGTGGACTATGAACGCATCACTAAACCATGCATATCTACTTTATAGACATAGGTAAACATACATGTAACACGTGTAAATGACCTCAGAGCAAGAGAATAATTTCACCCCCTTTCTAGGTACTATCAGTATTAATTATTTCCCCCTAAGATTGGTACTCAAACCTGATATGATCTCCCTTTATAGGTACTATAAAATTAACCAATTTATCCTGCTTATTAACCCGAATTCAATTCAATTAAACATTCATATATGACAGTTCTAATTAAGTTTCTGAGTCCCCTCACTTAGAATAATAACATATAACCCTGTTCAGCAGTGAACGCACTTAATCAACAACCAATATATATTCAGACTCTATATAACAGTTGAAGATGCACAAAACGACCGTGAATATGAGTTAAGAAGACACAATCATATATAAAATAAATCCACAAGTAGTGTTTTACGGAGGATACACAAGATAAGTCAATTAATTCATGAAATCTTCATAACCCTAGCATTACCAAAAAGGCTCTAGCCCATGGTGTTACAACCAACATGCATGGGGTTGGATAGATCTTACCCATAGTCTGAAAAAATTATAAATAAGAAGAAAAGAATGAGGAAAACCTTTTGTGTAGTAATCTCCTTCCTTCTCTCTTCCGTCTCTTCAAATCCTCTTGGTTCTCCTTCTTGATTTCACAGACGAATCTTCACATTGATGGATGGAAGAATGGATGGATGTGGATGATGGTGTGTGGGGTAATACCCCTTGTGGGGTTGTGTAGAATGATTGTGGCCTCCCTCTAATCTTTCTAATGATGTCATTTTATACTTTTTGGACCTCCAAATTGATCTTAATAGGCTTTTTCACGTCAAAACACGCACATACATGCACTGGTAGTGTAAAAATATGGATTTGGACAAAAAACGTGTTCCAGGTCGACTCGAACGGCTGGTCGAACTGGAGGTCAAACTAGGTCACCCCATGGTCGATTAACAAAGTTCGAACAGGACTTCGGTGATCAAATTCACGTCCTGGAACATTCAGGTATCCAGTTCGACTCGAATTGGAGGTCGAACTATATTGCGCAGTCTCACCATTTTGAGCATAACTTCCACATCTGAACTTCGATTTGAGTTATTCTTGCTCCAAAACGATTCTACTTCCGTGGCTTTCCAACGGTGTTTCATATTCTCAGTTTGAACTTCCATAAAAATACAGAAAAATTACAGAACTTGAACATGTGTTTTTCAGCATTCCTGAACAAGTTTCTCATTTTCTCCAACTTAGCACTTTTGATCATCTTTCCACCTAAAACACAATAAAACACTTCAAACGCATATTTTTTACACATATATTGAATATAAGACACTTGTGCTAATATCGACAACAATTCCTGTAAAAAAGGTGTTAAATTGGACCTAAAACACGCTGATTTTCACTCTCATAAATACCTTATCGCGTCGACACAAAACACGACTTATTTTTTTCGTATTTGTGTCGTGTTGAAATGAATTTTTATCGTGTTGTGTTTGGATTTACCTTATCGTGTCGACACGAAACCCAACATGTCGTGTCAACCTGCTTTTTTCGTATTCGTGTTGTGTCAAAATAAATTCTTATCCTGTTGTGTTCGGATTTACCTCGACACAAAATAACTGTCGTGTCAACCCGCTTTTTTAATGTTGCTGTCGTGTCGAAATAATTTCTTATTATGTCATGTTCAGTTTTACCTTATCTTCATGTTCATGTTGCGTCGGGTTTTTGGGTTCCTGTCATGTCGAAACAAAACCCGACTTCGTGTTCTGATTTACCTTATCGTGTCAACATAAAACCCGACCCTATAGCACGGAATTGACACCCTTTTTCCTATACTTTTTTCCATGCTTATTCAATTTTTTTTGCACTATAAGCATTGCTTTTTCTATTAATCCCTTTTTTTTCTTCTATTCATTTTATTTTTTGCCTATTCAATCCACATTTTTCAAAACATATTCGATTTCTATTATTATTATTATTGAGTGATGTTAAATACACACCCCTTTTTATTGAATACACGCTCTTTATTGTATGCACACCCCTTTTAAATATTTTGTTTCTTAATTATACTGTATACGCCCCCAAAAAAAAAACTACAAAACTATCATTTTTATTAATTAAAGGCTATACAAACCCCTGCTCTAGATCCCAACCTTTCAACGTCCCTCATACCAATACTGCCTGGAGGCCACAACCTTATGTGGCGGCAATTTCACCCCAATGTCATTGTAACACCCCATCTAAATTGAACTTTTATTAAATTTAGAGATATTTAATTATAGGTTTTAGTGTTACATTATATAGAGATTTTAATTTAAGTGGTGATAAAAAAATTTCTATAACATTTATAGATTTAATGTTATAGTTTGAGGTCATAAGTATATGATTTTAAAAAGAGATATATATATCATCATTAAAACATGAATCGAATATACTTTTAATTATTAAAGTGCAATCAAAGCTCGATATATATATATATACACACACACACACACGAATGGAGAATACTTAATCAACAATCTAAATATATTTTTTGGATATCATTTTGATACCGGAATTAAATTGCATATCCTCTTGTTCATACAATTATAAATGATTTGGAACATGCATACACACATCTAAAAATTATTAAATGATACACTATCATACATATTACTAAATATGATTTTCCTATCTCAAATAAAACAAAATCCAATATATATATATATATATATATATATATATATATATATATATATATATATATATATATATATATATATATATATATATATATATATATTGGAACATACAATGCATATTCTCTCCATCATATCCTACTATATACTATCATACCCCCTCCATCATCATGAGATTTCACCTAGCCATTATAAGCCAACAACTTGAAGACAAAGGGAATGTGACAAGAGAAAAATGTCAATAGATAATTCACTTCATGTATTGTATAGTGGTGTTTGGGAGACACAACACATTGTGGCTCACCTCTACGAAAGCTAATCCTCATTCAAGGAATACTTGAGCAATCTTCTCAAAATAGTTTTGTGATTCTTCTAAAAGAAATAAGGTTTCATCCATCAATAATCTCCTCACCAACAACTCTCTTATTCCATTAGAATATTAGAACACATTATACATTCTCAATTAGAATACTATCCTCCAAAAGTGTTTGAGACATCTCTCCAAGTTTCTCAAGCTATATATATATTTTTCAAAGGAATAAAGATTTTACTCAAGGATCCCACCACCAAGGTAAGTAAAAATTCACAACATACTAATCTTCATACCATCTTTTAATCTTAGATCAGCATCCATTCCTTACTTCAACTTTTATCTCTTAATATACATGAAATTACTACCAAGTGGAGGGGGGTGGTGAAGTCATCCTTCCAACACCATCAAAACCACCACAAGATTCTAAGCTTTCAAAGTAATCCTCTCACACTACATCCTATAGATATGATATTTATGTAAATGAGAAGGAGGAGGGGATAATGCATGATGGTTTTGCGGATTTTTTGTGTATGTTATGTGAAAATTTGAGGTTGTTAGATATAAGAAATGACATTTTTAACTCACATACTAAAATATGGCTCAAGTTCTAGCAAATACAACTACACTTCAAAATTTTCAGAATCTGTCCCTGTTTTTCAAGCTAGAAAACGAACTATTTATGTTAGGATTTTGGCTACACACAAAGAGTAAAAATGTGTATTATGAAGTTAAGTAACTATCTGTAAAATTTCATAGCAAAATATTCACCCAAATGAAAGTTATGGACATTTTACTAAAATGTGACAGACTGCATGCGAGAAACACAAAGCTTAACTTGATCTATTTATTCCACATATAAAATGAACGAATTTCAAAAAATCACTAGAGATAAAAGTTGTTCATCTATGAGTCCTTTATACTCATGTAAAATATCTTTGAAATCCATTTATTATTTTAAGAGATATTGTTGATTTTCTAAACTGTTGCCACCCTATTTCTCACAAACACTGCTGAAACTTTACAAGTCTTTTACACTAATAAGATATATGATTTTCGAGTAAGTAAAGGCATGTAAATGTTCATATATGTGTTTAGTTTATGCATGTGAAACAAATTTTGAGTTCATGTGTAATTTAAGAGATATACATGTTTTACAAAACTATATCAGCATAATACTTTGAAAACATTTCATGAACTTTATGCATTTTATGATAATTTGACTAGCAAGATCTTTTGCCTTCATTCCAAGTAAAATATGTTCATTCAAATATTTTCTAAACTCAAATGAAAAGGTTACATTGATCTATTTTTTTTGTAAAATTATAGTTAAGAAGATAGAGATTTCTCCAATTCTTCTAAATCTACTTTTTTTTTACTTAAGAAACAATTTTTATTTAAATTGTTTTAACTCATTTTGAGAAATTAATTTGCACACATAAAACTTACAGCCTTGAAGTCATTTTTCAAAATTTAGTTTGAATCAATTTTAAAACTAATATACTAAAGAAATTATGTTCTTATATGTAAAGGGATGACATTACATTATATCACTCAAAGATCAATTCTTAACCAAAATCCATGACATAAGGTCTCACTTCAACTACTTAAAATCTTGAATATATCCCTTAAAAATATTCTTAATATTAAAATCCTTAAAGGATCAACAATCATCAAGATTAGGATATTATATTATAGGCCATTTTTTTTATTATTAAGGTGGTAACTCCCTATGATATATTTATTTTAGGAATGCTAAGTAGGGTTCAATTTGTGAAGGTTTCAAGGATTTCAAGGAAATGTAGCCACAACATCACTCATTTTCATCATCATCATCATCATCATCATCATCATCATCACTTGTTATGTGTCATTGCCTTCGTTGAAATAAGGTGGGCTTACTGTTTCGATTTCTATATTGAACTTGAATACATTGATTGATGTTTATGGATGTGCATGCAAAAGTTTGCCTAAGACTAGTGGGTCGGGAACCTGTATGTACAGTTGGCATTTGTCAATAAGGAAAGACGGACGCGTTCGCATGACTTTTGATATATTAAATAATGAGCGCCTTCTGGCGACCTGACGTATTAAGTAATGAACGCATTCGGGCGACTTGACGTATTAAATAATGAGCGCTTTCGGGCGACTTGACTTTGGGTTAATTCTCTTTACTTTTACAGTACATTATGTTCATTTCTCATGATATGAAGTTATTTTCAATTGTGCAATCTGATAGTAAATCCCCTACTGAGTACACCCTCATGTGTGCTCACCCCACATCTTTTTTCTCTTACAGATATAGTGCATGGCTGGAAGCGGCGAAGATTGAGTCTAGAGAAGCTTTCACAAAAGATCTATTATAAATTATTTAACTAAAATAATTTAGTTCACAAATGATATTTTTATTAACTTATTATAGCACACGAGATACAATATAATTTTCCGCTGCAAGTTGACTTTGATCTTCATTTTTAAGAATTATGTATTAAATTTTTAATTGAATAATTATTTTCTAAACTTTAAATAAGTTTTGACATAAAATTATTATCCTACTTTTATAATTAATTCAACTACAAATTTTCAAATGAACCACGTTTAAATTTAACTTAGTAAACTAAGGGGCTTCCCAAATTTCATGATTCTTTTTAATTAATAATTTTTAAGTTTATTTATTTTTTATACTACTTTACTAAATCATACTTTTTGCCTTTAAGTTTTGAAGAACTATTCCCTTAAAAAATTAAATTATTTTGAGTGCTCAAATATCTTTCCGTGTTTTTCGATTTCAATAAAATTCTAAAGGTTTTCAAGTGCTACTAAAAGTGAAAAATTATTAAAGAAAATTTTAATAGTACCCTCATTTTTAAATTAAAGATTTATTTATCCAACGATTACTATAATATTTTTCAATGAATGCGTGTTCCTAACAGTCATCCTCCTCTTCTTCTTCAGATTCTAAGTCTTCCAATTCCCCCTCCTCTGCAACTCAACGAGAATAACCAGAATGTTGACCGACACTTTTTCATAGCGTTCACACTCTATCCGACTGTGGCGGTCAAGGCCTATGAATCATTATCCTAGTCTAAATCAACGCCGCAGGAGAGTCGATGAAGAGGAGTGACGTTGGGTTAGACGCCCTGTGGTTAAATACGGGTGGAATATCAGGTCGGAGGTCATGAATTTCATCGAGACTGTTCTTAATCTGTAGTGAGCCTGGAGGTGGAAGTGCAGTGATGTATTAGTATTCAGTAATCCAACTATAGCTCCTTCTTTCCCATCCCAATACAGATTGCATGAGCTTCCTTTATCAAACCTATTGAGGATAAATCTCGTTTGGTACTTTGACGACTCTCTCAGCTCCATTTTCTTCATCCCAAACCTCCCAAAGAATGCCCTCCACACATCTCCACCTTCACATTTCTATTCACCCTTTCATTACCATCAGCTGCGACCGCGTAAATAATCCGCAATTCGAAATAAGTGCCTTCAAATATCCTTCTGTGCGGGTTGTTTCTGTCCATGCATTCTTCCAAGAAAAGCTTGGAGATGGATGTTTCATGATAGCAGGGTTGAGAGCCATTTGAAATTGATCACTGAACCAATGTATTTTAATCCCCCCATTCATGGCTTAAATTTACTGGTTTAAACTCCGATCACATTGCTTTCACGACAAAGGATTACCATATTTATATGTCATCTGATGGATGTGAGAATTAGCATGACAAGTTTTAGTAGAAATTCAATTCCTCATCCTAACTAAACCTTATATGTTGTTGTTAACCGTGTGTACAGATCGGAAGGTTCAAGAAGAAGAGAGGGAGGTGGGGTAGATCATAAAACTGTTTTTTTTAGTGTTCAAGAAGAAGATAGTTCACCTGATAATTATGTTTTAGGGTTCTGTAGTGAGAAGACATCCATGTTTTGGAACAACAATACCATTGGTTGATAAGGGAAATACATGTTTAAGTTTTATGGACTACTTGGCAATTTCGTATATGCAAAAAAAAATGGTCAGTGAAAAGTATAATTTAATAATATGGGTGTGTTTTTAAATTTTAATGAATTAAGGGTAATATAAACTTTTTAGTAATATAAAATTTAATTATATAATATTAGGGTGTGTATTTAATAAAAAAGGGTGTGCATTTAGCGGAACCCTTATTATTATTATTATTATTATTATTATTATTTCCTAACATGATCAGATTTTTGTTCAACTTATTTTCGATATAATATAAAAATCAGGCAAAGACCATCTTATTTTCGACGTAAGTATAAAAATCAGGCAAAGACCTGTGTAAAACTGTGTTGCGGAAGAACTTTCATAATGATCTAATGTTGTTGGATCGTATCACAAATAAAATTAGTTTGTAGACGCCCTGGAACATCTTTGAATTCATATATGCAAAAATCCTTCTGAAGTCCACCTCCATATTCAACATATATGCTTATTATGAGATCTACAAAATATGAATCTTTTGGATCAAATTCATCATCATATGCATTATTGACTTCAATATCTACATCGTCTTTTTCGTCGTAAATTGGTGGGCTATCATAGCCATCATAGGAATTTTCTGAATCTTCTTCATCAAATATCGATGAGCCATAATAGCCACCATAGAAATCTCCATCATCTTCCTCATCGAAGACTGGTGAGCCATCAAATCCATACGATATGGGAACGAATACTAACAAACCGTTTTGTTGGTAGATCTATGTAACATCATCTTCATACGATGACTGATCATCATAAAAGGTAGCATAAACCACTGGAAATCTCGAATCCAATATCGAGAATTGTAAATTAGCTCTGATAACTAACTGATGAATCTTTCTCATCGAAGATCGGTGAGCCATCATATCCATCAAACGATATGGGATCGGATACTAAGAAAGCATTTTGTTGGTAGATCTACGTAACATTATCTTTATATGATGACTGATCATCATAAAATGTATCATAAACCACTAGAAATCTCGAATCCAACATTGATAATCATAAATTGACTCTGATAACCAACTGATGAAGCGATAGTGTATTAAAGATAAAAATACGTAGAACAAACTCTATAATCTGTTGATTCCTAAAGAATACCAGAAAATAGACAACAAATCAAATACTTTGATTCATATATAAGAATACCGTAAAATAGCTTATCAATTCAACTCCCCTAAATAATAAGGGTAGGTCTTGTGTGAGACCGTCTCATGGATTCTTTTTTGTGAAACGTACAGATCCTCACTAACCTAAATTACTTATTCAATTCAACGCATCCGCTAATTAATTCATCTCGGAGACGCTTAATTAGAGTATTTAAAAGGTTTCGCCATGTGCGCTTTTAATCACTTATTATGCGCATAATTTTTTTATAAATAAAATTTTAATATATATTATTTTATTAAATAATTTTTAAATATTTGAATGTTCATAATTTTTTTAATGTTATAAATTTTTATTCATTTTACAAATTAGTCATAAAATTTAATTGAACATATATCACTTTTCATTGATTATATATCTCTTTTTATTAAATATATTATCACTTTTTATTCTTTTTTATTAATCATACATTAAATAGTTCACTTCAATAGATATCACTTTTACTTGATCGAGTATCACTTTTTATTTAAAATATTGTTTCTTTTTATTTATCCTATAATTCCATTTGACATTTGGCGTATTTAACTTTTAGATTGCAGTGAAATTGGGTAAATAAAGGATCCGTCTCACATATTGAGATCACCGAGACAGTCTCGCGCAAGTGATTGCCAAATAATAAAGGTGACAAAATCTATTACAATAATAATAAACCTAAATAAAAGGAAACAAATCAAAATTATATAAAATCTAATATTCTATCTATCTATATTATAATAATTCTAAATCTTTCATAATTTAAATCATGATTTCACCGTGAAATGGGTATTATTATTATTCTAAATCTTTCATAATACATATCATGATCTCATGTAAAAGATTTTACAATGCTGACCCTGAAAATCATGATTTTTATAAATTAAAATTTTAAATTTCAATTGGGACACATAAAGAGCATGTTATGTAATTAATTATTATAGTATAATCTTTAATAATTTCAATTGAATAGAATTAAATTTTAATTATTATATTTAGATCCCATTGATATTGATTATTAATGATTTGAACTTAATAATAATATATTAATAATGTAATAATAACTAATCAATTACGATCCAAATTATAACAATTTAATGATAATTTAAATAAGTATTCATTATTTGGTTTTAACAAAGTTATACTCCATATTATATTAATAATATTTTTAAATATTATATTTTTATTAATAATTTAATAATTAGGATGGGATATCACTAAAAAAAATTACCAACGAAATATTAATCGGTAAAAATTTTAATTTTATTGTTAAATTAGTTTACCAACTAATTAACAATTAATAATGAATTTTGTTAATTATTTTACGTTGGTAAGTGGTGGTTAATAAAATTTTAACAATGAAAATTCACTTTTATTGATAAATATGAACTGATTTATTCCATTAGTAAAAGATAAAATAAATTAATTGGTATTTTATTGTAAAAAAAATATTTTTTTGTTGTTGTTGGCAATTCATTGATAATTAATTTCGCTAATTTGTAGCTATATTATTAATAATTTTAACAATTTAAGAATTTATGCTTCAAATTTATAATTTTAATAATAAATTTCATATCTCTAATTTTTTTGGGTAGATATTGTGAAAAAAAATGATGTTTTATTGTTTGGGGTAATTTGGTAATTGCAACTGATATTGTGCAAAAATGATGTTTTAATTATGAGAAGGTCGGTTTGCGCGACAAAAATGATAACTTCAGTAATAAAAAAATATATTAATTAATGAAAATGATAATGATATTTAAGGTATAATTTATAGTATAAATAAAAAATTAGTAATATTTTATAGCGAAAATGATAATATTTTATAGTGATGTGATAACTAATTTAAAAGTTGTAAAATAATCTCACGTTATATTGCTATTCGGACGTGGACAAATGAAAACCCACCATTTTCACAGAATATTAGGCAAAAGCTCCTACACCTCCGGGACAACAAAATTTCCACCCCCGAAGGACAAAACAAAATTTCCACCCCCGAAGGACAAGCACGGGATGTCCTATGATACTTTGGTGTGACATCTCCTGTAACATCTTATCATTGAATGACATGTGGCGCTGTGGATAAATCTAATCTCAGGGTTGATTGTTTGACTTAGGTATAGTTTCTCTTATCTCTCTTACGTGTCACGTGTCACTCATCCAATGGAGTGATACAAAGAATGTCACACTAAAATGACACAGAAGATCCAGACCGAACATGGGGTCACGGTTCGTGTGCGCATGTGAATACAATCCTTCCACTTCATATCCTATTTAAATCTATGTATTACTGAGAAGTTTAAATTGTAGAGGAGCATGAAAATTATAAAGGACACGGTGTCTCCGAAGTCACAATAACCTCACTCTGAATATTATATTCTACAACGTACAAACCTCTGCATGCCATGTCCAAATCATGTGTGATATCACAAATATTTTCCTTAGACTTGACTTCTGACTTTTTCAAACATAAAATCAAGATAAGCATATATCTATATTGAATTAAAAAATAATAAAAAAGTCGGCATTTATTATAATTATAAATAAGTGTTACATGAATTAAGCTTTAGAAAATCAAATTCATCTCATAGAAATCCGAGATTACGAGTTAAAGGAATAAGGGACGGATCAAGAAAAATTAATTTGGGGATATGTAATTATTTAATATACAAAATCATCCCATAAATAAATTAAAAATAAAAGATTATAGTTATTATTGACATTGTTGAATTTTTATTTGTAAAAAGCAATATAAGAAATTATTATGATAAATTTATAGCATAAATTTAGAAATAGAGCAATTAATTGATTGTAAATTTATGTCACAATTAATAATTTAAAATAAAAAAATGAAAAAAAATGAATAAACTTAAAACATGAATACAAATATATTGTGCACGAAGAGACTTAATTAAAAAGAAAAAAGAATTAATAAAAAATATAGTAACATAACACTAAGAGAGATATATTTTGATTTAAAAAAATAAAATACTAGTAATTATTATATAAAAAATATGTAATTATAAAATATTATTTAATATACAAAATCATCCCATAAATAAATTAAAAATAAAAAATTATAGTTATTATTGACATTGTTGAATTTTTATTTGTAAAAAGCAATTTAAGAAATTATTATGATAAATTTATAGCATAAATTTAGAAATAGAGCAATTAATTGATTGTAAATTTATGTCACAATTAATAATTTAAAATAAAAAAATGAAAAAAATGAATAAACTTAAAACATGAATACTAATATATTGTGCACGAAGAGACTTAATTAAAAAGAAAAAAGAATTAATTAAAAATATAGTAACATAACACTGAGAGGGATATATTTTGATTTAAAAAAATAAAATACTATTAATTATTATATAAAAAATAAAATAATTATTATAAATACAGGAAAAAAATATGGGTGGCGAAACGGGATCGAACCTGATCACCTTAAATCAAAAGAGAGGCTGCCAACCACTATTCTACAACTATATTTAAATATCATTATCACACATATATATACAGATTGAGTTTCAATTTGGAGGTACAGCTGTACCCCTTGTCCCACACTAGATCCGCCTCTGATCTTCAATTTCACTTAAACCATTTACTATATTCTGTACGCCGTGTATTTTACATTTGCTCTAAAAAAGTTATACAATAAAAAAAATACGAATGAATAAAAATATATATTATACGTTGTTAGAGAATTTTCTGTTAATTTTTTTGGTAGGTCTTGGGTGAGACCGTCTCACGGATCCCTTTATATAAGACGAGTCCTATCATATCTATTAATATAAAAAATAAAAAAGAATTAAATAAAAAAAGGGCTTTGGATAAGCTAATTATTAGATAAAACTTTAATAAATTATGGCCGGTCATGTGCATGGCAGCGTGGCAACGCACGCATGTTTGTTTATTTCAAGTTTTCAGTTTTAATAAATATTATTATATTTTATTATTATTATTATTAATTATTCAATTATAATAATATTATCAATAATCAATTATTAAATAATTAATTGTTCTGTTATCATTTTATCTTAATCGGATATCACTATATATTAAAAACGTTATCACTTTTATTGTTATGGCAAAATTTTCGTGAAATAATAGTACTGATAATTAAATTAAACGGATTTCACTTTTCTTTGATTAAAAATCATATTTTATTTAAAATATTATCACATTTTATTCATTCTATAAATTGTTCGTGAAATACACTTTTGTAATTGGCTAATTATACAGTGTACCCTTGCGCAACTTAAGATAGGGTGCACCCACTTTAAAAAACGTATACAAATATAAACAAAAACTTATACAATTATGAACAAAAAATGTATACAATTTAATTGTTAGTTTTTTTAATGAAAAATAGAGTATAAAAAATATACAATTATTAAAAAATATAAATACACTATTGAATAAAAAATTATACACATACAAAATAGAATACACATATATACAAAATAGAGTAAAAAATTATATACATATGGGTGCACCCTTGCACTCGGGTGCACCTAATATCAACTCATTGTAATTAGTCAAACCTTTTATTTAAAGATATTATCACTTTTCTTTTAAAATAATATCACTTTTTTATAATATAAATTTTTATGAAACAGTTCATAACACCATTATCACTTTATATAAAAAATATTATCAAATTTTATCCATTCTATAAATTTTTTGTAAAATACACTTTGATAATTAGTTATCACTTTTTATTAAAGAAGTTATCACTTTCGTTTACAATGTTATCACTTTTAATTTATATTATAAATTGTTTATATAATAGTTTACATCACTATTATCATTTTTCATCAATTGAGTATCACATTTTATAAATTTATAATATTTAAATAAAAAATAAATTAAATGAATAACAAATTTAAATTAATAAAAAAATTTCATAATAAAAATATAATTTAAAAATAACATTATTATATATATACAAAAGGAGTATATATAAAAGACCTAATTAATTTACTTTTATAATTAAATTTTCAATTTTCTAATTTGACTACAACCAAACATGACCCTTACAAATATAATTAATGGGTTAATGGACGATCCGTCTCACATAAGAGGATCCGCGAGACGGTCTTACCAAAGTCTTTGCCTAATTTTTTAATAAAAAATTTAATGTAAAAAAAACTATATAATTATTAAGAAACACTCTATTAAATAAAAAAAAGTGTCAATAAATAGTAAGTACAAAACATATTTAATAATTACTAAGCGATGCATTCGCTTCAGAAAATTACTGATAAGTACAAAATTATATTTTGTTTTTTTTTCATAATACCTCTACATATCCGTACAATAGTGTGCAATATTAAGATGGAAACAAAATACGTTATTTATACAAATATACATTAGTGTGCATTCTATTGAGAGAGAAACTGAAAATACGCGATTAAATTAAACACCCCTACAAATGTACATCAGTGTGTATCTTTGAGAGAGAAATGGAAAATATATTTTTGAGAGAGAAACGGAAAATACACGAGTGAAACTATTGTTAAGTACATTAGTGTGCATTCTTAGAGAGAAATAAAAAATACGCAATTAAATTGAAAAATCATACGAATGTGCATCCTTGAGAGAGAAACAGAAAATACAAATAAAATACACGATTAATTAAATTGAAGAAGGAGTTGTTATAATTATCCTTAAATATCTCACACATTGTTTTATCTGATTTAGTGTACATTAGTATATTCAATGAAATTAATGTTAAGTGAAAACATTGAATATTCAACGTTATAAATAAGGATAAAGCAGGAAAAAGAAAATGACGTTGTGTATTCATCAATAATTATATTAGCGTATCTATCGCTAATAATCCCAATAAAAAATTATAGTAAACGTGTACATCCGAGTGCACATAGTATTAACTTTTTCTAATTAGTTAGACTCTCTCTATCCACCTCAAAACGTCTCAATTTTATTATATAGTACTCCCTCCGTCCGCTTTCAAGGGTATCATTTTTCCATTTTGGGCGTCCGCCCCCAAGAATCTTATTTTCTTTTTTATCCACACACCAACTAATACAACTGAAAAATGAGACCACACTTCCACTAATACAACTACCCACTACACATTAAATAACAATACTCCTTAATCTCTTTGCCCAAAAACAAATAGCACCCTTAAATCCGGACGGAGGGAGTAAGTGTTTACTTTTTCTCTGTGCCCAAAAACAAATAGCACCCTTCAATCCGGACGGAGGGAGTAAGTGTTTACTTTAAAAGTACTCGTTTTTCCTTTCTACTAAAAGAACTAACATATAAAACAACATTCACTACAAATATAACAAAATTCACTACATATAAAATTATTTCCTTAATTCACATGTAAAAATTAAATGGAGAATACCGACTTAATGTTATTTTTCATTAAACATGTTATCATTCAGTTTAAATGTTATTATCTTTAATTAAAAAATTGTTTATCATATAGTTAATTATCCCTTTTCATTAATTGGTATAAATTTCTTCTCTAAAAATTACTATTCCCTACGTCCAATCAAAAGATCATCATTTTACTATATTGGGTGTCTCATCCAAATGTCCACATTTTCCTCTTTTAGTAAAAAAGACACACATATAGCTCACCACTCACTACTAATACAACTACCCACTACACATAAAATAATAATACTCTTTAATCTACGCGCAAAAAGCAATAGCTGACCTTTTATCGGGACGGAGGGAGTATTTTTTATTTGGTTCATAAAATTAATTATGTGGAACATTTAAAACTAAATATTTATTTAAATATTAAAGAAATGAAAAAGGAAAAAATTAAAGAATTGAAAAAAGGAAAATGGGGTATGTTACTCCTGAAAAAAGGAAATGACAGCGCAGCAGTACCGTTGTTATCATCTCTCCACTTCTCTCTCTCATCCCACTGAAATAAAATCCCCCAAAAATCCCAAAATTTTGCTTCTGCACAACGACGGCTGGGCTGGATCGCAGAAGCAATTTCACTCCAATTTCTCCCAACTCTGAAATTCACCAACAATTTAGGGTTTCAGTTTCCTCAGATGACACAACTGAAGCCCATACTCTCTCACTTGGACCCAATCATCCCCTCCTCCACCGGAAAGTTCAAATCGCCGCCGTATGCCTTCCACCGCCTCCGTTTCCACCCCCGGCTCACCCTCTGGTCCTTCCTCTTCCTCTTTCTCCTGCTTCTTTTCTTCTTTTGCTCCCCACCCGCCGCCTCCTCCGCCAGCAAACGCCGCAGCCTCCAGACTTCTCCGGAGGCCCGTTTAAGTCCCAATTGGGAGGCCAAGGCCCGCAATTCGGCCCGGCCAAAATCCAAGGCGGGATTCACCGTCCTTGTCACCGGCGCCGCGGGCTTCGTCGGGACCCACGTTGCCCTATCACTGAAGAGTCGAGGGGATGGAGTTGTGGGCCTGGATAATTTCAACAATTACTACGAAACCGGGCTGAAAAAAGCCCGGAAAACCCTCCTGGAGCGGCAGGGCGTGTACATCATCGAAACAGATATAAATGACGCTGCTTTACTGAGTAAGTTGTTTGAGATTGTGCATTTTACACATGTAATGCATTTAGCCGCTCAGGCTGGAGTTCGATATGCAATGCAGAATCCAAATTCTTACATTCATAGCAACGTTAATGGCTTTGTTAGTTTACTCGAAGCATGTAAGAATGCCAACCCTCAACCTAGTATAGTGTGGGCCTCATCGAGCTCTGTTTACGGGCTCAATGCTAAGGTGCCCTTCTCAGAGAAGGATCGAACTGATCAGCCTGCTAGCTTGTATGCTGCTACTAAGAAGGCTGGTGAAGAAATTGCACACACTTATAATCACATCTACGGCCTTTCGATCACCGGGCTTCGTTTTTTCACTGTTTATGGCCCGTGGGGGAGGCCCGATATGGCTTATTACTTCTTTACTAAGGATATGTTGAGAGGGAAGGAGATTAAGATCTTTGAAGGGGGTGATCACACCACTGTGGGTAGAGACTTTACATACATTGATGATGTGGTGAAGGGTTGTTTAGCGGCATTGGATACAGCGAAGAAGAGCACGGGGAGTGGCGGGAAGAAAAGGGGTTCGGCTCCTTTGAGGATATATAATTTGGGAAACACGAGGCCTGTTTCGGTTGCGAAGCTTGTGAGCATCTTGGAGAAGTTGTTGAAGGTGAAGGCGAAGAAGAAGGTGCTTCCAATGCCGAGGAATGGGGACGTGTTGTTCACACACGCGAATATAAGCTTGGCGAGGAAGGAGCTTGGGTATAAGCCGACGACTGATCTGGAAACTGGGTTGAAGAAATTTGTGAAGTGGTATCTTAGTTACTATGCTTCTAAGAAGAAGAGTGCCTGGTGAATTTATTTGGTTTGGTTTACATGTTGATGCTTTCATTGTCAATAGCCCATTTGAACCCTTGTTTAATTGTGAGAAGCAACCCCACATTTGGTAGATGCTTTATGTGTTTTATGGATGGAGTGAATAAGTTTTTAATTGATTTACCTCATTGGTGTGTGTTCTGAGCTTCTCTGGTTGTAGGTAGAGAATGTACACTAACTGATTTACCACATTAATCGAACATCATTTTCTGTGAATGTCCCTTTCTATGTAGTTTTGTTTTGCCATTGAGTTTTGTTAATCTCCTTGTGTTGCTTATCTTTCGCCACCGAATTTTTGTTTATCTCATTGTGTTGCTTATTTTTCAATACAAATTGATGATAATATATTTAACTGTTGTATCACTGCTCTAGATTATGAACTGTTGTATCATATTTTGGGCGTGGACAGGGATGGTGAGCTTGAAACTACAGTTATATTGAAACTAACCTAGAGCTAGCTTGTAAGGTTTCTCCTGAAGCTGCAGGTATCAAAATCAAATTGTTCATTAACAATGGTGGTGTAGTTTTTTTTGTTCATTAACCATGGTGGTGTAGGTTTTTTTTTCTTGGAACTGCAGGTATCAAAATCAAATTGTTCAGTAATTGGTGTAAGGTTTCTCTCAAAGCTGCTGCATTGTTCGGTAATCTTGGTGTGTAAGATTTTTTGTTTATATTTGTTTGTAACTAAAGAAGTGTAAGATTTTTTCTTTGTATTTGGTTGTAATCAGAGAAGTTGTTCAGTAAGCTGTAAGTTGCAACCAGAGAATATCATTGTTGGGATTAATTGTTTGATCAAATCATGTTTTTGTTTCTGTACATCTGATCAAATCATGTTTCTGTAAATTTGTCTGCCTTGATTGTTAGCATGTCTTATCGCCTTTTAATTTATCTATCTGCTTTGAAAATCATCAATTTTATCACCTTTTAATTTACCTGTCTGCTTTGAAAATCATCAATTCTAATCATCATATTTCGTAACAATTTTAATATACATAACGACATCTGTAAATTGAATAAACAAAAATAAGCGATTAAATATGTTGTTATAATTAATTATTATATCTCTCATTACATCTCCCACCCATTATCTTTCCATCATATTAGTGCACATTATGTTAAATTAGTCTTTCCATCATATTATTAATATTATTAGTGCACATTAGTGTTAAAAAAAATAGTCGTTGAAGGTTTAAGAGAGAGGCAGTGGTTGTTGCTTGTTTCAGCGTTTGCAATTTTTATCTTATTTAGTGCATATTAATATTCAATTAAAATATTATTAAATACGTGAATAGAGGTAAAACAAGAAAAATTAAAAGACGATACGTATTAATCAATAGTAATTAGATTATACATCGATTATACATCGGCGTATCTATTAATAATACTCCATTCGTTCGGTTTTAAGGTATCCATTTGCTTTTTGTACGTGTTCGGTTCTATGGTATTAATTTGGTTTTTGCACGTAGATTAAGGAGTATTATTATTATATGTAAAGTGGTAGTTGTAAAGTGGTAGTTGTATTAGAGGGAAGTGGTGAACCATATTGTGTATTTTTTTATTAAATAGGGGAAATAGATACATTTGAAACGGACGCCAAAAATAGTAAAATAAATACCTTAGAAGTGGACTGAGGAAGTATTTTTAAATAGTTGCATTAATATGATGTATGATTGTAGTTTAATCAAATCCATAATACTCCCATTTCTTTGTTTTGTTAGGGAATGAGCACCTCGAACACTCATCTCGTTCAGGGGTGGTTGATCCATTCTTAATTTTTTCTTAAATTTCCTAATCAAATTTTATAATCTTTTGGTTGATGCATTTTATAATCTTGATGCATTCTTAATTTTTTCTCTCATTTCCTAATCAAATCTCTCCTTTCCTAATCAAATTTTATAATCTTTTCATCTATTAGAGATCTCATTTCCTAATCAAATTTTATAATCTTTTCAAAGGATAACAAAATAAATTTATCAAAATTTTATGATTGGTTCATGCATTCTTGATTTATCCTTAATTTTTTTCTCTCATTTCCTAATCAAATATCTCATTTCCTAATCAAATTTTATAATCTTTTCATGTATTAGAGATTGGTGGATGCATTTTTATTTTTTTATAGAGGACTTATGAGGCTTCAAAGATAACAAAATCAAATTTATCAAATTTTATGATTGGTTCATGCATTCTTGATTTTTTTATAGAATACTTATGAGGCATTAAAATAACAAATAGAAAATTTAAGGTTGCTCAGAGATAATCGTGGTGATACCTTGGCCTTATTAGAAAACATGTATAATAAAAAGTTATATATTAATGTAATATTTAGTTAAAATTGTTCAAATATATATCACTTGTTAAACTCTAAATTACGTTTTAGTTTTATATTAATTATATTATTTTCTTAGGACTTATAAAAATTTATAAGTGTTGCTCGTGTAGTATTTATTTATAGAATATATGTGTGAGATTTAACAGGATGTAAATCATAGATTAAATAACTAGAAACATATACAAAATATGAAATAATCCATACTTTATAAAATGTACTGGAATTAATTTTATACCTCTAACATTCACATCTTTATCATTTATTAATGCACTCATTACAATATGTGACACAATTTTTTAAGCTCAATTTCAGAAATACATACATATTTTTTTGTCATTTTTTTTACTAATATACTAAAATACCCTTAGGAAGTATACTAATGGATTTATACTATGTGACACAATCCATACTTTTTTTTTCAACTTAAATCAATATATATTTATAAATTTAAGATTTTAAATTAACGGATTTCAAATTATAAATTTGATTTTAATTTTTTTTAATTATTTTGGATGAATTTTTAAATTCTTACTCAAACTGTGTCATTTGAAATCCTTTCGTTATGTAATTAATATATTAATATATTATTATAATAAAATAGTGTATAAATTAATAAAATAATTTTAAAAAATATATTCTAAAAGTTTTAACCCATTACCATCCAGCCTACCCACTACCCACCCCACCCCTTCCCAAAATTTTTTCTAATAAAAATTTAGATTTTAATATTTAAATAATAAAAATATTACCACCCATCCACCCTAACCCGCCACCACCCCTCACCCCCACCTCCCAAAATTTTTTTTTATAAATTTTAGATTTTAATATTTAAATAATAAAAATATTACAACTCAATTTATCCCACCCACCAAATTTTTTTTAATAAAATTTTAGATTTTAATATAATAAAATTTTATTATTTTTATTTATCATATACTCCCTCAGTCCCATACTTATGTTCACACTTTTCGTTTTCATCCGTACCACACTTACCTTTACCACCAAAAAAAGGAAACTTTACATCAACCAACAACCTCAAAAGTCCTTATAATTTCAAAAATACCACTCTAATCTAACACACATAACATATTTATAATTTATTTATTAACTAAAAATACAACAATAACCCTAAAAAGTCAATAAACTTGGTCAAAAAGCAACTTTTCTTTAAACTCCGTATCTACAGTATCGATGAACATAATTCCGGGACGGAGGGAGTATAAAATTCTATTTTAAAAATAAAAAAATAATTGTTAAATTATGAATTTGAAAATCCTTTCATAAATTCATAATTCATCCAAATAATGGAATTCAAATGAATTGATTAAAAATCCACTCATTTTCAAATCTATTAAATTTGAAATGACTCAATCCAAACACAACCTTAGATCTCAAATCCTTCCTTAATGTTTCGATCCATCATTGATGATCGTTTTCTCAACACACAATATTAATCCCCAAGTGTTAAGGTTGCTATTGTAGCTTTGATAAGCGACCAAGTGATTATCGAACCCAAAGGACGTATTATTATTAGTTTAATTATATTCTAACGTATTAAGTCTACTATGGCAAAATAGTTGTGTGATTAAGTAACCAATAAGTAAATAATTAAAAGAACTAGAAATCGAACGAAAGTGAATAAGTGATGAGATAGGTAGTCCTTCAGACCATCCAATTTTACTCATTAATTTCCCTTCCGTGTATCAATGTCCGACTCTGCCTTGTGGAATATGGAAGCATCACTAAACCATGCAAATCTACTCTATAGACACAAGTAAATAAGCGTGTGACACGTGCGAATATCCTTGGAGCAAGAGATATAATTCACCCCCTTTCTAGGTACTATCAGTATCAATTATTTCCCGTGCACTTAGTACTCTAACCCGATATGATCTCCCTTTATAGTTACTATGAAGTTATACTCTTCATCCTACTTATTAACCCGAATAAAATTCAATTAACAAGTATTTATATAAGATAATTCTAATGAGACTTCGGAATTCCTTCACTTAGAATCATAACATAGAATCCTGCTCAGCAGTGAACGCACTCAATCAATAATTAAGATATGTATTCAGACTCTACATAACAATTAATGATGCACAAAACAACTCTGAGTATGAATTAAAAACGCATAATCTTATATAAAATAAACCACAAGTAGTGTTGTACGGAGTATACACACGGAAGTTCAATTAAATTATAAAACCTTCATAAACCCTAGAACTACCGAAGTTGTTCTAGCTCATGACTGATCCAAGAACAATCATGGTGGTTGGATAGATTTTACCCATAGTCTTGAAAATTACAAGATAAATTAAGATGCGAAGTAAACCCTAGATGTGGGCGCCGTCGCCTGTCTTGAATCTTCACTTGATTCTCACTTGATTCGACAGACGAATCTCTCTCCACAGCTCCGTGGATATTGGTAGGGTTTTGGATGTTGTGTAGAATGAAGGTGGTGGTGAACTCTCTTTTCCCTTGCGTAGGGTCTTCCTTTTATACTTATGAGCTTTCCTTACGGACCTAGGATGGGCTTTTTGAGCGAAAACATGCACTGAAGGTTTAAAATATGGATCTGGACGTGTCCAGTGCATCAGTTCGACCAAAGACCTTGGTCGAACTGATCACAGCTGGTCGAACCAAGGTCGAATTGACCTATAAAATACTGGGAGGTCCCCGGTTCGACTCGAATGGCACATCGAACCGGAAGCTTCATGGTCGAACTGCAACTGTAAAAACTTATGTTTCTGGTTTGACCATGGTTCGACCACTGTGCTTGGTCAAACCACAGTGTCGTAGTCGAACCACACTCCTGGCGACTTTTCGACGCCTGGTTCAATCAGTGATGCTGGTCGAACCACTCTCTGCTTGATCGAACCGCCTCCCTGAATGGTCGAATCAATGTCTTCGACACCCTTTCTTTGGTTTAGATCACTTCTATCCCGTTTTCCTTCGAAAATCCATTCAAACAGAATCAAATGCACCTGATACATGACTTTCTACAATACAACTCGATTAATCTTGACTTAAGATCAAATCTTACATCATTATCCCCCGAATCAGGGCTCAAAATACGTGAATTTACACACTCATCAAACCCCCAAACTAACGCATTGCTCGTCCTGAGGCAACGCAATCAAAACATAGAAATAAGTGTAAATTTCACAAGCCCATCTAGTCAAATATAAGTCATACCTACACATGCAACTCTATCAACTTAAAACAAGTATCACTCGCATTATATATTTCATTCATGCAAAACATCACTCAATTATAATGCAATTTGGAGTACTAATTCATCTAGCTCACAAGATAAGTGTTTACTCTTGCACTCAAGTGTAAAAGATGTACACTTTAACGGGTTAGTATATACGCTCACTTTGATTCATATTTTCGCGTAACCATAAGCTTGACAAAGGTCTCTAAAATCAACTTATAATCACTTCGTTCCTAGGATCACAAAGGACTTGCTTTTGGGTTGTAATGTTGGCTCTTTGGTAAAGGTAGGAAAATATAGATAAAGTGAATAATTCACTAGTAGAGAGTTACCTTGGAATTTTGCTTTTCATCAAACAGCTTCTTCTCTCCTTCTTATTCTCATGATCTCCACGATTCACTTTTCCTTCTTTTTCTTGGCATCAACATCATCTTTCTTTTTTCAGAGTACAAGGGTATCAATTTCGGGCACTACCCTTCTAAGCAGTCGGGGTACCGGTTTCAAGCACTACCCCTAACAAGATTTAACCATTTTTTTTCCTTCTCACATCCCTCAACCAATTATCCTCCTTTTCTTCACATCATTCACGCTAGCATATATTCACCTCAACTCTCTACTAATGAATAGGGTATTCAACATGACGCACGTAAAGGATAAATAAGGGCTTTTAATCAAGGCTTGCCAAAGAAAAAGCTTGTAAAGGTTCAAAAGAGCTTCCAATGATTTATTCAGTATATGAGAATGTAAAATTTGGCTAAGTGACTCAAATAAACATAACGGCCTAAGACCATTTCCTAATAACTAATCAATCATAAGTCTCAAACAAGACTCCAAGCCAAGTTCTAGAATACGGTCATATGAACAATTCTCACAAGAATAAACTATCATGCATATAGCATAATTTCATAAGGCTCAAATTCTCACATAGGTAAATAGATTCCTAAGCACTCCTCATAGCATATAATCAAGATCAATTCGCAATGAACTCCACATATTTAACAAGTAATACACGCTTTTCATTAACAAAATCAACACATGCAAAATACAAATGCAACATACTTAGTAAAGAACCCATCATAACAATCCGAATCAAGTATATCCAACCACTCCATCCTCAAGTATCAAGTATTACAATCGCCATCCAACATCAAATCAGAATATAAGTAGACATACATGCCACTCACACCACAAATACCCATCCTGTAAAGAGAAAAAGAGAAGGGGATGAGATGAAGCAGACAAAGGAAAAAAACCTGGCGCAACATACTCCTCTGGTGCATCATCCTCATCATCATCATCATCACTCATCTCCGTGCGCCAACGGTCAAAATCCCTATAGAGATTATTCAGCTTCCTATCTAGCTCACGCTCATTAGCCAACATCTTTTCCAATCTCCTATCCATCTACACGTAATTCATATGCAGTGCAGTGTATCTCATATCAAGTGCTGCATAACTCGTGGTAAGCAAGCCCAGCTGGCGGTTCGTCTCTTTCTGATTGTTGTTCAGGTTGGTCAAATGATCGTTCATCAACCTGAACTGCTCCCTTAAGTACTCATCAGGACCGCCCCAATACTGCTGCTGTGGCACTGCTGGAATAGGTCGTGGTGGTATCTCGTGTTGCTTCGGATATCCATCTCAGGATAAACCTGATCCGCTCCATGCTGCTGCTGTGGCTGTGGCTCAAACTGCCCTTCATCAACAATCCTCTGCAGCTCTTGGTACATCCCTGCAGCGTACATCTGCACCACAGTCCTCCAATCACCTTTCCTCAAGCACGTGATTGAAATAGCCTCATGCGCCAACATGTTCATCAACTAGTTATCCTCACTCCGGATCGTAGTCAGATCACTCGAATGGAAACATGTAAGAAAAGAGCTTAGATACCCTCGTGTAGAACCAATCTCCATCGCGATGATGAGCAAATCCGGCTTTTACACACGCACTCATGACTAGATCCTCAAGGATGGGTGTAATGCTAGTAAAGTCCATGTGGTACGATTCAGCCATAGTAGTAAGCAATCCACCTATATTTACTCTTTGAAACGTGGAGCTCCTGAACCTGTAAAACTGCTGAATCAGGTACGACCCCACATTAAACCTTACTCCATTAAGCATACACCATAGAGCATACTGTTGGCATTTGGATCTTTTGGTTAACGTGAACCATTAAGGTTCCATACATTTCTAACAAGCAGCGGAAGCAAGTAAACAAGAAATGTATTACCTTTCACCAGGGTATGTTGAAAACAATGAATTCTCGTCACCAGCCTGTGCAGCCTCACCGTTTTGGGTATAACTCTATCGTCCGATGTCGGATTTGAGTGATCTACGCGTCAAAACGATCCTCTCTTCCGTGACTTCTGTTAGTATATCACATGTCCTGTTTTGAAGTCTTTAAAATTTTATAAAAATTGTAAAATGTGGCTGACAACAGCAGCAAACAACCTTCCAGTCTTCTGTTGTATTCCCAAGTCCAATCTCGACGTCGTGTGGGCGACGATCCTCGAGATCTTCTCAATCTGCTATTCCCTCATCCTCCTCACAGTGTTAGGCGTGATTAATTTCATAGATTAGGGTTTCTTGACAGTTGAGATGACTTATATTAGGGCTACAGCAGGGACCAGGAGGAGAAATTAGAGTTGGGCCTCCATTGGGCTTAAGTATCCAAGCTTAACCCAAAGCTTATACTTAAGTCCAATAATAATAATATATACCACTAAAATATTATTACTGCACTACCGTTCTAATCCCATAATTACGTTATTGGCTCCTTCTTAATATGAGCCCTTTAGTCTCCCCATGTTTAAGATATACAATGCCCATTAATTAATTAAGTTACTGACAACTCCATTAATTAATATCTCATCCGAGAGTAGTATCACTCAACCTCATTATCATGCCGGAATAAATCCACCTATAGGGTTTACATGATAATTCTTATGAGCTCCTCAAGGGGACATCTTCAACCTATGATGGACATGGATTCCTTCTACAATCAATAGCACACCATAGAGACAATACTATTTCCCAACTCACCGAGTTTATTGATTTAATTACATGTAAATCTCACCCATTAATGAATCAAAGAAATACATACTGCCCTACGTGTCGAGGTTATTGTATAGGGATTAAGAGCACGAACATCCATAATAACTGAGATCAAGTTCTCCTATATAGTCAGTATAAGTCGAACGATCTCAATCAGTCATGCTCAATACACACAAAGTGCACTAATATAATTCTATAGATAAGACAAGGTAATACCAAACCACACTACAACTATCCCGATAGAGAGTCCCCATCTATCTCGGTTGTGAGCATCTGTTTATACTTTATAAGGAAACTGATAATATGATCTTCCGCGTGTTGTCGTACAATATATTATCTATAGTATAAAGTAAGTGAACTATTGCATCGTGCATATAAATAAATTATAAGACACAATCATTTGATCATATGATTCTCATTTCAAATAAATTGTTATAACATTGTTTATACATAAAGCTAGACTTTTAGTATACAATCCAACAATCTCCCACTTATACTAAAAGACTATGCTATCATGTCTTCTGCCATACATCTGATTCCCATTCCCACTGCACGACCATCAAAAGCTCTCACTTTAAGGTCCTTGTAAATGGATTTACTAGGTTATCATCTGATGCAATCTAGCGACAACAACCTTCCCCTCATCATACGATTTCTCGCAACAGGTGGAACTCGCGCTCCATGTGTTTAATTGTCTTATGGGCTCGTGATTCTTTCAAGTTTGCAACTGCACCATTATCATCAAAATAATTGTGATAACCTTGGGCAAAGTTAGAATCACTTCGAAGTCCATCATGAAGTTTCTAGAGTCATACAGATACTTTGGCTGCCTTATAGGCTCCAATTTATCATCTTTCCATGGTGGAGTCTGGAGTCCGAAATATATTTCTATATAACACTCCTCCATATTATGACTCTACTTCCTAAAATTACACACATAACCTTTGAGGTGGATTTACTGCCGTCCCTATCTGATTTGAAAATTTTGAATCTATGTAACCCATAAGAAGCAGTGAATCTATTCGGTAAGTCCACATATAATTTCTCGTCCTCTTAAGGTACTTAAGCATATGTCTTACTACAGTTCATCATTCTTGTTTTGGGTTACCTTGATACCCACTGTTCATACCTTCGGCAAAATAATTATCTATACTCGTGTATAGCATTCCTTAGATTAAGCTTCTTTATTAGCCAAAGCATAAGGAACCGCTTTCATCACCTTTATCTTCTTTTTGTGTCTCAAGACATATTTCCTTAGATAAAGTCACGTGCTAAAACAAGTAGGGATTGTATCATTTCATGAAGCTTGAGACAAGCGTAACATCCTTTCTTGTGATCTGTATTACCGTGATCAAAAGGATATTTTTGCTCCTCTTAAGTCCTTCATCTCATACCGCTTTATCAACCATACCCATATGCCCGACAATACTCTTTCATTATCTCCAATAAGCAATATATCATCTACGTACAGTACAAGAAATACCACCACATTTTGATCACTCTTTTCAATACACAAGACACATCCGCGCATTGAATAAATCCATATGCCTGGATTTCCTTATAAAACATGGATGTTTCATGATCTTGAAGCTTGCTTTAGTCCATCGTTGGACACTTTTAAGCTTACTATCATAATGCTCTTAGCCCTTTGCAATGAATCACTCTGGTTGCTTTACATAGATGTTTTCCTCAAGAGTTTCAATCAGGAAAGCTGTCTTGACATCTATTTGCTATCCCTCATATTTCATATGAGTAGTAAAAGATAAAAGAGTCTGGATCAACATAAGCATGGCTATGGACGTATAGATTTTCTCATAGTCGAACCATTTCTTTCTGAGTATACCTTTTCGCAACAAGCTTTGCTTCCAAGGTTTTCACCTTACCATATGATCCTCTTTTATTTTGTAAGACTACTTCCAATGGGTTTTACACCATTTAGTGGTCCTACAAGTTCCCAGATCTAATTTAGAACCATCGATTCTATTTCAAAATTCATTGCACTTTGCTAAGATTTCGCATTTCTATCTTGTAGTGCTTCGTCGTATTCATGAGTCCATTCCATGTTTACTATGGACCAAGTCTCACGACTCTCAAAACATTTATCTTACAGGTTGTCGAACAACCCTTCCACTATGACAAGGCACTACATGCAATTGTGTATCAGACGTGACATGCGTTGCAGTTTACCTTGTGGTATATCCTCTTGTACAATTGGTACTAATACTTTGTGTTTTCCCTTCTCACTTCCTTTGGAATAATTTATACATGGGTTTATGATTTAATACATAGTCCTTTTCTAAAAATCTTGTGTTTGTGTTAACAATCACCCTTCGATCTTTTGGACTAAATAAATTATCACCCTTAATTTTTCTAGGATATCCCACAAACAGACAAACGTTCATACGAATTACTATTTCTATGACATATCCATAAAATAAATTTAATAATTCCAAATAAATCAGCATTTATTTAATCATTTCCATAAGAGTCTTTCTCTTATTACTATTTGTTGCATCCGTGGGATAAACATGATTTAAGATTGTTCAAATTATCCACCGACATACCACAACAGATTATAGTTCCATCCTTCATCACTATGACCATGTCATTTAAATGAAATGGAGTATCCATCCGTAAATGTATAGAAATTGAAATGAAATTCTTTCAATTAAAACATACGTAATGACAATTTCTCAAAATCAAATGTTTATTCATATCGTTAGATAAATAAACAACTCTCACTGTAACATCCACTACTTTCATAGCATTACCCATGTCCATAATAATCTCATCCTCACTTAGTTATAAACATTTAGTGATTTCGGTATCTACACATAATGTGTTAGTAAATGCCATCACTACTAATGCTTCAACGACTAGTGAATGAGATACTAACCTTGTTCACATCATAATTAAAATGGCTTTCCTTCGCCACATGTTTTGTCAGATGTTCCCCACCATATACAACCTCTCGTATTTCAGGTAGAACTTGCTCAAAATATCTAGGCAAATTATGAAGAATAAATTGATCTAGGTTTTTCCTTCAATTTCTACTCCAAACATTCCCAATTCATTCATCAACTTATCTATGACCTCTTGCCTTTATACCTTACTCAAGTATCCGAAGAGTCACATGAGACCATCATATTTCTATGAACCTCTCACCTCTTCACTAGAGACTTTAAAAGGCATCATGGGATATCCTTAGTGAGAACACACTTATATTTTCTTAAGCAGTAAAATTCAAAACTAAGATTCTTTTCTAATCATCTAATTTTGGACCAGTAACTATAATTTCTTTCAGTAAACAATAAGCGAGATAAAACCATTTTGAAAAATTTAGAGAATCATAAATAAATACACCGATAAAAATTTCAAATTTATCCATTTATATTGATTCCCTCAAAACAATATAAAATTAAAATTCACCGACATCTCAAGCACCATGAGTCTGCAAGCCACGTTAGTGTGGACGTTTACAAACCCGGACATTTACAAGAGAAGGTTTTACCCATTAATTTCATTTGTCAATCTAACCTCATGACAAAATAATTAATAGTCAATTCCTCTTTAGCCATGCAAATAATAGCAGTGACTCCGATGGGGAGGATACTAATTATTCACACCTAAGTGTACACCATATTTGATCCCAAGTCCGTGGCCAAAGCTTATGTGTCTTACAGATGGAGAAGTACACACGCGCTTGGATAACTTTCTACAATCATCAATTATAAGTTTGTACAGTGATCCACAAATAAACTTATCCTATGGGGAGGAAGGTCTATGCGAACACGCAAGTTCATGAGCATCACATTACAAACAATAATTATTTAATGAAGTCTGTGTTGGCACTTGGATCGTTTGATTAACGTGACCCGTTAGAGATCCATGCGTTTCTATCATAGCAGCGGAAGCAATAAATCATAGAAACGATTACCGTTCACCAGGGTATGTAGAAGATGAAGGATTCTCGCTGACAGACCGTGCAGTCCCACTAGAATGGCCATAACTTCCTCGTCTGATGTCGGAATTGAATGGTCTTTGTGCTTAGACGATCCTCTCTTCAACGGCTTTCCGTCAGTATATTGATCATCGAATTTTGAGCAATATGCGATTTTATATAAATTTCGCAAGGTGGTGGACAGCAGCAGCAAACTACCTTCTGATCTTCTGCCGTATGTCCCAAGTCCGATCTCGACGTCGTGTGGGCGACGATCTACAAGACCTCCTCAATCTGCTCTCAAACCTCATCACATGTGAATAATAAAACAGATTAGGATTCTAGATAAGTTGAGGTGACTTATATACATGGGCTGCAGCAGGGACCAGGAGGAGAAATTGGGTTGGGCCTCCATTGGGCTTAAGTATCCAAGCTTAGCCCAAAGCTTATACTTAAGTCCAATAATAATAATATATTCCACTAAAATATTATTACTGCACTGCCTTTCCAATCTCAAAATTACGTTTTGGGCTCCTTCTTATTATGAGCCCGTTAGTCTCCCCATGTTTAAGATATACAATGTCCATTAATTAATTTAAGTTACTGACAACTCAATTAATTAATATCTCATCCAAGAGTAGTACCACTCAACCTCATTATCATGCCGGAATAAATTCCACCTGCAGGGTTTACATGATAATCCTTATGAGCTCCTCAAGGGGATATCATCAACCTATGACGGACACGGATTCCTTCTACAATCAACAACACACCATAGAGACAACATTACTTCCCAACTCACCGAGTTTGTTGATTTAATTACTTGTAAATCTCACTCATTGATGAATCAAAGAAATACATACTGCCCTACGTGTCGAGGTTATTGTATAGGGATTAAGAGCACGAACTTTCATAATAACTGAGATCAAGTTTTCCTATAAGTCAGTATAAGTCGAACGATCTCAAGCGGTCCTGCTCAATACACACAAGTGCACTAATGTGATTCTATAGCCAAGACAAGATAATACCAAACCACACTACAATCATCCCAATAGAGAGTTCCCGTCTATCTCGGTTGTGAGCATCTGTTTATACTTTATAAGGAAACCGATAATATGATCTTCCGCGTGTTGTCGCACAACATATTATCTACAATATAAAGTAAGTGGACTATTGCATCGTGCATATAAATAAATTATAAGACGCAATCATTTGATCATATGATTCTCATTTCAAATTAATTGTTATAACATTGTTCATACAAAAAGCTAGACTTTTAGTATATAATCCAACAATCTCCCACTTATACTAAAAGACTATGCTGTAATGTCTTCCGCCATACATCTGATTCCCACTCCTACTACACGACCATCAAAAGCTTTCATTTTAAGGTCCTTGTAAATGGATTTACTAGGTTATCATCTGATACAATCTAGGTGACAACAACCTTCCCCTCATCATACAATTTCTCGTAACAGGTGGTACTCGCGCTCCATGTGTTTAATTTCCTTATGGACTCGTGATTCCTTCAAGTTTGCAACTGCACCAATATCATTAATTCAAATTGTGATAATCTTGGGCAAACTTAGAAATACTTCAAAGTCCATCATGAAGTTTCTAGAGTCATATAGATACTTTGGCTGCCTTATAGACTCCAATTTATCATCTTTCCATGATGGAGTCCGGAGTTCGAAATATATTTCTATATAACACTCCTCCATATTATGACTCTACTTCTTAAAATTACACACATAACCTTGAGGTGGATTTACTATCATCCCTATCTGATTTAAAAAATCTGAATCTACGTAACTCATAAGAAGCAGCGAATCTGTCAAGTAAGCCTATATAATTTCTAGTCCTTTTCAGGTACATAAATATATGTCTTACCACAGTTCAACATTCTTATTTCGAGTTACCTTGATACTCATTGTCTATGCAATTGGCAATACAATTATCCATTCTCGTGCATAGCATTCCTTAGATTAAGCTTCCTTATTCGCCGAAGCATAAGGAACCGCTTTCATCACCTTTATCTCTTTTTGTGTCTCAAGACACATTCACTTAGATAAATTCACATGCTAAATGAGTAAGGATCGTATCATTTTGCTAAACTTGAGCTAAGCGTAACATCTTTTTTTGTGATCCGTATTACCGTGATCAAAAGGATATTTTTACTCTTCTTAAGTCCTTCATTTCATACTGCTTTATTAATCATACTTATACGCCTGACAATACTCTTTCATTGTCTCCAATGAGCAATATATCATCTACGTATAGTACAAAAATACCACCACATTTCCGTCACTCTTTTCAATACACAAGACATATCCGAGCATTGATAAAATCCATATCACTGGATTTCTTCATCAAAATGGATGTTCTATAATTTTGAAGCTTGCTTTAGTCCATTGATGGACACTTTTAAGCTTAATATCAAAATGATCTTAGCTCTTTGCAATGAATCACTCTGGTTGCTTAACATAGATGTTTTCCTCAAGACTTCCATACAGGAAAGTTGTCTTGACATCTATTTATTATCCCTCATATTCCATATGAGTAGCAACAGGTAAAAGAGTCCGGATCGACTTAGGCATAACTACCGGCGAACAGGTTATCTCATAATCGAACCCTTTCTTTCTGAGTATACCTTTTTCGCAACAAGCTTTGATTCCAAGGTTTTCGCCTTACCATATGATCCTCTTTTATTTTGTATGACCACTTCCAATGGCTTTTACACCATTTAGTGGTCTTACAAGCTCCCAGATTTAATTTAGAATTTATCAATTCTATTTCAACATCATCGCACTAGCTAAGATATCGCATTTCGATCTTGTAACGCTTCGTCGTATCTGTGGGTTCAATCCATGTTTACTAGGGACTAAGTCTCACGACTCTCCCAAAATATATATCTTGCAAGTTGTCGAACAACCCTCACACTACGACAAGGCACTACATGCAATTGTGTATCAGACGTGACACGCGTTGCGGTTTAACTTGTGGTATATCCTCTTATACAATTGGTACTAATACTTTGTGTTTTCTTCTCACATCCTTTAGGACAACTTATAAATGGGTATGTGATTTATTACATAGTCTCTTTCCAAAAATCTAGTGTTTGTGTTAACAATCACCCTTCGATCTTTTAGACTAAATAAATCACCTTCATTTTTATAGCATATCCCACAAACAGATAAACATTCAAATGAATTACTGTATCTAGGGCTTATCCATAAAATGAATTAAGTAATTCCAAATAATTCATCATCTATCTAATCATTTGCATAAGAGTCTTTCTCTTATTAGGATTAAAAGACGCATTATTAATTACTATTTGTTGCATCCGTGGTATAAATATGATTTAAGAGTTTACAAATTGTCAATAACGTACATTAACAGATTATAGCTCCATCCTTCATTACTATGACCATGTCATTAAAATGAAATGGAGTATCCATCCGTAAATGCATAGAAACTGAAATAAAATTCTTTCTATGAAAACGTACGTAAAGACAATTTCTCATAATCAAACGTCTATTCATATCGTAAGATAAATAAACAACTCCCACTGCAACAGCCACTACTCTCGTAGTATTAACGATGTCCATAATAATCTCATAATTACTAAGTTACACGCTTTTAGTGATTCCGGTATCTACACACAACGTGTCAGTAGATGCCATCAGTATTCACGCTTCAACAACTAGTGAATGAGATACTAACTTTGTTCACATCTTGATGAAATTGGATTTCCATCACCACATATTTTGTGAGAAGTTTCCCACCATATACAACCTCTTATATTTAAGGTAAAACTTGCTCAAAACACCTAGGCAAATTATGGAGAATAAATTGATCTAGGTTTCTCCTTCAATTTCTACTCAAAGAATTCCCAATTCATTCATCAACTTATCCATGACCTCTTGCCTTTTATTCTCACTCAAGTATCAAAAGAGTTGCATGAGACCATCATATTTCTATGAACATCTCACCTCTTCACTAGAGACTTTAATAGGCATCATGGGACATCCTTAGTGAGAACACATATTTATATATTTTTTTAAGTAGTAAAATTCGAATCTAAGATTATTTTCTAATCATCTAATTTTAGACCAGTAAATATAATTTCTTTTAGTCAACCATAAGTGAAATAAAACTATTTGAAATTCAGAGAATCATAAAATATACACCGATCAAATCTTCGAATTTATCCATTTATATTGATTCCCTCAAAACAATATAAAATATAAATTCACCGACATCTCAAGCACCGTGAGTTTGCAAGCCACGATAGTGTGGACATTTACAAACCCGAATATTTACATGAGAAGGTTTTACCCATTAATTTCATTTGTCAACCTAACTTTATGACAAAATAATTAATAGCCGGTTCCTCTTTAGCCATGCAAATAAAAGCAGTGACTCCGATAGGGAGGATACTTTTTATTTGCATCTAAGTGTACACCATTATTTGACCCCAAGTCCATTGCGCGAGCTTATGTGCCTTACAGATGGAGAAGTACACACGCACTCGGATAACTTTCTACAATCATCAATTATAAGTTTGTACCAGTGAACCGCATATAAGCTCATCCGATAGGGAGGAAGGTCTATGCCAACGCGCAAGTTCATATGCATCACATTACAAATATAATTATTTAAAGAAGTCTGTTCCAGCAATCCATGAATAAACTAATCCGATGGGGAGGAAGGCTCTAATGCCGACGCGCAAGTTTACTCACATTGCTAACAAACCAATAATGGAGGCTGTGGGGATTAATTACCTATTCCCTCTCCCACTTAGTTATTTAACACCGAGGGTTTTTAACATGCATATAATATTCAGAATAAAATATGTAACCTAGCATGCTCCTATTACGGCAAATAAGACAGTAAATCAAATAGGACATGCAATCCAAATATATAATAATAATTGGCAAATAAAAACAATTATTAGCAATTATATATAAGGATATAAAAATTAGCCAAAAATAAGAATTGACTAAGTCAACTCTCAAAGCAATTAAAAAGGAAAAAACTTGGGCAACAAGTAGGTAGACAAAATTTGTGCCCCAAGTAATCAATCCCCACGCAGCATTATGGACCACATACTGTACCACCGTGGAACCTTCCAAGCAGCTGCCCATCAGATATATTCCACATCTAGGAAAACACAAGAAAACCGCTAGTCAGGTCATCCCATCCAGCCATGTGACAGCCAGCTTCAGCCGTCTCATATCCAGCCGGAAGACCACTTGCAACAGCTCCGGTTAAGCCAGCTGAGTGTCCACCGAAAAGTTTACCTTCGTTGGAACTCATAGCCCAACCGCCGGTAATCCCAGCAGACTCATTCCTCGCCGAAAGCCCCATTATTATGTCGGAATTGTCGCTCAGCCTGCTTCTAGCGAGAAGCTGCCTTCCATCTCTCAATCATTGTGAAGCCATGGCATTCCAAGCCTCCAGCCGCCGGTGGTCCACTTCCAGCCATGCTCCCAGCCGTGTTTCACCATCCGACAACATCAGGAATGAAGACGTGTAGCGTGCAGCCCCTTCTCCACCAGCCACGGCCATGTAGACCCGCTTGGAAAAAACCCAGGCCCGCTTGGAGACTTCATTCCAGCCGCCCAGAAAAATTGACTTCACTGTCAGCCTTGCAGAGCCCGCTGCCCAGCAAGGAGACTCGCTCAGAAACATAGTCGACCAGGTATGACTCAACCGAAACCTCCAACAGACCCGCTCAGAAGCATGCGTTGCCCGCCCGGAATAGTCCTACTGATCCACCGGAAGCCATTGCAGACTCGCTCTGAATATTTATCAGGCCATCTTCAACTTGCTGGTCAGACCACAGTGGGGTCCGCTTCCCAGCTTTGTCGCCGATCATTGCTAGTTTCCGCACCATCCTCCACCCGCAAGTGACATGCCGGCAGCCATCGTTCATCCACCAAATCCACATGACTAAGACATCTACTCACATACTTGACGAAGCCTGACAATGGCCATAAAACCCACGCCACTCACGATCCGGTGCAGCTCAAAATCAGAAACAACCACCGCTCAACGATTTAGTCCAGCCTTGATTTGGTTGCCGTCCAATAGCCGCTGTCATGGAGAATCGCGCACTTGCCAGCGTCTTGTCGCTCAACGGCAGTCGCCTACGATTCATTCCAGTATCGTCACCTGCTGAGTTTTGTTCTCACCAGTACCACGTCTTTCACCCTTTCACCCTTTCAGCCTTGTGACACCAGCCATGCCACCGCGCGATGATCGCTGCAAAGCAGCCACTGTGGAGTGCCACACAAGCCACCGGCCATCGTCCATGCAGTGCGAGACCAACAATGAATTATGCCGTACATTGTCGACTTTCTAAACCTCTCGCCGTGTTAACTCGTCGACCATGTCAAGCCTTGCCTGACTTGAATCGCACGCAGCCTTTCACCTCGACTCTATCAGTCGCACTATGCCATAGTTGAACCATGCGTCGCCTTGGAGATTGAGTAGCGCTTCCGGCGCCGCCGTGCACCGTCGCCACCAAGTCCAGTCGGCTTTCAACACCGGTGCAGTCGTGTGTGTACCATGTTCAACAGGGTAGGGTATAAAACAAGAAACCATGATTTCCTAAACCCTAATCCACATAGGCATGTAAACCCTAGCCTAACGTTTCACGCTTCACCACTAAACCGAAGCTCTGATACCAATTGTTGGCGCTTGGATCGTTTGGTTAACGTGACCCGTTAGGGATCCATGCGTTTCTATCATAGCAGCGGAAGCAATAAATTATAGAAACGATTACCGTTCACCAGGGTATGTAAAAGATGAAGGATTCTTGCTGACAGAATGTGCAGTCCCACGAGAATGGCCATAACTTCCTCGTCTGATGTCGGAATTGAATGATCTTTGTAATCAGACGATTCTCTCTTCAACGGATTTCCGTCAGTATAATGATCATCGAATTTTGAGCACTGTACGATTTTATATAAATTTCGCAAAGTGGCGGACAACAGTAGCAAACTACCTTCTGATCTTCTGCCGTATGTCCCAAGTCCGATCTCGACGTCGTGTGGGCGATGATCTACAAGACCTCCTCAATCTGCTCTCAAAGCTTATACTTAAGTCCAATAATAATAATATATTCCACTAAAATATTATTACTACACTACCTTTCCAATCCCAAAATTACGTTTTGGGCTCCTTCTTATTATGAGCCCGTTAGTCTCCCTATGTTTAAGATATACAATGTGCATTAATTAATTTAAGTTACTGACAACTCAATTAATTAATATCTCATCTAAGAGTAGTACCACTCAACCTCATTATCATGCCGGAATAAATTCCACCTGCAGGGTTTACATGATAATCCTTATGAGCTCCTCAAGGGGACATCATCAACCTATGACGGACACGGATTCCTTCTACAATCAACAGCACACCACAGAGACAGCATTACTTCCCAACTCACCGAGTTTGTTGATTTAATTACATGTAAATCTCACTCATTGATGAATCAAAGAATACATACTGCCCTACGTGTCGAGGTTATTGTATAGGGATTAAGAGCACGAACTTCCATAATAACTGAGATCAAGTTCTCCTATAAGTCAGTATAAGTCGAACGATCTCAAGCGGTCCTGCTCAATACACACAAGTGCACTAATGTGATTCTATAGCCAAGACAAGCTAATACCAAGCCACACTACAACCATTCCAATAGAGAGTCCCCGTCTATCTCGGTTGTGAGCATCTGTTTATACTTTATAAGGAAACCGATAATATGATCTTCCGCGTGTTGTCGCACAACATATTATCTACAGTATAAAGTAAGTGGACTATTGCATCGTGCATATAAATAAATTATAAGACGCAATCATTTGATCATATGATTCTCATTTCAAATTAATTGTTATAACATTGTTCATACAAAAACTAGACTTTTAGTATATAATCCAACAGTCTGTACCAGTGATCCGTGAATAAACTCATCCGATGGGGAGGAAGGTCTATGTCAGCACGCAAGTTTACTCACACCACTCACAAACTAAGAATGGAGGCCGCGGGAATTATTTACCAATCCCTTTTCCCACTTAGTTATTTAACACCGAGGGTTTTTACATGCATATATTATTCAAAAATAAAATACGCAACCTAACATGCTCCTATTACGGCACATAAGGCAGTAAATCACAGAGCACATGTAATCCAAATATATAATAATAATTAGCAAGTAAAATAATTATCTCAATTATATATAAGGAAATAAAATAATTGCCAAATAAAAAGTTGACTTGTTCAACAAACCAATTAAGCAATTAACTTTCCCAACAAGTTAGAACAACTTTGGCCCCAAGCAACTGAAAATCGGTTCCACAGGAAGCTTGAAACTGCATGCGTATTGGTTCCAATCATACACTGCCACGTCATCCCATCACACACGAATCACAGCCTGTTAACGTGCAATTCAATCCATGAAATTGCCACTCCAGCCATGCAAGCGCTGGCCGAAAAACCGCTTGCCAGAACCGCGTCTGTTTCCAGCCACCTTATGGTCTGCCGGAATAACGCTCGCCGTCTGCTGTCAGTTTCAACACCAACATCAGCTGCCAGCAATATTCTATTCACCGGATCCCATCCAGCCTATAGTCTCATCGTCTTTCGCTGGAAAAACAACAGCTGCCGCCAACTCTAACCGCCGCTGGCCTTCCATTCACTGTCGCAAATGTAGCAGCCATGGATTACTTTTCAAGCTTCCATCGATTTTAGCAAATGCTGTCAGCCCTTGCCTGCTATCCACTTCACAAGTTGGTGTGCAACTTTCTAGCGCCGACGTAACCAACGTCGTGCCGTCGCCAACCCACCATAGAGACCCACTAGGAAAATGAGGGACCCGATCAGATATACCAGAGACTCGATCGAAACAGGGTGAAGACCCTACTAGAAATTGTAATAGACCCAATCGGAGAGCCACAGACCCTCCCGAAAAATCAATCAGCTCCACTCGGAAATCCTAATGACTCGCCAGAACACCTGAAATACAAGCTCCGTCCGCTGTTGGCAACATGCCAGCAGCGGCTACCAGTCACCCCACTTCCTGCCGTCGTTAACAAGCTGCCGCTCATGTCGCTGTCATCCAACAGCCATGAAGCCTTAACAGCACCGTGCAGGGTCAACTGCTCAGCCTTTCGATTCTCGCGATGCCATCAGAATCCATCGAGCGGTCAAAGGAGTCGCTCAGGATGCAGTCAGACCTATCTGCCACTGGAGTGATCACGCTCATCAATCATCAGGCTGCTATCGCTGGCCTTCCCTTCACCATCGATTATCCAGCGCCACTTCCTTGCTGTACAAGACAGCAGTGCCCGTGCCTCTCATCGACCATGTATCCGGTGATAGCAATATGCCAGCCATCGTCCAGCCTGCTGATATTCAGCAGTGTTCACAACTTCGCCAAAGAACTCCGCCAGCCCGCAGCATCAATCCGCCGTGCTGTCCAGCCTTTCGTCGCACTGCTCAACCCGACGTTAATCAACATCGCCGTCACCATGATCGTCAAGTGGTGTTGAATGTGTGTGGTGTCGTTCAATTAGGGTTTAACAGGTTCAAGAAATTAACCCTTAAATCTAACATTAACAACACATATTCCACTCAAACCTTAAGCCTAACGTGTCACGTTTAGCCAAAGAACCTACGCTCTTATACTAATTATTGGCATTTGGATCTTTTAGTTAACGTGAACCGTTAGGGTTTTATACATTTCTAACAAGTAGCGGAAGCAAGCAAACAAGAAATGTGTTATCTTTCACCAGGGTATGTTGAAAACGATGAATTCTCGCCACCAGCCTGCGCAGCCTCACCGTTTTAGGAATAACTCTCTCGTCCGATGTCAGATTTGAGTAATATACATGCCAAAAAGATCCTCTCTTCCGTGGCTTTCCGTCAGTATATCACACGTCCTGTTCTGAAGTCTATGCGATTTTATAAAAATCATAGAAGGTGGCGGACAGCAGCAGCAAGCTACCTTCCAGTCTTCTGCTGTATTCCCAAGTCCAATCTCGACGTCGTGTGGGTGACGATCCTCGAGATCTTCTCAATCTACTATTCCCTCACCCTCCTCACAGTGTTAGGCGTGATTAATCTCATAGATTAGGGTTTCCGGACAGTTGAGATGACTTATATATGGGCTACAGCAGGAACCAGGATGAGAAATTAGAGTTGGGCCTCCATTGGACTTAAGTATCCAAGCTTAGCCCAAAGCTTATACTTAAGTCCAATAATAATAATATATATCACTAAAATATTATTACTGCACTACCTTTCTAATCCCATAATTACGTTATGGGTTCCTTCTTATTATGAGCCCGTTAGTCTCCCTATGTTTAAGATATACAATGCCCATTAATTAATTAAGTTACTGACAACTCCATTAATTAATATCTCATCCGAGAGTAGTACCACTCAACATCATTATCATGCCGGAATAAATCCACTTGTAGGATTTATATGATAATCCTTATGAGCTCCTCAAGGGGACATCATCAACCTATGACGGACATGGATTCCTTCTACAATCAACAACACACCATAGAGACAACAATATTTCCCAACTCACAGAGTTTGTTGATTTAATTACATGTAAATCTCACCCATTGATTAATCAAAGAAATATATAGTGCTCTATATGTCGAGGTTATTGTATAGGGATTAAGAGTATGAACATCCATAATAACTTAGATCAAGTTCTCCTATATAGTCAGTTAAGTCGAACGATCTCAATCAGTCCTGCTCAATACACACAAAGTGCACTAATGTGATTCTATAGCTAAGACAAGCTAATACCAAATCACACTACAACCATCCCGATAGAGAGTCCCCGTCTATCTCGGTTGTGAGCATATGTTTATACTTTATAAGGAAACTAATAATATGATCTTCCGCGTGTTGTCGCACAATATATTATCTACAGTATAAAGTAAGTGAACTATTGCATCGTGCATATAAATAAATTATAAGACGCAATTATTTGATCATATGATTCTCATTTCAAATAAATTGTTATAACATTGTTCATACAAAAAGCTAGACTTTTAGTATACAATCCAACACATACAACTCTCCTCTCGACACGCAACTTCCTTTAGACCAGGCGAACAGTGTGTTCCCCAAATCTCGATCCGTATATCTAAGAACCGGATTCCAAATCAGAGACGCATGAGCATCCTTAGTTTTAAAATCCATATCCTCTCCAGAAATTGCTCTCTTGAAATCATTCGCCTTGAAGTACCCATTCTCATTCCTGGATATCCCCCTCAGAGCTTCAAACAACACGTTGAAATCCTCCGCTGACCATGTTCTCATCTTGCCTCCCAGCTGAAATAAGCACTCATAAGGGAGAGGACTCGAACCTTTCTTTAGGGTGATTGAGTATACACCTTAGCAGTCACATGAAAATACGTCTGCTTCTTCAGCTCCATGAAGTGACGAATCCCTACTTGATCAAACATCCACATAATGTCATCTTGGATGTGCATTGTAATCATGGACCCATCATCTTGGTACCTCGTTCGAGCTATCTTATCAGACATGTCGCCCCAATGATCCTTTATCTCCTCCTAATTTCCTATATGAATCTTAAAATTTTTAGGCAGTCTCTCCTTAAGCCTTAGCTTCTTTGTAACTTCATTCTCATGAGACGACCTATCTTGCCTTTTCTTTAATTGGGCCTCCGTCTCCTTTCCTTTTCCTAGAAAATAATACTTCAATACCAAATGGAAACAAGAAAAGTAAACGCGACCTAGCTCAACTAAGTATACTTGAACTCTACTCAAGACTTCAAGTTTACACAAGTGTAGTCAATTCAAGATAAGCATGCTAATTCGATTTCACTTCTAACTTCAACTCTTTACCAAAAACTATCAATAACTTCAACACCCACATACTTCCTTAAATATGCATCCATCAACTTCAAATAATCAACTCAAAATTCAACATGCTTCACTTCACTACTCAAATTACTCATCAATTTCACGAAAACATCAAGGTCTAGCAACAATTCAACAATTACAATTGGACCCATCACTTGTTCATAGGAAAATTTAAACAAAAATTCAATTTACACCATGGATTCACATAAACACGAGTTCAATCGACTTACCCACTTACAATCAAGCAATAGAACTTCAAACCTAGGGTAATAGAGTCAAGGAAACATACCTTTCTATCCGGTCATGGCTTAGTATGAATAAGTATGAAGAATTCCAAAATTCGACGAGAAACCCTAGTTTTGCAACTAGAATGCTTCAAATTTGTGACAAATAGAGTGTAAGAAGTGTGGAAAGTGGTTTAATCGGAGCGAAATTGATCAAAATCAAAGTTTGGAAGAGAGGATTTTTGGTTCGGAGAAGATTCGAGTGCAAGTGGTGTGCAAAGTGATCGAAACAGGAATGAAAAATCACAATAAAATATTACTTACCTGCGTGGTTTGACCCGAACCAGGTGGTCGAATCACCTTATCGTGGTCGAATCAAGATTCTGGATGATTTTCAGCATTTGGTTCGACCCGAACCATTGGTCGAACCAGAGTGTCATGGTCGAACCCGCCTGTTACAAACTTTCAAATGGCTGGTTCGACCCGAACTCCAGGTCGAATCACACTATGCATGGTTGAATCGACCTGTAACAAAATATCTAACCGTTGATTCGACTTGGGCTTTTGGTTGAACTCCGGTCAAACCACCCCATGCTTAGTCGAATCGACCTGTAACGATCTTTCAGGTCCACGATTCGACTTAAGCTACTCAGTTCAACCACTCTACTTGGTCGAATCGAGCCCCTGCTCCTTCGAAATCCACTATTCTTCGTCTCTTGAACACTTCAAACTCAAAAATGAACTTTAGGTACTAACACGGAGCAAAATCTATACTAGGGAATCATTATTAAGACTCATAAAACATTTGCATACACTATTCATACGACTCATTAAATAAAACACCACTAAACATTAGACAAATTGTAAAAAATCGACACATCTAAACCGGTGAAAGTTTAAATATGTCGTAAAAAATCAACTCCCCTAACAAACGTTACAAAGAAAAGATTATACTCTCCGTGCTACGATGAGGTAAGTACATCACCCCCCTCCCAAACTTAGTAGAAACTATAGTCGAAACTAATTTTGAAAGAAGATGTAATTTTCGATTAGTAAACACGTTAAATATAAAAAATTTTTACTCACACTAATGAAATAAAATAATAAAATAGGAGGGACAGCCCCACACAAGCGCTCTTGTTTAACGTCGGAGAATCACGACGGTACCATATCAATGCAAAGTATCCTCAAAGACGACGCAAGCATCATCCGGTGACTTATAGTTCTTCAATCGATGCCCATTCGCCGCTATAATGTCTCTATCTTTGTCCATGATTTCAAAACTCCCCCCTCCACAGACTCTATGGATAATGAATGGTCCCGTCCACTTTGATTTCAATTTTCATACAAAGAGCTTCAAACGAGAGTTAAAAATTAATATCTCATCACCTTGCTTGAATTCCTTGTAAGTGATCTTCGAATCATGCCATTTATTTATTCTTTCTTTGTAGATCACCGAATTCTTGTAAGCTTGATTTCTGAACTCGTTTAGATGATTGATTTGAGTCATCTTCAACTCCTTTTGATCCTTAAGACATAAGTTCAAGCTTCTCAATGCCCAAAAAGCTTTATGCTCTCCACGGGTAAGTGACTCTTCTTCCTATAGACAATTTGATATGGTGACATATCAAGCACCGTCAGCACATCATCGAGCTTCATAGCCCAATCCTCCTATTGGTTCCGACTACTTTCTTCAAAATTTGCTTCACTTGTCAGTTAGAAATCTCGGCTTGCCCATTAGATTGAGGATGATAGGGTGTATTAATCCTATGCTTCACATCGTAATCCTTGAGCACTCTCTCTAGAAGCTTGTTGACGAAGTGGGAACCTCCATTGCTTACAAGTGCTCGAGGGACTTCATAGCGGGCAAAGATATGTTTCTTCAAGAAAGACAACACAGTCTTTGAATCATTCATGTGAGTTGGAATGACCTCTACCCACATAGAAACATAATCCACTGTTAAAAGGATGTAGAGAAACCCATTAGATGGGAAAAACGGCCCTATAAAATCAATCTCCATACATCGAAGATCTCCACAACAATGCTCGCTGAAGTGGCATCTCATCTCTCCCACTTATGTTTCCCATCCTTTGACATCTATCGCATGTCGCTACATAGGATTATAGTCTTTAAACAAAGTAGGCTAATAAAGAGATGATTGAAGTACCTTAGCTGCCGTCTTTTGAGGTCTGAAGTACCCCCCGTTAGGTTGTGCATGGCAAAAGTCAAGAACATTCTCCATCTCGGGCACTGTTCTTAGTCTTATTTTTGGTATCAAAATGATTTTAGAGTAAGAGACTCTATCGTTGTTGTATACGTGTGACCAAGTAACAAAATTTATAAGTATGTCGTCCCAAGGAAAAGTAAACTCATAGTTGTATCTGGATTTGTCATCAATTATGCTTTGTAAGAGTGATAAGGTTGAATATTTGGTTTTATACTAATGCTTAATCTAATCAATTAACTAAAGAAATCAATTAACAACTAAAAGTATCAATTATCAATTATGTAACAAGGTGAATGAAATGTAGATAAAATGTATTTAAGAAGAGAGCAAGACCAACCATACTCATGATTAAGAAACTAGCTAGATATGAATGACTCTTAATATTGAACTTCATTAATTATGGACTAAAAGCAATCACGTTTGTACCCCTAATCCCTATGGCCAAGGCAATTAGGTTTTCGACTCTTTGACAAGTCTAAATCTCCTAGGATTGTCTTACTCTCAATTCCCTTAAGGTACTATGATAGTAAGTTTGATTCTTTTCACTCAATTTCTTAAGTGTCCCTCTATGAATGTTCTAAGTACAAGAAGGGTATGACTTACCTCCACTCACACTAACATACATGCTCATCTTAACAAATTATTCAATTAAACACCTAATCATACTATTGGAATGGTCATCCTAATACCATGAAGAGAGAATTTAATCACACAAATATTGAAATGAAACATGGATCATTAATCATAAAAGGAAATCCAAAATTAACTCAATTCAACATCTAAAATCCTACATATCTAGCATTCTTCTCAACTAATCATATGATTAACCCTACTATAGGACTAGCCACTACACATCATGTTCAAATCAATACATTCAAAGGCTTACTCCATTTGAGCCAAAATGTGAAGAAAAATAGCAATTGAAAAGTAGATCGGCTTCCCTTTTTGAAGATGGCCTTCCTTCCTTCCAACATGCTCAATTCTTCAATCTATGATGATCTTCTCTTCTCAAATTGATGGAATTGTGGAGTGATGGAAGAATTTAGGGAGAACCAATGGATTGAATGGATGAAAATGATGAAAGATGGATGAATTTGAATGTGTGTGTGAAGGTATAGTGTGATATTGTGGGTTTGGATCTTAGTAACTGCTCCAAAAATGTGATTCTCCTCCAATTTTCACACTCAATTGGGTTTTTATACTCCTTGGAACCTTCTAGAACATTTCAAATTTTACTCTGAATTCGGCACCTACACGGGTCGTGTAGCAGCACTCGGCTCGAGTAGTGTACACACAGTTTCGGCGTGTTCTGCGTGTTTCTGGACACGGATCGTGTAGCAGCACACGACCTCTCCCCTGGGCGTGTAGCATTTTCTGACGACTGCACTCGGCCTTCTCGAACAGGCCTATGTTCCACACACGGGGCGTGTGCTTGGGCATGACTCGTGCGCCGAAACACGGTCTTCTCCTAGGTGTGTCATATCTTCTGAAGCTCGAACACGGTCACCTCGGATAGGACCGTGTTCCGTACACGGGGCGTGTCCGAGCGTGCCCTGTTCTTCCTTCTCTGTTTTTGCTCCCGACTCCATTTTTCTCCATTTTAACCTATTTTTCATACATTTAAGCTCATTTACACACTTTTATCACTCCATACAACACTTCTCCCAATCAACATAAAACTCCACCAAAGCTACACAAATACGGATAAAAACATCCGAAAATCCACAAGTAAAGACACAAAAATCTTGGTGAAAATGACAACGATCAACCCCCAAACTTAAAGTATTGTTCGTCCTCGAACAACGAAAAATGATAAACAAGAGAAGTAATTTTCACCTAGAAAAACATCTAATGAACATAAACCACAACACATCACAAGTAATAAAGACTACAAAATCACATTAAGTATTCCTACATTATCAAACTCATAACATAAAAGATTAACAAGTTCAATTTCAAGAAAACAAAAGAGTAATCAAATCCCCTCCGACCCAAGCCTCACAAATGATATCAAATTCACTCAATGCTCTATGAGTTATGGTTTAACAACATTCATCAACCGGTTAGAACCGACTCACCATAAGCTTGCTCAAGGACTATGTTCACAAGTCTCCCTAGTTTAAAAATGTGATCAAATAGGTCTTTATCTTTGGATGTAATGTTTAGGCTCTTTGGTAGGGTAGGAGAAATTTAGATAATAGTGACTATTCAAGTGTAGATATCAAAGAGATGATTCTTTTCTCCAACATCTTCACTTTCAATCTTCCTCCCTTTTTTACATATTCATAAATACTAAACATCAACATACAATGGATTCATTGAGCTTCTTTTTAATTGCATAATTCTTTTCTTTGACTTTTGCATTCCTTGAGTATATTTTAATGATTTTGCTCCTTTTTCCTTTTTGTTGAAGTTGCATATGCTTTTAACTTGAACTCTATCATCATTTTCTTGATTCACCATTTCCTTCACTTTATTGCACGTTTTTCCACATCAATCCTTGTAGACCATCATCTCCTCAATTACCCACACAGGTTATATATATAAGGTTTAAGTGGGTTTTCAAGGCTTGTATCGTGCTCAAATAACAAAGAATAGGCTTATAAGCTCAAATTGGCAAACTAGGGATGATATTTGGGTAAGGAATTTTATGGCTACGACTTCACTTAACAAGGATGGCCTAATATCATATCACAAATATCCACCATTCGGGCTTCGTTCCTAAAGTCCATGAGAAAATTCTAGTTTGTCTAAGTTCAATCGGTCCTCTCATCAAGAAAATTAACCATGGAGGCACGGTTGATGATCAATTCTCACAAGCTTTTGCTTGGACCAAAAAGAAATATAATTACCCTTCATACTTCTCAAAATTGAACAACTTATGTAATTCATGTCACAATTTTAACTAGTAGAAATCCTTAACATGCTTGTCATCACCTATCATAAGCAATGTATCATAACTCATATTCAAAAACATTTAACACTTTCCCAAACATACCACCAAACCAACTTAAACAAGAATACACTTCAAACATAACACATAAGCAAGACTTCACCAAACGAAAAACATAAAAAAACATATAACATACATGACCAAAATCATCCATCATACGAAATTAAAACACATCAATTCAACATCCATAACAAATAAGCTCAATAACCCATCACATCCAAACTATGAAAATCAAACTAAAATATCAAAAATAAAAGAAAGTAAAACGCATAAAACTAAAATAAAATCCCAAAGTAAAACCTCCCAAATACAAAACAATTAAAATAAATCCAATCCAAATCTAACGAATCAAATCAAGTCTAACATTTTTCAAATGAACTACGAGAAGTGATAAGCACTAAAAATGACTCCCTTCATGGCTCCAGAGGCGGAGGTGGATGATACATGTTCCATGGTATGTATGCACGTGGAGATGCTGGGAATTAGAAGTTGAACATCATTGTCATCATTTTCTCCATGTTGTTAGAGTGCACACGCGACTGCTCCTCGTAATACTCCCGGCGACGCTATCCATCTCGAAGCTCTTGGAAGTGCGTTCCATGCATCTGCTGCACCTCTTGGATCTCCTTCATCTGTGCTCCGTGCACCTGTTGAACCTGCCTTACTCTCTCACCTCATCTAACATGTAATTCCATCTCTTATTTCCATATCCGGGACCCATTGGTTGCTGCTGCTGTTGCTCTTCCTCTTCAAACTGTGGTGGCTCAGGAGCTTACTCCTCGAACTCAACTTGATGATGTGGAGGCTCCACCTCAACTCCTCTCATTGCTACCGGCTCTGCTATCAAGTTGGCTAGCTCAAGGTTCTCCTCAACCCTCATCTGCCTGAGAACCTCTTCCACTTCCTCTCTATTGCTCCTGTAAAATGCTCTTAAAACCCTAGAGTGATGGGGACTGGCCATTACCAAACTAGCAAACCTCCTTCGAGAGTAAACTATGGTGAGCTCCGAAGCTGGTAAAGGAAATGGGCCTCTTTTTCTTGCCTTAAGCAATATTGATTCGCAACCACTGACAAAAACTACATTCTCATCAATTGCTGATAATTCAACCCTTCACTTTCCATTCTGTTCTCCATCCCTGCAAGATTTACTCCCAAGCCTTGAGCGATCATAATGATCATCCCTCCTAACATTAATCCTTGAGATGTCTGTTGTTGAGAGTGAAAATAGTTTGTTCTAGTGTCCAATTTAACATATTTTTAATGAGAATTATTGTTATATATTAGCAAAAGTGTCTTATGTTCAATATATTTGAGAAAAAGGTGCATTTAAGGTGTTTTATTGTGTTTTAGGTGGAAAAAGGATTAAAAGTGCCAAGTTGGAGTAAAGGTGAAATTTGAGCAATGATGCTAAAAAACGCAAGTCCATCTGTCTCTTGGCAACTCTCTCCACATGTTGAACAAAATGCACTGTCATATTCAGTGGAAGCTCATTATATAGACAAAACATTATGTAGAGCTGCTTATCACCCACTGCACTGCTTTCAAACTTTCCTAAAACAATGTTAGAGACAATTTTTTCTAGGTATCTCATTATAGGATTTCTTATTGCAGTTCCTTTTGAAGTGCTGGGAATATATCTTGCCTACTCTGTCCCATCATTTACTAATCTCTTCTACCAATCATGCTGATTGAAGCCTCCTCCTTCATAGAAGCTGCTATGACCCCGACATGGTGGGCATCCAAAGAATTCATTCAAAACATGTAGAGAAATCTCCCTTCTCATCACGTTATCCAACTAGAATGTAATAGAGATGGGGGAACTTGTTCCTATCTTTCTTTACCTCAAGTGTACTCATGAACTCGGCAGTGAGATGAAGATAAGTAGGTGGCCTTTTATCGAAAAATTCTTCCATTTGTGCAAACCTAAACAACTTCCTCAAATCTTTCTCTATTCCTAACCCTTCCACTGTTGTTGTGTCTTGAAATCGGGTTGGCTTAATCTTAGGAAGGAGGGTTTGCCAACAGAGCACATACTTTTCCCAATATTCTTCAAATTCTACCCCAAAGTAATCCGGGTGAATCCCATCTTGCATCATTTGCGCATCAAGATTAGCAAGTTAACCCTCAACCGTGATGATGATGAAATCCTCATTTCTTGCTCTAACTCTCCTTTTAGCCATCTACAAAATCATTATCATGCATATTAACTTCAATTTTACCAAAGAGTGCTCATTATCTAATCATAGAGTCATCTTAACATTTTTAACTATTCATGCAACTCTAAACATGCTTATTGAGTACTTCATCATGATTTCCAACTTTAAGAGTCACCATCTTAAACCACTTAATCAACAATTTCCTTTCTCCACATGTATCACTACTCATAATGCAAGTATGGCTTCAAAATTGCATAAAATTATCACTTTGACATTTCATCGAACACTTGGCACGCACAACTTTTAAATACGTTTTCAAATAAGAATCTCATAGCCTCATGCCAAAACCCTAAACACCTAAGCCCTAATTCATGACAATTTCATCATCATACAAACATTCCCCATCAATGTGCCACATCACAATCATCAAATTTAACCAAACTCAAAAATTCCCAAATGTATATCTCATGAACCCTAATTTCAATTTCAATTTCAATTCAACAATTAAATGGACAAATGTAAGATCACTCATGATAAACATGTTATTATATCACTATAGTATAAAGCCCATGCTCCAATTTGCTCAATTTTTAACAAAATTTTCAAAAATCCGAAAGTTAGGGTTCATAGAGTTCATACCTGCGATTTTTGATTTGAAGGAGTGTTTTTGATATAGAAGATTGACGAAACTCACTATCAATTGCTCAAACTAACCTTAATGATGGCGATTTACGAACAATGGGTGAAGATTGAAGTGCAATTAGACCAAAAGACGAGTTCTTCAGCGTGTACAGAGTGAAGGACGTGTGTAAATTGTTCTGGAATTCGCAATTTTAAACACTGACTTTGAACAGAACACGGCTCGTGCTCAGCTACACGGTTCGTGTACTTGGCATCTACATGGCCCGTGTTCTGCATACGGCCTCAGTCATGGCCGTGTAAGTTTTTTGATGTCCGTGCATGGCCATCACTTACAGGCCCGTGTGCAGTAGACGGGGCATGCGTCTGCACCCGACACGGGTCGTGTACTGAACTCGCCCTCGACCTTGGGCGAGTAGCTGCTTCTGATGTCAGTACAAGGCCAATCCTTACAGGGCCGTGTACTGAACAGGCTCGAGTAGCTGCAGTTCTATTTTTTCCAATTTTTTCTTTCACACCTCGTTTTGCCATATTTTTGCACTTTCAATACATTCTATTCATGCTCAAAGTTCATCACAACATCAACTCCACAATTTATGATCACATAATGGATTATCATGTACTTCAACACCACCTAACGTGTCAAAACGAACCAAACTCAAGAGAAAAATTTTAAAATTTTGAATAATTTTACACAAGGCAATCTCTCCATCAACATGACACATCAAGCATACACATGTGGTAAGACTTAACCCACAATCTCCCCCCAAACTTAAATCGACACAAGTGAAGATTTAAGTTTGCAAAAAGTGGTGAGACTTACCCTTGTAGTTTCCACCAATGATCTTCATGGAATTACCTTGTGATGACGTACGTGCACTTCCCCAAAACTCAAGTATGGCCACCACGCACTCTTCCCCCAAACTTAAATTAATACAAGTGTTAAATTTAAGTTTGATCAAAATGGTGTGACATACATCTCCATTCCTTATCAAGTACACCTTGTCTTTTCAATACGTATTTTTCTTCATGAGCACAATCCATCTACATACCAAACTACAAGAAAAATAATTAAAACAAACATAAAATAAAACCTACTCTACTAAACATTTAAAAAGTTTCAAGAAGAGAGGGTCTCCACATACACTATCTCCTTTTGAGAAGGAGATAGGTAATGTTTCACCCGATGACCATTCACTACAAACTCATTATTGGGACCCTTTAGCTTCAATATATTTCCACTCAACACCTCAAGCACTTCATATGGCCCCATCCATTTAGACTTAAGCTTTCCGGAAAATAACTTAAGCCTCGAATTTAATACAAGAACTTTGTCCCCGGGAGCAAACGTCTTTTCCTTCACTTTAGCATCATGTCATTTCTTTATATTCTCTTTATAAATGAGGGAATTATCAAATGCTCTTCCTCTAAACTCCTCAAGCTCAACCAATTTCAATAACCTTGCTTTGCCACTCTCCCCTTCATCAATATTAAGGCGTTTAATAGCGCACAATGCCCGGTGTTCCAATTCCACGGGAAGATGGCAAGCCTTTTCATAAACCAAATGATATGGTGACACAATAAGAACGGTCTTAAAAGCCGTTCGATATGCCCATAAGGCATCGTCAAGCTTTTCCGACCAATCCTTTCTCCCCCCATTGATTGTCTTTTCCAAAACTAACTTGATTTGACGGTTTGAGACCTCCGCCAATCCGTTTGCTAGAGGGTGGTAAGGTGTAGCCACTCGATGCTTCACTCCAAATCTCTTCAACAATCCTTCCATCAATTTATTTACAAAATGAGATCCTCCATCACTCACTAATACTTGTGGAACTCCAAACCTAGCAAAAATATACTTTTTCAAGAACTTTTGAACAATCAAGGCATCATTTGTCTTAGTGGGGATTGCCTCCACCCACTTTAACATATAATCCACGGCTAGCAAGATGTACATATATCCTTGAGACGAGGGAAATGGTCCCATGAAATCAATACCCCATACATCAAAAATCTCCACATCAATCCTTAAACTCAAAGGCATTTTACCTATTCCCCCTACCCTTTGGCATCTATCACACTTAGCCACAAACTTCTTTTCATCTTTAAATAATGTGGGCCAATAGAAGCTCGATTGTAAAACCTTAACCCCCGTCTTTTGATGACCAAAGTGGCCTCCACACAAAGACGAATGACATAGCTCAAGGATCCCCAAAACTTCTTCATTAGCCACACACATTCTTATTACTCCATCATTGCAAATCTTAAACAAATAGGGCTCATCCCACAAGTATTTCTTTACTTCCACATAAAATCTTTTTACCTTATACTCATTTAGCAACGTGGGTTTGATTCCACATACAAGGAAGTTGACATAATCGACATACCAAGGAGGTATATTCACCATAAGAGTACACACTTGCTCAACTTCAACTTGAAGAATTTTCTCATCCGGGAACTCATCCCCAATCGGCTTCATGTCCTCATTCTCTCCTCCATTTTCCAATCTAGACAAATGATCCGCGATCACATTCTCCACACCCTTCTTATATTTAATCACCATATCAAATTCCTGCAAAAGTAACACCCAGCGGATTAAACATGGTTTAACATCTTTCTTACTCATTAGATATTTTATGGCAGCGTGATCTGTGTAGACAATTGGTTTGCGTTCCAACCAAGTATGGTCGAAACTTCTCAAAAGCATACATGACGGCTAAAAATTCTTTTTCCGTTATAGTGTAATTAACTTGGCACAATTCAATGTCTTTGAGGCGTAGTAGATTGCTCTAAATTTTTACTCCCTCGTTTGCCCCAACACCACTCCTACGGATTAATCACTAGCATCACAATGCAATTCAAATTGTAAGCTCCAATCTGGGGTAACGAGTATTGGAGAAGAAGTGAGAGCACCCTTTAGCACCTAAAATGAAACACGACATTCATCATTGAAGTTAAATGGACAATCTTTTTAAAGTAATTTAGAAAGAGGTTTAGCAATTTTTGAAAAATCCTTAATGAAGCGTCTATAAAAGCCTACATGACCTAAGAACGATTTCACCCCCTTCTCACTAGTAGGAGGGGGAAGACGCTCTATGGCTACCACTTTGGTTGTATCCACTTTTAAACCATGCTTTGAAATATGATGTCCCAAGACTATCCCATCAGTCACCATAAAGTGGCATTTTTCTCAATTTAACACAAGATTCGATTTTTCACACCTCTGCAGCACAATAGTGATATTAGTCAAGCAAATATCATATGAGGAACCATATATAGAGAAAATGTCCATAAACACCTCCATAACGTTTTTAATTAAACCATCAAAGATAAACATCATACAACGCTGAAAAGTGGTAGGGGCGTTACATTGACCAAAAGGCATCATTCTAAATGCAAATGTTCCATAAGGACACGTGAATGTTGTCTTCTCTTGATCTTCCGGGGCAATCAATATTTGATTATACCCAGAATATCCATCAAGAAAATAATAGTACTCATGTCCCGCAAGTCTATCTAACATTTGGTCTATGAATGACAATGGGAAGTGATCTTTACGAGTATTTTCATTCAATTTACGATAATCAACACATACTCTCTAACCCGTGATAGTTTGGGTGGCAATCGTTTCATTCGTATCGGATCGAACAATTGTCATGCCACCCTTTTTTTGCCACTACGTGTAAAGGACTCACATATGGACTATCACTAATTGAAAAGATAATTCTCGCATCAAGCTATTTTAACACCTTTTTTCTTACCATTTCTTGCATTATAGGATTTAATCTACGTTGGTTTTGCACACATGACTTCTCATCATCAATCAAGTGAATCTTATGCATACATAAAGATGGGCTTATACCTTTCAAGTTTTTATACTCCAACCAATAGAAGATTTATGCTCCCTTAACACTCTTAACAACTTTTCCAATTCTAAATCATTAAAGGAAGAAGATACAATTACCTGATACGTCTCATTCTTTTCCAAGTAAGCATACTTCAAATGCTCCGGTAATGGTTTCAACTCTACCTTCTTCTCTTGCACTTCTTCTTTTGGTTCTTCATCAAGTTTCTCCACTTGTGCTTCCTTTGCTTCCACGCTTGTGAGTTCCCTACAAGCATTTAAACTATCCAATTCATTAATTATTTTATCATTTCCTAAATAACAAGAAGAGTTAGATTTTATAGAGTCAATAGAGTAAGAGTGACTTATGATAATTTCCAAAGGATCCTTGGAGTGAAGATGATACATATGCTCTTCAATAACGTTGTCCACAACCTCCAATCTTCTACATTCATCCTTGTTCCTAGGATACCTCATAGCCTCTCTTAATGAAAATATCACATCTTCCTCATTCACACTTAAAGTTAGCTCCCCTTTCACCACATCTATCAATGCTTTTCCCGTGGCAAGAAATGGACGACCAAGTATCAACGGGACATTAGCATCTTCATCCATATCTAGTATCACAAAATCAACGGGAAATACAAACTTGCCAACTTTGATCAACACATCTTCCACAATTCCCTTTGGGTGTGTCAAAGATCGATCGGCTAATTGAAATGTCACCGATGTCGGTTTAACCTCACCAATTCCCAACTTCTTAAAAATTGACAAGGGAATCAAATTGATGCTTGCCCCTAGGTCACATAGAGCTTTGTAGTTTTCATGCTCTCCCATCTCACATGGAATAGTGAAACTTCCTAGATCTTTCAATTTAGGAGGAAGTTTCCTTTGTAGAATAGCACTACATTACTCCGTAAGATTAACAGTTTCAAACTCACCTAAGCTTTTTTTCTTTGACAAGATATCCTTCAAAAACTTAGAGTGGTTGGGCATTTGAAGCAAAGCATCCGCAAAAGGATTATTTATATGTATCTTCTTCAACATCTCAACAAACTTAGCAAATTTTTCTTCTAATCCCTTTTTCAAGCATCTTTGTGGAAAAGGAATTGTCACGGGCAACTTCGGTATTCCCTATTCATCTCTTTCAAAGTTCTCTTCCCTCTCCTTACGTTTTGCTTCTCTACATCTTTCCCATTTCTTTGGAGACTTCACTCTTTCTTCTACAAGTGTAGGGGTACTTTCATTTTTTCAATGATTTCAACTTCTTTCTCTTTCCCTTTTAAATCAATTCTTTCCATAGGCTCAAGTTCACATTCTACTCCCTCTACTTCCGTCGGCATCGTATTTGTTCTACTACGAAGTTCAATAGCCTTGCATTGCTCCTTAGGATTAGCAATGGTTGTAGATGAAAACTTCCCTTGATGATGAACATCCACATTTTCAATTGCCATTTGGCTCATTTGTGTTTCCAATGCTTTAAATCTCTTATCATTCACTTCATCTCTTTGCCTCATAAAGTCAAACATCTTGGCCATTTGATCCTCCATTGTAGGCTTCCCTTCACCATTTGGAGCTTTCTCCCCTGGATTAGTGCCCGGTGGAAGAGTAAGGGCATTCCCTTGATTTCCATATGACAAATTCTCATACCTACGAGGTTGATTAAAATTTCCTTGAAAATTACCTTGCCCCCATCCTCCTTGCCTTTGTTGATATCCCCCTCCATGGTTACCAAAATTACCACCATAATTTTCTTGAAAGTTTCTTCCTTGCATAAAGGCAACTTCCTCAAGTGACATTTTCGGTTGGTACCAAATATCTTGACATTCAAAATTAGGAGACATACCTTGTTGAGGCATAGGTGTAGGCATTTGACAACTTTGAGAAGCTTGACTCATAATAGGCATAGACATGCCTTGTTGAGGATTAGAAAACACTTGTTGATTCATCAAAGTCATATGCATTGGTGTTGCATTCGGATGCATTTATTGATTCTCAATAGGCTTAGATGAAGGATCCGAAGACACTTGCAAATTAGCATTCATCCTGTTAAGTATTTCCATGATTGTCTTGTCGGTTACATCCTCCTTAGGTGCCTCCACTTTTTTCACTTGTTGCAAGCACACCTCTTCCATTTTAGCAATCCTCTCTCTTTCATACATTCCTGCAACTCTATCCATAGGCCATTGACCCGTATTCAAAGCAATCTCTTCATATATAGAAATAGCTCTTTTAGGAGTTTGCCCCAATATAGAACCTCCTGCCAAAGCATCAACAAGCATTCTTTCACTCCCATTCAATCCGGCATAGAAAAATCATACTTGTTGATCTTCGGGGAATCCATATTGTGGACACCTCCTTAACATTTCCTTGAAACGATCCCAAGCTTCACTAAATGTTTCAAGAGACATTTGCTTGAATTGGAAGATTTGACATTTGAGATGCAACATCTTTGATGGTGGGAAATACTTGCTTAGGATCTGTAACAACAAATTTTGTATTTAAAATAAAAATAAATACAAAAGTATTACAATAATAATCCAGTTGGATTAAACTTGGTAATTAAGGAAACATTCTCTATCTATCATCTGATTCTTCTCTCGAACCAATTTAGACTTTGACTTGACTTGTGCGTTGACCACGCTGACTGTGTTGAGTGCGCTGTCTGTGTTGACCGTGTTAACTTTGTGTGTTGAGTTGGATGTTCAGTGGAAGCTTGTCCGAGCTTGAATTTGAGACTTTGTAACGTTTATCCAGAGGCGTCGAGCTTTTGTTTGGATTAAACGTGTTTGATGTGAAAACACTCTATTTGGGGGGCTTAGCACCTTTATCTCGGGTCGTATGCTCTTCTTGGCTCGAAGAACACTGAAGAACTCAAAGTGCTTGCTATGAGAAACACTCGATCTGGGGGCTTAGCATCTTAATCCCAGGTCGTATATCATTCTTCGCCTTGAATATCTTGAGGAGCGTTGCTCGTGTTTCAATCTCTTCAGAGTATCTGTGTCTTCAAATGCTTCAGTGTGTGTTTCAATTGAAGGGATGAGTCCCCTTTATATAGGTGAGAGGTAAAGACCCCCTTATAAATGCCTTGAATTCTGATTGGTCCACTCTATTTGGACCACATCATGCGGGCTTGGACCTTCACTTGTTTGGGCTGTAATCAGACCAATTTTATTTGGGCCTAATTTAATTTATATGGGCTTGTTTGACTTAAGTCAGATCTCATTTGACTTGGGCTTGCTTGACTTGGGTCAGGCCTCATTTAATTTAAGTCTCATTTAATTTGTTGGACTTAATTTACTTTAGGAATTAATTTGTTTAGATTTCAAAATAAATTAATATTTAATCAATAAAGTCACGTGTCGCCATTTAATTGGACCGTAAATTTTAATTGCTTACAAATTTCCCTTTGCGATTTATTCACGGACGCCATGTCTTGATGTGAAGGAATCGCAAAAACTCCTTCCTTTTCTTTTACATTTGTAATTTTGGGTTTGAGAAATTACTTTATCCAAGTAGCAATAAATTATTTCTTGGCCCAACTTTTATTTCTCAAGTAGCCCAAATCAATTTAATTTCTCAAGTGGCTCAAATCAATTTCCTGCTTAGTAGACAGGAAATAAGGACAGATTGAACTCATGCTCCTCAAGATAATTTCCAAATATTTGCTCAAAATAAAAGAAATCTCTTGAAATCTTTAGAAATTTCAATAATTTGCTGCAGCCTCTTCACTATATAAAAAGGCCCAGGGTCTTTGATTTTTTTCACCAACAGATTGTAACATATTTACAGCTCTGCTTTTCTTTTCTTCATTCACCATTTTTTTTCTTCGAAGAGTTATTCTCCTTTGCTTTGCAAATTCCTTCATCAAGCATTGTCCACCATAGTGTAAGCCTTCAATCTTTTTTTTTAATTTTTTTTTATTATTATTATTTTTTCTGCTTCTTTTATATTACTGTATGCTCTTTTACATGCTTGAGGAGAAAGAAAATGCTGACTTGGTTGGAGTGATATCTCTTTCACGTAAAATTGCAGTTTTTTTTTTTTCACGTTTGTATGATTGCTGTATATTTGTGATCTTCCTGTCAACCCGTCCCTCTTCCTTTCCGAAGGAATGCCCGACGAGACGAGCTTCACTCCGTAACGGTTGTCCCTCGGTTGTCCCTGGAATTGCTGATGAGCGTGATCAATAGTAATCTGACGATGAAACTGAGGCTGAGCATCAGTGCAATCAGTAGTAATCTGATGATGAAATTGAGGCTGAGCCCGGTTGCCTCTCAGATTGTCCCTCGGTTTGTCCCTTGGTAACTGCTAATGAGCATGATAAATAGTAATCTGATGATGAAACTGAGGCTGCATCAGCGCAATCAGTGATCTGACGATGAAATTGAGGCTGAGCGTTATTTGTGTGTGATGCCGAAAACAGTGGTGCTTGCGGCGACTGCGTTTCGATGGCTTGCTAATGATTGAGCTGGGAAAGCAACATTATGAGAGTGAGGCTTATTCCAGCAACAGCAACAACGAGGTGACATCTGCTTCCAGCGGCGGATAACAGATTGGCAGTGAGTTCGCGCTTCCGGCGAGAATGATGCTTCCTTCTCCCGCAACGATGATTCGTGTTCTAGCAGCGAGGGACGGTGGATAGAGAAATCGCGACGGTTGCTGGCGGTGCGGATTGGTCAAAGGGCTTGCGGTAGTGGTCGTTGGTGACTGGTGCTCCGCGCCTTCACCAATTGGTGTGAGATGGACCTCGGCAGCGGAAATCTTTGAAATCCGCGACCGGAGAGGAGCAGCGTGCGACTGATGGTGGAGTGTTGGCGGCGCTTTTTGGCCGATGGCATTGGATCGGCATGGAGGGTTTTCTCCGGCGAGTCGGCGGTGGAGTGGACTTCCGGCAGCATGTTGATCGCGGTGCGGCAGAGCTGAGTTGACGGCTGAGAGGTTGACGGGGCTATGGCGGCGGACTCGTCGGCGATTTAGGCAGTAGGTGGCGAGCGGATCCGTGACCGGCAGCCTGATGCGTGATCTCGGCGGCAATTCTTAGTGGCTGCGCGGTGGAGATGGCAGCGCGGTCGCACTTCTCTGGAGGCAGTGGCGCGGCTTGGTGGCATCGTGGCGGCAATCGTCGGATCTGAGGCGAAGGCTGTGGCGTTCGCTTCCGGTAGCAGCGGAGGCGGCGGTTGAAGTAACGGAGATAATTTCCGTCGAAGATGGTCGAAGGTGTGTTGCGGCCGATCCGTTGACGACCTGCTCAGATGGCGATCATCACAGTGTTGGGGGCTGATTCTGGTGAGGCAACCGAGGCGACCTTCGGCAGTGAGGCGGTGACGATCGACGGACATGGCTAGATCCGGTAGTTGCCGATGGTCGAGCGATGGCTGGGGTGGTTTGACGCAGAGAGCTTTCTGCTTTGGAAGAGAGAAGCCCTCAATTTTGACTCACCCTTTTAAATTTTGACTCCTTTAATTGGGCTTTATTTTGAATCTCAATTAGCCCTTGGCTTTGACTTGGGCTTTCTTTAGTTGCATGATGCTCTTGGGCCTCATTATAAATTCATTTGGGCTACACTATTTTTTTTTTTTTTTTTGACATTTTCTCATATACTTCCTTGCAGTTCAACTTCAAGATGATTTAATTCGTTGGTACGGTCATAGACTCTAATAAGCACCAATTGGTGATTCTTGACAGTAAGAACTCACCATCCGATGGAGCAACTTATCTTCCGATTGAGAGACCCCTGATGGGTGCACCTATAGACAAAATTCCTCGCGAGAATAGCGAACATGATCTAAAGACTTGGACTGAAGACCTGAACTTGGGTGAAACTAGAGTTGTAGTTTTGAAGGCGATCAGTCATACCGAAGATGAAAACCTTGACACTTTGCCTACATTAGGGCGCCGAATAATTGACAATAATGCAGTGTGGGGCAATTCGGTGAATTTTCCCGGAGAATTCCATTATACTCCTGGTTATTGGGAATGAACTGAAGTTGTCCTAAGCAGATATCATGCTGGTCTTGAAAAAATAAAGATTTATGACCCAATTTTCGCATCTTTATTCACATACGACTGCAACCGAGAGATCATCAAAGCTTTCTGTGAGGCGTGGTGCCCTGTTACCAACACTTTGCTCACTTCCTTTGGAGAAATGTCAATTTCTCTATGGAATTTGTTTAACTGGACGGGCTTGCCACTAGCTGGTCATTTATATGAAGAAGTTGTGCCCGATAAACCCGAACTCTTCAATGATCGTGACCCCAATAGCTTACGCATTCCATCTAGTTGTCGGCACTTGCTGCACGCCTATCATAGACTTCACAGTCTTGATGGTACTGACTCTGTTTCACTCACTCGATGGGTAAAATTTTGGTTTTGTCGGCCTATAACATACAAGAAACCTCCTGCACGTGCAGAGAAAAGTAGGAAGAACCGCCGCAAGAAAACACACAACCCCAAGGGGATTATTAGTGATCATAAGAAATGGACCTCTGCAGAAACAGAACCCTTCAAAATGCTTGGCATTGATGTTATACACCAAGATGAGACGTATATGGCTGCTCATCTGGCTTGTTGGCTTTGCTCTTTCGTACTCCCTACCGATGAAGTAGATTTGATACGTCCTGGAACCTTTAAGGTAGCGAGCTTGATGGCTGCAGGAAGATCGATTGGACTTGCCGTCCCAGTCTTGACAAGTATCTATAGAGGCCTGAACAAAATTTCAAATGATCTTAGACTCTCTGAGCTGAAGTCAACATTTCCCGTACACTTTGTGTACACCTGGTTGGCTCATTATTTCAATACTCATCATCCGAATCCACATGAACTGAAGATTCCTTTAATGGTGACGTATTTAGGTGAGAATGGAGCAAAGTATTTTACTCCAACTAATGCTCGCAAAAGACTTCAAAACGGAAGTAACGCTTCCTTGTTTGGTAACGTTTGCCGAATAAATGATCCAATGGAGTATATTGATATTGACCAAGCATCTTGGCGTGATTGGGGTTTCTTCATTGCTATTTGTATGAATTATCTCACTCTACGACAGAACGGGAGATTTCTTATCGAACCTTATAGCCCACATCGATTCATCCGTCAATTTAGCTTTTATCAAGAAGATACTCCAGGGAAACTGAGAGCAAACCTTCGAGAGACTTTAGAGCAAGGGCTTGAGCTTTGGAGGCGATGTATCTTACGCAATTCTCGCTCTAAAGCGACTTTTTCATGTGCCCCTACAGAGTTTAGAAACTTCTGCTCACCAAAATACAATCAATGATTCTCTCAGATTCATGGCACCTATTTTATAGACCATGTGGCAGATCTAATCAAAATTATTCTAAGCCATGTCGTAGAAGAAGAAGTTGACATTATTAGCACTTCTAATAATGTCGAAGCTGATGAGGCAATTGTATCGTTAGAGGCTTCACTTCCTCGAAAGGTGATTGTAGGGACGTCTGGTGGAGTAGAAAAGAGAAAGAGTGATCTCTCTCGTTCAAATGACAGCAACATAGACTGAAACTGGAAAAGGACTAAGAGAGCCAAATCTCTGGTGTATATCCTGACAACTCAAGCCGAGGTTACAATCACCATTTAATTATAAGTTACATACATCCATGCCTGCAATTATTTTCTAACATCTTTCTCCTTTTTTTTGTAGCATCTGCATGCTGTATTGGGTTCTGATTACGATGCATTTGAGGAAGAATCAGCTTCTGTTGCAGGCCCTGAAGACTTAGCTGGTGATGGCTTCTTGGATCATGCTTCACCCATCATACCTGAATTTCATCCTCTAGTTACTACGACTGAAGGTCCAGAAATCAACATTTAACTTTGATGCCGCGGTTATGGATGATAGGAAACTAGTTAACATGGAAGTGTGGAAACACTTTCAAGATAAACTGAAAAGGACTCCTGTCAGCTCCTTATCTTCTATGAGAAACGAAGGACTTAAAATGGTGAATAACTTTAAGAGCGCTCCAGAGATTGACGGATCTGTTTTAGAAGCATCATTTAATTTCTTATCTTCTAAAGCTGATGCGTATGTTGCCATGAAGATAAAACTTGTTGATGGAGTGTCCAGGAGAGAATTCAAGAAGCGTCTGACTGGCGCAAAGAAGCGTGCTCAAGACTACAAGGGCAAAGAAACTACAGAGAGCAAACAGTTGCAAGAATCTGAAACTAGATTGAAGAAGATTACAGAGGAAATCGAGCTCCTGTTGAAGGAGAAGGATACAATGTATCAAACAGTTGAACGTCTTCGCGAGTCTGTTCAAAGTGCAAAGCTCGGGGCCCAAACTGCTGCCAGAGATATTGATGTACTGCAGAAAACACCCCTCCTAGAAGATTCTATTGCTGAAGTGTTACACAAGCTTTGGAAGATGCTCGAGAGGAGTTATCCACTATGAATATTTTTTATTAGCTTGTATTGAACCATTTAATTTCAATTTCCTTTTTTTTTGTTCTGAACTGTAATGATAATATCAATAAAGTTCATCTTTTTTTCCTTATCTCTTTTTCCTCTTCTTATTCATCACTGCATCTTTGGATTTGCTTTACTGCCTTTTGATGTTTACTTGCTGCCTTTATACCTTAATTTGCTTCTTGCTTCACAAACTTGATGCGAACAAACGAAAACATGATTTAACTTAATAAAATGCTAAGCTGCATACGTACCGCTTTACAGAAGATCAAGTCATTACGTAGTTCAAAGGGACATGCTTTTGATTGGGAGGGTGCCGTGCATAGTTTATACTCATGCGGGACAGGAGTTTGTCATACACAGTTTATACTTATGCGGACCAGGAGTTTTTCATACACAGTTTATACTCATGCGGACCAGGAGTTCGTCGTACACAGTTTATACTCATGCCGACCAGGAGTAACATGCAGTTTAGGCTCGTGCGTCATGGAGCGTGGTGTCTTTGTATTTGTTTACGCGTAGTAGCGTTTCAAGAATTTTCTATTTACTGGGCCAATGTTCACGCCATCTTCCAAGATCAGTTTGTAGGCGCCATTTGTGTAGGCTTCTTTCACAACATGATGGCCATCCCATTTGGGTAGAAATTTATTTCTAACTCGATGCGTGACCATAATAGGCCTCCTCACGGCAAGTACCAAGTCACCAACTTAGAAAGAACGTACTTTCACCCTTTTGTTGAACATTATGGATAGGAGAGATTGATAGCACTCGAGTCTTTGTTGTGCCTCTAACCTCTTTTTATCTAACACCTCAAACTCTTGAAGGCGTAACTTTACATTTTCTTCTTCGGTGAGGCCTTCTTGTATGGCCATCCTCAACGAGGGAATTTGCTTTTCAAGAGGTACCACAGCTTCAACACCATAAACCAAAGAATACGGAGTAGCCTGAGTGGGCGTTCTATAGGTAGTGCGGTACGCCCATAAAGCTTCGTTTATTCTTTCGTGCCAATCCCGTTTCGACTTGGAGATAACTTTCTTTAACAAATTGCACAAGGTTTTATTGAATGCTTCGGCCAGACCATTGGCAGCTGCGTTATACATTGACGACTTCCTTTGTTTGAAGTCGAACTTCTCGCACAATTTATCGATCCAACTGTTGCTGAATGGCTTCCCATTATCTGTGATATGATGTAACGAGGAACACCATATCTATAAATGATGTTGATTCGAATGAAATCAGTAACATTTTCTTTCTTCACTTCCCTTAAAGGCACAACTTCGGCCCACTTGGAAAAATAATCGGTGGCAGCAAGAATGTAGAGATGTCCACTAGAAGACTTTGTGAGAGGCCCCACCACATCTAATCCCCATACATCAAAAGGCCATGAAGCGACCGTTGGATGCAGAGGCTCCGGAGGTTGATGGATCAAATTCCCATGGAACTGGCAGGCTTGACATTTTTGTGCATACTCCATGCAGTCCTTCACCATTGTTACCCAATAGTAACCCATTCTCTTGATTCTAAAATGTATCTTCGGCCCAGACTGATGAGCACCGCAAATTCTGAAATGAGCTTCCTCCATTGCTTGAGCAGCTTCTTCTTTACTCAGGCATCTCAAGAAAATTCCATCAAATGATCTTCTATACAATGTGCCTTTGAAGTAAATAAATCGAGGTGCCCGACGACGAATATCAACCCTTTGGCGTGGATCACTGGCCAACTTGTCATACTTCAAATAATCCACTAGTGGTTGGCGTCAATCCTCTTCTTCAATTTCGAAGACTTCCACCACATGATTTTCAACTTCTTCATAATCCTCATCTTCGAAGATTGGTGGTACAACCCAACTTTTACACATTGGAAAATTTGAATTTGCGCCTCTGGCATAGCTATAGTTGATGTTAGCTTAGCAAGGGCGTCCGCTTGCTTATTCTCTCTTCTAGACAGATGTTTGATGTCAACATCACCGAGCCAACCCATTAGCTTTTGAGCATACTTGTGGTAAGGGAGCAACTCAGGCTTCCTTACTTCATACACTCCAAATAGTTGGTTTATCACAAGCAGCGAATCACCATACACCCCAAGGTGTAATTGCTTTATATCGACGACCATCTCTAAACCAAGTATGGGTGCTTGATACTCAGCCACATTGTTAGAGCAATTTTCTGTTAAGGAAAATGAATATGGTAGAACTTCACCTTTAGATGTTACAAACACGACTACAGCACCGACTCCTTCTCTATGAGAAGCTCAGTCAAAGTATATCTTCCAAGGAGAAGATATCTCCACAGCAAAAGCATCTTCATCAGGGAGTTCATCAGACAGTTCCTATTCGGCAGACATTGGATGATCAGCTAGAAAATCTGCCAACACTTGTCCTTTTATGGCCTTCTGAGGGACGTATACAATCTAAAACTGGTGGAGTTGGAGATACCATCTGGCAAGCCGATCAGAGATACTGGCTTTGACATGATAAACTTTAGTGGGTTGACTTTTGAGAATAGCCGAACTATATGAGCTTGGAAGTAATGTTTCAACTTCTAAATCACGAAGATAAGAGCTAAGCAGATCTTCTCAATAGGTGAATATTTCAATTCGTTTGGAGTCATGGTTCTACTTAGATAGTAGAGGGCAGTTTCTTTGCCATCATCATTCTCTTGTGCAAGTAAAGCTCCAAGATAACGTTTTTGAGCAGCTAGGTAGAGAATTAGTGATCGTCCGGGTATTGGTGCACACAACACTGGTGCTTTCATCAAGTACTCTTTAATGTTATCGAAAGCATTATTGCAAGCTTCATCCCATTCGAAAACACTACCTTTCTTCATGAGATGACTAAACGGTTGGCATCGACTAGTCAAGTTTGATATGAATCTTCTCAAGTGTGCCAACTTTCCTTACAGACTTTTGAGTCCATGTGTGTTCCGAGGCACATGCATCTTCATGATTGCATCAATCTTTGCTTTCTCAATTTCGATTCCTCGATGGCGAACAATAAACCCAAGAAATTTTTCGGATGTAACTCCAAATTCACGCTTGAGTGGATTCATTTTGAGTTGATGCTCCCTTAAACGTTCAAACACTTGCCTTAGATCATAGAGATGATCTTTCTTTTTCTTTGTTTTCACGACAATATCATCAACATAGCATTCAACGATCTTATGAAGCACGTCATAAAATATTTTTTACATAGCTCGTTGATAAGTGCCACCAGCATTCTTCAAGCCAAATAGCATGACATTGTAGCAATATATTCCTTTTGGAGTACTAAAGGCTGTCTTCTCTTGATCCTCAGGAGCCAGACCAATTTGGTTATAGCCAGATGACTCATCCATAAATGAAAGAAGCTCATGCCCAGTTGTTGCATCTATCATGAGCTCAGCAATTGGCAGTGGAAAGTCATCTTTCAGACACGCCATGTTCAAATCCCGAAAATCAACACATACTCTAATTTGCCCGTTTTTCTTTCTCACTGGCACGATGTTAGAAATCTATGTAGGATACTTGACTTCACTGATCTTGTCTGCTTCAAGAAGCTTATTAACTTCATCCTCAATTAATGGAATCAACTCTGGTCGAAATCGACACTGCATTTGCTTAACTGGTCGAGTCCCCTTTTTAATGGACAAGTGATGCACTGCGATTTTTGGATCCAAGCCTGGCATTTCTTTATGCGACCATGTGAAGACATCTCTAAATTCTCGCAAAAGGCTGATATATTGTTCTTCTTCCTCAACACTTAACAGGGTACATATGTAAGTAGGACGTGGGTCATTTTTGTCACCTAAGTTGATTTCTTTCAACTCATCAACAATAGCTTTCACACCCTCCTCAAATTGTGGAGGCGCATCCTCGGCATCCACTTCCTCCACTTGAGAATCTTCAAGAGCAGTGATATGGTTGGTGAAAGCTACACTTTCTTTATCACCATTATTGTCTTCTTTAGTAAAGACAATTGTCTACATCTTGGCCTTCAACACTCTTCCACATGAGACTGTCAAGATATTTCGCCTCTTCACGCGAGAAGGAATTCGACTTCGGAGTTTGGGAAGCTAGGAGACTTGAAATCTTTTCTCCCACACTTGTTCTTTTCACACGGTCCGAGCCTTTCGAAAAAACTTCCAAGCCTTTGAAGACAGAGTTTTTCTTGATTTTCCTTCCTCCTTCATCAAACATGTCTTATGTGGACTAAGCTTCTCCCTCTGTGATATAATTTGCATTTGCTCTTCTGATTGCTATGCGGACTGACTTTTGAGGGACATATCCCAAACCTGGCTTAGCATTTTTGACAATGTGGCCACTATTTTTCAACATTTTTTTAGTAGCATTGATCCCATGTTCAGATGGGTTGATAGTCTCTTGAGGCAGCTTGCTTGTCATCGGTTTCTCCTTCGGTTCATAACCGGCCTTCTTGAGGAGTTTGAAAGCTTGTGGGCCATATGACTTGGCTATTTCTGCTTCAAATACTTCACCGTGTTCGGTCTTTGCTCCTTCAACAGGACGTACGAATCCTTTGAGTGGAGGAGAAGAAGTCTTACCTTCATCAATTTTTATTAAGGGTAACGTCAACTCTTCCAAGGCCTCAAGCTTCTCTTTGTTCTTCTTGAGAGCGGTGGATGATGTGCTACCTTCATCCTTGTTTGTTTACTGCCCCCATCATTTTGTGCTGGGGCTTCTTCGCATTTTACTTCCTTTGTATTCTTGAAGAAATACTTAGCATCTGCAAAGTAAGCTTCAGCTTTAGTGAACGACTTATCATCACCGAACACCCTTCTCACGTTGTTGCCTTCGCTATATTTGAAGCATTGGTGTAATGTAGAAGGGATCACACCATTCTCATGCAGCCATGGGCGCCCTAAGAGCATGTTTTATGAAGTTTTTGCATCGATAACTTGGAAGACCATTGTTGATTTCATCTCCTCGATCATCAAATCAAGAACAATCGTGCCGAGAGTTCTTTGCCCTTCATGGTTAAACCCTTGGATCATCTACCGGCTATGGTTAAGTTCATCTGTTGGTATTTCTAACTTCTTCAACATCCTTAAAGATAGGATGTTCACTGCTGAGCCTCCATCAACAAGTATATGCTTTACTTGCAGCCCTTGCGTATAACCGGTTACAAATAGAGGTCGGTTGTGAGGCTGTGTACCCAACAACATGTCTTCATCTGTGAAGATCACCTTCATAGAGTAAGCCTTTTCCTTATCCTCAAATCGTTCATCTTCACTGCCCTTCTCACTCACCACGTGACACGAGCTTTCATCATAAATTTCTTTTACGGAAGTGAAATTTGCGGCTGCTTCATCTTCCAACACAATATTCCCCTCCTTGGCCAGTTGCGTGATCTTTTCCTTGAAGATAAAGCAATCATGAATGGATGGCCCACCAATCTATGGTACTTGCAATATTTTGGATCATTGGTTCGATTGGATTCCTCTGGGCATTTCATCTTATGGAGTTCGATGAGTTTGTCTTTCATCAAATCATTGAATATGCCAGAAACATCGGAGTTCAGAAATTGATAATCTTTTTCTTGCATCTCTTTCAGGGTTAACCTTCTTTGCCCCCACTCTTGAGCAACTTGTTTTCCCTTATCTTTCTTGTCATCTCCATTTTTTCGAACCTTGACAGTAGCAGAATTTGTGGCCATTGATTCTTTATTGGAGTTTCTAGCATAAGGCTTGCCCCCTTTCTTAGCTTCTTGTCTATCTTTGGACTTGTAAGAATCCGACATTGGTGAGTGCTTGATCCCACTGGCAGCCATGCTCAATTCCATGTCATGTGCTCTCGTAGCCAACTCTTCAAAAGTCTTTGGCTGAATCCCTTTGAGGATGTAGAGTAAATTCCACTCCATCCCTTGGATGCACATTTCGATAGCAGACTCTCCAGATAATCGGTCCTTGCAGTTTAAACTCAAATTTCTTCATCGATTGATATAATCAATCACAGGTTCTTCCTTCAATTGGTGAGTATTAGTTAGCTCAGTCATGCTAACGGTTCTCCTTGTGCTGTAGAAACGATTGAGAAATTCATGCTCCATTTGTGCCCAACTGCCAATGGATTCAGGTTGCAAGTCGATATATCAATCAAAGGCAGTTCCTTTGAGAGAGCGAACAAATTGCCTAATCATATGGTCTCCATAAGTACCAGCATCATTGCATGTCTCAATGAAATGTGCTATATGCTGCCTCGGGTTTCCCTTTACCATCAAATTGTTGAAACTTGGGAGGCTGGTAGCCAGTTGGCAACTTTAACTCATTCACTCTTTTCGTGTATGGCTTGACATAAGTGACAGTGGGTTTGGAAGTCTCTTCAAACCTTTCTTTTATTGTTCCATGTATAATATCCTTGAGTTGATCCACTTGAAGCATTCTATCAGCCGAAAGTTGTACTCCCCTTTCAGTTTGCTCTTTTTTAGTAGTTTGGTGTCTTGTGAACTCTTCCACCTCACTTTCGTCCACAACTCCTTTTCCATTTGCACGGCTAGTCTCCGCAATATCTCTTTTTTCTATCAATTGGGAGATCTTTGTATCTTGAGCTTCTATGTGTTTTGTAAGCCCTTCGATAGCTTTCATCATATTTGCTAGTTGCTCTTTAATAGTTGTAGTGCCTGCCATCATTACTGGAGCTGCATTTGAATCAGACGAAGAGCTTGAAGATGATTGAGGGTGTGAGCATGCAGAGTCTTCATCACTATCCTCCTTCATGGATGGCTGTTTTCTTGTCGCCACTTCGACCGAAGAGTTGGATCAAAAGGAGGCCTCCAACTGAGCTTTCTTTGACATACTCCTTGTGACAACAGCAACATATTCATTTAACGAATCAAAGAGCTTGGAAGCAGCAGTCCTTCCCACTGTGATCTTAATAGGAGTCATGTTGTATTTTCAAGCTTATAGAGAGAAGAGATGAGAGGTAGAGATGGTCCCACTGGGCGTGCCAAATTTGTAACGACAAATTTTGTATTTATAATAAAAATAAATACCAAAGTATTACAATAATAATCCAGTTGGATTGAACTTGATAATTAAGGAAACAATCTCTATCTATCCTCTGATTCTTCTCTCGAACCAATTTGGACTTTGACTTGACTTGTGCGTTGACCGCGCAGACTGTGTTGACTGTGTTGATCGTGTTAACTTTGTGTGTTGAGTCGGGTCTTCAGTTGAAGCTTGTCCGAGCTTGAATTTGGGACTTTGTAACGTTTATCCAGAGGGGTCGAGCCTTTGTTTGGATTAAACATGTTTGATGTAAAAACACTCGATCTGGGGGCTTAGCACCTTTATCCCGGGTCGTATGCTGTTCTTGGCTCGAAGAACACTGAAGAACTTAACGTGCTTGCTATGAGAAACACTTGATCTGGGGGCTTAGCACCTTAATCCCGGGTCGTATATCGTTCTTTGCCTTGAAGATCTTGAGGAGTGTTGCTCGTGTTTCAATCTCTTCAGAGTGTCTGTGTCTTCAGATGCTTCAATGTGTGTTTCAAAAGAAGGGAAGAGACTCCTTTATATAGGTGAGAGGTGAAGACCCCCTTATAAATCCCTTGCATTCTAATTGGTCCACTCTATTTGGGCCACATCCTGCGGGATTGGACCTTCACTTGTTTGGACTGTAATCAGGCCTATTTTATTTGGGCCAGATTTAATTTATATGGGCTTGTTTAACTTAAGTCAGGCCTCATTTGACTTGGGCTTGCTTGACTTGGGTCAGGCATCATTTAATTTAAGCCTCATTTAATTTGTTGGGCTTAATTTACTTTAAGAATTAATTTGTTTAAATTCCAAAATAAATTAATATTTAATTAATAAATCCACGTGTCGCCATTTAATTGGACCGTAAATTTTAATTGCTTACAGGAACCTTTGAGCCAACTCTCTCCATGTGGTATAGGATCCTGGAGGTATAGTATGATACCAAGCCTTAGCTCGATCCCTTAATGAAAATGAAAATAGCTTCATCTTGACAATATCTTCACTCACTCCATTAATCTTGATGGTGTTAGCTAACTCCGTGGATTGAGATAGGTGAGCATTTAGATCTTTCATTGCTCCACCTCCAAATTGATTCACTTGCACCATATTAATCAACCCCATCTTGATCTCAAAATTGTTGACATTCAATGGCGGCCCTATAGCATAATTCCCAAATTGAGGTTGGAAATGATCTCGGATATTCACCCCCACTCCATTATGTCCATGGCCTCGAGGTTTATTTTGCACTATCGGAGGATCTTGTTGATTATTTCTCACTTCTTGTTGCGCCATCAAGTATTGAATAATAGCTTGCAATTGTTTGTTTTGCAAGTGCACTTGTTGAGCATTAGCTTGTGGCACAAACTCCGGATTAACATTGGTGAGAGTGGAAATTAGCGTGTTTGAGTGTCCAATTTAACACCTTTTTATGGAAATTCTTGTTATATATTAGCACAATGGTCTTATATTCAATATATATAAGAATAAGGTGCACTTGAGGTGTTTTGTTGTGTTTTATGTGGAAAAAGGTTCAAAAGTGCAAGGTTGGAGAAAAGGTGCAATTTGTGCAAGGATGCTGAAAAATGCACGTCCAACTTTCATAATTTTTCTGTGTTGTTGTGGATATCAAAACTGTTTATTTAATACATGGTTCGAAAGCCACTGAAGAGAGGGTCGTTTTGGTATGAAGAACACCCCAATTGGATTCCAAATGAGAGAGTTATGATCAAAGTGGTGACGTCGCGCAATCTGTTCCTGTTCAGAACGACTGTCCACTTTGCATGACTTGTTACATATACAAATGTTAGATTTTCTGTAAGTTCTTTATATGGATAGAAATCCAAGGAAGAAAGGATCGCGTGAGCGTAAGAATCACTCAAATCAGAGCTTGGATGTGGAAGTTATATGCGAAACGGTGAGACTATGCAAGTCAATTCGACCTGATGTGCTGGTCGAATTGAGATCGAATCGGACGGCAAAAGAGTCAATTCGACCACGACACCTCAATTTGAGCACCTGAAGCTTACAGTTGGCCAATTCGACCTGGAAGGGTCAATTCGACCTGTTGGTGAGGTCGAATTGAGCTTCGGAAACTTACTATATTCGTATTTTTACACTCTCAATGCATGTGATCACTCAAAAAGCTCATTCCAAGGCCTATAAGGAGAGCTTACAAGTATAAAAAGGGGTGTAGATCACATCAAAAATCATATTGGAACAAGAGAGCCATAAGAGAGGCCATAACCATACCACACCCCACAAGGGGGATCACCCCCCAACCATCATCCACATCCTTTCCTCCATCCATCCATCACTTTGAAGATTCGTTCGTGGAATCAAGAGGAGAACCAAGAGAAATTGAAGAGACGGAAGAGAGAAGGAAGGAGGCTTCTACACCAAGAGTTTTCCTAATTCTTTTCTTCTACTTTCTAATTTTCCGGACATATGGGTAAGATCTATCCAACCCCCATGTGTGTTTCCTACAATATCATGGGCTAGAGTCTTTTTGGTAGAACTAGGGTTGTGAAGGTTTTTAATTGAACTTTCATGTGTAAACTCCATACAACACTACTTGTTGTTTATTTTATATATGATTGTGCCTTTTTAATTCATACTCACGGTCGTTTTATGCATCATTAACTGTCATGTAGAGTATGAATACATATCTTGGTTATTGATTGAGTGCGTTCACTGCTGAGCAGGATTCCATGTTGTGATTCTAAGTGAGGAGACTTCGAAGCTTCATTAAAACTATCATATATGAATACTTATTAATTGAATTGAATTCGGGTTATTAAGTAGGATAAAGAGGATAACTTCATAGTACCTATAAAGAGAGATCATATCGGGTTAGAGTACCAATCATAGGGGGAAATAATTGATACTGATAGTACCTAGAAAGGGGGGTTGAATTATATCTCTTGCTCCGAGGTTATTCACACGTGTTATACGCATGTTTACTTGTGTCTATAGAGTAAATATGCATAGCTTAGTGATGCGTCCATATTCCACAAGGCAGAGTCGGACATCAACACAAGGAAGGGAGATTAATGAGTGAAACTGGATTATCCTAGAGCTACCTATTCTCCTACTTGATCCACTTTCGTATTCTTCTAGTATTTAATTTATTTTATTTGTTATTTAATTTTCGGCATAGTAATTATTAGATAATCAACCTCAAACATTATTGTCATCTTGTCTTAATTAATTTAGTAAATAATTAAATTGATAATACACCGTCCCTTGGGTTCGATATTCACTTGGTCGTTTGCTAAGCTGCAATTGATATTCTTAATACTTGGGGATTAATTTTGCGTGCAAAGAAAACGCGCACAAAAAATGTCCTCATCGAACATTATCACACCCTTGATGAAAATTCCTCATATGACCCACTTCATCAAACATATTGGCATTATCCATTACATTTTTCATAACTTTCTCCGTAGGATCTAACACTCCTCTTCTTTGTCTTCTTAATGTAGCTTCCAATTCCAAGTTCAATGGATTGAGACCTTGAACGAGTTTGCATGTACCTACAACAATTTCCAAATTAGCTCACTAAATAGCCAAGACAAGTAAACAAGTAAACAAATAAAAAAAATACTCTTATCAAAACTAGTCAAATTCAAACTCGTTACAACCAAAAGTTTAACATTTCCCCGGCAAGCGGCGCCATGTTCTTAGTCTCATTTTTAGTATCAAAATGATTTTAGAGTAAGAGATTCTATCGTTATTGTATATGTGTGACCAAGTAACAAAATTTATAAGTATGTCGTCCCAAGAGAAAGTAAACTCATAGTTGTATCCGATTTGTCATCAATTATGTTTTGTAAGAGTGATAAGGTTGAAGATTTGGTTTTATACTAATGCTTACTCTAATCAATTAACTAAAGAAATCAATTAACAACTAAAAGTATCAATTATTAATTATGTAACAAGGTGAATGGAATGTGGATAGAATGTATTTAAGAAGAGAGAAAGGCTAACCATACTCATGATTAAGAAACTAGCTAGATATGCATGATTCTTAATATTGAACTTCATTAATTATGGACTAAAAGCAATCACGTTTGTACCACTAATCCCTATGACCAAGGCAATTAGGTTCTCAACTCTTTGTCAAGTCTAAATCTCCTAGGATTGTCTTACTCTCAATTCCCTTAAGGTACTATGATCATAAGTTTGGTTCTTTTCACTCAATTTCTTAAGTGTCCCCCTATGAATGTTCTAAGCACAAGAAGGGTGTGGCTTACCTTCCCTCACACTAACATACATGCTCATCTTAACAAATGATTCAATTAAACACCTAATCATACTATTGGAATGGTCATCCTAATACTATGAAGAGAGAATTTAATCACACAAATATTGAAATGAAACATGGATCATTAATCATAAAAGGAAGTCCAAAATTAACTCAATTCAACATCTAAAATCCTACAAATCTAGCATTCTTCTCAACCAATCATATGATTAGCCCTACTATAGGACTAGCCACTACATATCATGTTCAAATCAATACATTCAAAGTCTTGCGCCATTTGAGCCAAAATGTGAAGAAAAATAGCAATTGAAAAGTAGATTGGCTTCCCTTTTTTTAAGATGGCCTTCATTCCTTCCAACATGCTCAATTCTTCAATCTATGATGATCTTCTCTTCTCAAATTGATGGAATTGTGGAGTGATGGATGAATTTAGGGAGAACCAATGAATTGAATGGATGAAAAGGATAGAAGATGGATGAATTTGAATGTGTGTGTGAAGGTATGGTGTGATATTGTGTGTTTGGATCTTAGTAACTGCTCCAAAAATGTGATTCTCCTCTAATTTTTGCACTCAATTGGGTTTTTATACCACTTGGAACCTTATAGAACATTCTAAATTTTACTCTGAATTCGGCATCTACACGGGTCGTGTAGCAGCACACGGCTCGTGTAGTGTACACACAGTTCAGCGTGTTCCCGGATACGGCTCGTGTAGCAGCACACGACCTCTCTCCTGGGCGTGTAGCATTTTCTGACGACTGTACACGGCCTTCTCGAACAGGCCCATGTTCCACACATGGGGTGTGTGCTTGCGCACGACTCGTGCGCCGGAACACGGTCTTCTCCTGGGCATGTCATATCTTCTGAAGCTCGAACACGGCCACCTCAGATAGGCCCGTGTTCCACATACGGGGCGTGTCTAAGCATGCCCTGTTCTTCCTTCTCCGTTTTTTGCTCCCGACTTCATTTTTCTCTATTTCTAACCTATTTTTCAAACATTTAAGCTCATTTACACACTTTTATCACTCCATACCACACTTCTCCCAATCAACATAAAACTCCACCAAAGTTACATAAATACGGATAAAAACATCTGAAAATCCACAAGTAAAGACACTAAAATCTAGGTGAAAATGACAACGGTCAAGCACACACCTACGAATGATTGAATCCGTACAAATCTTGTAGATAAACGGATCATACCATATGAATGTCTCAACATCCCTCTTAAACTTCGCAAGTTGATATCTGTTGAGATCTCTTGTAATTTCTCCTACGGCTATGTAATTGACATAATCCGCATACCATGGATCCACTCCTTGAGCAGCAACTACACAAGCTATTTCTGCTCCTTCAGCAAACACTACCATGATCTTTTCATCAGGGAACATCTTTTCTATGTATTCGACAGAATCATCACAGTGCTCCCTTGTCTCCAACCTTGATGGGTGATCCGCTAACACATTCTCCGTTCATTTCTTATCTCGGATCTCCATATCAAATTCCTACAGAAGAAGGATCCATCTAATGATCCTTGGTTTTGCTTCCTTCTTCTCCATTAAGTACCGGATCGCAGAATGATTCGTATACACAATGGTCTTCATGCCAACCAAATATTGTCGGAACTTATTGAATGCATACACAACAGCTAGAAACTCCTTTTCAGTGACAGTGTAGTTCTTTTGTGCTATGATTAGCCATTTGTAGTCAGGATGACTAATTAAAGAATTTATCGAACCACAGGGAGGAAGGTACTAGGGTTTAAGTGATCTCGTGTTCGTCATAGTTTATAGAGACAATAATAAAGGGGAAGGATTAATCAAGAAATGACAATTAAACAAATAAATGACAAGATAAACAATGGGATAGATGAATAGAGGATGGATGAATGAGCCAAGTAGATAGAGAATGAGACTAGCAATACTTAAAGTGTGGAAAATCTAGGTATCATGCAACGAATTCATATGTGTCAAGGGTTAATAACTAAGGGCCAACACGAATTCCACCTAAATTCCCTCTTGAGATGGATAGGATGTAGATCCTCACAAAGGTCTCAAAATAGCTCAAAAGTTGGTTCTCAATCAAACAATTCCAACTAGGTACTAAGTTCAATTGGAGAGTCCCCTCACACGATCAATTGACCTCTCGATCTAACCAATCGAATGTTCTATCAAAGGGTTCTAAATCCTAAAAGATTTCTCAATCTCTTTACAATTTATAATGCACATGAAGTGTTTGATGAAATGATTTACATAATTATCCTAAGCACATAATTGATTTCTCAATCTAATCACATATTTAGAGCAACTAAACACACAAATCATCAAAAACCTCAAGATCTCAAGCATGAATGATAGAAAATTAATAAACCCAATCAACATAATCATTCAAATGCAAATACCCAAAATTATCCAACACAATTCATATTGTTAATCTCACAAAGGAGATTAGCCTCTCATAGTCACAAGGAAATCAACATAGACATTAAAATCCTTACAAACCATGATAAACAATAAGGATTCAATACAAAGTTTAGATGAAAACTCCCTTGGATGGCTCCAATGGTGATCTTCTTCTTCCCTTTGTAATTCTCCTCTCCCCCTTGCTTCTCTAACTACTTGGATGATGGATTGGATGGTGGATTCAAGGATGGGTGAATGAGATGAAGGGTAGATGGAATGGAGGGTATGGAGATGGATGGAATAGATTTAGTGTGTGAAAATGTGGTGTAAAATGTGTGTGGAGCTGATCCCTACTGATCCTTCTCTTATTTTACATTCATAATGGACAGTTATACCCCCTGAAAGCTTCTAGAACACATTCTAATTATAAAATTGATTTCGGGCCGAGCTCGGGTCAAGTTCGGGTCGGGTGATTCTTGCGCTCACGCAATCTTCTCTTCCTTGGCTTTCTATTCATATAAGGAACTGACAAAACTTCCATCATTTAAAGGTGCAACAAGTCATGCAAAGTAGCACAATCGTGCTGAGTAGGAACAGCTTGCGCGATGCCACCATTTTAATCATAATTTTTCTCGTTTGGGCTTCAATTGAGGTGTTTCTTATGCCAAAATGATCATCTCTTCTGTAGCTTTCCAACCATATATCACACTTTTAGTTTTGAGCTCCACACAAGTACAGATAAATTACATAAATTGGACATGCGTTTTTCAGCATTTTGCTTTGACTCGTTCTCCCTCGTTTCAACTCCGAATTGAGCTCTATTTTCTCCTATGTCTTGCTTTTCGCGTCTAGAATCCATTTTTACCTAAAAATCATACATTTAAGTTTATTTTCACATATTTCCATAAAAACATAAAATACAACCAAATAGTACACAAATACGAATAAAAATATACGAAAACACACATAAAAAGATACTAAAATCTAGGTGAAAATATCACTCATCACATGCTGCATCAAAAGTCTTACTCGCATAGTAAATGGCACAGAACTTCTTTTCATTCATCTGCCTAAGCACCACTCCAAGTGCTTGATCACTTGCATCATATATAAGTATAAACGGTTGAGTCCAATCTGGTGTGATCAAGATAGGCGCAGTAGTAAATGCCTCCTTTAAAACCTAAAAAGCTGTTAGGCATTCATCATCAAAAACAAAAGAACATCTTTTTCAAGTAAGTGAGACAACAGTTTGGAGTATTTTGAGAAGTCTTTGATAAATCTCCTGTAAAATCCTGCATGTCCGAGGAAGGACCACACTCCTTTTTCATTAGTAGGTGGTGGAAGCTACCACATTTGCTCTATCCACCTGCAATCCTTTAGTCGAAATATGAGGTCCAAGAACAATCCCATCTTTCACCATGAAGTGGCACTTCTCCCAATTCAAGACAAGATTAGTTTCTTGACATCTCTTTAAAACAGTAGATAGGTTAGATAAACAAATAACAAAGGAGGAACCAAACATAGAAAAATCATCCATAAATACCTCCATGATCTTTTCTATCAAATCATCAAATATGGCCATCATGCAGCGCTGAAATGTAGCAGGTGCATTACACAATCCAAAATGCATTTTTCTAAAGGCAAAAGTTCCATAAGGGCAAGTGAAAGTAGTCTTTTCATGGTCCTTGGATGCAATCATGATTTGATTATAACCCGAGTACCCATCCAAGAAACAATAAAAATCATACCCTGCAAGACGATCAAGCATTTGATCCATGAAAGGAAGAGGGAAATGGTCTTTGCATGTATTTTCATTCAATTTCCTGTAATCAGTACACACATGTCATCCCGTAGGAATCCTAGTGGCTAGAGTCTCTTCAACATCGGCTTTCACTATATCATGCCCCTCTTTTTAGTAACAACATGCAATGGACTCACATGGGGACTATCACTAATGGGATAAATAATTCCTGCATCTAGCCATGTTAGGATTTGCTTCCTAATCACTTCTTGAATAGTGGGATTTACTCTTCGCTGATTCTGAATGCTACTCTTAGCTTCACCTAACAATCTTATCTTATGCATGCAATTGATGGACTAATACCTTTCAAATCATCAAGAGACCAACCAATTGCAGACTTATACTTCATAAGCACATCTAATAACTCACCGAGTTGATCATCAGTTAGAGAAGAAGATACAATTACCGGATATGTTTGATTGTCACCTAGATAGGCATACTTCAAGTGCTCCGGTAGCTGTTTCAACTCCTCATTCTTTTCTTCTTTGATTGTGCTTTCTCTATCCAAAGGCAAGTATTTTCTAGTCCACTTCACCTCTTCAAACTTGGTCCTTTTTTATTCATACCTGTCATCACCCAAAGCAAGTAGGTTTTCCAAAAATTCAATACATACCTCATTGGAGAGCTCATCTAGCTCAGTGGTGGGAAAAGTAAGAGACTCCGCTATGCATGTCTCCAAAGGATCCTTAGAAAGGATCAAGGACATATCTTCCTTCATAATCTCCTCCACCACATCGATGTTGTGACACTACGTCTCCATCGGCATCTTCATTGCTTTATCAAGGTTGAACTACACCTCTTCTTTATTCATATGCAGCCTTAGCTCACCCTTTTGAACATCAATCATAGCTCCAGCAGTAGCAAGGAATGCTCTTCCTAAGATAAGGGGAACATTATCCTTGTCATCCTTCATCTCGAGTACAAGAAAGTCCACAGGAAAGACTAGTTTCTCTACTTTTAATAGAACGTCTTAAATCATCCCTTTTGAAAAAGTCATAGACCTATCCGCCAATTGTAGAGCAACATTGTGGGAGTTAACTCCCCAAACCAAGCCTTTGAAATATCAACAAGGGTATCAAATTGATGCTTGCCCCAAGATCGCACAAGGCTCGCCATGCCGGCCCCTTCCCAATCTCACATAGAATAATGAAGCTTCCCGGATCCTTTAACTTCGCTGGCAGCTTCCTCTGTATGATTGAGCTATAGTTCTCAGACAAATTCACTGTCTCAATTCCGTTCAAGCTTCTCTTCTTCAAAAGTATGTCCTTTAGGAAGTGGGCATAATATGGCATCTCTAAGAGTGCTTCAAAGAAAGGAATGCTTAAACTTATCTTGTTTATGATATCTGAAAACTTCTTGAACTTTTCTTCCAATCCCTTCTTGACTAGCTTGAAAGGAAACGGAGGAGGTATCTTTAGTTTTGGGAATCCTCCATTCATCACGTTCAACCTTCTCCGCTTTATCCTTTTTGGCTCTCAATCTCTTTACTCTTTCCCATTTCTTTTCTGCTGTAAGCTCAGTATTCTGCTCTTTGGATGGCACTGGAGTAGAATCAACATCAAGTAAAGCATTCAGCACTAAAAATGGTGCCGAACGAAGTGGTTCGGCCATGGTTCGACCAGGGGTGTTGGTTGAACCAGGCGAGTAATGGTCTAACCGTGCATCAAAAAATGCTTTCTCTCCTGGATAGGCCGGTTTGACCATAGTTCAACCAACAGAGTTGGTCGAACCATAATGATCATGGTCGAACAGCACTTTTGAAAAAATAGATTGCTCTGGATAGGGTGGTTCGACCATGGTTCGACCAAAAGGTTTGGTCGAACCATATCGGTTGTGGTCGAACCGCTCAGTTGGGTCTCCAGAGGTTGCCCAGGTGTCTAGTTCGACCTCCTCAGTGCAGTTCGACCATCTATGTTGGTTAAATCGAGGTTGAATCGGGCTCCTGGAGCTTCAGAAGTTGTTTCCAGCATCATCGGTCCCTCATAATATGTTCCAAATCTTAACGTGATGGCATGGCACTGCTTCGGATTCGCTATACTTTGCGATGGGAACTTTCCCGTCTCTACAGTTTACGTCAATTGGTTAACATTCCTGGCCATCTCTCCCATCAACAACGTCAAGTCCTTCATTTGCTTAGAAATATCCTCATGATTTGCATCAATTTTCTTTTCAAGCTTGGCCTCGAGAAGATCTACTCTTGCATCATTCCTTGCCATGTACATATTCACCGTATCCTCAAAACCAGGTTTTCCTTCTTCAACTTTAGCACCCGGATCAACACCAACAAGAGATTGTACTGCTGTATTAGGATCTCTCCATGAAAACTCCGGCCTCCTTGGTTGTTGATAATTACCCGAGGAACCATGATTATTGTAGTTCCCTTGGTAATTTCGGTTTTCTTGATTTTGGAACCTCGTTCCTTGAATACTTTGACTCATGGTAAAATTCGCCTCTTTCAAGTCCTCTTGGCTAGCTCCTTCATTACACACATTCTGCTATATAATTGGTACTCACTGAGCTATATCAGTAATCTGCTTTTGCTGGGACTCAAGTAACTTGTTGATATTAGCCAAACTACAGACAATATCATCTTCCCTACTTGACTTTACTATCGTGTGCTCAACCTGTGCTACTTTTCCAAGAACATAAGTGCCTCTTACTCTATCAGTTGGAAAATCCCTTGAATTCATTGAAATATCCTTAAAGAGCTTTTCGGCCTCTACGGATGACTTTGTAAGCAATGCTTCATTAGAAGAAGCATCTAGTAAAACTTGAGAATCACAGTCCAATTCATTGAAGAAAATACGGATGTATTGAGCTTTAGAAAGCCCATGATGTGGACACTTTCGAAGCATGTCCTTGAATCTGTCCCAAGCCTCATGAAACTTCTCATTACCATGGAAAGCAAATTGATTGATTTCTTGTTTCATCTTAAACACCTTTGAAGGTGGAATGTAACGCTCCAAGAATTTCAATTTCAATTTCTCCCAGGTATCGCATTCAGCAGCATTGAGATTATCGTACCAATCTCTCGGCTTTTCATTCAGTGAGAACTTAAACAAGATGATCCTCCTTGCATCTTCATGAGCTCTTGCATCTTTTTATGTACTTGCATAACTTAGGAACTTATTCAGATGTTGCTGAGGATCTTCAAAGGTCCCCCCAGAGAAGGGACTCCTTTCAATTATGCTAATCAAAGCAGGGTGAAGATCAAAATCAGTTCCGGCCCCTCTCGCTCCTAACAGCCCCACATTGCCTCCTCCGTTGTTCATAAAGACTTCACGGATGGCAAGATTATCTGGATTTGCTGCCATGTTGACTGCTTCTACTTCCAAGTTAAATTTGGATGCAGCTTCAGTTGCTTGCAGATTCAGCTCGTCAACTTCAACTCCTAAATTAAGAACCTCCGTTGGTTCTACGTTCTTATTCTTCTTCTTCTTCCCCTTCTTCTTCCTTGACGATGCTCCAATCTCTGGATTATAAGGTTCTACCTCTCCTACCTTTGATCTAGTGAGCATACACCTAAGAAAAATAAGCGTTAGAAAATAAAGACAAGAATAATATAGTCTTAATTAAACTAGAAACAATAAACTAATAATTAATGCCGTCCCCGGAAACGGCACCAAGAACATGATGAGCTTTTTCTCAACACACAATATTAATCCCCAAGTGTTAAGGATGTTATTGTAGCTTTGATAAGCGACCAAGTGATTATCGAACCCAGAGGACGTATTATTATTAATTTAATTATATTCTAACGTATTAAGACTACTATGGCAAAATACTTGTGTGATTAAGTAACCAATAACTAAATAATTAAAAGAACAATTAAAATAAATAAACAGTAGAGATCGAATGGAAGTGAATAAGTGAGAAGATAGGTAGTGCTTCGGGCCATCCAGTTTTACTCATTAATTTCCCTTCTGTGTATCAATGTCCGACTCTACCTTGTGGAATATGGAAGTATCACTAAACCAGACAAATCTACTCTATAGACACAAGTAAATAAGCATGTGACACGTGAAAATATCCTTAGAGCAAGAGATATAATTCACCCCCCATTTCTAGGTACTATCAGTATCAATTATTTCCCTTGCACTTAGTACTCTAACCCGATATGATCTCCCTTTATTGGTACTATGAAGTTATACTCTTAATCATACTTATTAACCCGAATAAAATTCAATTAATAAGTATTTATATAAGATAGTTCAAATGAGAATTCGGAATCCCTTAACTTAGAATCATAATATAGAATCCTGCTCAACAGTGACACTCAATCAATAATCAAGACATGTATTCAGACTCTACATAACAATTAATGATGCACAAAACAACTCAGAGTAAATTAAAAATGCATAATCTTATATAAAATAAACCACAAGTAGTGTTGTACAGAGTATACACACGGAAGTTCAATTAACTTATAAAACCTTCATAAACCCTAGAACTACCGAAGCTGTTCTAGCCCATGACTGATCGAAAAACAATCATGGTAGTTGGATAGATCTTACCCATAGTCTTGAAAATTATAAGATAAATTAAGATGAGAAGTAAACCCTAGATTCAGGCGCCGTCATGTCTCTCTCCATCTTGAATCTTCACTTGATTCTCACTTGATTCGACAGACGAATCTCTCTCCACAGCTTTGTGGATGGTGGTAGGGTTTTGGATGTTGTGTAGAATGAAGGTGGTGGTGAACTCTCTTTTCCCTTGCGTAAGGTCTTCATTTTATACTTATGAGCTCTCCTTAATGACCTAGGATGAGCTTTTTGAGCGAAAACACACACTGAAAGTGTAAAATATGGATCCGGACGTGTCCAGCGCATCAGTTCGACCAAAGGCCTAGGTCAAACCACAGGTCGAATCGACCTGTAAAATACTGGCAGGTCCCCGGTTCGACTCGAATGGCACATCGAACCAGAAGCTTCGTGGTCGAACTGCAACTGCGAAAACTAATGCTTCTGGTTCGACCACTGTGCTTGGTCGAACCACAGTGTCGTGGTCGAACCACACTCCTGGCGACTTTCTGACGCCTGGTTTGACCAGGGATGCTGGTCGAACCACTCTCTGCTTGGTCGAACCGCCTCCCTGAATGGTCAAATCGATGTTTTTGACACTTTTTCTCCGGTTTCGATCACTTCTATCTCATTTTCCTTCGAAATTCCACTTAAACGGACTCAAACGCACCTGATTCATGACTTTCTACAATATAACTCGATTTATCTTGACTTAAGATAAAATCTTACATCATTATCCCCCGAATCAGGCCTCAAAACACGTGAATTTACATACTCATCAATCATTAAATTCATGAATTTATAAATCTAAGATTTCAAATGAATGGATTTCAAATCATGGATTTGATTTTAATATTTTTTAGTTATTTTGGGTAAATTTTCAAATCCTTACTCAAACTGTATCATTTGAAATCTTTCTATTGCATAATACATATATTAATATATAAAATATATATATAATTAATAAATTAATTAATTATTTTTTATTTTAACCCCATACCCCACCCCAACCTACCCCTAGTCCACCGCCCCTCACTCCCCACCCCAACACACAAAACTAGACATGCACCCCGCTTCGAAACTGTCAGTTCTGATTCCAAGAATGAGGGAACCAGAATCGAACTGAGGTCCAGACGGTTTAGGTTATGGTTTTGGAACTGCCTGTTCCGATTCCTTTTTTTCATTTTTTATTGTTCTTTTCATTAAATTTTGATTTCCGTGGGATCACAAACACAATCAGCTACAATTTATTTTATAATTCACCATTGTTATTATTAAATATTTATGCATGCGTAATTTAATTATTTTGTTTACTCGCTTCCCTCCGTATTGAATGCATCTTCCGTAATGTCTTCATCATTTATATGTTAAATCAGTTTTTCCATTTTTGACTAATTATTAAACAAACATAGATTTTCTAAATTTGACACACTTAAATTGGATCGTGTCGGATCCAAAGTGAGCCCACCAAGGCTAAATGCTTGTTTAACGATGACCGTAGAGGTGGGGGATGCAAAGACCTCTCTTACTATCAATAATAAAATGGGGAAGGATTTTGTTCTCCTTGACCACCACCTCAAAATATCAAAACTAATTCTGCTTGTTTCAAACTCAAAAGTGTTAGTAAAATAAGAATCAAGTTCTTGAAATGATTAGATTGTGCCTGTGCACGTTTTTGAGAACTAACATTATAAAAATTATAAATTTTTTCAAGAGTATCATATTTTTTAGAACTATCACCACTACCACTACTATCATCGCCACTAGATTGATCATCATTCATACCATGTTGTTCTCTATATTCTTTAAAAAGTTCTCTTAAGAGATTATAAGTATTAAAAAAAGTATTAACTACTATGTCTTTAGGATTAGGGGCTTGTTGTCTAATATTTAAAACACAATTAGCGTACAAGAAATTATAGTAAAGTTTTAACATTTCTTCCAAACCATCCATTCTAATTCGTGGGTCTAACAATTTAGCAACTAAATACAAGTCCAGAATATTAAAAAATATTTTAACCATTTAACTTTCATCAAAAGAATAGCATTTGACAACAGATTTGATTCATTAGCACTAAAAACCATGACAATTTTAATGCAATTATTAATAACTAAATTTGAAGTAGGATAATAAACACCGGATAATTCTTTCGTAGCTTCATTAAAATTTACAAAACTTCACATAAAGTAGTGCACCTTTCTCCTTGATTAACAAATTACCACTGGGATCTTGTGAGTAAAAAGCACAAATATGTTCTTTATACGCAAAAGACTCATTTAACATTTTATACGTTGCATTCCAACGAGTAGAAATATCTAATGGAATTTCTTTAGGATGAATGTTGATAGATACACAATATCTTTTTCATCTTTTAGTCAAGGAAAGGTTTCTCATTATACCATATAGCATCTTTAATAGGAACAATATGTTCTTTCAAAGCACTTATACCATCTTGAATACATAAATTCAATATATGACAAAAACGTGTAACATGAAAAAATCTATCACCAATTAAGGGTTTGCAAATATCAATAAGATTTTCTAAACTAGTCGTATTAGCACCAGCATTATCAAATGAAATAGTAAAAAAAAATTAACTAAATTATATTCTTGCAAATAGTACTAATTTTGTGAGCAATATTTACGGCAGTATGAGGAACATCAAAGTTTCTATAAGCAGTTAATCTTTTTTTGCATAGTCCATGTATTATCAATCCAATGACAAGTAAATCTTAAATATACTAATAGACAGTTTTTCTATGCCACGTGTCGATTCTTGAGTAAGTTTCATGCATTTCAATTTTTATAATTTTATATGAATTACTGTAATCTTCTCTTCACTCAATATTATGGAAGTTTTAATTTTAATTATGATAGATTTTCAATTTCAATTACCATAATATTATACATTTATCAATAAATGTAAATAGAGATTTTCGAAAATCAACAATAAATGTAATTAATCAATCTTCTCTTCACATTAATGAAAAGATTTATTTTTTATTTTCACATTTTTTTATGTAAATAAAATTTGCACATTCTCATAAATTTTAATGTTATTTGGCATATACATATGTATTAACTATATTCCTTCTGTACCCTAATTCTAATAATAAAAATTTAATCAATATTTTAATTAATTTATATGGTATTATTAATAATTTCATTTACTTGTTAATTGTATAAAATTTTATTCAATATTATATATATGTTTATCAATAATTATATAATTTTTAACATTCAGTTTTTTATTAAAAAAATAATAAAAAATTTGCTAATAAAGTGTATACATTTTTATATATTAGTGTATAATTTTTTATTTATTGTATAAATTTTTTAAAATAAGTGTACGGTGCAACTGAGTACACAGTATAATTTGTCTTTAAAATATATAGAATTAATTTAATGTAAAAAATTGATATATTTCTCATGCAATGCACGCGGCATAATGCTAGTACCCATATAATCCGCATATTGCCAAGCATTACGCCAAATATCCAAACATATAGAAACTTTATGAGGTAATAGATTTAAAAATTGGTTTAAAACCAATTATACTCTCCAACGACTTTTGCAACACCATTTTTTATTTTATTACGATGTAATGGTGGGGCTTGAGGATTTAAGGAGAGATTGTCCCACTCTTGAAAAAAGATTATCAGCTAAGTTAGATGGCAAATATTTGGTGCACATAAGTTTAAGGTATAATCTCAAATAATTAGACTCATTAAATTTAAAAAGATTGTTACCCGAAGCCGAAGAACCTTCTCCTCCCGAAGACCCTATGAATCATCGTCCTATTTTTGTTTGACGTGTTGAGATGTCAATCTTGTCCGGATGCTTTGAATTAATATGTTTGATGAAAGTTTCATATCCTCTACCATGCTTGAATTTATAAATGGTGCCACAATAGTTGCAAATAACTTTGAATTCTTTTGAATTCTCAATCGCCTCTTTCTTGAAGTGAATGGAAAATATTTTGGAATGTAATACTTGTTAGGAACTTTGAACTGATCCTTCGCCTTAGGTAGATCCTCTGCCTCCGATACCACCTTCTCCACACGAGGTTGGTTGGCTTCCACTCTCTCTTTGTTATGATTGAACTTGGATATCATCCTCGTTGTCAGAGGCAATATCATCTCCAAGTATCTTCCTATAATTCAAATCATAGAAATGAGGGTGAATTTCTTCATGCGAAGGAAAATTTTCAAATTTTCTTGAATTGTTGGAAGTGGTCGCGGTGGAGGTGGAGGACAATTAAATGTGTTGGCAATGGTTTTTCCTTTAGAAGATTGTGAGGCACCGGACAAATAACCTCTTCTTGGTATTTTTTCTTTTGATATTAAAGGATAGATAAACTAAATTACTAAGAAGTAAGAAACAAAAACACACTAGTATATAACTATAGTATAGTGGGAAGAGAAATAAAATTTGAAAGCTTAGGAATTGAAATTGAGAATACAGTAGAACCTCTATAAATTAATACTCGATAAATTTATAACTTCGATAAAATTAATAATTTGTCCTGTACGAACTTGGGACCAATTCAAATTCGGGTATCAATCAATTAAATAATAAGATAATCTTTTTACTGAAATTCTAAAGAGAATACTTAACGTCCCAACAAAACTATAAATTAATAATTATTAAAAAAATCTCATATATATATACACATATATGTGTGTATATATATATATATATATGAGATTTTTTTAATAATTATTAATTTATAGTTTTGTTGGGACGTTAAGTATTCTCTTTAGAATTTCAGTAATATATATATATATATATATATATATATATATATATATATATATATATATATATATATATATTATCTACTTCAACATTCTAAGACAATTCAGAAAAATATGGATCTATTATTATTTACTTTTTGTTGAACTTCAGATCTGCATTAATCTCTTCTTTAAATTTTCGATTGTACAAAAGTTGAAAACAAATAAATTAGATCAATATTTTATATTGATATACTTCTATAAAATATAGATAAATATTATATGATTGCACAATTCATGAGATATTATACTCACATAATTGATTTGATTTAAAAGAAATATAATTGTGATCCTTAAAGTATCAATCATAAGTATATTCTAATCAATATATTCCTAATATGTATAAATAAGTTATGAAAATTATATTTTTTCTCTATAACCTCTTTAAATTAATAAATTATTAATTATCAATTATATAATACCTCTCTAAATTAATAAAATGCTTCGATCCTAAGTATACTAATTATATAGGTTTTACTATAGTTGAGACTTAGAGTTGACACTTAAGAGCTTGAAGATTGAATTTAAGATTTGAGAAATGAAAATGAGATGAGAAATGAGAATGAGATAACTGAGAGTTGAGCTTGAGAGATTGTGTTGTGGTGTGATCAAAATGATTCCACACTTGGGGTATTTATAAAGGAGCACAAACGATCTCATCCATCCATTTCAAAATTCAAACATCTCATTAAATCTCAGCCCTTAGAAAAAAAAACTGCGAGAACCGCCGGTTCTTGGGTTGATCTCCAACGGTCAACAGATGTAGACCACACGTTTGAAATTCAAATTCAAATTTTTGGAGCCCAAACTATTGAACTGGCGGTTTAACTGCCTGAATCAGAATCGGCAGTTTCGATGCTCTAATGGTCATTATTTTTGGACCGTTGATCTCAAATGGCTAATTAATCCAAATCGTTAAAAAAAGAAAAATATACGAACCAGCAGTTTAACAGCAAATCGCAAATCAGCGGTTAACCAGGAACCGACGGTTCTGATTCTGGCATTTCTAAAACAGGAATCAAATTTTGGGTATCTGGTATTCGTTCATTTTTCAGATTCATAAACTGATAGTTCCGATTCCAGTTAAAATCGGCGATTTTCGATTGGAACTGGCAGTTTCGTTTTCGATTTTGGTTAAAAATTAAAAATAATTATTGAATTATGAATTTGAAAATCCTTTCATAAATCTATAATTCATCTAAATGTAATTCAAATGAATGGATTTAAAATCCATGGAATTTGAAAATATCATACTTTAACAAGAAAATGTGTAGGATTACCAAAATATTCAGGTGTAACATAGTCAAATGTTTCGGCCATAAATTTAGTCTTCTATAGGGATGTAATCGAATCGAGTCAAATCGAACACTATTAGGTTTAAGGATCGTTTGTTAAGGAAATATCGAACTCGAGCCCGAGCTCGAACTTGACAAGGAAAAAAAATATCGAACTCGAGCTCGAACTCAAACTGTTTGTTAAGGCTCACGAACGTGTTCACGAACACATAAAGTAACTTATTCATGACATTTTTCATTAACATTTAAATAATTTTGTACGTGGATATTAAAAGAATGTTTCGTTTATAAACATTTAATGTTATTCATAATATTAAATAAACAAACTAACAAAATATAATAATAAATGGTAAAAAAATATTTAAATATTTAAATAATCACTTAAGTTTTTATCATATTTGTGTGGTTTAATACAAAATATTTAATTATTGAATATAAATAAAAAAATAATAATATATAATACTAAAGAATAATTATAAAATTTACGAACGTGTTTGCGAGCTATTAACGAGCCCATAAATGAATATGTTCGCGAGCTTTCGAGCAGAACAACCTTAGGCTTGAGTTTGGTTTGATAGACTATTCGAGCTTAAAATTCAAGCTTGGTTTGGCTCGTTAAGGTTAATGAACGAGTTCGAACGAATATTTTATCGAACCGAGACTCGAATAGTTCACGAACGGTTTGGTTCGCTTACATCCCTAGTCTTCTATGCAGAATGCTTCTAGTCTGGGGCATTCTTCACCAATCCAAAATTAGCAACCTTCGCTCTCATATCATCCAAAAGAAGTATGTTTGAGGGCTTCATATCTCAATGAATAAAACTATGTTAAGCGAATTTTTGTAGATACTCAATCCCTCTCCCTACATCGAGAGATATTCTCACCCTCTGCTTCAAAGTAAGAGGTTGATAGCGGCGTTCTTTCCATTTGAACAAATGCTCTGCTAGAGTCCCCCAAGGATAGCGGCGGCACTCCTTGCATCTCGAACGGTATTCGTCATCCCATATCTTTAGGGGCAAAGGAAAATCCACGCAATGGAGAGATTTGAGAAGCAACGTTGTGGCGAGTATGGTTATAAAAACTTCATTGGCAGTGTAAAAGTTAGCTCTCACAATCATCTAGCCACGTATTCATCTCTCTGTCTTCACTTATGTGAGAGAAGTGACAAAGACAGAATCGAATAAAAACCCTGCCAAGTTTTTTAGACAAAAATTGGAAGGAAAAGAAAGGGCAGCGGCGTAATTTTCCACCTTAACCCTCGATCCCCTATCTTATCCTATCCGCCCAGAAAAAGGTGCTAACGAAACCATTTTAATAGTGGAATTAAAGACGGTCCAACCAAAGCCCAAGTCATTTTTTTTAAATTAAACCTGCATGTAAACAGGTAGATGAACTGGTTTACCAGCCCACCCAGATTTCTTTATAACTTGAGAGATTATTTTCACTAAAAAAATTAAATACTTGATGTCGGTGGATGTTTCTTATATCTACGCTATACAAGATAAAAAAGTTTATTTAGTTCGATTAAATTGAAAGATATATTCAATTGATATTATATATGAAGGGTTAATTCTGAAGAAATGAGATCCTAATCGATTGCAGTTCCATTTAGTTAAAGTATGAAAATTCCATGAATTTTAAATCCATAATTTGAATTACATTGTTTGGATGAATTATAGATTTATGAAAGGATTTCCAATTTCAAAATTCAACAATTATTTTTAATATTTAAAATAGAATTTTATTTATAATAAATAAAATTAATATAATTTTAATATATTAAATATTAAAATTCAAAATTTTATTAAAAAAAATTGGTGGTTTTAGAGGGGTGGCAGGAGTGACAAGTTGGGGTTTAGGAATTGAGGGTGGTTTTTGTGCGTTTTATAAATCCAAAATTTCAAGTGAATGGATTTCAAATCATGGATTTGATTTTAATGTTTTTTTAGTTGTTTTAGAAGAATTTTCAAATTCTTACTCAATCTGTGTAATACATATATTAATATATAAAAATATATAAAATTAATTAAAATAATTAATTTTTTTTTAATTTAACCCCCTACCCAGTCTACCCCCAAGCACCCTCCACTCATGGATTTAATGATGGTTCCAAATATTAAAGAAAGATTTGAAAGAAGGATTTATAAATCCCTCTTCAAATCCTCTCATCCAAACAAAATCTTAATTCAAACAAGTATCACATTGAATATTCATTATTTTCACTTACCCTGCCTTTTTCATCAACTATGGGAGAAAAAATTGAAAGTGAAATACTCATATTTTACAATAATTTATTCATAATTAAATAAAGCGCACAGGTAAATAATTTCAACTTTCTTTTGGCCGGACAAACGAGTTGGTGAGAGTAAAATAAATTTTAGACTAATAAATTTTTTTAACTGCCTACTGTATAAATATTTTTGATAAAAATCAATTATAAATTATCTCTTATTTAACTGCCAATTTTTTTTTTATAAATATTATAGAAAATTAATTAATTAATGTGAAGTGTACTGCATATCTTTAACGTGAATGTCCTATTGTGGCAGAAGACATTATCCGAACAAGGATAGATAAAATGCAAAGATATTTTCGACACAGCGAAAATCCTAATAATATCAATCCTTAATATTTTACACTCAAACATAACAATAGGCAAGAAACCAAATAAATATGCAGAAGTTAATGTAATTAACACCAATAATTTCAATGTGAAAAACTCCTTTAACCCGAGAGTAAAAACTATTAGACCTCGTCTAGGAAATAATCTACTGCACCATGAGTACACACTTTAATCTCTCCATTACAAGTAGAGAAATATCAATCTATCTCTTTATCACAAGTACTACATGAATACACAATAATAAAGGGATAAGAGAATCATAAAATAGTACAAGGAGAATATGTGTCACCTGATTCTTGTAACACAATACGTGTCACACGAATCTCGTAGCATCTATGTGAGATGTTTCAAGAAAATTCACTCCGATTAATATGTCGAGGATGTCGCCATGAATTCCCCCTCGTAATTTGAAATGAAACAGTGAATAAATGAATCCCTAAGATACCTTCTCACGCACAATTCCCTTCTCTTTCCCCTAATTTCTCACGCAAATAACTCTGTCAGTGCTGATTCTGCTGATAACACTGATAGTGTTTCTGAACGAATTCTTGCTCATCTCCACTATTGGAGGATTAATGCCATTGATGGGCATCCAATCCATGTTGTGGGACTCTCTGGCGTCTCCACCTGGAGAGAATACAAGACTTTTTAATACCCATATGGTGGATTTAGACATGGGTAATGGCCTGAATATTAATATCTAGAGCATCTAATCAATTCTTCCATTTTGTCTCCATTAATAATTTTTTTCTAGGCCAACTATATTAGGCAAACCCAACATGTCCGACTATTTATATGATAGACATTTTTTAGTTAATTAGTTAATGTGAATGTCTGGCATATACAAAAACCATTTCTTAAAGTAAAATTTTATTATTTAACATGAAACAATCAGACATAAAAGCATGTCAAAAATATTTGACATGTCAAAAAAATGTCCGGCATCAAATATATTGCGGCATTTTTGTAGGAGGGAGGAGATGTTTCTTGATATCCGACATTAAATGTTGCTTGATGTGAGGGAAAAAAATATTTTAAATAGAATCATTTTAATCACTATAAAGTTAATGTCGGCATAAATTGAATTGTCCTTTTATAATTATATAAAGGATATGGGAGATGATAAATACATAGAATCTATCCAAATATAAAGTTATTTTGGTCAAAATTTGAGCCGCATACAACTTCTGAAGGGAGGGGGGGAGCGGATTTTCTGTCTTTATTTTTTTCTCCCCCCCCTCCCTCTAAACTTTGCCCTAATTCCATTGGCGTTTCCTTGGCTGGATTTTTCAGCGGTTGTTTCCACCGTATTTTCCATTCACGACAGGCTGCATATTGAAGATATACCCCGTGCCTGCCTATTTGGGATTCATCTGACTTTCCCTCAAAGGAGCCCTGCATCCCATCGTGACACACTGTCGCCTACGGCTCCTTCCCAATCAATAGACGCCGACCAAGATCCCTTCCCCGCTGGCTAGGCTAGTTCCCCTATTCCGATTGGGCGGCTACCCATGTGAAATCAGCCGCCGGAGACTCCACATCGGTCTCTCAGTTTCGTGGTTGTTGTGCCCGACACTTGTCATCGCTTTGCGATTTCCACCGGCCTTCCCCTCGCGGGTTTGGTGTTTCGTGGCCACCGTCCCTGTTCTGACAATACCTAGGCCGTCGATGTTCATCTGGCCTCATCCATCTCGACGGCCGTTGCAAAATCAGCTGCTTCTGGTTACAATCGATGGCCCCATGCCGTCTTCATTCCCACACAGGAACCCCATGTTTTTGGCTGTCTATACCCGCTGGGAAGCCATTAGAACCAGCGCTGACAGGGTTCTCTGTTATCAATTGGCCGCGCCGATATCTCAATTGGCGGATACGCATCTTTTGTGCTTTCCCCAATTCTCTCAGCCCCGCTCCTACACTTCCAATGATGTCTGCGGCTGTTAAGGTTGCTGTCTTCTCTCAGCGGCTGATTTCTACTTCTGCCCACACAAGGGTAGACGACCGCCGCTGACTGACTAATTTCAGTAAAACCAGCGGCTATCTCCTCCGACCAGGGACTTTAACGACCTTCAATAGCATTGTTCGTGAGGATTCTCTTCAATGTCGAGATTTTCCTCTGTTCTTGATACAGATTGGGGATACTACTTCTATTGATATGAGTATTTATGCCCATTTAGTCCACCGGTGTGCAATCACAGCGTGGATTCCCTTTGCTGCCGTCCGTTTTGTCTCCACAGTATTCTCCCTCGGTGTGTTCCCTGCCACGGGAATGGGCAGGTATCTTCTCTTGTTCAACTGGAATTTTTCTGATATTGGTTAGGTTGCTGGATGATGATACTTTATGATATTGTGCTTTAGCACTCTTATTTTTGATGATGAGCTTGGGTCTTTGATGATATATAGTCTTTGTTGCTCATTGCTTGATGTTATGCTCTTGCTTTGATGGACTATGCCTAATGGATGTTTAAGGAGTATTTGTTTGTTTTGCTAATTGTTTAGTTTGATCAGGAATGATTGAACTCTCCAAGATTTAGCATATTTAAAAGGCTATCTGTTTTGCCTTATTTTTTGGTGGAATGTGGGTTGTGATTAGAATATTTTTTGGTGCAATCCACTATCCTTCCTAGGTTATTTTCGCAGCAACAAAAATTGGCTGCGTGTTCTTCGTAAGGCCGTCTGTTTGGCCTTTTTAAAGCTGCTTGTTTGGCTTCTTCATTTGACTTTTGTCAATTTCTACTTATTGTACTCTCGTTTTCTTTTTCATTTTAATAAACGCCATCTATTAGCCAAATATAAAATTATGAGATGGAGGGAGTATTACGTATCTATTAGCCAAATATAAAGTTATGAGATGGAGGGAGTATTACGTTTTAGTACATAAAATACTATTCTTTACAATAATGAATTATTAAATATTACTTATATTCAATTCTAATGTGTAGATTTTTTATATTCATATATTAAGATAATTAACCTTTCTATTTTTCTTGCATAAGAGTAATAATTTATTAATTAAAAATTGAATAACAAAAATAGTAGATATTAATATTTGCATGCATAGTTTTAACAACGAGAATAAGAGAGATGATAAATATACAGAATCTATCTGGATATAAAGAAGTTTTTTATCATAATTTAAGAATGTTACCAAATTACCCTTTCTTCCCTTTAGTATAAATGAACAATGATAACATTTTATAGCAAAAGTGATAATGTTTTATAGGAAAAATGATAACTATTTTAAAAAAATGTAAAATGGTCTTACATGAAAGTCTCACACAAGACTTGCCCAAAAATAAATTCATGATGATAATTATAAAAACCATTTTTCTTATGTATCTTAGTTAATGAAATATATATATATATATATATATATATATATATATATATATATATATATATATATATATATATATATATATATATATATATATATATTAAAAATAAAAAAAATAGTACGTACATAACCGTGTAACTAATACGCATGATCATTTGTTTCATGAACTCAATCTTGTCCATGTATCATTCTCGATTAAAATACATTGCAATTGATCTTTAATTTGTTCGTGAGTTGGGTGCTAAGAGAAAACTTTGTTCATACAAAGGATCAACTAGCGGACGCTCACCAAGCCTCTTATTTACGTAAAACAATTGGCCCAAATCCTTGAAGCCCAAAACATAGCCTTTTATTTGAAAAGCCCATAATATTTCCTGGGTATGTTAAGAGTCTCCTACCCCACCCTAAGGAATGAATCGGTGAACATCATCTTTATTTCGGCTGTTACATATTTAATCCTTCTATCAAAATCCCCAGTGAGAAAGTTCATCCTAACGTATGTCATAAACAGCATTGAAGAAGGAAAGTGAACTAATTTCTTCATTAATTTCATTCTGCCGGTGAATAGCTTAAATACGTATTGATCATGTCCATTCTTCCTTAGAAAACTAAACATCTGCATCAAAGGCTGCTCAAAGAAAAGGGAGTGGTAATTCTCACTTTCTACCTCTATATTCTTTCTTCCCAATGCTTAATTAAGCACGTCTTTCTTGTGCCAAACCTCAACTCACACTTAGTTTTTCATCCTTATCACAAACACATTTTATCTTATTTCTGTCCCCATCTTATATCCGCCGCCCCTTTCTTTCAAAGCAGTGGGGAGTCTCGGATCAAGAAGATTGGTAATCGAATTCTTATTTGCAAGGTGTTTAGGGGTGGGGATTTACTACTGATGCATTTTAATCTCTTGCAATGTATGCTAGAAATAAGTTGCTTATGAATTCTACTATGAACTTGATGTATGAAATTGATTATAAAACTTGGGTATTGGACTATGAAGTACCGTACCAAATTGTGAATGTGGGTGATGATGAGAGTGAAAATAAGCGTGTTTTAGTGTACAATTTAACACCTTTTTATGGAAATTATTATTATATATTAGCACAAATATCTTATATTCGATATATTTGAGAAAAAGGTGCGTTTGAGGTGTTTTATTGTGTTTTAGGTGGAAAAAGGATCAAAAGTGCAAAGTTGGAGAAAATGTGTAACTTGTGCAGGAATGCTGAAAAACGCACGTCTAGATTCTGTAATTTTTTTGTATTTGTGTGGAGCTCAAAACTAGAAGTTTGATATATGGTTTGAAAGTCACAAAAGAGAGGATCATTTTAGCATAAGAAATACCTCAACCAGAGTCCAAACAATAAAGTTATGATCAGAATGGTGACATCGCGCACGCTATTTCTACTCAGCACGATGATGCTAATTTGCGACTTTTTGTACCATCAAATATTTATTTTTTGTAAGTTCTTTATATGGATAGAAAGCCAAGGAAGAGAGAATCGTGTGAGCGCATGAATTACTCAAATTCGAATTTGGATGTGAAAGTTATACACGAAATAGTGAGATTGCGCAATGCCGCTCGACCTGCCGCTTGGTCGACCTCGATCGACCAAAACTGTTCTGATCGAGCAGGGACACAGAATCCTATTTTTAGTAATTCCATACCTCCAGTGCGTATGTTTACGTATTTTCCAAGAAAAAAAGCATACAGGGTCCATTAGGAGAGCTTACAAGTATAAAAGGGGATGCAGATCACACCAAGAAAGTACCGCAACACAATCATCCTACACCCCACAAGGGGGGATTACCCCCCAACCATCATCCATATTCTTTCCTCCATCCATCCATCACTTTTTGAAGATTCGTCTGCTGAATCAAGAGGAGAACTAAGAGGAGGATTTAAGACGGAGAAGGACGTGACGACGCCCACATCTAGGTTTTTATCGTTCCTAATTTATCTTGTATTTTTCAGACATATGGGTAAGATCTATCAAATCCCCATGATTTTTTTTCGTAACATCATGGTCTAGAACCATTTTGGTAGTCTAGGGTTTTGAAGGTTTTATAAATTAATTGAACTTTCATGTGTATATTCCGTACAACACTACTTGTGGTTTATTTTATATAAGACTATGCTTTCTTAATCCATATTCAGAGTCGTTTTGTGCATCATTAACTTGAATATAGTCTGAATGTTTATCTTGATTATTTATTGAGCGCGTTCACTGCTAAACAGAATTTCATGTTATGATTCTAAGTGAGAGGACTCGGAAGCTTCATTAGAACTATCTTATTTAAATACTTGTTAATTGAATCTAATTTGGGTTAATAAGTAGGATAAAGAGGGTAATTTTATAGTAACTAAAAAGGGAGATCATATCGGATTAGAGTATCAATTAGCCAGGGAAATAATTGATACTGATAGTACCTAGAAAGGGGGTGAAATTATATCTCTTGCTCCAATGTTATTATCACGTGTTATACACATGTTTGTTTGTGTCTATAGAGCAAATATGCATGGCTTAGTGATGCATCTATAATCCACAAGGTAGAGTCGGACATTGATACACGAAAGGGAAATTAATGATTGAAACTGAATTGCCCGAAGAACTACCTATTCTCCTACTTGATTCACTTTCGTATTTTTCTAGTGCTTAATTTATTTTAATTGTTATTTTAATTCATTGTTTAGTAGATATAATTATTTTCACAACTTTTATTGCCTTTCGTCTTAATTAATTTAGTTAATAATTAAATTTATATTACGCCATTTTTTGGGTTCGATATTTAATTTGGTCACTTGCTTAAGCTGCAATTGATAACCTTAATACTTGGAGATTAATTTTGCGTGCGAAGAAAACGCTCATCAAGTTTTTGGTGCCGTTGCCGGGGACGGCTGTTATTATTTGATATTATTATTTCTAATTTGATTAAGTCTTTTATTTGTGATTATTTATTTCTTTCTAACCTTAAATTTTTCTGATGTACTTGTGCACTAGGAAAATGAGAGGAAGGAAAGGAAGAAATAACACACAGTGCTAAACATGGCCGGAGCAAGGCAGAATCCAAATAATGTTGTCATACGTGAAATTTTCATGAATAATGGAATTGGCAACATGGGGTTGATAGGAGCAAGGGGAGAAGATGATGTTTTTTAGATACATCCCGTTCTTATCAACATGGTGGAGAAGAATCCCTTTCCTAGAGGTTCCTTTGAAGATCCATATCAGCATTTCAAAAGATTCCTTGGTTATACAAACACTCCAAAGGGTGCTGGAGCTAATGATAATGCTAGGCTTATCGCCCTATTTAATTTCTCTTTGATTGATAGGGTAGAAGCTTGGTATGAGACTTTTAATGCCATGGACTGCAATACATGGAACCAACTGCAACAGAAGTTCTTAGATAGATACATGCCCCCCTCAAAAGTTTTCAGAATAAAGCAAGACATTACTCAATTTGCTCAGAATCAGGGTGAGAAATTCTATGAGTCGTGGGATAGGTTTAAAGACATGCTCAGGCGTTGTCCACAGCTTGGGATGTCTAAGGCTCAGTACATAAGCATCTTCTACTCTGGATTGGATTGTGAATCGCGTGTTCTTATTGATGTAGCCTCAGGTGGAGCGCTGTTATCTAAGACATCACTTGAAGCAAAAAAGTTGTTTGAAGACATCTTTATGAACTCACGTGATTGGCTTATAGAGAGAAATCGAAGAACTTATGTAGTGGGAAAGGTGGCTCAAGTTGAACATCAAGAGGTGAAGCCGAATAGGGATGATGAGATCGTCTCTAGTCTAGCTAACATCAACAAGCTACTAGAGTCCCAGCAGAGGCTGATTATAGAGTTGACACAAAGGGGGCCTAGTATGAAATAGCAAGAAGTGAAGAGTGTTGAATATACCTTCAATTGATACATGGCTAAGAATGATACAAGGGTTGATTGTCTTGAGGCTACTATGAATGCTAATCATGCAGATTTATCTAAGCAGTTGAAGGACTTTACTTTGATGATGGGGCAGATAGCCGGGAATGTGAATCAATTGAAATAAACATTGGAGAAAGGAATGTTCCTATCTCAAGGCATAACAAACCAGAAAAAGTGCAAAGTCATCACGATAAGGTCCGAAATGCAGTACGAAGACCCGATGATGCCGGTGGCCGAAAATGAATATAGGGCGTCCTAGCTCAATCGCAGCTCGATCAACCTTCTTGGTCAAGCTACGATCGAGCAATACTTCTCGAAACAGAGAAATGATGCTCTTTTTTTGGACTCGCAGCTCGACTAAAACTTTAGCTCGACCAAACATCTCTGGTCGAGCTATGGTCGAGCCACCTACTGATGTGCCAAAAAGTGATGTTCAGTTCACAGAGTTACAGCTCGACCAACACGATCCAGCTCGACCAGTAACCAGACATTACTGGTCGAGCTATGGTCGAGTCTCAACTTTCTGAACTGAATAATCATAATCCATTTATAGGGACCTTGCTCGACCAAATTCCTTTTGCTCGACCAGACTACTTTGGTCGAGCTGCGATCGAGCAGCACTGTCCAGCTACCGTTTCAGTGCAGTCACACCCAGGAGGTCCACTTGATCAGTTGTTCGTATCAAGCAATCAAGCAATGAAGATGTCCATGGAGACTCAATCATGTAAGAACATAGATTTGGTTTCTAACTTATTTAATCTTGATTTTAATAGGACAGATGACCTTGAAATTGAGTGGAGTCTAGACAGCCATGGGAGGATAAAAATTCCAAGGATCATATTTTTGTGACCAAGAAAGGTGAGGTGTTGAGTGTAGACAAGAAGAGGGAAAGAAAGTACTTGAAGGTGAGGATGTGAGAAGACCGCCCTCTGATCCAGTAATTCAAAAGGTTGCATACCGTCGTGACTCTACGACGTTAAACTAGAGCGCCTGTTGGGGGCGTGCCCTTCCATTTTATTACTTTTATGTTTCTTTTGTGTGAAAGAGGATTTATTATATTTAAGGTGCTCACGTTTAAGGATTTATTATGTTTATTTCTTAATCCATATTCAGAGTCGTTTTGTGTATCATTAACTATTGAATAGAGTCTGAATGTTCATCTTGGTTATTGATTGAGCGCGTTCACTGCTGAACATGATTCCATGTTATGATTCTAAGTGATGGGACTCTGAAACTTTATTAGAACTATCTTATATAAATACTTATTAATTGAATCTAATTCGGGTTAATAAGTAGGATAAAAAGGGTAATTTTATAGTACCTAAAAAGGGAGATCATATCGGGTTAGAGTACCAATTGGCTAGGAAAATAATTGATACTGATAGTACCTAGAAATGGGGTGAAATTATATCTCTTGCTCCATGGTGTGATACCCGAGCTTCTCACTACTCATGTGTCAATATAATTTAATTTTTGTTATGTGCATTTTATAATTATGTGATAATTATGTGGCAATTATGTGATAATAATGTGACAATTATGTGACAATTGTTTCTATATTTTATTTATCGTTACATTTTATTTGAGACATTCGTGATAAAAAATTGGGACAGTGTGTGAATATATGGGTGCATAAATATTTACGTACATTAATTTGGATATATGAATAAATTATTTTATGAGTATAAATACACTTTTCTTAATTATTAAGTATCACACGTGTTCTCATAATAATAATAGTGGGTAGAAAAATGTACACGTATGTGTATTAATTTGTAAATGTATTATATCTTAGCTATTAAGTATTGCACGTAAATTAAGAATTGATAATAATAAAAAAAAAAAAGAAAAAGGTTGAGGCGGTGGGATAGTCGTGTACGACTTTCACCCCACCCCTCTATATATATGTTAATTTGGTGGTAGCACCATTTGAAAAGCAGAAGCAAGCAAAAAAAAAGGAAAAGAGAGAGAGAGAGAGAGAGAGAGAGAAGAAAGGGAGAGAGAGAGAGAGGAAGAAGAGAAAGAGAAGAGTGAGTGTGCCGGAACGTGCGTGTCGGAGCGAATTAGTTACAGTTCTTTACGGGGTTTATATTACTATTGAAATCCAGGTTAGTAGAAGTCCAACTACAATGCGTAAACATGTTGTTTGTGAATTATTTGTAATTAATATGTGATAATTATGTTATGGATTATTTGTAATTAGTTTAATTACAACATGAATTATTTGAGATTAATTTGTTATACAAGTTGTGGATCTATGTGATTTGAAATAATATCATTGTTCTATATAGATCTGTGTGATTGGAAACTATTGAAAATATATTGTATGGCTTGAGAAGATATTGGTTATAAGGATATGTGAGATCTAATATTAAGTTGTTATTCCAAAAAGAGATCCGTGTGATCCAAGGTGAAATGGTTATTCTATAAATGGATCTATGTGATTGAGGTGAAGTTGTTATTTCAGAAGTGGATTTGTATGAATTGAAATTAATTTGTGGCTTTATTGTGATTAAATGTTGATATTGATATTGTAAATGGTTTATGATGCACATTTAATTGTTTTGGGTGCATACCATGCATAAACATGAAAAGTGTTTTCCTCAAAATTAATAAGATACTAATGGTGTGTGCGGCCACTATATATGCATCTTTGCCAGAGTTCAGAAAAATCGTTCTCGGCACTTTATTAGGGGTTCGGAAAAATCGTCCCCACTACTTTGCCAGAGTTCGGAAAAATCATTCTCGGCACTTTATTAGGGGTTCGGAAAAATCATCCCCGTTGAGCTCATTTGGGGTGCATATCATAAGTGTGTCGTGGGGATCCCGCAACGTGAACAATTTTCAAAATAAAAGAGATCAATTAGAAAAAATTAGAACATAGGCGATAGAGAACTAAATGCATTTTCATGCACGGACATGCATGATTTCTACTTATTGAGATTTTTATCTCACTAGTTTATGCATTGTAGGTGAGCCTGTTGATGATTGAGTTTGTGATGTGACTGTGCAAGTTGTGGAGCTCCTTCAAGTTTTGAGAGGATGTACATAGATGACGACCTGTTGGGCTAGGCTGTGGATTTATTTTGTTTCCGCTGATGTTTTGGTTGTGTAATATAATAAGTATTGTCGCGAGTTTGTCTGGTTTGAAGTGGTATCAGAAACCAGTTATGTATGTTGAACTGGTGTAATGGTGTTGGTTATAAGCATATTATGTGGAAAAAAAATTTTATGCAGGTTTTTATAATGATGATGTTTATGTTAAATATTATTTGAATTATAAGTTGTGTAAGGTGGGTCGTGTCAGAGTGGTATCAGAGCACGGTTTGGGTCCTGCAGACTGTCTATGTACATGAACTCATTCTTTGGGAGCGCAGCTTTGCAAGTAAGTATTATTTTCATTCTGTGTTGTTATGTATCTTATAAATTATATTGGCTATGTGATATAGGAAGTGTAGTTAGTAGACAAAATGGTAAGGGCTACAGGTGAGAGTTCTGAAGGGGATAGGACTGCTGAGCAAGCAGCACCTCCTGAAGGGAATAATCGTGATGCGGTGATTAATCGACTAATGGAACTGGTTGAGCGCCAGTCCCAATAGATACAACAACTGATTCAGCAGAGAGATATGGGTGGACAACCAGAGGGTAATGCAAACCAGGATAGACGTCAAGTAGAACGTGTGGAAATGGTTTGTGAGAGGTTTCGAAAGCTGAGCCCTCCAATATTTGAGGACGCAGCAGACCCCACAGATGCAGAGGATTGGTTACGCACGGTGGAAAACATGTTTCAATATAGTAGAATTCCAGATGGGGATAGAGTGCTATGTGCTTCTTTCATGTTACGAGGAAGTGCAGGCCATTGGTGGGATACGATTAAAAGTATCGAGGATGTCACGACTATGACATGGGAAAGGTTCAAGGAGCATTTCAGAAACAAGTACTTTACGGCACCAGTGAGAGCCATGAAAATGAACTAGTTCATACAGTTGAGGCAAGGCGGCATGTCAGTCACAGATTACCTTCGTAAGTTTGAGCAGTTGTCGAGGTTTGCTGAACATATGGTGAGTACTGAGGCACTGAAAGTGGAGAGATTTGTGGAAGGCTTAAGGCCTGAACTTTATAGAGATGTGAGTATGGCAGGACTGCATGGAGCAACATACTCACAAGTTGCAGAAAGGGCTCAAATTGCTGAGCAAGCAAAGATGAGGATCAGACAAGCGCAAGCTATCAGACGTCAATTTCAGCAGAAACCAATGCAGCAGTCTGGGAGAGCTGATAAGAGGCCGATGCCATTTTAGAGGCCGAATTCAAATGTTCAAGTGGAGCAAGGACAGAGACGAGGAGAACCCAACAAGCGTCCTAAATTCGATCAGGGTAAAGTGCCACTGGCGCCACCACTACCTATATGTCCAAATTGTCTTAGATCACATGGTGGGGAGTGTCAAATTCCTCCGAGAACGTGTTACACATGCGGGGAGAAAGGACATGTGACTACTACTTGTCCTAAGAAAGGGAAGCAGGCACAGCAGGGAAGAGCTCCAGCTAGGGTGTATACTTTGACGCGAGAGGAAGCAGACGTGAATCCCTCAGTTGTCACGGGTAAGTTCTCTATTTTTGGCACTTCTACATATGTGCTATTTGATTCTGGAGCAACACATTCATTTGTATCCACTGAGTATGTGAAAAAGTTGGGTGGAACACCTAACTTGATAGAAGCTAATTATGAGGTGATGATACCTTCTGGTGAGTCAAAGCAAACTAATCAACTTCTTCGAGGTTGTGTTATTCCTATTGAAGGAAGAATACTCCTCGCTAATTTGATTGTGTTAAGTATGAATGATTATGATATCATATTGGGCATGGATTGGCTGTCAAAATACGGTGCTACAATAGATTGTCAGAAGAAGAGTATCACTTTTCAGCCAGTGAAAGGAGAATCGTTCACTTTTGTTGGAATTAAGAAAAGCTTTAGATTTCCGATGATATCAGCAGCAAAAGCACAGCGGTTGTTGGAAAGTGGTTGTGAGGGGTATCTGGTGAGTGTAATGAATGTTGAGGGGGCAGCAATGTCCAGTTCTTGATAATGTACCAGTAGTTCAGGAATATCTGGAGGTATTTCCAGATGATCTTCCAGGTTTGCCACCAGACCGAGAAATAGAGTTTGTTATTGAGTTACAACTAGGAACTGCTCCTATATCAAAAGCGCCATACAGAATGGCACCAGCTGAACTGAAGGAATTGAAGATACAGTTACAAGAGTTGCTAGACAACGGATTCATCCAACCTAGTTTTTCACCTTGGGGAGCACCAGTTCTGTTTGTTCGAAAGAAGGATGGCACATTGAGGATGTGCATTGATTATCGGGATCTCAACAAAGTTACGGTGAAGAATAAATATCCATTGCCTCGCATTGATGATCTGTTTGATCAGTTACAGGGTCTATCTTTTCGAAGATTGATTTGCGGTCGGGGTATCATCAGTTGAAGATAAAGAAGGAGGATATTCCAAAGACTGCATTCAGTACAAGGTATGGACACTATGAGTTCTTAGTGATGCCGTTTGGATTAACAAATGCTCCTGCAGCATTTATGGATTTGATGAATAGAGTATTTCAGGAATTTCTTTATAAATTTGTGATTGTGTTTATCGATGATATTCTAATTTACTCTAAGAATAAGGAGGATCATGCACTGCACTTGAAAAAGGTGTTAGAGATTCTGAAGGAGAGGCAGTTGTATGCGAAGTTCAAGAAGTGTGAGTTTTGGTTAGACCGAGTTGTTTTCTTGGGGCACGTGGTATCGGGAGAAGGAATTTCAGTGGATCCAGGTAAAGTTAAAGCAATCCATAATTGGCCACAACCCTCAAATCCCACTGAGGTTCGTAGCTTTCTTGGATTGGCGGGATATTATCGAAGATTTGTTGAAGGATTTTCTAAGATTGATTCACCATTAACACAGTTGATCAGGAAGAATGTGAAGTTCACATGGACGGAGGAATGTGAACAAAGTTTTCAAGAATTGAAGATACGATTGACATCAGCACCTATCTTAACTATTCCTACGGAGACAGGAAACTTCAAGGTTTACAGTGATGCTTCAAAGAATGGTCTTGGGTGTGTATTGATGCAGAATGGGAAAGTGATAGCGTATGCATCCAGACAGTTAAGGGAGTATGAGAAGAATTATCCAACTCATGATTTAGAGTTAGCTGCAGTGGTGTTTGCACTCAAGATATGGAGGCATTATCTGTATGGGGAACGTTGTGAAATTTATACTGATCATAAGAGTTTGAAGTACTTTTTCACTCAGAAAGAGTTGAATATGAGGCAAAGAAGATGGTTGGAATTGGTGAAGGATTACGACTGTGTTATCAATTATCATCCGGGAAAAGCCAATGTGGTTGCTGATGCATTGAGCCGAAAGGAAATACAGAGTGTAGCTGCTATGACCGTAAATCAGAAACCAGAGTTGCTTGATTTGCAAAGGATGGGTGTGGAGATCATTCAGGAAGGATCGTTGGAAGCAAGGATGGCAGCTCTGACACTTCGACCAACTTTGATGGATAAGATTCGACAAAGCCAACAAGAGGATAAGTTGTTTGACAAGATAAAGAATGATATCAGCTCTGGAAAGTCTTCTGACTTCCAATTAGGAGATGATGGCGTGATTCGTTATGAAGGTCGATTATGTCTACCTGAAGTGAATGACATTCAAAAAGAAGTGATGGCAGAAGCTCATTCAACACCCTACTCTGTACATCCAGGAGCTACTAAGATGTATAGAGATTTGAAGGCACATTATTGGTGGCCAGGGATGAAGAGAGATGTTGCTCGATATGTGGAGCAATGTTTGACTTGTCAGCAAGTCAAAACCGAGCATCAGAGACCAACAGGAACTTTGCAGCCTTTATTTATTCTAGAATGGAAGTGGGAGAATATCACGATGGATTTTGTTATCGGGCTACCGAAGACAGTAAAAGGTCACGATGCCATTTGGGTTATTGTGGATCGATTGACTAAGTCAGCTCATTTTCTTCCTATTAGCTCTACGTATTCCATGGATCGTTATGCCCAACTTTATATACAAGAGATTGTCAGACTCCATGGAGTACCACTTACCATTGTGTCAGACAGAGATACGAGATTCTTGTCTGCTTTCTGGAAGAGTTTACATAAGGCGTTGGGGACACAGTTATCTTTCAGCACAGCATTCCATCCACAAACAGATGGTCAATCAGAGCGTACAATACAAATCTTGGAGGATATGCTCAGAGCGTGTGTGTTGGATTTTCAAGGTCAGTGGAGTAAATTTTTGCCTTTGATAGAGTTCTCGTACAATAACAGTTATCAGTCTACTATCGGGATGGCTCCATATGAAGCATTGTATGGGAGGAAGTGTAGATCTCCAGTTCATTGGGATGAAGTTGGAGAGAGGAAACTTTTAGGTCCAGACTTGATTCGTGAAATGTCAGAAGCTGTTACCCATATACGAGAGAAGATGAAAGTTGCTCAAGATCGGCAGAAGAGTTATGCAGACAAACGGAGGAGAGAGTTAGAATTTGAAGTGGGGGATCAGGTATTTCTGAAAGTATCTCCAATGAAGGGGATAATGCGATTTGAAAGGAAAGGGAAACTCAGTCCAAGATATGTTGGTCTGTTCACTATCATTGAGAGAGTTGGCAGTGTTGCCTATAAATTGGAGTTACCAGCATCGATGTCTAGAGTACATGACGTGTTTCATGTATCTGTGTTGAGGAAGTATGTTCCAAATCCATCTCATGTTCTCAGGCAGGAACCAGTTGAGTTGAAAGAAGATTTGAGTTATGAGGAGGTACCAGTTGAGATCTTGTGGCGAGAAGTGAAGAAGCTCAGAAATAAAGAAATATCATTAGTAAAGGTATTATGGAGGAACCAACTAGTTGAAGAGGCTACTTGGGAAAGAGAAGATGAGATGATGGCTAAATATCCAGACCTCTTCAGGTAAGTAAATTTCGAGGACAAAATTTTTATAAGGTGGGGAGGATGTGATACCCGAGCTTCTCACTACTCATGTGCCAATATAATTTAATTTTTGTTATGTGCATTTTATAATTAAGTGATAATTATGTGGCAATTATGTGATAATAATGTGACAATTATGTGACAATTGTTTCTATATTTTATTTATCGTTACATTTTATTTGAGACATTCGTGATAAAAAATTGGGACAGTGTGTGAATATGTGGGAGCATAAATATTTACGTACATTAATTTGGATATATGAGTAAATTATTTTATGAGTATAAATACACTTTTCTTAATTATTAAGTATCACACGTGTTCTCGTAATAATAATAGTGGGTAAAAAAATGTACACGTATGTGTATTAATTTGTAAATGTATTATATCTTAACTATTAAGTATTGCACGTAAATTAAGAATGGATAATAATAATAAAAAAAAGGTTGAGGCGATGGGATAGTCGTGTACGACTTTCACCCCACCCCTCTATATATATGTTAATTTGGTGGTAGCACCATTTGAAAAGCAGAAGCAAGCAAAAAAAAAAAAAAGAGAGAGAGAGAAGAAAGGGAGAGAGAGGAGAGGAGAGGAGAGAGAGAGAGAAAAGAAAGGGAGAGAGAGGAGTGAGAGAGGAAGAAGAGAAAGAGAAGAGGGAGCGCGCCGGAACGTGCGTGTCGGAGCGAATTAGTTACAGTTTTTTACGGGGTTTATATTACTATCGGAATCCAGGTAAGTAGAAGTCCAACTACAATGCGTAAACATGTTGTTTGTGAATTATTTGTAATTAATATGTGATAATTATGTTATGGATTATTTGTAATTAGTTTAATTACAACATGAATTATTTGAGATTAATTTGTTATACAAGTTGTGGATCTATGTGATTTGAAATAATATCATTGTTCTATATAGATCTGTGTGATTGGAAACTATTGAAAATATATTGTATGGCTTGAGAAGATATTGATTATAAGGATATGTGAGATCTAAGATTAAGTTGTTATTCCAAAAAGAGATCTGTGTGATCCAAGGTGAAGTGGTTATTCTATAAATGGATCTATATGATTGAGGTGAAGTTGTTATTTCAGAAGTGGATTTGTGTGAGTTGAAATTAATTTGTGGCTTTATTGTGATTAAATGTTAATATTGATATTGTAAATGGTTTATGATGCATATTTAATTGTTTTGGGTGCATACCATGCATAAACATGAAAAGTGTTTTCCTCAAAATTAATAAGATATTAATGGTGTGTGCGGCCACTATATATGCATCTTTGCCAGAGTTCGGAAAAATCGTTCTCGGCACTTTATTAGGGGTTCGGAAAAATCGTCCCCACCACTTTGCCAGAGTTTGAAAAAATCATTCTCGGCACTTTATTAGGGGTTCGAAAAAATCGTCCCCATTGAGCTCATTTGGGGTGCATATCATAAGTGTGTCGTGGGGATCCCGCAACGTGAATAGTTTTCAAAATAAAAGAGATCAATTAGAAAAATTAGAACATAGGCGATAGAGAACTAAATGCATTTTCATGCACGGACATGCATGATTTCTACTTATTGAGATTTTTATCTTACTAGTTTATGCATTGTAGGTGAGCCTATTGATGATTGAGTTTGTGATGTGACTGTGCAAGCTGTGGAGCTCCTTCAAGTTTTGAGAGGATGTACATAGATGACGACCTGTTGGGCTAGGTCGTGGGTTTATTTTGTTTCCGCTGATGTTTTGGTTGTGTAATATAATAAGTATTGTCGCGAGTTTGTCTGGTTTGAAGTGGTATCAGAAATCAGTTATGTATGTTGAACTGGTGTGATGGTGTTGGTTATAAGCATATTATGTGGAAAAAAAAATTTTATGCAGGTTTTTATAATGATGATGTTTATGTTAAATAGTATTTGAATTATAAGTTGTGTAAGGTGGGTCGTGTCACATGGTTATTACCACTTTTTATACGCATGTTTGTTTGTGTCTATAGAGTAAATATGCATGGCTTAGTGATGCATCCATAATCCACAAGGCAGAATAGAAAACTGATACAGGAAAGGGAAATAATGAGTGAAACTGAATTGCCCGAAGAACTACATATTCTCCTACTTGATTCACTTTCGTATTTTTCTAGTGCTTAATTTATTTTAATTTTAATTTTAATTAATTATTTAGTAGATATAATTGTTTCCATAACTTTTATTGCCTTTCGTCTTAATTAATTTAGTTAATAATTAAATTAATAATACATCGTCTTTTGAGTTTGATATTTAACTTGATCGCTTGTTTAAGCTGCAATTGATATTCTTAATAATTGGGAATTAATTTTGCGTGCGATGAAAATGCTCATCAGGTGACGGACCGTAAGGTACCTTACCAATTATATGTCATGGATAATGAATCGCGATGTCTTATCAATGTATGTCACGGGTTTTGGACCGCAAGGTGCCTTACCAATATGATGAAGTTATGTTGTAAGTACTTATTTCTTTTCATACATGGAATTGCTTACGAGCGGGTTGTGATGGCAAGGGCAAGATATAAAACTTAATAAAAACCAATTTGGAGATATATATTTATTTGGAGTACTATTTTATTTTATTTAACTTTGTGGAATCGTAGTCGTTTAGAATAAGTTAACTATTGGATATTCATGTTCCAAAAACCTCAAATTATGATTATGCTTCTTTCTATCGAAACATTGATGATAACGGAATTGGAGTTGCCACTTTCTGTGGTCATTCTATATACATATGTTGAGTGAGATTTTGGTAAGTGTGTTTTGATTATTTTAAATAAGTTGGGAATATCTTATGCATACGTCATTAACCTCACCAGTTAGTGAACTTCCAAATGCTAAGGAAATGAATAAGTGAAGTTAGCAGGTTTGCATTTGTACTCCTAAGTATGTATAATAGCTATGTTCATGATTATAAAATTTTGAGTGCTGATTATATTCTGCTTGAAAACATGTTTTATTAAATTTATCTGAAGAGATTAGTTCTCAAATGAAAACTCTCCCAGCCTATTATGATTTTCATGCCCTTCCAAAATATTTTCTCATAAATCAGCGTGATGATGAAAAGTTAAATATTTATTTGGTTATTTTTATTGATTTATTATGTGTTAGAATTTTGGGTGTGACAGTTGCTTACTCAAACTGAGTAGGTGTATAGATGGAGTGGCTAGCTAAATGCTTGAACCAAGCATTCACTAAGCATAAAATTTTTCATATTGAGTAAGTAGATGAGTGTTAAGTGCTCGAACTATGTGGTTAGCCAAAAGATTCACACAAATCGAGTAGGCCAAATGGAGATTTACTAATTCGGTAAATGTTATACACTCTATTTATCCATACATTTCTTAATTTTGTATGTATTTATAATAAAAATAAGTGAATCTTAATACAAGCACATCACACAATAGAGTTTTACGAATTTGCAAATCAAATTTGAAATTAATTGGTTTCTTAAACACCCGTGTGCACAAGATGTTCAAGAATATTATATTTTATTTTAAAGGGTATCATTTTAATTAATATAAGGACATGTTTGTTTTGTGTTAATGTGGGGGTTGAAAATCAGTGAATAGTGATATATGTTTGTTTTGAGATCTTGGTAATTAAGATAAGTTTTAACTTTATGTTAAATTAATATGTAAAAGATATGTGGTGATATTTGTAAAAGGAAAGCAATTAATGTGAGGGATGAGATGAGAGAGGAGAGAGAAAAGAGGGAATAACTTTTAATTGAGGAGAAAGAATGTGTAAAAATTGAGATATAAGAATTAATATGGTTTGTAAGTATTTATAGAGGTAATTTTAAAAACATGGGTGTGGATTTTGAAAAACAAATCGAAAATAAACATAGTTTAAGTGTATTTTTTTTTTCATTTTAAGGGCCAATTGAAAAATGAAATTTATTAATATTTGACTTAGAAAAGTACTCCTTCATTTTATTACATCCCCTCATTTCTCCTTTTTAGTAAAAGGGCCCCACATATGGCCCACAAATCATTACTAATACAACTACCCTCTACATATAAAATAATAATACTCCTTAGTTTACGTGAAAAAAAATAAATGACAACCTTTAGAGTAGATGGAGGGAGTATATTTTTTCTCCAAAAAAACAAGGATATATGTTTATCTTAATTAGATTATAACATTTAATATAGACATGCAAGTCGGTTCAGAACCACATGTTCACCAACCAAACCAGGATTACAATCTCTATTGCTACACGCATGCCTCCCTCCACGCAGTTACCACTTCTAGCTCCTGACGTCTCATAGCACGCTTTGTTCACCACCGTGATATTACCAAATGACGATGCATCATTCGATATGTCCATGGAGAAAACAAAATTCGCTCGGGAGAGAAGAAAGTTAAGACCACTAAGTCGTTGAACATCTGAGTGACGTCGTTTGAGCTTTTGACGCAGCCACTTACTATGGTCTGCATATCGTCCTCAAACAATGTCGTGGAGCTGGGTTCCAACTTCCAAGGACTTGATTTTCCAAAGCTCAGATCTGATGAACAAGGTTATAGTTCTATTCAATTTCAATGGAATGGACATGGGCCCATCCACCGGGTCGGTCTCTTAGGGCCTAGATCCCAAAAATGATCTGTCGGCTCTCTAGCACTCTTAACTGAGACCCCCCCACACCTCTAGACCCAAGGATTTCTGATCAAGGAGCTCAATTTCTCCAAATTTTGGTTTAGTAGGAGTAGAAATAGTTTAAATTGCAAGCATGAATTCGGTGGATATTGAATTTTGGGGATAGTGCGAAGAGGGTTTGTTGCAGTGAGGATGTGAGTTTATTCAGCAATGAGGAGGGCACGCTGTATTTGTTTGTTTGTTTGTTTTTTAATTGTTATAATTAAATTTCAAATTATTAAAAAAAATGCCACATCATCATCCGGGCAACATCTTGCTGCACATGAGTGTCATTTGCAAAACACTTTAAAGGTTATAATTTTTTTTGTCAAATTTCAAAAGTTGAGACTAAATTGTAACTGAAGTAAATGTGAGGTTTTTTTATGCAATTAACCCAGCAAATAAACATTGATAATTGCTAGATGATAACATATTAACATTGACTTATCAATTATCATAAAAATAAAATCTTACAATTTTAAATTTACAATGTGGTAACATAATATTGTACAATAATATAAAATTTTCAATATACAAATTACGATCCAAAATTTAAAAGAGGGGGAAAAAATAAAAAAAGGACTTGAGTTTAAATTTATGTTTCAAGTTGAAACATAAATTTACAATTAGCATACAAGGAATCATAGTAAAGTGTTAATAATTCTTCTAAATCATTTATTCTAATAAGTGAGTATAACAATTTAGCAAGTAAGCACAAGTTAGAAATATTAAAAAAAAATTTAACCATTTAGTTTTCATTGGAAGAATAGCATCTTTTAAAATTGGATTTGTTTCATTAGCACTAAAAGTCATGGTAATTTTAACACAATTATTAAAAACAATCTTAGTAGTAGTATAATAAACACTAGATAATTCTTCGGCAACTTCATTAAAATTTTGCAAGACTTCTCATAAAGTAGTACATATATCCCATTGATTTACAAATAAAGGAAGAACAATGGGTTCTAGTGAGTAAAAATTACATATGTTCTCTATATGCAAAAGATGCATTTAACATTTTATACGTTAAGTGAATTACAACGAGTAGAAATATTTAAAGCAAATTTTATAGGATGAATGTTAATAGATTGACAAAATCTTTTTCATCTTTGCCATGGAGGGGTTTCTCATTGTATATCATATGACATTTTTAATAGAATTAATATGTTCTCTCAAAGATTATAAAGCATCTTGAACACATAAATCCAATATATGGTAAATACATCTAACATGAAAAAACATACCATCAATTGATGATTTGCAAATTTCAATAAGGGTATCTAACTAGCTATATTATCATTAGCATTACTAGTAAAACACCCATGTGATGCACGGAATAATATAAATTTTAATTAAAATATAATATTGTATTTTATATTTAAAAAAATATGTAATATAAAAATTGACTAATTATCATGTGCACCCACAGCATGTGGGTGTACTGTGCACCCTCTTTCACAAACTTATACCCTTATAAATAACAATGTATACATTTTATTAGCAAATTTTCTGTAAATTTTTTTAATGAAAAGCTGAATGTAAAAAAATTATACAATTATTAAAAAATATGTATATAGTATTAATAAAAAGTTATACATATATGAGTGCAAACATACACCCGGGTGCACGGGATATAACTCTAAGGTGGTGTTTGTTTAAAAATTGGGAATGAGAATAGGTTTTCTTTGACAGTAGGTAGGAATGACTCTCATCCATCCCAACTTTGGCTACTTTAATTGATTTCAATCCACAAATGTGAGATTCAAACCACTATTTCCATTGGATATCCTTGTTACCAAATAACTTTATTAATTCCATTCAAATTCATTCCCTCAAATGCTCTTTTATCAAACACCTCGTAAAAAATTTGCGTGCATAATTCATAAAAAATAAAGTGTTGTTTTACAATTACATTTCAATTTATGTATCACAAATAAATGAATAAATGGCTTTAAAATTTTGGGTGTCTATCAACATTTTCATAGAGGTGATAGTGTTTAGGTCTCATAATAATTTATACCGAATAAACCAAAGAATAAGAGGAAAAAAAAAGACTTGTTGGAAAAGATGAATGCATATATGGCTTTGTTTGAGAAGATGACTGGATATCTATTTGTTTTTAGCTCTCAAATTTCCAATACACAAACGAAGTGAAGAAGTTTTGACCCATTTATTTATGTATTTTTACAGTTAATGTCAGAAGTCAATAATTGTTTCATTAAAATATTTTGTTAGGAAATTTAGACCATTTTATTTAAATATTTTTACAGTAAATGTCAAAAGATAATAATTGTTTTATAAAAAAAAAATTATTTGCTGAAAAAACAAAGTGATTCTTAGTAAAAATGTATGTGAATTTAGGTGGAATTATGTTGATGATTAAAATGTGACTACCACTCATTAATTTTAATTAACGTATATAATTTTTTTTTAAGAAATATGATTAATTTATACTACTATACTATTTTCCTTACTCCTTAGAAACACATTCATAATAAAATATAGGTTTTATTACTACTAGATACAAACCCTCCATATATAATTATCTTAAGATACGATCAAAAAAATTAATTAGGATTAGATACTCTTTATAATTAAAATTCCACCTTTGTCCTTAATTTAAACATTTCCAAAATGATATCTCTTCCACTTTATACGCTTGTCTGTTTATGATTTTTTGATGGATTTCTTCAGGATCAATTATCGTCTGTAATCCAACGATTCCTTCCAGTTGAATAATCGTTTCTACTCCTTTCTTCTTCGGCAAAATGATGTTTAAGAAATTATCGTTCAAGCACTAATTTTAATTGCTCTAATCCTATATACGATCATTCTTCACGTTGCTGCATAGGTACGTAAGTATCTTCATCCTAATTTTCTCATTCAGTTTGTTAACTTTTCGTTTTAAGGTTATCTTTAAATTCATATTTCATTTGTAAACTATTACTGCAAGTTTAGGGTTACAGTTTCTGTTAGATGCATTTCATGAAATTTGTATCATTTTAGACGCATATATTCTTGTACTACGCTTTCCACAAAACTGCATTTCATGAGTAGGGCTTAATAAAATAGTAGGTGTATCATTTTAGTAGCATAAATGCATGTGTAACATGAGCATGTCATGTTGTACACGTAATATGCATTTTGAACTACAATTTTTTGTTGTTTAGTGTGCTTTTTGTTTATCTTGAGCAGGGCTTTCAACTTATGGACGAACCACCCATCATTCTCAGTATTCAATATAGGGGGAGTGCAAATTGTTCAAATTGGTTATAAATACATCATGGGATGATATCAGATCACATATTTGTAGTAAATGGATTGAGTTGCAACTTAGGGAATTCGAATGTCTTTGTTTTGTTGGACCGCAACCTCCTATTTCTGTTGTATTTGATGATGATGTAGAGAGCTTAATCACCCTTTGTCATTGTTCATCCTTGAATGTTATCGCTGCTAATGTGCGCCTAAGTGGCACTCATCCGGCTCATCATGTGGAAAATTGCAGCCAAGGACGAATGAATTCCGTATGCTCGAAAGGAAGTGAGTATGCTCTGGAATGTTTGGACCTGAATGAGAATTTGTTGAATGATGGGCAATACGAAGAGTTTGGTCCAAACAATATCATACCCTCTTATGATATATGCCCCGTGTTGGAGAAGAAGCCATTGTTATCAGATCCATGGCAAAATATAATGAAAGATGGTATTGGGTTGGTGTTTCATGGTGGTGCAGCTGATTTTCGGGTTCAACTTATAAAATATACTTCTCGAATTGGCTTTCCGTTTGACTACAAGAGGAACGATGCAAACTATATCCATGCAATTTGTTGCAACAAAAAGAAACACCAGTGTAATTGGTTCATAAAAGCAAGGTGTCTTCCAGTCACAGCAAAATTCCAAATATATGAAATAAATTTAGTTCACTAGTGTGTTGGTGTTTTGACGCAGAATGAAGCCAAACAATTGCGTCCCAACATCAGTTTGATCCTAGACCAGGTTAGGAAGAAGCCTCACATGGGTGGAACTGATGCAAAAGATGAGATAAAAAATAGTTATGGGATTGATATTCTATATTGGAAAGTGTGGCAAGCTTCAGAAAATGCAAAAGACAAGGTTTGGGGATCTTTTGATGAATCCTAAAATCACCTAAGGTGGTATTGTGTTGTTGTTTCGTCTACCAATCCAGGCAGCGTTGTTTCAATTGATTATGACCTCGAAACCTATCGTTTTGAATGCTTGTTCATCGTCTTCAAAGCCTGCATTGATGGGTTTAAAAGCTATCGCCCCATGCTATTTATAGGTGGAACTTTCATGAAAGGTCGAGCAAGTGGAACTTTACTAGCTGTCACTGCGAAGGATGGTGACAATGGTATAGCTCTGGTCTTTTGAATTTTACACATTTAATGATATGGGTGTTTAGTGTTGTTATTCACAGCAAATTGTTAACTATTTGTAGGGCTTTATCCGGTGGCCATAGCGGTTGTCTCAGCTGAAAATACTGAAAACTGGACATGATTTTTAGCAAAGATTCGGGACAACATGAGTCACGACAATCAGATTATTTTCATTTCTGATCGAAATCTAGGCTTACTGGAGGCATTCCCATTGGTTTTCAATGAGCCCATGCACTTTTTTTGTTTGTTTCATCTCCTAACAAACCTTAAGGGAAAATTCTCTCGGGGATAGTGATGAGTGATATTTTCACCTAGATTTTAGTGTCTTTTTATATGTGTTTTCGTATTATTTTATTCATATTTTATGTGTACTTTGGTTGTGTTATGCGTTTATATGGAAATATGTGTGAATGAACTTTGGTTGGATGCAAGATATGATAAGGGAGGCGTAGGAAAAAGCGAATATCAATTCGTAGTTGAAACGAGAGAGAACGAGTCAAAACAGTGAATGAGAAAACAGGGCAGCAAGAACACGGCAGGCCATGTGCAGGAACACGAGCCGTGTCGCGTACACGACCCGAGTTCTGCACACAGGCCTGTAAGCGGAAGCCGTGCGCTGTCGCCTGAAACACCAACTCGGCCACCCCTATGACCGAGGGCAGAACACGGGCCGTGTGCAGAAACTCGGACCGTGTACCAAACACGGCCTTGTCCAGAATGGCCGTGCATGAGCATCAGAAGACACAACACGGCCACCCCTGTGACCGAGTGCTGCGCACGGGCCATGCGCTGTTTGAAGCTCGCGTTGACCGTGTGCCCTAGACACGACTCGGGCTGTGTTACAGCACACGAGCCGTGTCGGTGCTAAAATTGCTGAAATTTCCAGATTCCTTCTAGAAGGCCCACAAGGGTATAAATACCACTCCATTCAACATTTTGAACATCTAGATCCAAAATTCACAGTTGCCACACACCTCACACACCATTTTCTCCATTTCACACAATCATCTTCATTCATTCTTCATCCTTTGGATCTACCATCATCCTACCATTAATTTCTACATCCAAGTGAAGGAAAAGGATCAAGGAAGAGAGGAAAGTGCAAAGAAGGAGAGGAGATCACCATTGAAGTGACATCAAGGGAGTTTCCATTCAATCTTTGTATTAAACCTTATAGTTTTGTCATGATTTGTAAGGATTTAATCATCTATGTTAATTTCTTTATGAAGATGATAGGCTAATCTCCTTTGTGAGATTATCAACATGAGAGTTGTTGGATAATTTTGGGATTCATGTATTTAAATTCATATGTTGATTGGGTTAATTGATTTTCTATCATTGATGTTTTAGATCTTGAGGTTTATGATGATTTGTGTGGTTTGTTGTTTTAAACATGTGATTAGAGTGAGAAGTCAATTGCATATTTAGGATAATGAATTGAATTGTTTCATCAAACACTTCATGTGCATTATAAATTGTAAAGAGATTGAGAAGTCCTTAATTATTTAGAACTCTTTGATAGGACATCTGATTGGTTTGATCGAGAAGTTGAATAATCGTGTGAAGGGACTCTCATTTCAAGCTTAGTACCTAGTTGGAATTGTTTGAGTGAGAACCAATCCATTTAGCTTTATTCCATATCCTATTCATCTTGAGAAGGAATTTAGGTGAACCTAGTGTTGGCCCTTAGTCGTATACCCATGATCATATGAATTTGATGCATTTATCCTAGGATTTCCACTTCTTAATTGTTATTAATCTCACTTTTACTCTACTTGGAAAACCACTCATTTCATCCATCTATCTTGTTTGCTAATCATTGCTTGCTTGCTTTGATTATTTTCTTGATTGATCACCAATTCCATTGATGATTCGTCTCTATAAAATTGCGATAAACGTGATCTCGCTTAAGCTCTAGCGCCGACCTCCCTGTGGTTCGATAAATTATTTTAATTGGTCATCCCTACTACAAAATGGCTAATCAGATGGACCAAAAATAATCGTACAATGTTGGGATCTCTTTTCCAACAATGTGCTTATGCTCCCACAAAACGTGACTTTTACGAAAAGCTCACAGCTTTCAAAGAGTTGGGGGGAGACATTGCTGAAGATTTCTTATCACAATTACCATATGAGAAATGGGCTGTGGCGTTCTCCCCATACATTACTAGATATGGTGAAATGAACTCCAACGCCATTGAATCATTTAATTCGTGGATAACCGAGGCTAGGTCACTGCCCATCACTCGCATGATAGACCATATTCGTAAAGGTTTTAATTTATTATTGAGCATTATATTTCTTTAAGTGTCCTTTATGATATACATGTTTTTGTTATGTTTGTTATCTATTGATATTTTTAGCTAGTGCATTGTGCATATAAGCTCTAACTTTGAATAATGCAGCTCTCGATTCATGGATTGTCAAACGGAGGGCAACTAGTGCATCATGGACATCAGCATTATGCCCCAAAAAAAGAGGTTGCGTGGCAGAATTTGCATGACATGGGGCTATCTTGGAATGTTGTTCGTTGTTCATCTGGTGATTATGAGGTGAATTCGTCTCCTTCAGTTCGTGTTGATCTTAGTATAAGGTTTTGCAGTTGCTACGAGTGGCAAATTAGTGGATTTCTGTGTGTACACGCTATTGCTATTATTCGAAAGAACTGTGATATCGTATTTGCTTACCTCGAAGTATAGGGAATGTTATAGTCACGACATACATCCCATTCCCGAGACATGTCAATTCGAAGTGGACGTTCAAGAACCTTGCATTCTCCCTCCTATTTTAAAAAGGCCACCTGGTCGTCCGAAAAAGAAGAGAGTTGAATCGTATGGGGAATTTCATAAGAAGAAAAATAAGAGTTGATCTTTTTGCGGATTATAAAACATGCTGTAAACTCTTGCCTTTTATTTCTTCATAAATAAGACAAATGGGCAAATGAGCTCGTTTCACTTTTATCTATTTGAAGTAAATGTTGATTTGCAATGTATGTGCTATTCTTGTTGGTATGTTTTAAAGTTCAAAAACACATTTGTTAGTGCCTAATGATTTTTCTAGTGCAAATTAGTTCCCATATTCATCATTGTTTGTTTCTAATTTATTTTTGTGAATAATGGATATTTTGGGAATGTGTTACATCATTGAGTCTTGTTTGAGTCTAGTTCAATTTTGTGAAGAATGGATTCTAGTTTATATTCATGAAGAATGGATTTCTCAGTTAGTGAAGACTTATTTCAGTCCTGAATGATGAGTTACATCATTGCGAATGCACATGTGTTTGGGCAAAGATTATTGGTACCTTTTTTCCACTGTGATATTGATGAAAAGATCCATCATTTTATGAAGATTTGTTTTTTGGCTACATTGAAAAACTTCATTGTATGTCTCAATGCTTAATTTGCAGCAAAAATATTACATTATGGCCAGTGACATTAAGTCTTATATGTTGATATCTACCGAGACAGTACTTCGCAATCAGGAATTTTGCTCAACACATAGCATCAACAGCATATAAAATTATTTAACACCTACATTTCAACCCAATTACAGATCATGACATACCACAACAAAGCTTCAAATACATGATTATTGATTATTAATCCTATTATTTAAGCTTCTGGAAAATTACAGCACTATAATCAAACTAAGTCCCTGCAAAATTACAGCACTATAATCAAACTAATTTACACCTGAAGCTTCCGAAAAAATTCAAAAAACAACAAAACAGATTTTCACAAACTATTTTGTATACCCAATTTCTTAGTCACGCAAGGTTCATGTACTTCAAATTAATACTCATTATCAAACTCAATGTCATAATCATCCATAAGCTTGTACATTTCAATCCAAAACATGATTCCATTAATCATCAATTAGTTCAAAAATTCTTATATAATGTCAACATAATATTCAACCGAGAACGTCATGTGTTGTCGGATCGACAACCTATTCCACCATCTTCTTTCTATAGTTTGCTGCTTCATCTTCTGTGAGTTCTCCCGTCTTCACTTGTTCTCGCTTCACCATGCTCTCCATATTCATGCACACGACAACCCCACAATCAACAGAGGCCCACGGTTGTTGAATGCAGTCTACGTGTACCACATTCTTAGATGCAGAATGAATAAAATGGTGTTCCTTCTTGATTTCAAGCTATTGACAATCTTTGACTCCACATAATCCACTTTCACCGAATGAATACATAAGAAGAAAAAAATTACTATTATAAATTTTAAGGTAATGAACAAATGACTAACGCAATATAGTTCACTACTTACCAGGGCCATCACTTTCTTCATGTTCTTATCGACAGCGGTTTTCTGTCTAGGCCGCATTGAGTTGTAAAAGAGCCACTGTCCAGATTGTAAATCAAGCTTGAGGATTGTCCAGTGGTCAACTGTGCTCAGCAATGGGAACACGAACTCATCTTTCTGAATTTCATCATCAATGTGTTTGTCTATTAGTTTTTTCAGGTTTCCACCCTTGCCAATCTTGCTTCGCTCAATCAAATCCTACAGTGAGTAACAAGAATATTTTACAATACCCTTAATTCACAAACATGTAGAAATATATCACTATTATTTACATTACACACAATTCTACCTCACACAACAATGTTGGCACCAATGAAATTGTACACGTCATTATGCAATTTTCATAGCTAGTTTCGTATTGTGAGCTTCATAATTATAGTATTACGTGCAAGTAATACCATGACACCAAACACAAATAATTAAAATATAAGCATAATAGATAAGCAAATAAACACTACTTTTTTTTGTAGTAAATGCAAAAATTACTCTCAATGATTGAACCTAATTTGGTGCAACAGCATTGAACATATTTTCACAAAAAAATGAGAAATGAAAAAATATTCTCATAGCTTGAACATAAGTATTTCTGTAACTATTTCTGTAAGGTCATACAATTATTGTTTCTCCAAAATAAAAGTCATACTTACGAGACAACATGATGAGAACACAGCTGGTAGCTCGCTTTTGTTTTGACGCCCATATTTTGACATTGTAATGTCTCCCCACGCGTCCACAACCTATTAAGTATAAAATTAAATAGTCAAGCAAAATAGAGTCATACTTTATATCTTAATTAACAAGAATGTAATGATATTTTGTAGTCCTTACATTGCTAGAGATTCTTTTGTGCTCCAATATTTCCACTAAATTCAGCACTGTGACTTCCGCCATAGTTCCTTTTCTTCCCCAACAGCACATACTGCAACTCAAGCAAAATAAATTGCACACATTAAGCAAAAAACATGCCGAGTACTTTTACTATATATAGGCATATTAAAAAGGTTTCACTGACCCAGCATCCCCTGCTTCCCACTGCTCCTTGACTGTTTCTATGATATAGTCTTCAGACTTCTTCACAGCAAGGCATGATGTGTCAATTTTAAATGGCCCAAGCTTATTTTTACCTTTCCTTTGTGTTGTATCTTCTGAATTGCTCTCTAACTCATTTGTTAATTTGTCCAAATTTAAAACAGGGGGCAGCTTATCTGTGGGTGTTAATAGCTTGGGGACTCTTTCTCCTTTTTCAGTCCGGAGCTTAACTTCTCTTATCATTGAGTTTTGCTTAGGTTGTGCTTGTTGATCCTTAAACCGTTCCCGCTCAATCAAAAGCTTCTCGTTCTCCTCCACAAGCCTCTTGTTTTCTTCCATTAGAACCTCATTCTTTTTCCTTTCCCTTGCAAGGTCGTTAATAGTCTGCATCAACTGACATTCTACTCGCTTGAGCATATTTGTGTCATGGAAGGAACCCCCTCATCCTCCGTTGGGTTCTTAACCCCACTTGTCTCTCCATGCATCACATTATTCTGCACGTATATCATAAACAACTTTCATTCCTATATCGTTACCAAACTGCAGTCATATAAAATAAATGTCTTTATCACTTCCAAATATGATAAATTGTATTTTTTGGAAATGTTACCTTTTAACCGGAGTATCATACTGGGTTAAACACAAACTGAATTTGGGGATGTCATCTACATAATCAAGATCCATGGCCTTGTGATCTACATTATCATCTTTTTGTTGCATGCACGTCAGGGCTCCATTCTTTTCTTCAACGAACTCGTTCATTACCCCACAATCAATATTTTCTGCATGAGTTAACTCTGCATTACATTCAACAACCTCATTCACAACCAAACAAAACCAATTATCATTGCTGTAGTGAAGAAAATTAGAAAAAGGGTTTCTTGAAAAATAATGGATGTTTCCTTCTCATCACTTACATATTTCTTATTAAGTTGATGCAGATACACCTCATTCCGGTTTACAAGTTCTTTGTTCAGATCATTTAAGTCCCATCTTAGAAATTTGGGGACTACTCGCTTCCCACTTCCCTTGACTAATCTTGTTTTCTCATAAATCCAAAACTAGGAAATATGAATTAAGTCAGTTTTCATGACAATGAAGACGTGCATAAATAAACATCAATACTACATTATTTAAAATACATACCGGTAGGAACATTGCACATCCGCCCACTTTCAAGTTCTTGCTGGATCTTATTTGATCTAGCAGCATCTCAACGATGTATGTGCTCCATGCGTACTCCTTTATTTCGCTTATCTCCTCTAGTGCACTAGTCAGGTGCCAAGGCATCGACCCGCTCTGGTGTGGAGTCAAGAGCGACGTCAACATTGTGCATATTAAGAGCCTGGCTATGTCTGAGCACCTATTCTCGCCCTTCCTACCCATCGCTTCAACTAACTTCTCCCTTATTAGTTTGCTGCATAAAGTTCCTTTTTCACCCTTAGCAAAACACCGCAACACCCATGGGGTTTGTTTGTATTCTGATCCTTTAAATGGGATTTGTCGGGATTTCCCCCCAATTCCAAAGATGTCCTCAACGTCCCTCGCGGTGATCTTAAGTTGCATGCCAGCTATGATGAATGTACTAGAATTTATATCGAAACTCATTAATATTTTTTGGATGTCATCATCATGTTTGGAGAGTTTCTTCTTCTGGTCTTCATTATTTACTTTTCTTAAGGCACTAAACAAAGGCCAAAAGGGTTGTTTTTTTTTAGCTCTTTCAAATCCTGTTCTGTGAAGTTTGTTGCATTCAACTCCTTTATTGTGATTTTCATGTTGCTCCTGAAATAGCAGTCCTTTGAAACTACTGTCACAGAACCTGTTACAATGCCCTAGTTAAATATATAAAATGTTAATCAAGTGGCATGCTCGACATCACTTACCGAAACAATTGACTGGGGCTTTGTGTTCACTTTCGGACAATGATACAATATTTGATCTTCTCTCGTTCCTTGTTGAAGTTTCTGCATTTGAAAGTATTTTCAGTTACGCAATTTAGTATCCTTTGAAATTAGTCTAACAGCAATACAGACTAGAATAACATTTATATTATTATTATGTAAACTTGTTTGGTTCAACTGATTTAAAAACATACCTTCAGCACGATTTTTTCCACTTGGATTTGGATCCAATTCAAATTCAGAAGAAGAATTGTCTTCCTTTGGTTTTTTCCCTAATGAATCATATGGGTTAATTATATAAAACCTAATTAAAGATGACAATATGATTCAGTGTCTGGGAGTCCGCCATCTTATTATATGAACCACAATGAATTAAAAAGGATTAAAAAAACTAAATTGAGTACCGCATTACCTTAACTTTTGGAATTTGGGGCTTTCAATATTGAACTTCTCAATTTCCGTGTTGAGTGTTCTGTATTTGAATGTATTCCGACATATATAACGAGTAAATATTCTAAATTAAGTCACATCATAACTGTTTACATATATATTGCACTTATGATTGTAAAGATTGTAAACATACCTTCAACATCGCGTTTATCCCTTGAATTTGGATCCATCTCAAAGTCAGAAGAATCATCACACTCCTTTGGTTTTTTCCCTATTGAATGTTGATATATTTTAGACATTAGCAAATGTAAGTACACATTATGATTAAAAAACATTCAACAAACTCAATAAGTGACCTAAATTTAAAAAAAATAGACAAAATTCAGTAGTTCAAAAATCACCTTCAAATTTGGAGATGGGGGCTTTTCTTTTGTTGGACTTCCTTGTTCCCATTGCTTAATGTGAGGAAAAAAATACTTTATAAGGCCAGGAAAATTAAGTTTCATGATGCAACAAATGCATATATTTTTTGTAATAAATGCCTCTCATAATACATATAAAACTTGCACATAGTGAAGCACATCAGGATCAAAATTCACCTAATTCAGTACACATACAAATCAACCCATGCAGATTCTCCGTAATACATGCTTACATAAATTAATCTAATGCATCGGGACTCCTACAAAGACACATACATCACCATTTTAACATTTAACAAATGCATTACAGAAATATTCAACCATAATGCTCCACATTCAAATGCACCTAATTCATTACATTTTTAAAACAAGCCATGCACAAACTCCCTAATACATGCTTCCTAAAATGCATCAAATGCATCAGTCATAAAATGCACCAAATGCTTACAATAGTAATGACTTCAGTCTCCAATGCACCAAGTGCATTTACAAATAAAATTTGCATAACATGCATCTCACACACCAAGTTCATCTTACGGGAAACGAAGTTTCATAGAAGGCATCCGAATTTCCAGCACATTTCAGAATTTGAAACTTATTAAGTGACCAATGCATTTAAATTTCCAAAACAAGCATTAAATTTTTCACTCTAAATTGCACAGAATGCATTACATTAACAACTACTATAGTCTCCAATGCACCATGTGCATTTACAAATAAAAACTGCATAAAATGCATCTCAAAAACCAAGTTTCTCTTCTAGGAAACTAAGTTTCATAGGAGACATCCGAATTCCAGTACATTTGAGCCTTTGAAACTTATTAAGTGACCAACGCATTTAAATTTCCAAAACATGCATTAAATTCTTCACTCTATAACTGCACACAATGCATCCGTAATAAACTGCACCAAATACATTACACTAACAACTACTATAGTCTCCAATGCACCAAGTGCATTTACAAATAAAATCTGCATAAAATGCATCTAAAAAACCAAGGTTAAACTAAGTTTCATAGGAGACATCCGAATTTCCAGCACATTTCATGATTTGAAACTTATTAAGTGACCAACACATTTAAATTGATTACATTCTAAATTGCTCAGAAATGCATTTTCTGAAACATATATATAAGTTATGGAAGCAGCCAAATATAATTATACATGACTAGAGATAGAGTTAGTTATAATTACATTTTATGCTGCAACAAATGCATATGTACTTGTAATAGAGGCCTCTCATAAAAGAACGCCAGTAGAGAGAATCATACAGTTCAAATTGCAGATAAAAGCTTGCACCTAGTGAACCACTCAGGGTCAAAATTCACAAAATTCAGTTAAAATGCACCATAAGTGCATTACAGATATATTCAACCATAAGGCTCCACATTAACATTGACTTTCTAATACATTACATTTTTTATTCAGGCCATGCAAATTCTCCCTAATACATGCTTCCAAAAATGCATGAAATGCATCAGAAATAAAATGCACCAAATGCATTACACTAGAAATTGCACCACATGCATTTATTCTGCAAATTGCACCAAATGCATGAAATGCATCAGATATAAAATGCACCAAATGCATTACACTAGAAATTACATATACCTTCAACCCTCAAATTGGACATCGTAATTTGCATAAAATGTATCTCAAACATCTACTATTTTAAGTAATCATAAAGTCCATATTGTCCTTCGACATTGAAGTGACAATTGCATCACATGCACCTACTTCTTTTTCACATGCACCAAGTGCAGTCACGACAATTGCAACACATGCAGTTATTTCGGTTGAACATGAACCAAGTGCATTTACAAAAGCATTCAACAAATTCAGGTAAAAAAGGGATGCAGCAAGTCCCTGTACAAATGCCACAACCGCTACCGTGAATCAGAAATACACAAGCACAAATCCTACATTAAGCGTACTTTAATTCAAGAACCGAATCCATGCACATATTTTCCCACGGCAATATACTTGCTATGATTTCACAATACACCTTTAAAACATCAACAAATGACCAATTCATATATAAAATTGATCCTATTAAAAGCAATTTCACTACTCTAATAAAACCCAAACATTTAACTTGCAGCAACTGCACTACAATGCACAGAGTGCACAAATCATACACTCGTAACCAATAGAAATTCACATACTCCATACCTCAGAACCCGAAAATACGACACATGGAACAACATGTAAATATCCATCAACCACAACAATACACAGAAGTCATGACAATTGATGGATATGGCCGATTTTGAACTGGGGGTTCTTAAATACCTATTATCGACTCCCACTCTGAACTTCACTGTCTGCAATCGAAGAGGGGAATACAAATGTTGAACCGCTGCGGAGTGATAGGTGGTGGGTAGCTGTGTAGAATCGAAGAGGGGGATTCGAAGAGTGTAACCGGTGCAGATTTGAGAGGCGATGAATCGAAAATATTCCAGAAGAAATCAATTTCTGCAATCTCTGCAATCGACATTCCAAAACGTGGGTTCTAAAAAGGGGGAGAGAAAATCTCGGATAATGGAAGGAAGTTTCGATTTTTGGGCTTATACAGCTATTGGGGTAAAAGAGGAAATATATGATCAAAAATTGTAGTTCGTAATAAAATGCAAATTGAATTTTATCTATTAGTTAATAATACATAGACATAGTAGTGGATAGTAACCACCCCTAAAATATACTTCTCTTTTGTTCTAAATAAATGTTCAAACACACACATATATATAATTTATTTTTGTCACGTAAATTAAAAGTATTACCATTTTATATTTTGTGCATATTATATTAATAATTTTTTTAAAAATAAAAATGATACATAAAGGTTATCTAATTAAACAATTTCATGAATAATTATAAATAAAAGAGTTGGTCTATTGTGTCCCCTGGTGCACAAAGTGTGTAAGGGTACACCATTTTGTTCTAAGTGATATATATTTAATAATATTACATCATTTGTTCTAAAGGGTATACACTTTTCATTAATATTTTTTATTTTTTTCAAAAAATAAAGGGTACAAATCTTTATACTAAAGGATATACAATTTAATACTAAAGGGTATGGGCGAACGGCATGCCCCGGGCTGATGAGAGTGATAATTCACGTATTGTAAGTTCCGATTTATGTGGAAATTGAGTACGATTTGGTCTATTATTGAGACGAATCGGGTTGTTTATAGAAAAGACACGAATCAGATGATACAAAGGCTATTTGAGCATATTTGTATAGGAAAACATGTCTTAAGTACTCGAAATTGGAAAACACAATTTTCGAGGCAATTTTCGTAGCGTTGCTCGACCTAAAGAGGTTGTTTGACCAACATGGGTTTGGTCGAACAAAGTAGCCAAGTCGAACGACAGGCGTTTCAACTTACAGAGAGGTCATTCGACCAATGAAGCCTGTTCGACCAAAAGAAGTCAAGTCAAACGAAATGAGTTAAGTCAAACGAGAAGCAGAAACGAAGTCCAATTTGCAGATATGCTGTTCGACCAGCGTTCGACCAAGAGGTCCCGTTCGACCACGCTAAGTCTGGTCGAACGGTGACGTATTAGCTTCGAAAAGTTTGGATTTTCACCTTCAATGCATGCATGTGCGTGTTTTCGATGAAAATGCCCAGTACAGGTCCATGAGGAGAAGTAACAAGTATAAAAAGGGTGCCGATCACACCAAAAAGGGAGTTAGATTTCACATCCATCCTACACCACATCCAAACCCTAACTCCATCCGTAGGAGCGGTAGAGAGAGATTCGTGCAGCGAATCAAGTGAGAACCAGTGAAGATTCAAGATAGAGGGAGAAGCGACGGCACCCACATCTAGTTACTTCACACTTAACCTATCTTGTAATTTTCAAGACTATGGGTAAGATCTATCCAATCACCATGAACGTTCTTCAAAGCGTTATGGGCTAGAACCACTTTGGTAGTTCTAGGGTTATGAAGGTTTTTATCTAGTTAATTGAACTGCCGTGTGTGTACTCCATACAACACTACTTGTGGTTTATTTTATATAAGACTATGTTTTATTAATTCATACTCAGAGTTGTTTTGTGCATCATTAACTATTATGCAGAGTCTGAATACATTTTTGGTTATTGATTAAGTGCGTTCACTGCTGAGCAAGATTCCATATTATGATTCTAAGTGAGGGGACTCCGAAGCTTCATTAGAACTATTTTATATAAATACTTATTAATTAAATTGAATTCGGGTTAGTAAGTAGGATAAAGAGGATAATTATATAGTACCAATAAAGGGAGATCATATCGGGTTAGAGTATTAAGTGCACGGGAAATAATTAATATTGATAGTACCTAAAAAGGGGTGTAATTATACCTTTTGCTCCAAAGTAATTCACACGTGTTACACGCTTGTCTGCTTGTGTCTATAGAGTAGATTTGCATGGTTTAGTGATGCGTCCATATTCCTCAAGGTAAAGTCGGACATTGACATACGGAAGGGAGATTAATTAATAGAACTGGATGGCCCGAAGAGCTACCTATCTTCTCATTTGAGCAACTCTCGTTTATTCTCTACTGTTATTTATTTTAATTGCTATTTTAATTACTGTTTATTTGTTACTTAATCATCACAACTTTATTGTCATATTAGTCTTAATAAGATTAGATTATAATTAAATTAATAATAATACATTATTTGGGTTCGATAATCACTTGGTCACTTATCAAAGCTACAATAACATCCTTAACACTTGGAGATTAATATTGTGTGTTGAGAAAACGCTCATCAAGTTCTTGGCACCGTTACCAGGGACGGCATTAATTATTAATTTATTATTTCTAGTTTAATTGAGACTACTTTATTCTTTTTTTTATTTTCTAACACTTATTTTTCTTAGGTGTATGCTCACTAGATCAAAGGTAGGAGATTTAGAACCTTATAATCCAGAGATTGGATCATCTTCGAGGAAGAAGAAGGGGATGAAGAAGAAGAATAAGAACGTAGAACCAACGGAGGCTCTTAATTTAGGAGTTGAAGTTGACGAGCTGAATCCGCAAGCGATTGAAGCTGCAACCGAAGTTAACTTGGAAGCAGAAGCAGTCAACATGGCTGCGAATGCGGATAATCTTGCCATCCGTGAAGTCTTCAAGAAAAACGGAGGAGGCAATGTGGGGCTGTTAGGAGCAAGAGGGGCCGGAGCTGATTTTGATCTTCACCCTGCTCTGATCAACATGATTGAAAGGAGACCCTTCTCTGGGAAAACTTTGAAAATCCTCAGCAACATCTGAATAAGTTCCTTGGTTATGCAAGTACACAAAAGGATGCAGTAGCTCATGAAGATGCGAGGAGGATCATCTTGTTTAAGTTCTCGCTTAATGAAAAGGCGAGAGATTGGTACAACAACCTTACTGCTGGTGAATGTGATACCTAGGAGAATTGAAATTGAAATTCTTGGAGCGATACATGCCACCTTCAAAGGTGTTTAAGATGAAACAAGAAATCAATCAATTTGTTATCCATGGAAATGAAAAGTTTCATGAGGCTTGAGAAAGATTCAAGGGCATGCTCCGAAAGTGTCCACAGCATGGGCTTTCTAAAGCTCAATACATCAGTATTTTCTACAATGGATTGGACCACGATTCTCGAGTATTACTTGATGCTTCTTCTAATGGAGCATTTCTTACAAAGTCATCTGTAGAGGTCGAAAAACTCTTTGAGGATATTTCGATAAATTCAAGAGATTGGCCAACTGATAGAGTAAGAGGCACTTATGTTCTTGGAAAAGTAGCGCAGGTTGAGCACACTATGGTTAAATCGAGTAGAGAAGATGAGATCGTCTCTAGTTTGGCTAGTATCAACAAGTTACTTTAGTTTCAGCAAAAGCAAATCACTGATATAGCGCAGCGAGTACCAATGATACATCAGGATGTTGGCTATAAAGGAACTAATCAAGAGGAATTTGAAGAAGCGAATTACGTCATGAGTTAGAGTATTCAAGGAACGAGGTATCTGAATAATCAAGGAAACAGGAATTACCAAGGGAACTACCACAATCGTGGTCCCCCGGGTAACTATCAACAACAAAGGAGGCCGGAATTTTCATGGAGCAATCCAAATGCAGCGATGCAACCTCCTGTTGGTGTTAATCCTGGTGATAAGACAGAAGAAGCAAAACCTGGTTTAGATGGTGAACCGATATGTGGCTAAGAATGATGCTAGGGTGGATTTATTGGAAGAAAAAATTGATTCAAATCATGGAGAATTGTCAAAGCAGATGAAGGAACTAACATTATTGATGGGTCAGATGGCAGGGAGCGTAAACGAGTTGAGACAAATAATTGAGAAAGGAAAGCTTCCATCTCAAAGTATTACAAACCCTAAGTCTTGTAATGCTATCACATTGAGGTCCGGGATGCAGTATGAAGGTCCGATGAAGCCAGTGCGCGAAAAAAAGAAACCAGGAGCACTCTTCGACTAGAACTACCACATTTGACCAGACCTGATAATCGAACAGAGGTCAAACAACTCTCGGAAAAATAGAGTTACGACACTCTATTTTCAGTCCCACCGTTCGACCAAGCCACTATTGTTCAACCATATCACTTTGGTCGAACCATGGTCGAACAGGCACCTGTAGAGAAGAAGGATCGCGTTCAGTTTACAGGGTCTCTGTTCGACCAGCCTCATCTCGTTCAACTAGACCACTCTAATCGAACTATGGTCGAACAGGAGCTGAACGAACTGAATCCATTTACAGTGCCCTCATTCGACCACACACCAGTTGTTCGACCAGACCACTCTGGTCGAATAGTGGTCGAACAGCTTCATGCACCTCCCCTTTGATATGAATGCTACACGCATTGTTCAGAACACTCCAAAGTCATCACAACAGCAGAATACTGAGCTTATAGTAGAGAAGAAGTGGAAAGAGCCAAGAGATTGAAAGCCAAAAAGGATAAAGCGAAGGAGGTTGAACGTGATGAATGGGGAATCCCTAAGACAAAGATACCTCATCTGTTTCCCTTTCGAATAGTGAAAAAGGGATTGGAAGAAAAGTTCAAGAGATTTCAAGAAATAATGAACAAAATAAGCTTGAGCATTCCTTTTTCCGAAGCAATCATGGAGATGTCGTACTATGCTCGATTTTTGAAAGATATCAAAATAAGTAATATTATTAAAAGTAAAAGAAAAAAGAAAGAGGTACAGAAAATGTAAGCAATAAAAGATGTTTATAAAGTAGCCAAACACGCGGATTTAAATAAGCGTTCCGTGTAAAAACCTAACCGAATTTTTTTTTATCTTTTCCTAATCCCATGGCAACTGGTAAGTTCATGGCATCAACCAGCTTTATCTCAGAATTAAGTTTTGCTTGAAGTTGTGTGTTATGCTTAAAAGCCGATTGAAAGAAGTTTTTGCTGCGCCCTTTTTTAGACTTGGCCTTACTAGTTTGAAGAGTTGAAAACTCCTCAACAGAAGGAAGAACAGAAATGTCTTGCAGGCTCAAGTTGGGCTCAACATAAGTATAAGCTGCTTTACCCGGGTCCATGGCCCGTTCTGCTTGTTTTTTAAGTAGAAAAGCTTTCTTGGCGGCCTCATAAGCAAGTGCAGAAGGAGAAACAACTTGGGGAGTAGGAGCATGCAAACCAACCATAGAAGTATCCATAGCAGTATGTTTCTCAAATCGCCTAGAAGTATCCAAACCCTCTTTATCCATGTCATTCCTGTCAAGAATCAGGGGAGTACTTATCGGAGTAACTAGAGCAGCTTGTGGGGCATCCTCCTGGGTATCCACGTTCTGTGATTTCGGGAGAGCCTCATCCGAACCATCATCATCCAGCATTCCAAAATGATTCGAAAGAAAAATTGAAGGGGATTTCGGAGAGTATTGCGAATACTGACGCTCCCATGCCTCAACACCAAAAGACTGTTGCGAGGCTACCATGTCATGTGCAGCATGAATAGATACAGCCTCAACCATATCCGTTTGAACACATGAAGATGTGGGAACAGTATGTGCCAATGCATTACCAGCTAAACAAGACTCTGGAGCGCTTGGAGAACAGCTGGAGGCATAGACTCCTCCCTAGCCGCCGAGACAGTAGTTCGAAGTTCAGAAGAGTAAGGAGCTAGACCAGATTCCATAGTTTTAGCCTTCCAAATCTTTTTCCTAACAGCTTGAAAGCCTTCATCGTCCACAGTAGGTATGCGTTTTGCTTTAGGACGACATTTATGACAATCAACATCCGAATGACCAAAACAGACACAAGCCATACAGAAAGATTGAGCATTTTCATATCCCACAGAGACCTCGAACGATCTAGATTGTGTTGTCAAGTTAATAGCAAAAGGCAAGGGGCCATCCAAAGCATCGTACTCAACAAGAATTCTCTCAAAATAACCCAACGAACCGTTAAGAGCCCTCTCATCAATATGAATTGGTGTACCGATTGCAGAGGCAATCGAACATAAAACGCGCTCAGTCCAAAGCTCATAAGGAAGCTCAAAAATTCTGACCCATACTAATGCAATAGATGATTTCACGTTATATGGGTTAAAGGCAGGAACCTATTTCTGGAGTCGAACCTTACCCGAGGCCAGATTGAAGATACGCTATTTCAGAATGGATTTTTGTCGATCTTCATCAGGAAGAAGCAAATTAAAGTAACCTTTTCCTAAAGGAATGAGGAGCATATCAGAAACTCTCCATAGAGTTTTCAATTGTGTGCCAAGATCATCAAGAGACAAGGGCTTTTGGCCGCCATCGAGCAATAATCGCAGAGTGAGAAGTCTTGAACAAGCTGTGACTTTATCCTCATAGTAATGTTCATTAATGGAGATGAAAATAGAATCAACCGTACGACAGATTGGAAAAATTACAGCAGCAGCCGACTTATCGCGAACGGCCCAAAAAAAGGTTGAAATCTGTGAAGCCGAGGTGGATTCACCATGGGCAGTGACCTGTGGAGTCTGAGAAGGCCCACCATGGGTAGATTCAATCTGAGTCAAAGCAAAAGTAGGAGGGGCTAATTTGAGCAGATGAGCACCGCCTCGAACAGGGGATTCACCAGAGGATGTGATCAGTGGAGCCAAAGAAGACCCACCATGAGAAGGAATCGAATCCGTCCCCCTATGAGCAAAATCAGGAGGAGCCAATTTGGGCAGAGCAAGAACTCCGCATTCTGGGAACGTGAACATGCCGACAATCGAGTGTTGCTGCAAGCAGGCAGGGCCGATGCACTCACCGTAGGGTTGTCGCAAGCAGACACCACCGATTGAGTAACACTAGAAACTGAAGGGCAATCAAAACCCACAGAGATAGGGATCGAGCCAAACATCATCGCCGTATGATGTACAATAGGATGAGCAGGAGCTGCAGTGGGGCCCACCGGAGAGTGGAATTCAGCCATGGTCAGCAGATTAGTCAAACCTAGAGAAAAGGGGGAGAGAATTCTAGTTAAAGAAAAAATATAAACATCTTTTTTTGAAAGATATAATATTGAAGAAGAGAAGCTTGAATGGGGTAGAGACAGTGAATCTATCAGAGAACTGCAACTCGATCATTCAGAGAAAGCTGCCACAGAAGATGAAGGATCCGGGGAGCTTCATTATTCTATGTGAAATTGAAAAAGGACCGGCACGTAAAGCTTTATGCGATCTTGGAGCAAGCATCAACTTGATGCCCTTATCTATATTTAAGAAGCTAAGTTTGGGGGAGCTTGCTCCCACAATAGTGGCTCTACAATTGGCGAATAGGTCTATGACTTTTCCGAAGGGTGTGATAGATGATGTACTTGTTAAAGTGGATAAGCTTGTCTTTCCTGTGAATTTTCTTATGCTAGAGATGGAAGATGACAAGGATAATGTCCCTCTTATTTTGGAAAGGCCATTCCTTGCCACATGTGATACTCGAGCTTCTCACTACTCATGTGTCAATATAATTTAATTTGTGTTATGTGCATTTTATTATTATATGATAATTATGTAGCAATTATGTGATAATAATGTGACAATTGTTTCTATATTTTATTTATCTTTACATTTTATTTGAGACATCCGTGATAAAAATGGTGACATATGTGAATAAATGTGTGCATAAATATTTACGTGCATTAATTTGGATATATATAATTAAATTATTTTATTATTATTTCTTAATTATTAAGTATCACACTTGTTCTTGTAATAATAATAGTGGTAAGAAAATATACATGTATGTGTATTAATTTGTAAATGTATTATATCTTAATTATTATATATTTCATGTATATAAGAATGAATAATAATAATAATAATAAAATAGCTACGTAGACATTTCGTGGATTAACGTAGAACACCCTTTTAGCTCATTGATAAGGGCACACGTGGGTTTGCCCAATTTATTCACAAAGGCATGCTTAGTCATTAAGATATTAATATTAATAATAATATTATAATAATAATAATAATAAATACTTACTTACTATAAATAGTAAGTGGGCGGTGAATCACCACTTACTGACTTAGCATAATCAACACATATATATTAGAGTTGAGAGGTAATCACCTCATTTTTGAGGTGAACAGCTGCGACCAATTTCGAAAGAAAAAAAGGGGAGAGAGAGGGAGAAAGGGAAAGAGAAAGAGAAAGAGAGAGAGAAAGAAGGAGAGAGGAAAGAAAGAAAGGGAGAGGAAGAAGTTCGTGCCAGAACGGGAAGGAAGAGATTAGTTGTAGTGCTTCATGTGGTCTATAGTATTCTTACTATTTGGAGTTCATGTAAGTAGAAGTCCAACTACAATGCATAAACATGTTGTGTGTGAATTATTTGTGATTAACATGTGATAATTATGTCATGAATTATTTGTGATTAGTTTAATTACGTTATAAATTATTTGGGATTAATTTGTGGTACAAGTTGTGGATTTATGTGATTTGGGGAAAGTAGGTTTCATATTCAACAATATTATTTGTAAATTATTTGTGATAAATTTGCAATACAAGTTGTAGATTTATGTGATTTGAAATAATATCATTGTCCTATATAGATCTGTGTGTTCGGAAATTATTGAGTATAGATCTGTATGATCTGAGAAGATATTGTTTATAAGGATCTGTTTGATTCAAGATAAAGTTGTTATCCTAAAAAGGGATCCGTGTGATCCAAGGTGAAGTTGTTGTTCTATAAATGGATCTATGTGATTGAGGTGAAGTTGTTGTTTCAGAAGTAGATTTGTGTGAATTGAAGTTAAGTTGTTGCTTTATTGTGATTAAATATTGATATTGATGTCGTAAATGGTTTATGATGCATATTTAATTGCGCCTTGGTTGCATACCATGCATAATCATTAAAAGTATTTTTCCCAAATTAATAAGATACTAATGGTGTGTGCGACCACTATATATGCACTCTTTCAGGGACCGCCGAAAGTCGGTCCGAGTCATATGTTGACTCACCCCATTCAGGGATCGCGGAGCGATCCGAGTCATGTGTTGACTCAACGAGTCGCTTGTCGGCTCACTTTTATTCAGGGATCACGGAGTGATCCAAGTCATGTGTTGACTCAACGAGTCATTTATCGGCTCATTTCTATTCGGGGTTCGAAAAAATAATCCCCAATACTTTATTCAGGGATCGAAAAAATCGATCCGACACTGTGTGTGTCCATTGAGCTCATTTGGTGTGCATATCATAAGTGTGTTGTGGGGATCCCATAACGTGAACAGTATTCAAAATAAAAGAGACCAACAAGAAAGATTAAGAAATAAGTGATAGAAAATTAAATGCATTTTCATGCACTATCATGCATGATTTCTACTTACTGAGATTTTTGTCTCACTAGTGTATGCATTGTAGGTGAGCTTATTGATGATTGAAGTTTTGTGATATGACTGTGCAAGCTGTGGAGCTCCTTCAGGATTTTGAGCGGATGTACATAGATAACGACCTGTTGGGCTAGGCCGTGGGTTTATTTTGTTTCCGCTGATATTTTGGTTATGTAATATAATAAGTAGTGTCACAAGTTTGCGTGGTTTGATGTGGTGTCAGAAACTGATGATGTATGTTAGATTATGAGTTCAGTTATGAATATATTATGTGAAAAAAAATATGTAGGTTTTTTTTATAATGATGATGTTTATGTTAATTAGTATTTGGATTATAAGTTATATAAGTTGGATCGTGTCACCACAGATGGAGCTATGATTGATGTCTAAAAGAGGGAGCTTAGATTGAGAATGGATAAAGATGAGGTTCTTTTCAACCTAGATAGAGCAATGAAGATGCCAATGGAGACGCAATGTCACATCATTGATGTGGTGGAGGAGATCGTGAAGGAAGATATGTCTTTGATCCTGTCAAAGGATCCTTTGGAGACATGCTTGATGGAGTCTCTTACTTTTCCTACCACGGAGCTAGATGAGCTCTCTAATGAGGTATGTATTGAATTTCTAGAAACTTTAATTGCTTTAGGTGATAACAGGTATGAATCTAAAAGAACCAAGTTTGAAGAAGTCAAATGGACTAGGCAATACCTCCCATTAGATAGAGAAAGCACACCGAAGGAAGAAAAGAAGGAGGAGTTGAAACCACTACCAGAGCACTTGAGGTACGCCTATCTAGGTGATAATGAAACTTACCCAGTAATTGTATCGTCTTCTCTTACTGATGACCAACTCGAAGAGTTGTTAGATGTGCTTATGAAGTATATGTCTGCTATAGGTTGGACTCTTGATGATTTGAAGGGTATTATTCCATCGTATTGCATGCATAAGATTAGGTTGCTAGATGAAGCTAAGAATAGTATTCAGAATCAGCGAAGAGTTAATCCCGCAATTAAAGAAGTGATTAGGAAGCAAATCCTAACATGGTTAGATGCAGGAATTATTTACCCAATTAGTGATAGTCCCTATGTGAGTTCGTTGCTTGTTGTAGCTAAGAAGGGAGGCATGACTATTGTGAAAGTCGATGATGGCGAGACCTTAGCCACTAGGATTCCTACAAGATGGCGTGTGTGTACGGATTACAGGAAACTGAATGAAAATACATGCAAAGACCATTTCCCTATTCCTTGCATGGATCAAATGCTTGATCGTTTAGCAGGGTATGAGTTTTATTGTTTCTTGGACGGGTACTCGGGTTATAATCAAATCATGATTGTGCCTTAGGATCAAGAGAAGATGACTTTTACATGCCCATATAGAACCTTTACTTTTAGGAAAATGCCTTTTGGATTGTGTAATGCACCTGCTACATTTCAGCGTTGCATGATGATCATGTTTGATGGGTTGATAGAGAAAATCATAGAGGTGTTTATGGATGACTTTTCGGTGTTTGGTTCCTCTTTTGATATTTGTTTGTCTAACCTAGCTGCTGTTTTGAAGAGATGTCAAGAAACTAATCTTGTCTTGAATTGGGAGAAGTGCCACTTCATGGTAAGAGATGGGATTATTCTTGGTCATCATATCTCGGCCAAGGGATTACAAGTTGATAGAGCTAAGGTAGTGGCGATTGAGAAGCTTCCACCACCTACGAATGAGAAAGGAGTGCGGTCCTTCCTTGGACAAGCAGGATTTTATAGGAGATTTATCAAAAATTCTCAAAATACTCCAAGCCCTTATCTCACTTACTTGAAAATGGTGTTCCTTTTATTTTTGATGAAGAATGTCTAACAGCTTTTCAGGTTTTGAAAGAGGCTCTTATTACTGCACTATCTTGATCACACCGGATTGGACTCAACCGTTTGTACTTATGTGTAATGCAAGTGATCTAGCACTTGGAGTGGTGCTTGAGCAGCTAAAGGAAAAGAAGTTCTGCGCCATCTACTATGCGAGTAAAACTTTTGATGCAGCACAAAAGAACTACACTGTCACTGAAAAGGAATTTTTAGCGGTGGTGTATGCATTTGATAAGTTTCGACAGTATTTGGTTGGCATGAAGACTATTGTGTACACGGATCATTCTGCGATCTGATAATTGATGGAGAAGAAGGAAGCAAAGCCCATTATTATTCGATGGATCCTTCTTTTACAAGAGTTTGACATGGAGATCTGAGACAAGAAAGGAACGAAGAATGTTTTGGCGGATCACTTGTCAAGGTTAGAAATAAGGGAACATTGTGATAACTCTTTTGAATACATTGAAGAGATGTTCCCAGATGAGAAGATCATGGCAGTGTTTGTGGAAGGAGCGGAGAGATTGTGTAGTGGCTTCTCAAGGAATGGATCCATGGTATGCAGATTACGTCAATTACATTACCTTAGGTGAAATTCTGAAAGATCTCAATAGGTATCAACTTGCAAAATTCAAGAGAGATGTTGAGACTTTCATATGGTACGATCCGTTTATGTACAAAATTTATACAGATTCTATCGTTCGTAAGTGTGTGCCCGAGATGAAGATGGAGAGTGTTCTTGATTTTCGCCATGCACAACCTAACGGGGGGCACTTCAGAGCTCAATAGACTGCAGCCAAGGTACTACAATCCGCTCTTTATTGGCCTACCTTGTTCAAAGATTGTGAATCCTATGTGGCGACATGCGATAGATGTCAAAGGATGGGAAATATAAGTAGAAGGGATGAGATGCCACTGCAGCCAAGCATCGTTGTGAAGATTTTCGATGTATGGAAAATTGATTTTATAGGGCCGTTTTCCCCCCATCAAATTGATTCCTATACATACTTCTAGCAATGGATTATGTTTCTAAGTGGGTGGAGGTCTTTCCTACTTGAATGAATGATTCAATGATCGTGTTGTTTTTCTTAAAGATACATATCTTTGCCCACTATGGAGTTCCGAGAGTACTTGTAAGTGATGGAGGTTCCCATTTCGTCAATAAACTTCTTGAAAGAGTTCTCAAGGATTATGGTGTTAAGCATAGGGTTACTACACCCTATTATCCTCAAGCAAATGGGCATGCGGAAGTTTCTAATCGGCAAGTGAAGCAAATCCTGGAGAAGGTGGTTGGAACTAATAGGAAGGATTGGGCTATGAATCTCAATGACGTCTTATGGGGCTTTCGAACTGCGTACAAAACTATGTTTGATATGTCACCGTATCAAATTATCTATGGGAAGCCATGCCACTTACCCGTAGAGGTTCAGCATAAAGCTTTTTGAGCATTGAGAAGCTTGAACTTGTGTCTTAAGGATCAAAAGGAGTTGAGGATGACTCATATCAATCAACTAGATGAGTTCAGAAATCAAGCCTATAAGAATTCAGTGATCTATAAAGAGAGAATGAAGAAATGGCATGATTCAAAGATCACCTATAAAGAGTTCAAGCAAGGAGATGAGGTATTACTTCTAACTCTCGTTTGAAGCTTTTCGCAGGAAAAGAGAAATCAAAGTGGACATGACCGTTCATTATCAATAGAGCCTGTGAGGGTGGAGTTTTGAAATAATGGACAATGATGGAGACATCATAGCGGCAAATGGGCATCGATTGAAGCACTTTAGGGCACCGGATGATGCTTGTATTGTCTTTAAAGATACCTTATATTGAATTGGTACCGTCGTGACTCTCCGACATTAAACATGAGCGCCTGTTGGGGGCTTTTCCTCCCGTCTTATTGCTTTATTATTTAGTGTGAGTAAGAAATTTTAATATTTAAGGTGCTTACTAATCGGCAATCACATCTCTTTGCAAACTTAGTTTCGACTATAGTTTCTAATAAGTTTAGGGGGGTGTGATGTTCTTACCTCATTGAAGCACTAAGAGTATAATCTTTTCTTTGCAATGTCTGCTAGGGGAGTTGATTTTTTACGGTATATTGAAACTTTAACCGATTTTGATGTGTCGATTTTTTACAATTTGTCTAGTTTTCAGTGGTATTTATTTATTTTAGTGTGAACGGAGTATTATACATGATTTTATATAGTCTAAAAGTGGTTCTCTAGCTTTTATTTTGGTATTATGATGCTTGATGATGTCCTAGAGTTTAAGTTTTTTAGGGAAAGAAGAGAAGAGTTCAAAATTTCAGAAGTTCGGAGGCTCGTTCGACCACACTCTGCTATTCGACCAAAACATTATGGTCGAACGGTGGTCAAATAGGAAGCCTGAACGCAAAACCAACTTACAGAGGTGTCGTTTGACCAGTGAGCCTTGCTAAACCAATATTGTGCGGTCGAATGGCGGTCGAGCAAAATAGGGGAGAACAGGGGGTGATTTTCAGTTTACAGAGGTGCTGTTCGATCTCACGATGTTGTTCGACCAAGCCAATTGGTCGAACGAGGTCTCATTTTAAAGGCAGAATCATGATGTTCGACCAGAAACCCTTGTTCGACCATACTGTTTGAGTCGAATGCGGTTTGAAATCAAGAATAAAGGTTAGTTTTCTTCATTTCGTTCGATCGATTTCTGCCACCCTCTCTCGAACGACCGTCACAAATTGTAAGTTCTTCATTCCAAACTCTTTCCACACTTAAATCTTCCTCTCCACACACTTCCATTTCCAAGATTTGGAGGATTCAAGTCCGAATAGGGCTATTTCATTCAAAATTTTGGGAAATTATCACCGTACATCAAACGGACACCATGACCAACAAAGGTTTGTTTTCCTACTTCTTGACTCTTGAATTGAAGTGATTATGCTTAGTTAAGGTTGGGTAAGTTGGTTAAACATAGTTTTAGTTGGATTTGAAGTGTTTAATTTTTGGTGCTTTTGTTGAAATTTCACTTGAATTGGCATGATTCGATTTACGTTGGATTGTTGAGATTTTTGTTAAATTGATGATGCATATCTTGCGGGCTTGAGGTTAATTTTGGATTATATATGGGCTCGTTGATTTGAAGTGTTGATGTTGTGCAATTGAATGTGGAATATAAGCATGCCTATGGTCTTTGTTGAAGTTTATGTTGAAATTGAGAAGCATGTTTCATGTGTGTGGTAATTTTAAGACTATTGGTTGACATGGTCTCATGATTGAAAGTGTTGAGCCTATATTTGTTATGATTCGAGGAACCCTTGAAACGTGGAGAATTAAGTTCTGATTATAGCATATGAATTTGAAGTCTTGAGTAGAATTCATGTTGTGATTAGTCTTAAAGTTGGTAAGCTTGCTTTATCTCTTTTGTTATGTATTGAAGTATAGTTTTTGTAGGTAAAGAGATTGCTTCATCTTCGAAAAGGAAGGAGACTAAGTCTCCTAGGAAAGGTGCTAGTGCTAAGAAGTTAAAGCTTGATAAGAGGAGGCCTTTCAATTTTGGAATTAAGTTCGAGGATTGGGAGGAGAAGAAGGAGTTATGGGCGGCTATTGCAAGCAAGATAACGAGGACTCGTTATCAAGATGATCAAGCTATGGTGGAGATGAACATTATCAACAATATTCATTGGATGTTCAATCGAGTAGGGATCACCAGGTTCATGGAGATGAAGATAGAGACGTATTTCCACATCACAGCTGAAGTATTGTGTACGATGAGAGTCAATCATGGAGATCATTATCTTCTTTATGGATTGTGGATGTAGATTGGTGGACAATTGTAGCTGATGTATGCTAGTGAATTCAATGAGATGATTGGTTGCGAGAATGTGTCTGAAGTGGAGCATGCTAATTTTCATGCTGATGAGTTTTGGAGGTCTATCTCGGGGAGGCAAGGTCCTTATAATTTGAAAACTGCTAAGGTTGCCTTCATTCGCAACCCCGTGATAGCTTATATGGACTGGATCCTGAGCAACACACTGTTTGCTCGATCCGAGGAGAGTTGTATTCATAGGAGGAGTTGTACGTGCTCTGGTGCATGATGAATGGAGTTCGCTTCAACGTTGTGGCTTACTTTTTCCAGCAGCTGTACAAGTTCTCTACTATTTATTTCCAGCGAGTCAATATTGGAGGGCTGATTATTCCGATAGCATAGCATTACCGAGTTGATTTGAGCAGGCACAGGCCGATTCAAGGGGATCCTGATTTGATTTTGTCATCCTGTGTTAGGATGGGGTTGATTCAGAGGATGGATGAAGATTGGATGTTCATTCGTGGGAAGAATTCGTTTTCTTTTCGATTTTCACTGTCGATTGTTGATCTTACTTCAATTCAGATCAACACCAACCTATTGATGGATATCTCGGAGCATAGAGCGATTTCCAAGACTTGTTTGGAAAAGGGAAATTGGAGACTTTTGGCTGAGATGCACTTACAGGGAGTCCTCATTGATAAGGATATGATTTTGGTTGGTGATCCAGCTGATTTCATCAACGAGGATTAGCCACAACAACCAGCTTTTGTGTATCCAGATATGGATTTGCCTCCGATACCGCCACCGCAGCAGCAGCAACCACAGCATGAGTATTTTGAGCCACCACCACAGCAGCAGCAGGATTTCTGGCGGGCCCAGGATCACTTCTATAGGGAGTAGTTCAGATTAATGAAAGAGCATTTTGCCACCTTGCATGCGAATCAGCAAGAAACAAATCGACAGTTGGTATTGGCGAATTCAAATTATGCTGCGCTCAACCTTCGTTATGATGGTCTAGATCAGAGATTGGTAGAGGTGGATAGGAAACCATATAATCTTCATAGGGATTTTGATTATTGGCGCACGGAGTTAAATGATGATGATGATGCTCCGAAGGAGTAGTGGCGCCAGGTTTTTATCTTTTCCTATTTCCTCTCATCTTCATTCTCTTTTTCACTTTACATGTTGAGTGATTGTGAGTGGTGTTGAGTGTTTGACTGAGATTCATGCGTGGGTGGTCTGTATTGATATTGATTGATAATGATGGATTCATGGTTAAGTTTGATTTGGATGCGATCAGATTGATTTGAAGAGTATGATGTTACTTCTTGATTATGCATGAGCACTTGTTTTTTATACATGTTGATTTTGTTAATGATGGCATGTACCACTATTGCTTGTAGTTTATGTAAATATTGATGTTGATTGCATGCTTTGAAGAGTGCTTAGGAATCTATTACCCCTGTGAGAATTTGAGCCTATTAATCATGCTACATGATCACGTGATAGTTTATTCTTGTGAGTATCATTCGAATGTTCGTATTCTAGAACTTGGTTGGAGTCTTGTTTGAAATTTCTGATTGATAGATACTAGGACATGATCTTAGGCTGTTATTGTTAAATTGAGCCACTTAGCCAAATTTCCTACTTTGTAATATTAATCATTGGAAGCCCCGTTGAGACTTTAAAGCTTTTCTTTGGCAAGCCTATGATAAATAGCCTTAATTTACCTATACTTCAGCTTAAAATATCCTATTTACTAATAGAGAGTTGAAGTGAATAAATTGCTAGTTCGTGTGAAGAAAAAGGAAGGGAAAGTTGCATAGTGATGAAAATAAAATTGTGGTAAATCTTGTTGAGGGGTAGTACCTGAAACTGGTACCCCAATTGCTTAGAAGGGTAGTGCCCGAAATTGGTACCCTTGTACTTGTAAGAAGAAAGATGTTGATTCCAAGTGAAGCCGGAGACGAAGTATTGAAAGATAAGCGAGAGTGATGAAGGAGGATAAGTATTAATGCTGTTTGATGAAAAGTAAATCTCCAAGGTAATTCTCTACTAGTGAAATTAGTCACTTTATCTATATTCTCCTACCTTACCAGAGAGCCAACATTACAACCCAAAGAGCAAGTCCTTTGTGATCCTAGTGTTGAACGATTATAAATTGATTTTTGAGACCCTTGTCAAGCTTATGGTTACGCGAATATATGAATTGATTTTTAGCGTATATACTAACCCTTTGAAAGTGTACATCTTTTACACTTGAGCGCGAAAGTAAACACTTACCTAGTGAGCTAGATGATTTTGCACTCGTCGAAGTATTGTGGTTGATTGATATAGTTGCATGGATGAAAGGTATGATGGATAAATGCATGTTTTGAATTGATATTATCGAATGTGTTAGAATAAGTTGTGCTTGTTATAAAGACTTTGTGATTACACTCTCTTACCTAGTTTGGATTGTCGTTGCCTCGAGACGAGCAACATGTAAGTTTGGGGGTTTGATGAGAGTGATAATTCACGTATTGTAAACTCCGATTTATATGGAAATTGAGTACGATTTGATTTTATTATTGAGACGAATCGGGTTGTTTATAGAAAAGCCACGAATCAGATGCTACTAAGGCTATTTGTGCATATTTGTACAGGAAAATAGGTCTTAAGTGCTCGGAATTGGAAAACACAGTTTTCGAGGTGATTTTCATAGCGTTGCTCGACTTGAAGAGGTTGTTCGATCAGCATGGGTTTGGTCGAACAAAGAAGCCAAATCAAACGACAGACGTTTCAACTTACGGAGAGGTCATTCGTCCAGTGAAGCATGTTCGACCAAAAAGAAGTCAGGTCGAACGAAATAAGTTAAGTCGAACGATAAGCAGAAACGAAGTCCAGTTTACAGATATGATGTTCGACCAGCGTTCGACCAAGAGGTCCCATTTGACCATGCTAATTATAGTCGAACGACGACGTATCAGCTCTAAAAAGTCAGGATTTTTACCTCCAGTGTGTGCATTTACGTGTTTTCGACGAAAAAGCCCAGTATAGGTCCATGAGGAGAAGTAACAAGTATAAAAAGAGGTGCTGATCACAACAAAAAGGGAGTTAGATTCCACATCCATCCTACACCACATCCAAACCCTAACTCCATCCGTATGAGCGGTAGAGAGAGATTCGTGCAGCGAATCAAGTGAGAACCAAGTGAAGATTCAAGACGGAGTGAGAAGCGACGGCGCCCAAATCTAGGGTTTACTTCACAACAAACCTATCTTGTAATTTTCAAGACTATGGGTAAGATCTATCCAATCACCATGAACGTTTTTTGAAGCGTTATGGGCTAGAACCACTTTGGTAGTTCTAGGGTTATGAAGGTTTTTATCTAGTTAATTGAACTACCTTGTGTATACTACGTACAACACTAGTTGTGATTTGTTTTATATAAGACTATGCTTTATTAATTCATACTCACAGTTGTTTTATGCATCATTCACTATTATGTAAATTCTGAATACATATTTTGGTTAGTGATTGAGTGCGTTCACTGCTCAGCACGATTCCATGATATGGTTCTAAGTGAGGGGACTCCGAAGCTTTATTAGAACTATTTTATATAAATACTTATTAATTGAATTGAATTCGGGTTAGTAAATAGGATAAAGAGGATAATTATATAGTACCTATAAAGGGAGATCATATCGGGTTAGAGTACTAAGTGCAAGGGAAATAATTGATACTGATAGTACCTAGAAAGGGGGTGAAATTATACCTTTTGCTCCAAAGTAATTAACACGTATTACACGCTTGTCTGCTTGTGTCAATAGAGTAGATTTACATGGTTTAGTGATGCATCCATATTCCACAAGGCAGAGTCAGATATTGACATACAAAAGGGAGATTAATTAGTAGAACTGGATGGCCCGAAGAGCTACCTATTTTTTCACTTGAGCAACTCTCAGTTATTCTCTATTGTTATTTATTTTAATTACTATTTTAATTACTGTTTATTTGTTACTTAATCATCACAACTTTATTGTCATATTAGTCTTAATAAGATTAGATTATAATTAAATTAATAATAATAATACGTCATTTGGGTTCGATAATCCTTGGCTTATCAAAGCTACAATAGTATCCTTAACACTTGGGCATTAATATTGTGTGTTGAGAAAATGTTCATCATGGGCACACAAGTTTTGGCCTAAATAAAATAATAACTTTAACGGATAGTGATTATAAAAAAATTACAATGATCAGACGACTACATACAGTAATTATTTATTGAAGTAGTTGGTTTCAAGTTTGAACTAATATATTTTATTTAAGTGTTAATATATTAAAAAGATCAAGTTTTGTATAGGGTAAGACTGATTAGTTATCGGGTAGGTCTTGCGTGAGACAATTTATCACTTTTTAAAATATTTATCACTTTCGCTATAAAACATTATTACTTATGCTATAAAATGTTATCACTTTTTATTTATACTATAAATTGTTTATAAAATAGCATTATCACTTTTCTATATAAAAGTTATCACTTTCTAGCCGTCTCACGTAAGCCCTTACGTAAGACAGTCTCACGCAAGTCTTTGTCTTAGTTATCATATTTTATTTATTTTACAAATTATATACTATAAAATAATTTCATTAGATGACATTCAATTTTAATCAATTAAGTATTATTTTACAAAAATATTTAATCACTTTTAATTCACTTTAAATAATTTAATCCATGATATAATATTGCACAAAAAATTTTAAGTTAACAAAATCCATGGTGAAATTGATACTTAAAGTGAATATTAATTTTTTAAAATTTAATTACACCAATATAATTTTTTTTTATTTTGATAGATTTACATCAATATAATTTAATATAATTTGAATAATTGTATTTTTATTATACCTTTGTTTTTCACAAAGCCTTTGTCATGTTTAATGAAATAGGAGTATTTTTTTAATTACAATAGGTCTTCCGTGAGACCCTATCATTTTACACCATTTAAAATATTTATCACTGTCCCTATAAAATGTTATTACTTGTCATTTATACTTAAATTGTTCATGAAATAGTATTATCACTTTTCATTAATTCAGTATCACTTTTTGTTATAGATATTATTACTTTTTATTCGTCTTATATAAGCCCTTACGTGAGACGGTGTCATACAATTTTTTGGCTTTTAATTAAATCTAATGTTTATCTATCTAAAATATTATTCTATTTTCAATTTAGTAGCATAATAATAAAATAAGGGGATATAAATTAAAAATAGTACTTATTATAATGAATATCAATTCCAAAACATATCTATTCCAAAACAATATATGTATAAAAAAATCTTCAGGAAATATATATTCAATTAAACAGAAAATTATATATAAAAATTTAATATAAGTAGAAAAATATTAATATTAACAAAATATATATACTCCTAATGAGTACCAATAAAAATCCCGAGCCAAATAAATTCCAAAAAAATATATATCTATCAATTAAATTCCAAAAAAAAATATATATATATATATATATATCTATCAATAAAAATGGAACAAATACTATATTTGAATGTATTATAGCCCTAATATATACCAATAAAATTCCCAAGCCATAAATTTATATATATATATATATATATATATATATATATATATATATATATATATTATAAAAATTTTAAGAAAATATATATCCATCCATAAAAATTCAAATAAAATTATGAATCATTTTGGGGTGCACCCGGTGCACTGGTGAACCTAAGGATTAATAGTGTAAATGTTAGGGTGTAGTGGGTAGTTATCATATTTATTTTTAATTATTCTATTTTATTTAGCGTTAGGATTGAATGAAAATGTAATCTAACCGTTTAGCTTATATAGGTGCACCGGTGCACCTGATGCACTTATTTGATATAAAAAGTCACTCTTTTTTAATCTTAATTGGAAAATTACTAATAGGTATACACTTTGTACCCATAATTACTACTAGATACATTGATTTAAAATAATTACTATCATATACAAAATATTTAAGTAAAATACCAAATATAACCCTTAACCCATACACTTTTAAACCACAAACCCTAAACCTCCACCCACCGCCGGACCACCGCCGCCGCCGGTCGGTAGCCGGACCAACGCCGGACTGCCGGCCGACCGCCGTTGCCGAATCGCCAGCGGTCGGTCGCCGAAAAACTGCTGCTGGCCGCCGATCACCGGAAACCACTGTCGCCGCCGAAAAACTGACGTCGCCGGAGCACTGCTGGACCGCCGCCGGAGCTCTGCCGGACCACCGCCGGACCACCACACTTTTTGCTGCACATACTTTTTTTTACTGCACACACTTTGTTACACACGAACTTTTGTTGCACATAACATTTATGTGCAATACATTATAGGGGTAATATTGGAATATCACTATATATTTTTGTAGTTAGTAGTAATATTTTTGTATGTTTGTATCTCATAGTAATTAAGGGACCTAGTAGTAATCCTCCCATCTTAATTTTACTTCTTCAATCCATATTTCCTCATTCTTTGAACAGCAAATACACCTAATACTATTTTTCTTTCAGTGAATTCACTGAATACTATATTTCAATTATTTTCTTTTTTATATATATTCACACCGAATACTATATTTCAATGTATTTTTCTTATTTTTCTTTTTAGTAAATTCACCTAATACTATATTTCAATTAATTAATTAATTAATTATATATATATATATATATATGAATTTATTACTACAAGGTACACACTTTAGAGTTTAAATACTCTTAACTACACTGAAAAAAGAATTACTATCTACTACACAAATTAATATTAAACAGACCAAATTACCCATAACGAAACAAAATATTTTCCACCTACTGTACCAGCATCGTTTAGGGATCGCGCTTTCCCTCCGTCGGCCGCACTGCCCTCGGATTATAAGGTAACAGAGTTCACTCTGGCTTCTTTTGGATTCATAGTCGTCGACCTTCTTCCAGCCACCATGGCTTTCTCCGACGAGCCTCCAGCCGTCATCCTCCTTCCCATGGGATTTTTTTTGCGGGATTCATCAACCCAGGCCTCAAATAGGCTCCTACAGCGGCCAATATTTCTCAGGTGGTTTGCGATGGAGACCCTCGCCATCTGCTCACGATTCTTCGTTATCGACTGTGTGGTCTTCCTCCGGTCAGTGTTGATGGATGGGCTTACTTTAGGGATCGATTTTTCGATCCCAATTACAGAAGGGTCGTCACTCTGCCTAGGGGACTCCGCCACTGATCTCTTCCGACTCCCAATTAGAAGTTATCTGTGTTTTAATCGTCTCCGGAGATCTATGCCCCCTCCAGCGTGCAACACTCCCCTCTCTGTCAGAACTTCCTGCGCATCACAATTGATGTTATTAGGTGGAGTACCAGGTATAGGTAAAATACAACTTGCTTGAGAATTACCCATGTCTGCTCTTTCTTTGTTAAAGTTGTGATTCAATTATTTTTAAGATGTTACATATAATGAATGATTACAACATTCAGCTGGCAGTAAATGCCCAAATCCCAGCTGAATATGTTGGCTTTGGAGGAAAAGCAATTTATATTGGTATATATATTCAGGATATAATTTATGGTTTTTTCCCTTGTAGTGAGGAGGAAGAATGTGAAATTCTGTCAATTTTCGATCACTTTGTGCTTGAAGAGAAAAGGTTTGCCTGTAATTTTTCTGGTGGAATTAAGATTGAAGAATTACCTAATGAGTTTAGTAATGAAGAGAGGGCGATGGTGGTGTTTAATCCCATCAAGAATACTCCACTTGTGCACTCCACTTCTTCGTTCTCATTGTCTATGAGCCCTGATCTTCTTTTGGAGTTGAAAAGAAGTACGTTTATATCCATCTGCATTTTGATTTTTTGTTTATTAACCATTTTGGGTTTTATTCTTGATTATCCATTTCTGGGAGTGATTATGACTAAAAATTGAGATTCTGATAGGATTAATTTCATATGTTGAGGCAAATAACGATATTACTTATAATTTTTTCCAGTATCTTCAACCTAAACAACTCATGTTATGAAGCAAATAACGATATTACTTTTATATATATCACATAAGTTTCTTAATATTTTTCTATTCTTTTTTAACTTTGTATTATCGGTTAAACACGTTTTTACGGAATTTGAATTAGTTACGCCTTTGTTAGTTCATTTTTTAGTAGTCATCTATATGTGATGACAGCTGTTCTGTTGGCTGTAAAGACTTCATCTCATTGTATCATAGTTTGAAAGTTACATAGCATTGTAATAGATCAGCTATGTGGTGATATCAAGAGTCAAGGGTGGATATTTTGGTCACCCGAATGGAGTATCCTCCTTAACTTGCCATCTAGTTTAAGGAGGTTCTCGAAATGCATTCCTGTTGGGATGGTTTGAGACTTGAGTCTCCATGATTATCTCCTTCTGCTGCTGCTATGTATAGAGGTTGTTGCTGATCAGTTTGTCATACCCCTGCATTGGAGGTATTCTGGCCATTTGCTGCTCTGGATGGATTTGGCTATCTTCTTCCTTCTGCTGCTGTGGTATCTTTTATGATTACTCTCAAGGAGATGATTTGTTGTTCGGCTAAGTGCAGAGATTTCACGAGGGTGTCTTTTCTCCCTATCAACAATGATTTGGAACTTAACAAGATTAGAGCTGCTGCTACGGTGGCACCGACAATGGATACTAATATTGCCTTGAAGCATATTGGTCGACTTGGTCAGTCTGGTTATTAGAGCTTTCAGATGGTGATAAAAGTTGTTTTTTGTCTATAACTTCATTTAGTTGTATGTAATCCGATTGATGTTTCCATCCAAATGCCCATGTCTTAACTAATCAACGTAGGCTGAAGGGTATCTAGAAATGTTCTTTTTATAAAAATAATTTTAATGTTAAGGAATTATTTATGTAAAATAAATACATAAGCCTTGGAATGTTTTTGGTAGCGCTGAATTTGTCTTTTAAATGATGCACTATACACTTTCCATATTTCTTATTTGCTTGAACGTATGCTTTCTTTTCCCTAAATGTGATTTTGTACCGACTGTTTTATAGTATTTATTTTGAGATTTATGTTTAAAAGAAAAATACTAAGTAAAAAAAATGTGTAAAAGAAAACTGGCATTTCATAATTTATTATTTTGTGATTGATATTTTCTATTTGCTAAAATATTTGATAATTATTTAATTTCATTTACTATAGTAAGTTAGTGATATTTCAAAAGGAAGCAAATCTATTATTATACCATCAAAAAGCTAAAGCAAACATCACCGCACCGCACGCGCCACCGCTAATCCGTTCTCTAAAGTTTAATTCGTAGATGTAGATTATCACCAACAACACGCTTATAGCATTCTATTTTCCAAGCCCCTCCATTCTTACCATCACTTGCACTATGCCCCTCTATCCTTACCATCACTTGCACTATTATCCTCGCCCATCCATCCTTACCATCACTTGCACTTTTATCGACACAGCTAGTTGGCTCACTCCCAGCCCCCTTAGCAATGCCGCCAACTATCTCTCCACCACCACACTCTCTGCATTTATCATGCACCACTGTCACGCCCCGACCCCAGACAAAGCGCGACAACCGCCACGTTAACCATAAATTTCACAGAATGGGTGCACTCCACTCCACAAAGTTTATAGAAAACGTAAGGCTTGCTATCAAGTACCTGTAGAACTGAACAACTGATAACAACGGGTACAACACGAGGACATCATCTCATAAAGTATCAACAAGGATTTACAAAGGTACAAAATTCAACGGTGTAACTTAGTTTAAAGAAATTATACATGAACGATATAACATCGCGAAGGTACAAAAAGAACATCAAGGGGGTCACCAAATATAAACTATACAATCTTGCCAATGAATCCGTCAATTTACATAAAAGAGAAAGTACCCAAAACACGGATTGGATGATGAGCAAACGATAGGCAAACCTCCAACCAAAATGATATCAACAGCCTGAAAAGGAAAGAATGATGGGGGGGTGAGCAAAACCACTAGCTCAGTGAGGTGATAAGCCGGTCACCCCGACCCTTATACGAAGCATGTACTCCCACTCGCGGTTCATAACATAAAATCCCACAATTCGTCCCACAATAATTATTCTCACTCAGTGTACATATTAATGAAAATAAAAACCTTAGTGCACATTTATGAATAACACAATTAGTTCAAACAACATGTTATCACATAAAAGACGCGTGGGTAGTCAATATCCTCCTCGAACTGAGCTCTCCGTCGAGAGACAGTTCAAGCCCGTCACCGTTACTCTAGATAAAATGCACATTAATATTCTTTCTCAATACGCCAAGTGCTAAAGTTCACAATTCAATATCAACGTGAATACTTGAAATGATCAAACATATAAACATATATGACATGCATGTCCCACACCGGTGACGTTGACTGAGCCTATAATAGACTGATCCATCTAACGATCACCCTCCAGAGTATCAGTATTTGGCAAATGGACAGGTGCCTCGTTAGATCTAACTCACCCAGGTTTGCCAATCACGGGCAACTTGGTTGTCACTCTAACTCACCCGAACCGCGACAATTCGGGCTACTTAATCAATGTCGCTCCAACTCACCCGAACCGTGACCAATTCGGGCTACTTAACCTTGGTACCAGGCATACATATGCATGTGCATCATAAGATAAATAACGACTCAAGTTAGAGTCTTAATTGGCACACAAGAATAACCAGAAATCAATAATACTCATAAAATGGCTAACATGACTCTAACCAGAGCAATCGAGCCAATCAGGCTCTTTACCACATAACATAATACCAAATAATTTTCTTATCAATTAACTAAAACTAAAATAAATGCACATTTATCGAGGGTCCACACTTCCCACAAGAGAAGGCGTTCCCGAATTATCAACTCACAAGGAAGTGATTAACTCTCTCCGAAATCTGAAGTCGGTCCCTTGCCCTTCGTCGATGGTTCTTTACCTAGAAAGGAGATGAGCAATTAAAGACAAATTAAATATAACTAACTATTAGCGTTAACATCCCTTTCATTGCTAAAAACAAATCCTAATCGAGTTCGAACGAGTCGATATTAAATAAAAATGGCATGTAACTCTTTAACATCAGTTCCCAATCCCATATAACCGTTTCAATACATTAACTAAACGAAACGATAAAAAAAATAAGTTTGAATTCGACATAAAAATTCTGAAATTTTCCAACTAGCGGCAGTTTACGAGAAAAATCATAACTAATTGTAGAATAATCGGATTGAGGCGTTTCAAGTGGCTACGGAAAGCTAACGAGTTCAGCTACGTACAGAAATTAAGTTTGCAAACTTTCGAGGGTAATAGCTATGTCAAAATCAGTTCGAACAGTCTGCAAATTACCCACATACCAAAAAGAAAAACCCCACAAAATTACAAAATCATGGAAGAAGGAAGCTTAATTCACACACCACTTACCTCAAAACAACTTAAAAACCACCTAGGATGAGGGTTGTAAGGGAGAATTTGATCAACAAGGGTTTCTCCTCTTCACTCTTTTCTTTCCTCTCTTTTGCTTTTCTTCTCCCGTTCTTCTCTCTTTTTTTTTTTTTTAACTTTAGCCTTTCTAATTATATATCAGGCCATTTAAGTGGGCTGAAACTTTGATCAACAAGGGTTTCTCCTCTTCACTCTTTTCTTTCCCCTCTTTTGCTTTTCTTCTCCCGTTCTTCTCTCTTTTTTTTTTTTAACTTTAGCCTTTCTAATTATATATCAGGCCATTTAAGTGGGCTGAAACTTTGGGCCACAAAATAAATAAATAAATAAGTTTGGGCTTTCTAAAAAAAATCTAGTTGGGCTTAATTGGGCTGGCCTTTTGGGCTATAAAAATAAATAAATAGGTTTTGGGCTTTCTAAAAAAAAAACTAGTTGAACTAAGATATTATAAAGTATCCCCTCCTCCAAAAAGTTTCGTCCTCGAAACATAAACGTACCTAGAGATGAAAAGAGATTTGGATGGTGTTGACGCATGACTGACTCTGGTTCCCATGTTTCTTCTTCAATTTGATCACTTCTCCATAGAATTCTCACCATAGGAATGGATTTGTTACGAAGCATTTTCTCTCGGCGATCTACAATTTGAACAGGTTGTACTTCGTACGATAGATTTTCCTTTAATACAACTGGGGGATCTTTGAGCACGTGCGAAGGATCTGGTTCATATTTTCTAAGCATAGAGACATGGAAGACATCGTGAATCTTCGACAATTCCGATGGTAGCTCAAGTCGATACGCGACACGACCAATCCTTTGCACGATCGTAAACGGGCCAATATACCTTGGACTCAACTTTCCTCGACGGCGGAATCGCAACACGCCCTTCCATGGAGAAACTTTCAGAAAAACTTTGTCTCCTTCATTAAACTCCAAATCGCGCCTCCTATTATCTGCGTAACTTTTCTGTCGATCTTGCGCTGCCTTAAGTCTGTCTCGAATAAGTTGTATTTTTGCCTTCGCATCTTCGATAAGCTCTACTTGTTCGATTTGTCTCTCCCCAACCTCATCCCAAAAGAGTGGTGTTCGACACTTTCGGCCATACAGAGCTTCGTACGGGGGCATTCCAATGCTTGAATGATAACTGTTGTTATAAGCGAACTCCACCAAAGTTACGTACTTATCCCAGCTACCTCCCAAATTCAACACCACTGCACGTAACATGTCTTCTAGTGTCTGTATAGTTCTCTCTGACTGTCCATCAGTCTGTGGATGAAACGAGGTACTGAATAGTAATTTTGTACCTAGCGCTTTCTGCAGACTAGGCCAAAAACGGGAAGTGAATCTTGGATCACGGTCAGATATGATTGACACTGGTACTCCGTGCAATCTCACGATCTCATCGACATATAACTTGGCAAGTTTCTCTAAAGATTCGTTGGTATGCACTGGAAGGAAATGTGCCGATTTCGTCAGACGATCGACAATGACCCAAATTGAGTCATGACCCTTTTGGGTTCGAGGTAAACCAGAAACAAAATCCATTGTGACGTTTTCCCATTTCCACTCAGGAATAGGTAGTGGTTGAAGCATGCCGGCTGGTTTTTGGTGTTCCGCTTTAATCTGTTGGCAAGATAAGCACTTTGATACAAATTCAGTAGTGTCCCGTTTCATACCTGGCCACCAATAATGCTCCCGAAGTGTTCTATACATTTTGGTACTACCAGGATGCATAGCATAGGCTGAAGAATGGGCTTCCTCAAGAATAGCTCTACGAACATCAAGTTCTGATGGAACACAAACACGATTTTTAAAAGTAAGAAGTCCATCATCCCGAATTTGATATTCTGTTTCTTTTCCTTGATTTAGCTTCGCCATCTTCTGTTGTAAATAAACATCGTGTGATTGTCTTTCTCGAATTTTCTCGAACAAGGTAGGTCTAACCTCGAATTTGGCGATTAAGGCAGAATCATTAGACTTTTCACAATCGAGCGAAATGTGTAAAGATTTAAATTGCTCCAACATAGGAAGATAAAAAGATTGAATTGAAGCAAGTGAGGTAGAAGACTTTCTACTCAGAGCATCTGCAACAACGTTCGCCTTGCCAGGATGATAATCGATGACTAAGTCATAGTCACTAATCAACTCCATCCATCGCCTTTGCCTGAGGTTGAGCTCCTTTTGCGTAGTGATATACTTTAAGCTCTTGTGATCAGTGAAAACCCGACAAGTTGCACCATACAGATAGTGTCTCCATATCTTCAATGCAAAGACGATTGCAGCCAACTCTAAATCATGTGTAGGATAATTTTCTTCGTTTTTCTTCAATTGCCTTGAAGAGTAGGCAATAACCTTTCCTTCTTGCATGAGAACGCATCCTAATCCTTGTCTCGAGGCGTCGCTATAAATGGTAAATTCTCCAATCGCTGGGTCTGGCAAAGTAAGAATAGGAGCTGAAACGAGTCGTCTTTTCAATTCTTGAAATGCTTCCTCGCATTCTTCACTCCATTCAAATTTTACCCCTTTCCGAGTCAATTTAGTCAAAGATGAAGCCAATAACGAAAAGTCTTTGACAAACCGTCGATAATATCCAGCTAATCCCAGAAAACTACGAATCTCTGTCACGTTCTTTGGATGCTCCCAATCTAGTATAGCTTGAATCTTCACTGGATCGACGTAGATTCCTTCTTTAGAAATGTGATGACCCAAAAAGCTTACCTCGCGAAGCCAAAATTCACACTTCGAGAATTTAGCATAAAGCTGATTTTCTCTGAGAATGTTCAGAGCAATTCTTAGATGCTGAGAATGCTCGTCGTCCGATTTAGAATAAATAAGAATGTCATCAATGAAGATAATGACAAACTTATCTAAGTACGGCCGAAAGACTCGATTCATAAGATCCATAAAAGCTGCAGGAGCATTTGTGAGTCCAAAAGGCATAACACAGAATTCAAAATGACCGTATCTGGTTCGAAAAGCAGACTTAGGGATATCAGATTCCCTAATCTTGAGTTGGTGATAACCGGATCGCAAATCAATTTTTGAGAACACAGTGGCTCCTTGCAATTGATCAAACAGATCATCGATTCTTGGAAGAGGATATTTGTTCTTGATTGTCACCTTGTTTAATTGACGGTAGTCGACACATAGACGAAGTGATCCATCTTTCTTCTTGACAAAAAGAACTGGAGCACCCCATGGAGATGTGCTAGGTCGTATGAAACCCTTCTCCAATAATTCCCCAAGTTGTGTCTGGAGTTCCTTAAGCTCAGCAGGCGACATTCGATATGGAGTAATCGATATAGGTGTGATTCCAGGAAGTACGTCAATGGAAAAATCAATCTCTCGATTCGGAGGTTGTCCTGGTAAGTCTTCGGGAAAGACATCAGGAAATTCATTCACGATTGGGATGTCATCTAGTTTAGTTTCAGAAAGAGAAGTATCGATGACAAATGCCAAGAATGCCTCACAACCCTTACGCATTAATTTATGCGCAGTCAACATTGAAATAAAAGAGAGGGATCTCGTTTGAAGTTTACCCTCAAAAACAAGTTCTGAGAATCCTGGTCTACGAAAAATAACAAGCTTCTCGTGGCAATCGAGAATTGCATGATGAGAAGAAAGCCAATCCATGCCAAGAATAACATCAAGATCAATCAAAGGCAATGGTATCAATTCAGCCTCTAAAATGACATCTTTGATCTTCAATGGACAACTAAGGAATACTGAATCACGAATTAGATGCTCTCCAAGAGGGGTATGAACGATGATTCTAGGTGACAAATGAGAGATAGGATAATCTAAGATCGCAGTAAGATCATCTCGGATATAAGACCTATCAGAACCTGGGTCAAATAAAGCGTAGACCTGATGGTCTCCCACAAACACATGGCCTAAAGAAGCAATATTAGGTGAGATTGTGATTTAAAAAATTTGAAAAGATAGAATTTCTTTCGAATGTTTTATTCGTAATCAAGTGGCATAACAAGGCGGGGTAAGATTTAGCATGTGAAAATACTCAAATTATAAATTACCTGTCACAACCTTCGGATCTGAGCGAGCCTCTTCTTGGGAAATATGAAATACTCTAGTTTGCTTCCTTCCTTGCATAGGTGATTGAGTACTAGGGCCGCTTGAGGCATCGGGCACTCTGGTAACTGCAGATCGAGTATCTCTGGGTGTAGAATATGTTAGTTTACCACGAAACTGACCAGAACCCTGACTGCTCGTTCCCATAAGCTGAGGACAAGAACTTCGCATATGCCCCGGCTGTCGACACTGAAAACATACTTGAGGAGCCTTACAGGGGCCGTCATGATATTTTAGGCAATTCTGGCACTTGCGATTTTCACCAACCGATCCCGAGACATTGCTCCCGCCTCTACTAAACTGCTCCCGAGGTTGAGGAAAACTAATAGATGCCGAACTTGGTGCGCCACGCGAAGATCCCACACCCCTATACACCTTCGATGCATTTCCTGGAAATGCGCTCCCTTGCCTTTTCTTTTGAGATCGTTCTGCAAGCTTATGTCTCGCCTGAACTAAACCTTCTACCCTCAGGGCTTCTTCTACGATATCGTCAAGACTCTCGTACTTGTCTCCGGACTTGATGCGATCTCGAATATTTAAATTAAGACCATCTTCAAATCTCTTGCATAAGTCTCTCGTCGTATATGACTCAGGAGCGAATTCTCGCAATTCCAGAAATTTGCTTTCGTACTCAACGACCGACATAATGCCTTGAAAGAGGTTGAAGAACTCCTTTCTCTTCTGATCCTTGATGTACTGAGAGAAGTATCGATCTTTGAATCGTTCCACAAAGATAGCCCACGTAATAGTAACCGAAGATGTCTCTTTTAGATTCTGCCACCATCGTCGTGCATCTGGGCCTAACAGCTTGGTCGCAATGACCACATGATAACATTCTTCAATCATCAAGGTGTCAAAGGTCTCTGTAATCTCCTTTAACCATGCCCCCGCTTTAGAAGCATCTCTTGCACCGTCAAATTTCGAAGTCCCCATGTTTTCAACTGCTTTCACCAAATCAGGTATAAAAAGTGCACCTCGAGAAGCAGAACCTCCTAAAGCCATTTCTGGAGTAAAAACTGGTACATTAGATGTAGGTCGAATCGATTCATTAGCACGAAGAACCTCTTCAGTGACAGTCGTAGTTGTATGAGCCGTTGTAGGTGGTGGAACACCATGTATTTGAATGTGATCATAATACAATTGGTACTGCTCGGGTGTCATCATGTGCTCAACCCGCAACTGGGCCCGTGGTTGCTCTACCTGGGAAACTGGCACCCTATGATCAGAATTGATAGGGTCCATAACCGTCGGAGGAATGACATGATCAGAAGAAACATGTCCTCGAGGTCCACGAGGAACAGAAGAGAGTAGAGGACTCGGAGGATCACGAGGAGCGTGTCCTCGACCTCGACCTCGACGACGAACTGGAGGTACCATAATGACTGAAAGGAAGAAAGGAAAGAAAATGCAAGGTCAACGTCAAGGCAATACGATACCTTAGGATGACATAGAAACAAAGTTGGATTCATTGGCTTGACACAAAAAGAATGAGAATCATAAAACCAGGCTCTGATACCAACGGGTACAACACGAGGACATCATCTCATAAAGTATCAACAAGGATTTACAAAGGTACAAAATTCAACGGTGTAACTTAGTTTAAAGAAATTATACATGAACGATATAACATCGCGAAGGTACAAAAAGAACATCAAGGGGGTCACCAAATATAAACTATACAATCTCGCCAATGAATCCGTCAATTTACATAAAAGAGAAAGTACCCAAAACACGGATTGGATGATGAGCAAACGATAGGCAAACCTCCAACCAAAATGATATCAACAGCCTGAAAAGGAAAGAATGATGGGGGGTGAGCAAAACCACTAGCTCAGTGAGGTGATAAGCCGGTCACCCCGACCCTTATACGAAGCATGTACTCCCACTCGCGGTTCATAACATAAAATCCCACAATTCGTCCCACAATAATTATTCTCACTCAGTGTACATATTAATGAAAATAAAAACCTTAGTGCACATTTATGAATAACACAATTAGTTCAAACAACATGTTATCACATAAAAGACGCGTGGGTAGTCAATATCCTCCTCGAACTGAGCTCTCCGTCGAGAGACAGTTCAAGCCCGTCACCGTTACTCTAGATAAAATGCACATTAATATTCTTTCTCAATACGCCAAGTGCTAAAGTTCACAATTCAATATCAACGTGAATACTTGAAATGATCAAACATATAAACATATATGACATGCATGTCCCACACCGGTGACGTTGACTGAGCCTATAATAGACTGATCCATCTAACGATCACCCTCCAGAGTATCAGTATTTGGCAAATGGACAGGTGCCTCGTTAGATCTAACTCACCCAGGTTTGCCAATCACGGGCAACTTGGTTGTCACTCTAACTCACCCGAACCGCGACAATTCGGGCTACTTAATCAATGTCGCTCCAACTCACCCGAACCGTGACCAATTCGGGCTACTTAACCTTGGTACCAGGCATACATATGCATGTGCATCATAAGATAAATAACGACTCAAGTTAGAGTCTTAATTGGCACACAAGAATAACCAGAAATCAATAATACTCATAAAATGGCTAACATGACTCTAACCAGAGCAATCGAGCCAATCAGGCTCTTTACCACATAACATAATACCAAATAATTTTCTTATCAATTAACTAAAATTAAAATAAATGCATATTTATCGAGGGTCCACACTTCCCACAAGAGAAGGCGTTCCCGAATTATCAACTCACAAGGAAGTGATTAACTCTCTCCGGAATCTGAAGTCGGTCCCTTGCCCTTCGTCGATGGTTCTTTACCTAGAAAGGAGATGAGCAATTAAAGACAAATTAAATATAACTAACTATTAGCGTTAACATCCCTTTCATTGCTAAAAACAAATCCTAATCGAGTTCGAACGAGTCGATATTAAATAAAAATGGCATGTAACTCTTTAACATCAGTTCCCAATCCCATATAACCGTTTCAATACATTAACTAAACGAAACGATAAAAAAAATAAGTTTGAATTCGACATAAAAATTCTGAAATTTTCCAGCTAGCGGCAGTTTACGAGAAAAATCATAACTAATTGTAGAATAATCGGATTGAGGCGTTTCAAGTGGCTACGGAAAGCTAACGAGTTCAGCTACGTACAGAAATTAAGTTTGCAAACTTTCGAGGGTAATAGCTATGTCAAAATCAGTTCGAACAGTCTGCAAATTACCCACATACCAAAAAGAAAAACCCCACAAAATTACAAAATCATGGAAGAAGGAAGCTTAATTCACACACCACTTACCTCAAAACAACTTAAAAACCACCTAGGATGAGGGTTGTAAGGGAGAATTTGATCAACAAGGGTTTCTCCTCTTCACTCTTTTCTTTCCCCTCTTTTGCTTTTCTTCTCCCGTTCTTCTCTCTTTTTTTTTTTAACTTTAGCCTTTCTAATTATATATCAGGCCATTTAAGTGGGCTGAAACTTTGGGCCACAAAATAAATAAATAAATAAGTTTGGGCTTTCTAAAAAAAATCTAGTTGGGCTTAATTGGGCTGGCCTTTTGGGCTATAAAAATAAATAAATAGGTTTTGGGCTTTCTAAAAAAAAAACTAGTTGAACTAAGATATTATAACCACCATCACCACCAAATAGAGCATTAACAAAACCTTTCTGCCGTATTTATCATGCACCACCATCACCACCAAATAGAGCATTACAAAACCTTGCTGGCCTGACTTCCGCGCTATCGAAGGGCTACAACTATCCCTCGCCACTACTCTGTCGACCAGTGCCCTCGGCACAAACAACCATCGTCCATTGTGGGATGTGTCCTTTATTTTATTCTCATTGATTTTCATCTGTTCGTGTATATATAAATAATTTTTCTTCTCACACAAGTCTTACATTTTAACTTCTCCTATACGACATTCTCTTTCTCTACTATCTTTTTTTTTCTTTTCTTTTTTCTTCATTTTTGGCGGCAACTTGCTATGGAAGCCACTATCCTATTTTTATATATTTATAGATTAAATAAAATTGTATAGACTTTTGTGATAAATTATATTCTTGCAAAATAGAATTAATTTTATGATCAATATTTGCGGCGGTATGAGAAACATCAAAAGCTCTATTAGCAATTAATCTTTGACAAACTCTCTTGTGAGACAGGTGTGAGACAGGTCGACCCATCACTAAAGTATGCTTATTGTATAGATAAAGTATGTTTAATAGTTGTTCAAGTATGTTCTCTAAAGTATGCTTGATTATGCATTAAGTATAATTTTAACGTGTTATAATATGATTTATTATTAACATACTTTAACTACAAATAAGTATATTTTATCTATACAATAAGCATACTTTAGTGATGGGTCGACCCGTCTCACACCCGTCTCCCAAGATAGTGTCTATTAATCTTTTTTTGCATAGTTCATGTACTATCAATCCAATGACAAGTAATACCCATATAATCCGCACGTTGCCAAGCATGACTCCAAATATTAGAACATATAGAAACTTTATGAGGTAGATTTGTTAAACCAATTTATACTTCAAAACAACTCTTATAAAACCATTTGTATATTTATTACGATGCAATGGTGGAGCTTGAGGATTTAAAATGAGATTGACCAAATTTTGAGAAAAAAAACTATTTTCGGCAAAGTTAAATAAAAATTTTTTTGGTGCATATAAGTTTAAGATAATATCTCAAATAATTAGGTTCATTAAATTTAAAAAGAGCGTTACCCGAAGAACCTCCTTCTCCTCTTAAAGACCTACCCCGTGAATCCTCTCTATTTGTGTTTGATTTGTTGAGATGCCATGCTTGTCCAAATGCTTTTTTTGCATATGTTTGATGAAGTTTCATATCCCCCGTCATGCTTGAATTTATAAACGGTGCTACAATGGTTTGCAAATAAATTTATAATCTTTTTAATTCTCATTCAATACTTTTTTGAAGTGAATGGAGAATATATCCGAATGTAGAGTTTGTGAAGAACTTTGAGTTAATCTTCTATTGATCCATCGCCTTCTGTTGGTCCGGTTCCACTTCCACCTTCTCTACCCGAACTTGGTTGGCTATCACCCGTATTTCATTTTGAGTGAATTTATACACCATCATCGCCATCGGAGCCGATATCATCTCCAAGTACTGAAGGTCGTACAGTTAAAAGAATGAGAGTTGAATTGAAAGTGAAAGTTGTGTGATTAAAGATTCAAAATGATTATTGAGATTGAGATTTGAGAGAGTAGTAGTAGAAGTAGAGTAAGTAGTTGTGTGCTCAAAATGAACCACAATAAGGGGTATTTATAGAGGATGCAAAATGATCTTAACCATCTATTTCAAAATAGATTAGTCCTTGCCATTGGATAAAAAATAATTTTTTTATTGGCGAACCGTCGGTTTCAACCGGAACTTCCTGCGAACCACCGGTTCCAACCGAAACTTCTAGTTCATCATCCAATTGTTGTTGTCCATCTACAATAAGCATCAAATCTGGACTGTACGATTTAAATTTTAAAATAAAAAATTTAGAGCTAAAATTGCCGGTTCAAGTTCCGAACTAGAACCGCCAATTCAGCGTTCAATGGCTACTTTTCATACGGTCGTAGATCTCAAACGACTACTTCATCATTTCATCTCGTCTGTTGATTTCAAATAAAAAAAAATCAGCAGTTTATTGGAACCGATAATTTTAACTGGTTTCTGTTTCTGTTCATAGGAACCGGAATCGAACCGTGGTAAATTTGATTTCGGTTATAATTTTTCAATTTTAGAACCACCAGTTTCAGTTTTGGTTAATTTGTGAATGTCTATATTTTTATATATATAAAGGTACTCCCTTCGTTCGCCGGCAATGTACACATTTTGTCATTTTGGGCGTCTACCACAAAGAGTCTCATTTCTATTAATTAAATATGAGGGTCCCAATAATACCAACTAATAATCCTTAATGTTTACAAATTTACACATACGCCACCCTTCAAATTAATACACTAATTAAACTAAACTCTATTATTACATAAAAATTAAAATTAGTGGGCAGAAATTAAACATAAGCAAAAATCCTAATCATCCAACTCACACAAAATATTATCAATTTATCACTCATCAGAAGATCCAAAACTTGTTCCCTCTCGTTGAAACTCTAGATCCCCTTATGTCGTCGTGCTTCGGAACGGACCACCACCGCGCTCTCTCTTGAAACCCTATTTTTATTCCGTGGAGGAATATGTAAACACGATGTCGACGGAGGTTGATTCATTGTTAGATGCAATTTCCACTTATTTAACTTTGTATTTTCTCCCATTTTCAATTCTGTTAATGATTCAACTCCCGATTATATGTTATTTTTGGCAAGGATATAAGCAGATCCCTTTGGATCTGTGATTCTTGAATCGAATGATATATACGAAGGGCTAGTGGTGCTGGACTCCGATGATGTGGCAGTCGTTGGCTCCATCACTTCCTCTACTCGTTAAATGCCCGAATATGATGATGCAATAACTTCTCCTTCACTCTTCAATGTGCATTTGAGTTTTAGGGCTTTTCAGATAAATATGATGATTATAGTTAGAGGGGAAGGTGTAGGGATGTAAATATATCACCATGCATAATTTGCAAAGATTGTAAATTTTTTTCATATCATCGCTTGTGCATTTAAGAGACACACACCCAATGATGATATTATTTTGAGGGTGTAACTGCATATGTTCTATGGAGTAAATATTTTTTGCTTCTTTGGGTTATTTTATAATTTATTACGTGAATTTGTTTGTTGAAAAAATATTGGTTAATTGTTAATGCTACTGTGAAGTGAAGCCTGTGTGCTTCGTATGTTGGTTAGACAATGTATGAAAATGCTAAGATTCTTCTCCAATCATGGATTGTTCATATTCAACTCTACTTGCAAAAACTTTATATTTTAAATGGTTATTTTTAGATTGTGAATCTATCTTAATTATATGTTGTCTTTTACATAAAGAGCTTCTGATGAAATTTGATCTTGTTTATCTTCTAAAAAATTATTTGTATTATTGTAGTTTAGGTGGTAATGTTGCTGGTTATTGGTAATATTGGTAGTTTACATTCATTTTAGTTTTTATATAAAAATAATTGATCATTCTAAACTTGATTAGTTCGACCTAATGTTGTGTATTAATTTAAAATCAACTTTTTAGAAAAGAAACATCTCATTTCCATAATTTATAAGGTTTCATAACTGAACCTATCATGTTATTCTAATTCTGTATTTGACTTTGTATTTTACTCCATATATTTAGAATATATAAATAATTTTGATTTTTCAAATTTAAGCATATATAAATCCTCTAAAGACTTAAGCTCAAATATTAGTGTCTTAAATTGTCAAATTGTGTCTCTTTTTTAATTATTTTATTACAAGAGTGTTCCACCTAAGATTTAGTTTAGAAATAGTGGATCGACCTGGTAAATTGTCTGTCAAAGATTAAACATTACTTTTGTCATTTTTAATTAATATTTAAACTTTAAAAAAATTGAAAATGAAAGAGGAATAGGCTAATAAACCCAAGTTAAAAGATATTTACAAAACTAAATTTGTTGAGTTACTAATTACCTTAATTCAAATCCTTTATTATAAGTTGAATGTTTCAACTTACAATTTCTATTGTGTTTCAACTTACAATTTCTATTGTCCAACAATGGTTTAACATGATTCTAAATTTTATGCATTAAATTTCTTAGTTTATGGTTTATGTTTTAAGCTCCATTTCTATTTTCTTTTTTCTATGATCTTTATGATGTTACTCACTCACTCTATAATGATTTTATAATCTGAGAGTGGAAAAACATAGTTTTAACATACTTACATCATGGGGCAAACTGTTTAATGTTTAAACCACGAAATCAACTTGTTTTATAGTTGTAAACAATCACTTTTTCGTCCACATAACACCTATTGTTAAGATTCTACTCTTTTCCACATTTATATATGTTAAAAACCCTCCACACTTGCAAAATAACCACCATATATTTCTTTCCTAAGGCTGGAATATCAAACATAATAACTATTTCTAACCTGCAAAATATATTTCATGCTTTCTCTAGCCCCTCCAAAACAACACACAATGTCTCAAATTAACCCTTCCACACTCTTTCTGTTCCCTCCTGAATTAGATAATCAACATTTGATTGCACTAACTCAAGTTCCACTTCCAAATCTATATGAAGAGTTCCTTCCCTTAATAATGCATTCTTTCTCAAGTGAGGGATCTTGTAGTTATTTGATACATTGTAAACCAACACTTCCATCAAACATATTTGTAGGCTTATAAATACTGCATTGAGTTTATTGTGACATAAATCCTCAAATTAATTGTTGACTGCTTGCAACAATTCATCAACTGTTCTAGCTGAAGTTTCCACTTGCAATGATTCCAAAGCCCTAAATCATCCTAGATCATTCACATTAGTATATGAACTATTAGGAGGTTTAAATACTAAGTGTATATTAAATCCATCTGAACTTGTTGTCTCTCTTCACTCTGGATCACTATCATCTATGTGAGGTTTGACATTATCTTATTGAATACATATGTCTACTTGCTTCATTTGGCCATTTAACTTTCATTGCTGGTATCGCTTAAAATAAATATTATCAATATAGATTTTTGCATGAATTCTTATTTAGAAGATTTATTTTAAGTTTCATAACTCTTATGAATTCACTGCAAAAACATACAAGATAATCTCACAAGTACACACTCATGACTGAAACTTGTTATCACACACACAAACACACACTTCAGATCTCTCTTAACCTCTCTCATTTGATGAACGCTTAAAGAACATGAAACCAAAGAAGATGATAAGAAATTATAGTGATTCGGCTATAGAAGCCTACGTCCACTCTCAAAGGAAGATGAATCTTATTGATGATCTAATACCACTTGTAGAGAATAAACTCAAAACTGATGAACTTATATAAACCCTAATCTTGTGTATCATGTTTTATATATGATCGAATGATGATCTGTAGCATGTGTAAGCTGCAATCTAGCACGTGAGTTTGTTGGATGGAATCTGTAACCAACTAACTCCCTCAGCTGCTAACCTCCCTTCCAAAACGGATCATCATCCTACCCTTCATGCAAACATGATCTTAACGCTTCAACCTTATGCCAACAAATCAATCCTCTTTTATGATCTTATGTTGGCTCAACCAATCTTCCATCTTCATGTGTGTAATGCTGATTACATGTATCAAACTTACATGCAAAAGTCTATACTTACTAACAAATCTCTACCTTATAGACCTTGCATCATATCATCAAAGACTCAAACTTCCCCACCTTGCTGTTTTAAGGGTGCAGCCACTTTCTTCATCTTAATGCATATTGAACAAGCTCTTACAAAGCTCAAATTTGGGAGCTGGAAGAGCTTTGGTCAAGACATCAGCTGGATTTTCTGTAGTGTTGATCTTCTTCACTACGGCTGATCCTTTATCAACCATATCCCTTATGAAGTACAATCTTAACATCTATGTGCTTAGTTCTTTCATGGTATCCTTGATGCTTTGATAAGTGAAAAGCACTATGATTGTCACAATGTACTTCAACCACATCTTGTTGAATCCCAAATTCCTTCAATATTCCTATTAGCCAAGTGCCTTCTTTTATTGCCTCTATAAGTGCAACATATTCTGCCTCTGTGGTTGATAATGCTACCACATGTTGTGTGTAGCTTTCCAATTCACAACAGTAGCAAACATATTGAACACATACCCTATTAAAGATTTTCTGGTGTCAAGATTAGCAGCATAGTCTGCATCAACATATCCCACAATAGCTTGACTCCAATATGTTGTTTTTTAAAATGTTAAATCATCTGATGCAGTTCCTTTAACATATCTCAAAGCCTACTTTACTGATTCCCAGTACAGCAACCCTGGTTTGCCCATAAACCTACTGATCAGACTAATCACATAAGCAAGATCTGGCCTGCAGCACACCATTCATAAGACTTCCAACTGCACTTGCATATGGTATCTTGTCCATTATTACTCTATCTTCATCTGTCTTGAGACTATATTGTAAAGATAATCTCAAGCCTTATTTTATAGGCACTGAGACATAGTTACACTGATCCGTATTATACCTTTCAGAACTTTTATCAAGTAAGATTCTTAATTCAAACTCAAAATACCAGCTGATCTGTTTCTACTGATTTGCTTCCCAAGTATCACACTTGCTTCTCCAAGATCTTTAATCTCAAACTCTTTCCTTTGTGTTTCTTTCACTGTTTTAATCCCACCCATGTTTCTGCAAGCAATCAAAATATCATCTACATATAACAGTAGATAGATGTAGTTCCCTTCTTCACATTTAACATAAACACATCTATCATGCAAGCTTCTTACAAATCCATTTGATGTTATATATTCATCAAATCTCAAGTACCACTGCCTTGGGCTTTGCTTTAGTCCATACATATACTTGATCAGCTTGCATGCCTTGTTTTCTAACTTATCCACATTAACACCTTCAGGTACTTGCATAAAAATTTCTTCCTCAAAGTTTTCCATGCAAGAATGCAGTAGTAACATCCATCTGATGTAGTTCCAGATCAAACTGAGTAACCAATGCTAGCAAGATTTTGATAGAACAATATTTTCAACTGGAGAAAAATCTCATTGTAATCCACTCCCTTCTTTTGTGAAAATCCTCTAGCCAAAAGTCTAGCTTTATATCTTATTCCTCCTTCTTTACTTGTCACAGGCTTCTTCTTGTAAATCCACTTACAACCTACAAGTTTCTGATTACCTGGCTTATCTATAATTATCCATGTCTTATTCTTTTGCAAAGAGAGTAACTCTTTTTCTGTTGCAACTATCCATTTGTCACTTTCTTTGTTTGATACAACTTCAGTGTATGATCTTGGCTCATACATCTCAACATCAATTGCTATAAATAAAGTGTAAGACACAATGTCAGCTTCTATGTATCTTACAAGAGCTCTTATCTGCCTCTTCAATCTGTACCTAACCAACTGATAACTATTCAAGGTTCTTCTAGAACCAGGAATTTTTGATCCTTCTGTCTGAGTTGTATCTGCAGCTTGATTCCTTATCTGTTGACTTGAACCTGATCCAGGCTCTACCTCAAACTCAATTTTATCTGTATCAGAGAGTACACCAGCAGCCTTTTCAATTAAAGGCATCTTCTTCTCATTAAAATTGACATATCTACTAACAAGGAACTTGTTAGTTTCATAAAACCAGAGCCTATATCCTTTTACTTCCTTTGGATACTCCACAAGTGCACATTTGATTGGGCTAGGATCTAACTTATCCTGCTTGTGCATATGCCTGACATCCTATTACCCTCAAATGATCATAACTTGGAAGCTTTCCATACCAAATCTCATCAGGTGTTTTGAACTTGAGTGATGCTGATGGACATATATTAATTAGGTAAGTTGCTGTTGTTACTAGCTTACCCCAGAACCACTTAGAAAATTCTCCACTACTCAGCAAACATCTTACCCTCTGAAGTAATATTTGGTTCATTCTTTCAGCAACTCCATTTTGATGTGGTATACCTAGTACTGTCCTATGTCTTTTGATCACTTTCTCCTTACAGTAGTTATTAAACTATTGTGGAATGAACTCTAATCCATTTCAGTCCTTAAACACTTTACTTTGCACTCAGTCTGGTTCTCTATTTCTGTCAACCATGTTTTAAAAGCTAAGAATGCTTTATCTTTTGATTTCAGAACCATCACCCATAACTTCCTTGAGTAATCATCAATGAAAGATATAAAATATCTTCCACCTCTCATAGTTGTAGTTCTTGATGGTCCCCACAAATCTGAGTGTATGTACTCCAGTTTGGCTTTAGTATTATGTTCTGCAGAACCAAACTTTGCTCTTTTTGACTTGCTAAGTATACAAGCCTCACACTGATCCAACTTTATGGCTGAGCTGATATTCAATAGTCCTTGCCTTGCTAGTTCTTGTAATCCCTTTCACTCACATGTGCAAGTCTGACATGCCACAGGTGAGCATCATCTCTTTCTTGTGAAGTATTGATCTGTCCATAAATGATAGATCCATCAAGAAAATATAAATAATTTTTCTTGATGCCTTTTATCACTACTGAATTCCCTTTGATGATGTGAGTACACCTTCTTTCAACCTGCTTTCATATCCTTGTGAATCTAACACACCAAGTGAAATAAGGTTTCTCCTTAAACCTGGTACATATCTAAATTTTGTAAGCAATCTAATTACTCCATCAAACATTTTCAGTTTAATAGAGCCTATCCCTTCAATCTTAATGGCTTGATCATTTCCTAGCAGAATAGATCCCTCACTACACGATCTTAACTCAGTAAACCAGTCTTTCTAAGATGTCATATGAATTATACATCCTGAATCTAACACCCATTCATCTATGACTGAACTTGAACTAACAGATAGAGCTTCTATAAAGTCAAAGTCAGAGTTACCTTTATCTTCTGTCTCTTGGTTTGCATGAGGTTTTAGATTTCCTCCCTTTTCTGCTATCTTTCTAGCCACCATTGCCTTCCACTTATGGCATTACTTCTTGAAGTGTCCTGGTTTGTTGCAGTGGAAGCAGTTCTTATCATCTTTTTCTGATGGAGCAGTCTGATTCTTTTCTTGTTTCTTCTTATCAGAGATGTTCTTGTTGTTTTTACTCTAGTTATTTTGCTTCTTGGCTATCAATCCATCACCATTCACTTGAACATTTGAATTCTTATGAAGTTCTTTTACCTTTAAGGCTAACTGTACTTGATCAAGAGTGATAGTCTCATTATTTCCAAACAACAAGGTGTCTCTTAATCCTTCAAATGATGAAGGAAGTGCTGAAAGTAAGATTACTGCCTTATCTTCTGTATGTAGTGCAAAATCAATGTTTTCCAGATGATCAATTATCCTATTAAATTCATCTAGTTGCCCAAGAATTGACTTCTTCTCTGTTATCTTGAATGAATATAACTTCTGCTTCTTATACAGCCGGTTTGCTAAACTTTTAACCATGCAGAGTTCTTCTAATCTCTGCCAAATCCCTCTTGCTGTAGTTTCTTTTGGCAATCTCCCTTAGAGCCTTATCCCCTAGACACAATATGATTGCACTACAGGCTTTTGCCTGTTGTTCTTGATTAATTGCATTAACAACTGGATCAACATCCGCAGCTTGATTTGCTGGCAATGGTTTAATTGCATCAGCCAATCCTTATTGAATGAGTACTGCTTCCATCTTCATTCTTCATAGACTGAAATCAGTATTCTTTTCTGTAAACTTCTCCACATCGAACTTCGTCGTAACTATGTTAATCTTCCTTTTCAATCAGTCGTCTGTGGCTTACATTCCCACAGACGGCGCCACTTCTTATGAATGCACTGCAAGAACACATAAGATAATCTCACAAATACACCCTCATGACTGAAACTTGTTATCACACACACACACACACTTCAAATCTCTCTTAACCTCTCACGGTTGATGAATGCTTAAAGAACATGAAATCAAAGAAGATGACGAGCAATATTGTGGTTCAGCTATGGAAGCCTACATCCACTCTCAAAGGAAGATTAATCTTATTGATGATCTAATACAACTTGTAGAGAAGAAACTCAAAACTGATGAACTTATATAAACCCTAATCTTGCTTATCACGTTTTATATGTGATTGAATGATGATCTGCAGCATGTGTAAGCTGCATGCTAGCATGTGAGTTTGTTGGATGGAATCTGTAACCAACTAACTCTTTTAACTGCTAACCTCCCTTCCAAAATGGATCATCATCTCACCCTTTATGCAAACATGATCTTAACGGTTCAAACTTATGCCAACACATCAATTCTCTCTTTGTTGGCGTTTGATCATTTGGTTAACGTGAACCGTTAGGGTTCCATGTGTTTCTAAATCAGCAGAAGTAAGAATATAGAAACGTATTACCTTTCACCAGGGTATGTTGAAAAAGAGAAATTCTCACCAGCAGCACGTGGAGCCTCACGATTTTGGGCATAACTTTCTCATCCGATCTCTAATTTGAGTGATTTTTGCGCCAAAACAATCCTCTATTCCGTGGCTTTCCAACGTCATATGACATGACTAGTTTTGGGTTTCACAAGAATTCAGAAAACTCATGGAAGTTGACAATCAGGTTGCTGAAAAACAACCTCTTGATCTTCTGCTGTATTCTCAAGTCCAATCTTGACGTCGTGTGGGCGACGATCTTCAAGATCCTCTCAATCTGTTATTCTGTCTACCCTACTCACGGTTAGGCATGTATTCTTAGAGTTTCCGGATAGCTGAGATGACTTAAATATGAGCTACAGCAGGGACCAGGAGGAGAAATTAGAGTCGGGCCTCCATTGGGCTTAAGTATCCAAGTTTAACCCAAAACTTATACTTAAGTCCAATAATAATAATATATTCCACTAAAATATTAATAATGCACTGCCGCTCTAATCTCAAATTACGTTATGGGCTCATTCTTATTATGAGCCTGTTAGTCTCCACACGTTTAAGATATACAATGTCCATTAATTAATTAAGTTATTGACAATTCCATTAATTAATATCTCATCAGAGAGTAGTACCACTCAACCTCATTATCATGCCAGAATAAATCAACTTGCAGAGTTTACATGATAATCCTTATGAGCTCCTCAACGGGACATCATCAACCTATTTTATCGAACACGGTTTCCTTTTACAATCAACATCACACCATAGAGACAACACTATTTCCCAACTCACCGAGTTTGTTGATTTAATATATGTAAATCTCACTCATTTGATCAATCAAAGAAATACATACTGCCTTACATGTCGAGGTTATTGTATAGGGATTAAGAGCACGAACATCCATAATAATTGAGATCAAGTTCTCCTATATAGTCAATATAAATCGAACATCTCACGCAGTCCTGCGCTCAATACACATAAAGTGCACTAAATGTAATTCTATAATCAAGACAAACTAATACCAAATCACATTACAACCATCCCGATAGAGAGTCCCCGTCTATCTCGGTTGTGAGCATCTGTTTATACTTTATAAGGAAACCGATAATATGATCTTTCGCGTGTTGTCGCATAATATATTATCTACAGTATAAAGTAAGCGGACTATTGCATCAAACATATAAATAAATTATAAGACGCAATCATTTGATCAATGATTCTCATTTCAAATATTGTTAAAACATTGTTTATACTAAAGCTAGGCTTTTAGTATACAATCCAACACTCTTATGATCTTATGTTGGCTCAACCAATCTTTCATCTCCACATGTGTAATGCTGATTACATGTATCAAACTTACATGAAAGAGTCTATACTTACTAACAATAACTCAATGATGCATATAATCTGAAATTACATAGACATGGATGCTATAATCAAATTAATGAGAGTTTACATTAATGTGATTAATTGCATTGCTATGGTCTCCATTGTATATGCCAGCTTCTCTTTTTTTTTTTTAATTTCTCTTACCTAGTACTTGTTCAATAAAGGGAAAAATACATATTTTCCCATCAAATAGGCATTCCCCACTTGAACGATACAAAGGCCTTGCCACTACACATATAAACATAAACTTAATGATGAACCTTTTACTTTGGAATTTTTCTATATGGTTCTGTTTCATCTAATACCAAGTAATATCTTTCTGTGGTTCTTGTAAGATTAAACAACTTCTAATCTATGTGAACAATCTGTCGTATGTTCTTGAATTTGATCACTGATCTATATTAACTTCCAATGCTAATAGACTGAACCTCATCCTATTGATCTCGTGCTTATGTGTGAGAGCTAGTTTGATTGCATTGATATGAGATCTGATCAGTACCCTCTTTACCCATTTTCCAACTATACTTTGCATACTTTCATCTCAGTTGCAATGCTCCTTATTGTTCCCCTCTTACCGAACTCAATAAGTTGCAATTTTTCTTTATCAAATTTAGTGGGATTGACAGATGTATATTCATTTCTTCTATTTTGTAATGAAATGGGATTACTTGCTGTCATTTGTTCTTTTGCTCTTGCCCATGTCTTATAAATAGTTTTTCTGGTGACACAAAATTTGGAAGCAGCTTCTTTAAATCTATCATGTGCAACCTTGCCATTTGAAGAGGCTTCCAAATAGAAAAGTTGCAACTTTTCTTTATCAAAATTAGTGGGATTGACAGGTGTATATTCATTTTTTCTATTTTGTAATGAAATGGGATTACTTGCTGTGATTGTTCTTTTACTCTTGCCCCTGTCTTATAAATAGTTTTTCTGGTGACACAGAATTTGGAAGCATCTTCTTTAAATCTATCATGTGCAACCTTACCATTTGAAGAGCCTTCCAACAAGATTTGAGCAATGACATTTAATTCCCTACAGCTCAAATTTTCTTTACTCATTTCTAATAAGTTTTTTGTTTGTGAATATAGAGGTTTTTAGTGAGACCCTCCGACGGGGTCTACGGTCGCTTAATCAGCTCATCTTTTGTTATAGGTTTTATTTCCAGCCGTGTATCTGGCTTTACAGGTTTAGATTTCATCTTTTTAGATTGAGACTTGTCTGTTGGGTAACATGATCCCTTGTCTGTTGGGTAACAGGATCCCTCATCTGTTCCCTTTTGCCTCGCATATTTTTCGATCTGTGTCATATACTTTTCATTTGATTTCCTTTTATTGTATTGCTTAGTTTGATAAGTTTTTTGTTTGTGTTTTTGTTGGTGGTGGAGTGAATGTATTTATCTCCTAAATTATTAGTAATGTGTTTTGGAAGGAATAGTGACTAGACAGACATGTCATGTTGGCTGATTTGGAGAATTTAGAGGGAATTCCATAAATGTTTGGAGGGATTTGGAATTTAATTTTAATCGTAATTGTAATGTAGTATTGAAAGTATGATAAGTTGATGTACTCTTTTGTACTGTTCAATGATTTTTAAAAGAGTATTTTTTTTTCTTCCTATTTTGCATTAGTGAAACTGCCATATTAATTAGCATATTACATAGAGGGGTAAAAAGATAAAATCCACAAAATACGTATCCACAATAATAATTCTCTTTAATCAACGTGAAAAAAATAAATATTTATCTCGCTGCAGAGCGAGAGTTTAGATCCCTGCGTACAACGCATTTGGACTAGATCCGTGCGTACAACACATGCAATTCTTTACATTTTAGAACGAGTGAGACTCCTGTGCACCCGGGCGCACGAAGTACATTCCGTGAGCCTTTGCAATTTTCATGCCCCTATATAATTTAAACCCTTAGCAATACATGAGTTTAAATATGATTGGATGGGGAGAGTTGTGTTCACATGGGGACCCGAAATATCCCTCCGTGTTCCCGGGTGCGCAGAAGCTTTTGCCTTTTAGAATTAGCTATAAAAAACATATAAAAAACAGGGTTTGATTTATAAAATTGTGAGATCTAAACTCATGGCATGGTTTTTAATTTGAGGAGGCTTGTGAGGGTTAAACACGAGCGAGGTCCCACTCCCACGTGGTTGCCTTTGCTCTTGTTTTATTTATCTCAATTTCAACAATCATCAGCTCGAAAACACCGCATCAAATCAAAAAAGAAATTTTAATTCCTGTAAATTAGGGCGGCCATGTTAAACTCCATGTTTCTTCTTCATTCAAACGTGGTTGTGCCTATTTGTTGATAGCAGCTTTAACGTTTGAATTCTGCAATGAAAGACGTCTTTACGGCGCCCGGTGATTACATCCATTTCAAGTCTCAAGTCCCTCTTCATAAGATCCCTGTAAGCTCTGTTCCGCTTCTCTTGTTTTAGTCAAACTCATGAATCTATTTCAAGTTTTCGCTTCATAGATCTTGTGGGTTTGTTAATTTTTCTGTCGTTTATTCGTTTGAATTCAAGATCTTACCTCCACAGGTTTAGGTTTGCCAAATATTTTGTTTTCTTGTACTTGTTGTTCAGTTAATATTAGTAGTTTGCAATTGGGTTGCTCGATACAGTTGGGATGGTTTAAAGTTCAGAGAGACAATAATTGGGAGTTGCCTGTACTTGGGAAGACTGACATTGCAGGAATTGTTGAACTAGTTCAGTTACCACTCAAACAAGTCGAGATGATTCTGTGTTAGTAGCTTTTGTTGAGCTGGATGAAGGACTCAATACAATTGCTTTAAATATGAGATTCATAACATTCTGTTGTTGAGGAAGGAAATAGAGAATAATCACCATCTAAAACCTGTAACTATCAAGCACTGTTCTGTTTTGTTCCTTTTTAATTGCACAGGACTAATGTTGAATGCTTCAAAATTGCGATCGGGATATAGATGCACTATAAAATGTTATTGGCAGGTGAAATGTGGAAGTACACTGTACATTAGAATGCTTATCCCATCATGCTAGTTATTGGAAGAACTATAATTGAGATTAAAAAGTCACACGCCATGGAAGATGTGAGAATTCTAAGAATAGCAAAGATTAAGCCGAGAGAAAATGCCTCTTGTTTGTGTGGTTATGCTAATAGAACCAGATATTGATCGAACCAAGGGATACACCTGTGCTTATATCCATAATTTTTTTATTAGTTTTGACTGATTACTATAACTATATGCTTTTCATGATGATTACAAGTGTATAATAAATTTCAGGTCCAAAGGTGCTACTTTTTGCTTATAATATGCCACTGAAGTAGATTTTGCAGTTTTTTTAGACAACTTGAAACTTAAGTAAATGTCTTCAAATCCTGTAGTATCACTTCTGTTACTCATTAGCTTTCGTATTTTTGAAGAACTGGAGATTGTTGCTGATAATGACCTACTGACATTTGTTTTTCTGGGGAATCAAATATCTATATTGATACTGAATCAGGTCCGAGGTTATGGTTTTTGAAAGGGTTTATGTGAAATGTCCTTCCTGCACGATTATTGTCTTTTTCGGTATTTTTCTCTTATTTTGAATTCTAAATGTTTTATATTTTTCCTGAATCAAGAGTATATCTTGATTTTTGCTACTGTTTTAACCGATAACCTTTTCCCTGCTTATGATCGTGCAAGGGTTTATGTCGAAAATCTTTTTCATATAGTTCATGACTTTCATATGTTTCCTACTGTTCATTGAAAACAATCTGATTTTCCATTTATGTATGTATATTGTTGTGAATTCTAACTTTTATGTAACCTTCGCCCACATTTGTTTTAGATTAATTCCAAGCAGTGGCGATATTATGATTTTGGCCCAAAAGTTGTTCCGCCATTGATATGTCTTCCAGGCACAGCTGGAAATGCAGATGTATACTACAAACAAATCATGTCGCTCTCTATGAAGGTAGCTAAGTTGATTGCTTTGTTTATTGTATCCTGGATATTTTATCTCCTTTTTTTTACTGTTTAACATTGCGTGTTCAAAATTTCTTGATGTGGGTGTTGGGTTAAAGCTCAATGTAAAATTTAAGATTTTCAATTTTGAGGTGCTGTGCAAAATGTGACATTGGGATGCCATTGTAAAGATATTTTACTTCTTATATCAATGAGTGATACTAACTTTGATGGGACATTCATTTATCTATATTCTATAACACAATTGAAAATTAAAGATTTGCTTTCTGGTTGTTAGTGTAGTAAAAACATGAAGCCCAGACTCATGGCTTATGATCTCTAAGTGCTGGAGCATCTGGCATTTACACTAAATTGAACTAGACGAATGAAATAGTTCAGTCCCTTCAAGGATTACCTCTTGGTGACGACATTGTATAGAAGTACAAAATTGAATGTAAAATATTAAGGCATCTAATTTGATACCTATCACAATATCATAATATTTAATAATTATTAATCAGCGCCGAAGGATGCTAATTAGCTTCAGCACTCACTTGCATTATCAAATTCAAGTACATCTACATTGGATGATGAATTACTTCCTAAGATCTTGACTTATTAAAAAGAAATACCATGTTTGACCCTGCAAGTATTGAAGACGATGCACTTTTCTTTCCAACACCAATTCTTTTTTCATAAAATATTAACAGTTGAGATGTTAGGGGTGCTTCTTTGCATATGGTAATATACTTTTTAGAATTTTGAAATCTGAAAAGGTCAAAAGGGAATGCTATGTACAAGTAGTGCTCTAGTTTTGATTACAATGCACTCTACCTTCTACATAAGCTCTTTATGAAATCTCTACACCTTAGGTGTTATGATTGTTTTTGTGCATAGAGATATTATATCTATCTTTGAAGTTCAAATAATAATCTGAGGGAGCATTGTTATTAGAGGCGCAAGGGCCTTGTCTGGAGCCTGAGGTGAAAGGCGCGCACCTCTTGTACACCTGCCCTAGCTTTTTCTACAATCTACAAATTATATGCATAAATATATCCTAGTTGACAGTTAATTACTAACCAAATAAAGGTAAAAACAACATTATATATATCGCATAATCATACATAATAACTTATAATCAACAAGTTGAACATGAACACATTATGTAATTACTTTAACTAATACTGAAATACTGTAGGTTATCTTTAAATCTTCAAGACAATAACACAAAGTGCATCTAGTAAAATGGCTAGCAAAGTAGCTAAGCATTCACTAATTCAGTGATCATATTGATTAAATAGAGATCATCCACATCATAATTTAATTTTATTTTAATGTACAAGAATGGAGATGCGATCTGTTTTTCTCTCTCAAGTTAATGCGGATAATAGAAACTCTTGGTAGAAAAGGTTGTGGGTAGTAAATAAAAGTGTTTCTTTAGAAGACAAAACACATCTAAAAAATGTAACAAAAACGTGTTTGGAAGGCAGCTAGACTTGAGCCGCTTTACTGGGTCACCCTAGGAGGGATAATTCATAATTATTAATTCTAGCCTATGCCTTTTCAAGCAGTCTGTTATGATGTTTCATTTGTGCACTACTTCATCTTGAATGTGATGGTGCTACAAGAATCACTGCATGATCTGTTGACTTGAGATTGCTTACGTGCAATATCATCATTAGCACACTATTATGTGTTATATGTTAATTAAAAGAAACTATTTTCATTGGCAATAATGTATATGAACTTATTCGAATCGAGTATCACACCTCTTCAAGTCTACGTGCCTTGAAGTCTTCATGCTGCTTAATACATGGGCATACCGATTTTCTAAACTCTTCTCTAATCTCTACCTAAAATGCAATGATTTATGTCACAGAAACTCTTTCTTTGAGTTGACAATAAGCTACTGAGTTACATATGGATAAACTTAGCGTTTGTGAGTTGCGATTAAAGATCATTATTTGGTTAAACTAATGCTGTTTATTTCTGTAATTAAGTCCTGTTTTTACGCTTAATTATAAAATAGATTTTGCGACTGATAGATTACTTCTTATTTTTATTCTTATTTACAGGGTTATCGAGTTATTTCGGTGGATATTCCACGAGTATGGAATCACTTTGAGTGGATTCAGGCGTTTGAGAAGTTTTTGGATGCTATTGATGTTCATCATGTAAGATCTCTTTTTTGCTATTGTGCTTCATGCTGTGAAATGCTTTTACTAATTGATGGGTAAAAAGACCTAGTCCTCTAGTATTATACAGCATTTTCCCCTACAACCTAGAATTGGTTTGTACTGGTGTAGGTGCTTTTATTAGATGACAAGATCTGTTGTCAGCATTGCATAATTTATCACTTGTGTATAGGAAGTGAAGGGGTTGGCACATGATCGGTTTAAGATTTTAGATTGTGGGTGGGGATGCTGTTTGAATAATGCAATATGATGGAAATATTGAAGGTTAAAATGGAAGAATGGAAGAAAATTTGATTTTACCCAGAAACAATGAAACTAGGGACCTGGCTTTTCATATTCTTTTCTTGTTTGTGCATACATTTGCTGCATGACACCTATAGATCAATCCAGCATTACTATATTTTCGTTGCATCTTTTAGTTATGACAAATTTATTGGATTCTAATTATGTTTGGCATCTAGTACTCATTTTCCATTTTGATAACTGACACAAATTTTTATTTGAAAGACTAAAGCACAATATAGTTCTCTTTGTTGTTTTTAAAATTATTTTTCTGTAATGCTATAACTTAGAAATTGAAGTGGTCTGTACCCTCAATTTGCAGATACACCTTTATGGCACATCTCTTGGGGGCTTCCTAGCTCAATTATTTGCTCAGCATCGTCCACGGCGAGTTAAATCATTGGTACTCTCAAATACATTTTTGGAGACAAATAGTTTCTCAGCGGCAATGCCATGGTCTCCCATGTATGCCTAGCAACTTTTTCCTTATTTCAATTCTTCAAGCTGGTCCTATTTTGAAAGTTGTTTTCTATCAGATGTCACATATAACTTAATTTGTCATTTTAGAATCTTTCTTCGCCTGAATGTATCATATCAATAAAGTTTTATGTACTTTTCTCAAGGTTATGAAACCACAAACAATGCATCTCTTGGGGAATAAACCATATTTAGTTTTTGGTATTGCCTTAGTACTCTAGAAAATTAGCAGTAAGAAACAGGGATAGAGAAATGACCTGTCAGCTATTTATATTTTATTCTCTTTTGGACTGATATACGTATGAATTTTAGGTCTGATAGCCATAATTTAATAAATGAATAAAACACCAGTTGATTGGATACTACCAGTTAGGTTATCAGATAAATGGGTTGATTCTTTCTGACTCCCCCTCTCCCCCCACCTTTTTTCTTTTTTTTTTCTTCTTCTTTTCACACTTAAAGCAGTGTATCTCTCATACATTGAGGGATGATCATGCATGATAATTTACTCTCATCAGTCTTGATGTACTTATAATGAGTAAACAAATTAATACTTATATGTAGTCTGAACATAATTTTACTGCTACTTTAACAAAAAAAAAAAATCATTAAATTCATACACATCAACCACACGAAGACTCTTGGATTTACTGTTACTCTGTTAGTTAAGATTAATGAGCCTTAACCCAAAATGTGCCATTTGCTTCTGTGAGAGCTTGATAGTTCACTGGCATATAATATTTTAAGAAATTGACCTACTGGTTGAGAGCAATTAGCTTCTGTGAGGACAATGAATGGAACTATGGGAGTTCTTTATACATAACCTTTAACCAAGCCAAGACTAACTAATAAATATGTAGGGGTGACAATTCAAATGGGTTAGGGTACGTGTGCCAGATAGAGACTTAGTAATTTTAGAAAACCTTGCCAACTCAAGACGTATATATAATTGGCAATATTTGGATCCAAAACTGACCTGAAAGGACCAGTATATTTTAAACCCCTTATTTTTAAGGACATGTTTTCAGATGGTGGGTGTTTTCTAGTCCCCCAAAACCTGTGAAAAAATCTTAATCCTCATCTATGTTACATTACTAAAATACTATTAAATTTTACCATTTAATATTATTATATTTTTATTTATCCCCATAAAATATTGTCGCAAACATCTGCTTACTTGGATATGCTGTTTTCTATTAGAAATATATATACATATATTCAACATTTTCACTTTCTTGATTTCTAACATTGAAGCATGATGATGACAACCTATTCAATAAACCGATCACTAAGCACAAATAACAACATAATCATAACACAATCCAGATATAGCATAAAGAATTCAAATTACAAATAGTTCCAGCCTTGATACTATTCTAAATTAACAAATGGGTCAAGCTGTTTAATGATTATGTGGGTGGATTGACATGAAATGGACCTCTTAGTTGTTGGAAGATTTGGTACTCTAATCTGAACCCAGCAAACCTCAACCCATGTATGTTCTTGTTGTGTTCTCGTGTCAGGCTGTTAGCTAGTGATATCATTAGGTTGGTTACAGATGGGTGGTCAATGGCCTGCCGCTGAGATAAGATCCAAATTAGGTTTAATTTGTGTCTGTATCTAGGGCAAAGCAAGTGAGAGTCGGTGGATGTTTTTGGATGATTTGGTACTCTAATCTGAACCCAGCAAACCTCAACCCATGTATGTTCTTGTTGTGTTCTCATGTCAGGCTGTTAGCTAGTGATATCATTAGGTTGGTTACAGATGGGTGGTCAATGGCCTGCCGCTGAGATAAGATCCATATTAGGTTTAATTTGTGTCTGTATCTAGAGCAAAGCAAGTGAGAGTCGGTGGATGTTTAGCTGCATCCTTCTTGGTAAATGAGGGCTTTCCTTCCTCTCTGCCTTTCTAAGAAGTCATTCATTGTTCTATGTTCCTCCTTTGGATGAGTAGGCTGAGCAAGGGAGGGTGTAAATAGGAATGGGCATGTGGGATAATTATGCAATGCATGCGAACTTAGATGTCTTGCATTGCGTGTTGTGAGTCGAGTAGCATATACATTTTGTTTGCTGTATGTTAAGTGGTTAATTATGAGCATAATCTTTGACAGTGTAGGTTGGACACCTTCATTTCTCCTTAAGCGTTATGTCCTCACTGGAATTCATGGCGGTCCTCATGAACCTTTTATTGCAGATTCTGTGGACTTTGTTGTTGCTCAGGTAACAGATATTTACTAAACAGTAGTAACTCTTTTGTTTCTTGTGGCATCTGTTATTCCATTTTGACCATTTTTTCTCCGTCAAAATGATTTTGTTTATTCTAGGTACTAGGTAGGTGATATGTTAGTCTCTTATATTTTGGTATTTATGGCTTGACGTTTCACAATTTGTTAACACTTGTGATTTTTATCGTAAAAGGTAAAACTGATGTTATTTTTTGGAATCTCTTCTAGGATAGAACAAAATTTTGAGGGATTCCATTGGAAAATGTTTCTATTTTTCCCTGTATGCACCACAAATTGCTTGAATTAAAAAAATAGTAAGAGTGTGTTTGCTTGTGAAAAGAAAGTTGTTTTTCATTTTTCATTTTTGCTAGATGAATAGTGATTTATTTTTTTCTCCTTTTCTTTAAGAAGAATAGTAGAGAAAAATGAGCTTTCAAATTTTGAAAAAATGTAATGATTATCATTGATATGATGTGTTTGAAGAAATGAGAGTGTAATGTGAAAAATTTTGTGGGAAGATGGAAAAATGGCATAGTAAAGAAATTCAATAAGCAAACATATCCTAAATCTCTTTCTTCTTTCTTTATCCCCCTTCTCTCTGTCTTATTACATGTTGAAGAATATTTTATGGTTATCTCTAGCAGTGCTGGATAATTTTCTTGTATAGAGAAGGTAAAAATGATCCAAGTTTAATACTCTCATCGTGCATGATATTTTTATTGAGAATGTGAAAAAGCCTTGTATGAGTATTAGATGTTTTGAATTACGGATTAATCTGGTAAGGCATTAGACAAATGTGTTGCCACTTTTAGGTTAGTTTACATGCAGAAATATTGTAAGCTTTTTTTCGTGTGTAATTGTCCGTCTCCAATCAACCTTTCATCTTAGGATGGATGATATACTAGAAGAGTTGTAATCAAACTCGTCTGCAATTTTCATGCTGAATGAATGAAATTCTTAAAACCCATACTAAATTGACAAAGATCTACAGTAATAAATGAGCTACATCTTACAACCAATGTGAAAAGGCTTTCTAAATTCCTACATGGAAGTGTGTGACAATCCCATACCTACACTACATAGTTCCAAGTAGTGAAGCACTCAAATCCAAGCTGGTTCGAAGTAGATAGCTATAAAACTATCCCGTGACGGCTGGTGTCAAATCCTTCGATGTTTGTGCTTGACCCTAAATGAAGTGAATTAAAGACTTGTAATTTAAATATACAACCAACATTGGATAAATTGTCATAAATTAATTGCTATTTTGATTGTTCATATTTCTCCTTCCAGTGTGATTTCGAAGGTTAAGTTATGAAACTGTGAAGCATCTTGAAGATTGTAGTTTCCCTTTTTACGAACATTAACTTGGTTTTAAGAATAGGATTATAATAATAAAAAAAATCATTTTGATTCCATGAGGATAATAATTCTTTCCCCGTGCTAACTAATTTTAATTAATATGAAGCATTTGCAACTAAACATCTAAATCCTTACCTTCTGTTGAACATTGTTGAAATAACAATATTTCAGGCAATGGCCTATGCGCTGCATATCATTAATAACATGTGATTTCTCAAATTGTGATGCTTTTTTTACTCTAATCTCTAACAGCACTGCAGCCTTCATAAATATCAAGCTTAGATCTTCTTTTAGAGAATGAGAGCTCATCACTACACAACTGTGCCATTAAAATTTTGATTCCAAATTCACCTGCTTCTTTAGTTTGGGTTGTTATCAGACTGCCTCCACTGTCTAGTAGGATATGATTTGACTCTTGGATGACGAATCCTTAGATACGATGCTTGCTTCTCAGGGTTAGATCCTGCAGAACCTGTTGGGCTATTTAAAATGGCTTCTCAATAATTTCAATTGCCTTGATATAACTTTTAATCTAACCAATGTTATTATTGTTGATCTGGTGGCCTTCTTGTGTTAGAATGAAGCAAAATTACCCTGTGTGACCTGAAAGTACATTTTACCTCGTATACAGAAAAGATCTAAGTTCATGTCTCTTAGTTGCTCTGCTGTGCCATTTAAATTTCCTTCTTTTTACAATTGACCCAAAACAATAGAATCTCTTATGTCCATTTCATTTTTTTCTTCTATACACTGTTTTGGTCTAGGTTTAACTATATCCTTTTGGATCTTATGGTATAAGCTACTGTTGCTGGACATTTTGTGTTGTGTGACTTTGGCCGTGTGTAAATGTTCGTTTTGGTTGGACTGCACGTGAATTTGATCCTATTGTTTTGATCAGATCTATATCTATTATGAGATCAAATTCATTGAGTGTTTTGTATAGTTATTTGGGTGCATGCATACTTCTTTATTAAGAACTTGCCAAACCAACTTAAACTTGGATGAAGCTTACCTGCTCGATGAGACTTGAATCTAGGGGTCTGGATCTTCTGTGCCAATTTGGTGTGACATCTCTTGTGACATTCCATTGGATGAGTGACACGTTAGAGAGAGAAGGGATACTATACCCTAAGTCAACCAGTCAACCCTTGGGGCAAGGGATTGGATTTCTCCACCCTGACACGTGTCATTCCATAAGCAGATGTTACAGGAGATGTCACACCAATGTGTCACAGAACATCCCGTGCCTGAATCTAGGATCTCAGCATTCCAATGCCTCTGGCTGTCTTAATTCATGGCCTTAAAAATTGATGGAAGTACAGTGACATTTGAATACAAAAGGTTCAATTAGTTCTATAAAATCTATAGTGATTATGATGCAAACTAAGAAATAAAGTTAGTTCAAAATCATATGCAGTCTGGAGAAAGCTAACTAGCTAAGTGAGCTCCTCTTGTTCCAATAAAAATTTCAATGCTGGAGTTGGAATATAAAAAATAGCTTAAATGTAACCTAAAATGATAAAGTTATTTATTGAGGAATGTTCGCCACCTGTTAACCCCTATTTGGAACCTGGAACCACATAGACGGCCACCATATCATGAAACTTTGATTTTACATACCCGTAGGAATAGGTGGTCATTTGAATCTTTGACTAGGGAAGGGAATGAAGACAAGATTTGTTCCCTGTTTTCTCCAAGTCCCTATATAGCTGTAATTTTTCTCTACAGAGTTTCACTTTGCCCCATCTTTGTTAGTTTGATTTGCCTTAATATCAGTACAGCATTTGTGTTCTATTTTTTCAGGGCCTTATACTAGGGTAGTTTATTTATGGAAAGTTAGTTAACTTTCTTAATTATCATGTAATCTATATGAAAGCCTAAAGGAGAGCACTACTCTCAAGATGTAAATATTCACATTTCTGCAGGTTGAGACACTTTCAAAGGATGACTTGGCTTCCAGATTAAGTTTAACTGTTAATGCAGCATCAGTTGGACCTCTTCTGCTTTCAGATTCTTTTATTACTATAATGGATGTAAGTGTAATACACAAATATGGTGATTATTTGTGGTGATTAGAGGCCATGGGCCACCACGGAAATTTTATTTCATTCTTTTATCATTAGAATTCTTACTCGTGATAATTTATTTGAGCCATTTCCACCGATAATCTATTTCCTAAGCAAAAATTCTTAAATGTGCTGTTGGAATTTTTCAGAGTATGATGGTGCAAAGAAACTTGCTAACAGTGAACATCATAGTTTTCAACACCAGTTTTATTTAATGCTTACTGATCTACAGTAATGCTAAATAATGATCGCATAGGAAATGTTAGTGCCTCAGACACAATCTAGTTATATGCATGTACACCTGAGTAAACTAATGAAAAGTCCCCTTTCTGGTCATTTATTCCCAAAATCTAAATATGCTACACCTTTTCTTCCCTTGCTAAGAATTCTTTGGGAAAGTGGAGATTGGGTGCTTCTTTATTGGAGATTCTATGATACATTCCAAATAAGTTTCTCTTGATACATATTGCGAAGACCGATATTTAAAACATGTTAGGACCTCATACACATTCTCCAGGTCACTTTGGATGCTAATAGATTGAATAAAATGGCATGTTTTTACAAAATTGATGATCTTGCTGATTATTTGTTTTTCTTGGTTTAACTATGATTGCTTGAAGACCAATGATTTCTGTGCAATTCCCCAACAACTTAAAGATCAAGTCACTGAAAGATACCCTGGTGCCAGACAAGCATATCTAAAGTCAGGAGGTGACTTTCCTTTTCTTTCCCGATCAGATGAAGTAAATCTTCATCTTCAGGTAAACATACGAGTACTATCCAAATGTTCATTTATTGAACTTGTATATTAATTGTTTCCTGAACATCATGAGCAGCTACATCTAAGACGAGTTGGTGTAGAAGCTCGGGAAGACATGGTCCCTGGCATCCCAAAGAGTGATACTGGTGGAAGTTCAAGTGACCAAAATGATGGACGAGGGGGTCCTGATAATTCACCAGAAGACGATGGGAGGGACAACGGTGGCCCCACAAACACAAGCGAACCACCTTTGGCTCCAGGTGGCTCGGATTCTGGTAACTTTGAAAACCTGCTCCTCAGCGAACCGTATCTGTCTAATATTATATCTCTAGTGGCATCTAAAGCCATTTTGAACTACACCATTAATAATTTTCTCCAATGTTATGTACATTAGTCCTTCCATGTATTTCTGTACATTACTGTGTAAAGTTTCCTTTTATCGAAGAATTCCAAGTGCAACGTCGACATTAGGTTTTCTCATGTTGTATTGCTATGCAAACTGCTTGGCAGTTGAAAATAAAAAAGAAATGGTTGGTGATTTCCTTGAAAATATTGTTTGATTGGGAGTTTTTGAAGGGAGGATGGCGGTAGAATGAGGGCAGTGGCAGCATGTTCCATTATTATTCAAAAGTGTGCCTTCTTTTTTCTGGCATATGCTTTTCTACCCCACTTTTACTGTATTAATAATCATGCACTTGTACAGAGGTTAATGGTATTGTCATGATTATGTATTGGATTGAATAGATATAAACTGATATATGAAGTTAAATTTATTTGATTTCTGAAATGCTGTGGAGGCGGCAGATGCTATGATATTCTTTTTGGTCTGGCTATAATCTTAGTTGCACCACTTGAACTTCCTTTTGGGAGGCTTTATTTGACTTTCAAAAAGATTATTTGAGTGAATTGTGATTTAGATGGGGAATATGAATGTAAACCTTTGGTGGTGGGTAGGAAAATCTTGTTAAGGGTATCTCAAAAGTTGGTTTTTTTTTTTTTTAAAAAATATTCATCTGCAATCATGTTGTGTGTGTATATATAAATAAATATAAATATATCATATATGCGATCCTACTATCATACATTCGCCCCCACAATTCTATCATTTTACTCTCTCTGTCCATCTGGGTATTTTTATTCACTTGGAGTTTAGAGCATCACTATTTAATTCGCAGTGTAGTGATATTAGGTCATTAGGTGTATAATCAAAAATGATAAAATGAGTAATATTGGAGCAGACGGAAAGAGTATTTAATAGTATATTTTAAGTAGTTTCAGATATATGTAAATAAATACCAAGTATCAGGTCAACAACAATGGAAGAAAAATGGAATTAAAGATAAAAAAATTTTACACAATAAATGAATTTCTTTTAAAAGTTATCGCCATAATTATTCCCTCCATCCCACCAAAAGAGAGTGGGGTCTTTTGTTTTTTTGTTTTTTTAATGTGTAGTGGGTAGTTATATTAATGAGAGTGTGGATCTCATATTTTAATTGTATTAGAAACAGTGTGTTGGTCTCATGTGTGTAAAAAAAGAAGGGAATTCTTTGGATAAGACGATCAAAATGGAAAAATGACCCTCTTTAAATGAGATGGAGGGAGTAGAATTTTGAGAGAACAGCAAGAGACGAAAATGTAAGTCTGAGTTTGTCTCTTACATTTTATAATCTGGGGGGATAATTGTTGAATTCCGTCGTGATTGCAGATATAATTATTAATTCAGTAAATTTAAAATTTAATATTTTGACACTTTATATAACGGTTTTGCAATGCTTAGTGTAATCCTTGATTCAACGCTTAGGTTAGTTGGTTAGCTGTTTGATTGGATGTTTTATGCTGCAAAAAATTAGAACAAGAGTCAAGTTAATTATAACAAGTTACAAAATACTCTATCAGCCTAGTAAGAAACTTCATCTTTATTGTTACACGTTATTTAAGAATTTTTTTTTAATAATTGACTAGTTATACTGTGCACCCAGGTGCACTCTAAGATAGGGTACACCCACTTTAAAAAACGTATACAAATATAAATAAAAACATACTCCATGAATAAAAATGTATACAATTTAATTGTTAGTTTTTTAATAAAAAATTGAGTGTAAAAAAATATACAATTATTAAAAAACATTTATATACTATTGAATAAAAAGTTATACATATATGGGTGCTAGTTTTTTTAATGAAAAATTTAGTGTGAAAAAAATATACAACTATTAAGAAACACGTGTACAAAATAGAATAATATGAATACAAAATAGAATAAAAAGTTATACATATATGGGTGCACTCTTGCACTTGGGTGCACCTAATATCAACTCTTTTTAATTAATTTTATTGACTTTTAGTGGATATTTTAGTATTTTTAGGTAATAATTAAATACTTCCTCAATCCCATCACAAAAGTTATATTAGCTAGTGGGATAGATTAAAGCTATCGGGCGGAGGGCGTACTAATTAGAGCGTCTCACCAAAAAAATTACATTTCCGTTTTTGGTAAATGAGATCACAAAAACAATATCTCCCCCACAACACTAATACAACTACCCACTATATACTATTAAAATATTATATCTCTCAACATACTATGCATTAAAAACCTATACTCCCCCCGTCCCATCCTAATGGTTACATATTTCCTTTTTGGACGTCTCATTCTAATGGTTATATTTTCCTTTTTAGCATAAGGGGCCTACACAAATTAATTACTTCTCTCTTCATGGGCCCACACATCACACTAATACGCCTACCCACTTTACATTAAAATATTATTTTTCTCACCTCAATACACATTAAAATACTATATTCATTAATCCCCATGCAAAAAGCAAACGTAACCATAAGGACGGGACGAAGGGAGTATTTCTTAATCTCCTTGCAAACAAAAAACGTAATTCTTGTGGTGGAATGAAGGGAGTAAAGTGTAAAGTAATGTTATGAGTATGAAAAAGAAGTTACAAATTTGAAATTAAAGTAACTTTTGAAGTTATTGAATAACGTTTCATTTTCTTTTTTAAGGTGAAAGATTTTGTGAGTATGAAAAAAGAGTGAAACCTGAAGAATATGTTATTTTAGCTAAGGCAAGAAAGTGATAAATTAGTGGCCTACTTTGGAGAACTAATTTCTTGAATAACATCACTATTAGACATTCAAAATCTGTAGATTTTTGACAGCATTGAGTTTTTGATTCTTTAGGTGTGCTTCTGGCATATTCGAATTTTAATCTGTGTATTACTCATCTATTCATCAATAAAAAACGTAGATCGTGGAGGATTGTATATCACCAAACCATTTGTTCATTACATTCTTTCATTTTTTGCTTTTGTGATTTTATGTGAGTGTTCTTATTTCTTATTGCTGTTCATTGAGTGATTTAGTTCGATTTTTTGAACACACTTATTGGAGTTTGCATAGTGCGAATTAAAAGGGTAGTTTTCTAGCTAGGGTTACGATTCTACCATTCATACTATTTATTTATTAATCTGATCATGAAACAAATTAACTAACAAACGGAAACTTTAAATTGATTCAACTCTTGAACTCTATAAACTAAAAAGAAAAGCCAAAGATTGCCTATCAATTAGAGATTTTTTTTTTATCAATTCAAAATCTTAATGATATAAAACTATCAATTCATAGTTAAAATAATAAAATCTCTCAAAATTATATAATCTAATCGTAAATATTATTTTGTTAATTTTGAGTGATTTAATTATGTTAGATTGATATTAAATTTATAGTTTTATATTTTTTATTATGTGATAGAAAAAAAATTTTGGGGACTTAATTGATAGTTAACATATACACAGGAAAGCGAAAGTGTAGCGGCAATTTTTTAACGGCAAAACTATTTTCGTCGCTAATGTAAGTTGACAAATATCTCAAAATTAAATTAAATTCGAGTTAGCAACGAAATATATCACACATATTTGTGACAAAATCGAATTTAGTTGCTAGTATTTAAAATGAAATTTAATATTTTATTGCTAATTTAATTATATAATAAAGAAAATGACTTTAAATAACTTATTTGCGACACATAATTATTTTTCATCACTAACATGTGCGGCAAAAGATTTAAGTTTCGTTGTAAATTCGTTCATCTAGTCATTACTATGAAATTTGATTAATTCGTTGCTAATGTAATTAAACAATAAATAAGGATCTCTAAAAAGTTTGTTTGCGACATTTCATTGCTGATGTGTGCGACAAAAAAATTTAATTTCGTTGCAAACTGTGCATTTGCAACTAAAACAAATTTAGTTGAAGAAGTTTAGCTACCAATTGAATTTTAGTGAAAAAAATAAATAAAAAATCTACCCAATCAAATTTTAGTGCAGCGGTAATGAATTCAATTCTAAGTTCCGATATATTATTAATATTACTTTTTAAATTAAATGAATTTAATTTTTTTGCGCCTTAATATCTAACTCAATGTCTTTTAAAACTTCATAGTTATATTATTTTAACAAAATGTGTTAAGAATGAATTGTATGTACTTATATATACAGAATTTTTCACTCTGTGGAGAGGACAATCCTTTTTTTTTTTCATCAATACAAATCTTGTAACAGTGTAGAGAGTGGTTTTTAGAGACAATTCATTGCAATTTTTCCTTCCCCATTTGAGAAGAAATTTATTTGAGGGCAACTATTAGTACCCCTAAATTTACTAAAGAAATTTACTAAACATATCTGACACAAGTAATGAATCGAATGTTATCTCTTGTATAGCAGGTTTCGTATACCTTGATTATTTATAGATTCAAAAATTAATTATATCTACAAATATATTATGAATCACAATAATAAAATATATGGTGAACCTGCATTACCATAAATTACACTATGAATCAGAATAGTAATATTATAATTAGAGTGTATATTGGGTGTACCTACGTTCAAGGGTGCACCCACATGTGTATAATTTTTTATTTTATTTTATTTACATGTTATTTTATTTTGTATACGCTTTTCGTAATAATTGTATACTTTTTTCCACCATCATATGTGTATAACTTTTTATTTAATAGTATATACATGTTTTTTAATAATTGTATATTTTTTTACACTCAAATTTTCATTAAAAAACCTAACAATTAAATTGTATACATTTTTGCTCTTAATTATATATGTTAATGTTTATATTTGTATATGGGTGCAGTCTATCTTAGAGTGCACTCGGATGCATACTATAATTAGCCTTATAATTATGTCCTAAATAATTATTATTAGTAAATACTAAAAGTAATCATTAAGTCCTAATTATTATGTGCAACGAATGTAAGAGATAATTTGACATTTTTTCTCTTTTTAAATTAATTATTTTATTATATTGTTATATGAGAAAGAATAAAAAGTGAGTAATTAATATTGGTAGAGCATTTATAGTCGAGCTGTTTCGCTGGCAGCAGTAGTCTTTGTGTTAGCTAAACGTATTTCCGGTTGAAGGCTTTTAATTCATTCTTTGACTTTGACATTTCTTGTCGACAAATGGGAACCTCTTATAAATCTAGTATTAAATACTCCCACATCCCATTTTAATATTTAAATTTGCATTTTACGCAGAAATTAAAAATATATATTCCTCTATCTCTGAAAAGAAAAGTATTTTTTTCACGTTGATTAAATGATATAATATTTAGATAATGAAAGAGATAATATTTTAATATATTATGAATAATTGTATTTATAGTGTACGTGATGATGACGAAACCGCATTGTTATTCATGAATAAATTTGATTGTATATTATCTTCGAAATTCAAGATTACTAATGATTAGTTGGTTGATTTCTTTGATCATTGTAACTAATAAGCTACTTTCCATGCTTACTGTTAATAAGCTTTTTTTCATGATGCTAATAAGCTATTTTCCATGTTTACGTGAAATCAAATAAGATTTAGGAGGATTTCTATTGTTTTCCATTTTCTAGCATAAATAAGGATACTTGTTCATGAAGTTGGAGTGAATAATTGAAATAAGAAAATACTTTCTGGGTTTTATCAATCTTTGTCACATTATCTGTATTCTTTATTCCAGTGATTAGAAAATCGGACCAAAGAACGAACCGGAAGAAGCAACGGTTCGAGGTTCAATTGGTCGGACCGATTCAATCGAAAAATTAAATTTTACATATTTTTAATTATATATTATAATAATTATTAATAAATAAATAAAATTATTTAATAAAACATAAGTCATTTGTTCAGCCCACTTAGTTCTATTAGTAATTTATTTACTAATTTTTTAAAATAAAGCCGATAAAACAAGCCCATAAAACAAACTCATTTCCATAAAATATAATATTAGTAGCAGGTTTGACACTCTCCCTCATTTCTGCGCCTCTCTCCCTCATTCTCAAGTTTCAATCTCTCCCTCCCTCTCCTCTCTCTCTCTCTTTCAACTATAAATTCGTGGACTACCACATCCTCTTCTTATTAATTTCGCATCACTTTACTTTAGTTTGAAAATCAATTTCCTCCGACGAAGATTTTACGTCAGTTTGCAGCGGAGGTTAAATGGTAGAGACAGTGGCTGTAATCCTCTGGACGCATTAAGAAAGGCTTTCAGTGTTTTCACTGAATGTATTTATATAGTTGGTGCACTTGCAAATGATGTATTTTGAGATTTTCTTGTGATTTCAATTATTTTGTACAATATTGAAATGGAAATGTTTGGTGTTGTAACGATCCGACTTTCTTATAACCGCTATATTTAATTATTTGAGAAAATCTTTATAAAAATAGACTATATTAATAAAATGATTAAATGATAAGCACACATCGTGGCAACAATTTTAAGCAGAATAAAGTTAAGATTTTAAAATTCGTAAAAATATACTGGCGTGTCGTGAAAATTATGTAAAGTTCAAGATAAAATATCATAAAAGTCAACGGGGTCATGTCCATTACTAAAGATTTAGAGAATAAAAATAGAAAACGATCTCAACAACCTTTACCCATCAGCCTTTAAAGAAACATATAACTTTTATTAAAGATAAGCAATTAGTTTATTCACTTAATTAAAGATATTATACCATATAACTTAATGAAATAATAATTAAACATAGAATAACAGGCAATTAAATCAAAGTTAAATAAAACCTCTAGCCCTGCTGTCTCAACCAACAACAATTCCAAGATATAAATAAAATCTTTGAGATGCTATCTACATTAAAAATAAAAAGACCAAACTGTAAATTTCCAAATCTTAAACACGACAGTCATGAAGTTATTTCCAATATTATCTCTCAAATACTCTTAAATAAAATATTTTGGCTTATTTCATATTTAAATAATAAAATAACGAGCACTTGGACTCTACCGATCATACCTCGTCTTGCTCCTCAATCTGTGAAAATGATTTTATTGAAAAGGGTGAGTAAACAATGACTCAGTGGAAAAAATATTCGTCTACCATAATATGCACACATATTCACATAAACGTAATCATACACTGTGATATATTCTGTGACTATGATGATTGATCATGAAACTCTGCGGGTGTTACCTGAGGACCAATTAAGAATCCCGACACCTGAAAGTCTTCTGATTCATATAACTGTGATAGCACTACTGTGATACCCGAGCTTCTCACTACTCATGTGCCAATATAATTTAATTTTTGTTATGTGCATTTTATAATTATGTGATAATTATTTTTACATTTTAATTATCTTTACATTTTATTTGATACATACGTGATAAACATGGTGACAATATGTAAATATATGAGTGCATAAATATTTACGTGTATTAATTTGGATATATGAGTAAATTATTTTATGTGTATAAATACACTTTTCTTAATTATTAAGTATCACACGTATTTTATTTATTATAATAATAATTATAATAAAAATTAAAAAAAAAAGTCAAAAGTGGTGGCTGCATGTTGGCAGCCAAATTTGAAAGGGTGCATGCATGGCTGCTGGCAGCCAAAATTGAATATGTATGCCCTTGTTTTTTTTTAAAAAAATATTATTTGATTGAAGTTGTCGGCCACTCAAATCCCCATCATCTACCTATATATATGTGTATGGGTGTTGAGGAGATGATTACCTCACACCCAATTCAATCGAAGAGAAAAAAAAAGGGAGAGAGAGAGCAGAAAGGGAGAGAGAGGAGAGAGAGAGCAGAAAGGGAGAGAGAGGAGAGAGAGAGAGGAAGAAGAGAAAGAGAAGAGGGAGCACGCCGGAACGTGCGTGTCGGAGCGAATTAGTTACAGTTCTTTACGGGGTTTATATTACTGTCGGAATCTAGGTAAGTAGAAGTTCAACTACAATGCATAAACATGTTGTTTGTGGATTATTTGTAATTAATATGTGATAATTATATTATGGATTATTGGTAATTAGTTTAATTACAATATGAATTATTTGTGATTAAATTGTTATACAAGTTGTGTATTTATGTGATTTGGAGAAATTATGGTTCATATTTAATAATAGTATATGTAAATTATTTGTGATAATATTGTGATACAAGTTGTGGATCCATGTGATTGGAAATATTATTATTATCCTATATAGATCTGTGTGATTGGAAACTGTTGCAAATATATTTATATGGTTTGAGAAAATATTGGTTATAAGGATCTGTGGGATCCAAGATGAAGTTGTTATTTCAGAAGTGAATTTGTATGAATTGAAATTAAGTTGTTACTTTATTATGATTAAATGTTGATATTGATATTGTAAATAGTTTATGATGCACATTTAATTGTTCTGGGTGCATACCATGCATAAACATGAAAAGTGTTTTTCTCAAAATTAATAAGATACTAATGGTGTGTGCGGCCACTATATATGCATCTCTGTCAGGGTTCGGAAAAATCGTTCCCGATATTTTTATTAGGGGTTCGGAAAAATCGTCCCCACCACTTTGCCAGAGCTCGGAAAAAATCGTTCTCGGCACTATTTTCGGGGTTCGGAAAAATCGTCCCCATTGAGCTCTTTTGGGGTGCATATCATAAGTGTGTCGTGGGGATCCCGCAACGTGAACAATTTTCAAAATAAACGAGATCAATTAGAAAAAAAATTAGGACATAGGCGATAGAGAACTAAATGCATTTTCATGCACGGACATGCATGATTTCTACTTACTGAGATTTTTATCTCACTAGTTTATGCATTGTAGGTGAGCCTGTTGATGATTGAGTTTGTGATGTGACTGTGCAAGCTGTAGAGCTCCTTCCAGTTTTGAGAGGATGTACATAGATGACGACCTGTTGGGCTAGGCCGTGGGTTTATTTTGTTTCCGCTGATGTTTTGGTTGTGTAATATAATAAGTATTGTCGCGAGTTTATCTGATTTGAGGTGGTATCAGAAACCAGTCACGAACTGGTGTGATTGTGTTGGTTATAAGCATTTTATGTGAAAAAAAATATGCAGTTTTTAAAATGACGATGGTTATGTAAATTAGTATTTGAATTATAAGTTATGTAAAGTGGGTTGTGACAGAAGAGTACTCTATGACTGTAGGACAGTGAAATAATTCAGTAAATGTAAACATGTAAGCTCATACAGTAGACAAAAAGGTTTTAGTATTCATCACCTTAAATTTGCAGAAAAATGAGATTGATGAAAATGCATGCCCTTCTCTAATCCTCATGCTTTACATATCCAGAGTGGGTGGAGTACGAACTTGAACACACACACAACGACAGTGTAGATTTTCGTGACCAGCAAAAAGGAAAAGATTTTATTTAGTGAGTCTAAATCGTGAAGTTTAAAAAAAAGAAACTGAAACATGATGTGTGCAATATATAGAGATTTTAAACTATTTTGGCTTCGCGTTTTCTGCTATGTACGTGCAGGATGTATGTCCACGAGAAAGTTTCCGTTCAGTTACAATGAGATTGTTGAGATAATCGTGGTTCTTGTTGGCAGGGGATGAGATAGCATTAAGATATGAATTTTAAAAAAATATAATATCCAATGGACATTTTTAACGTTGAAGGAATATAGTTAAAATAATAGAATTTAATAGATAATACAACTAATTAAAAAGTAACAGCTGTGACAGGTGTCGTTCAGATTTAGAAAAAAATCGGCGGTTCTTCGATTTTATTGGTTTTCCCAATTTTTCGATTTTGACTGGTTCAAGGCGGTTCATCCCGGTTCAACCATAAAAATGGTTATATAGGTGGTTTCGGACCGATTTTGGCTCCAGTTCCCGATTTAACCAGTTGAACCAGCCGGTTCGATCCAGTTTTCAAAATATTGCTTTATTCTTGAGAATTGAAAGGTTTTGTTGAGGTTTTCTTGTTATTACGATGCGCTATATCAGTTGGTATCTAGTATCTGGAGTTGGACTACTATCTAGCATGCCACCAAGACACGATCCACAGCGTGGCAACACGAACCCTCAGATGCGCCAAGATATCAACCTTTTAGCGGAACAGATGACTACTTTGCAAGCTCAACAAGAGGACATAATAGGTGTCCTCAGCGTTCTACATAGGGACCAACAACATCAACGAGTAGCCTTCGATGCACCAAACCCACCAACAGTGTTTGAGGAGGAGGAGACGGTTTCCATCGACAATCCTTTTGCTCCACTTGAACCAAGGGTTACAGATTTTAGGAATGAAGATCTTCGTTGGGACTTCAAGGCTATACCAGATGCTCATATGGTGGCTTTGGTTGCCACATGATTTCGTGGGTGTGCTTCAGCTTTGGTGCAACATCTTAAGAGCACTCGTCATAACAATGGAAAAAATAAAAATTACTTCTTGATTGAAACTTCGCAAGCATATGGGAGCATGAATTTCTTCCCTTCAATTACAATCGTGTTCTTTATCAAAAGCTCAACAATCAAAGTAAGGGCCTCGACTGTGGTAGATTACTCAGAGGAATTTTATTAGTAACTTCACCACACTAAAATTCATGAGACTATTGACCAATTGGTTTCACGTTATATTGGGGGACTACGACTTCGGTTTCAAGATATGCTAAATTTGTTTGCACTAAGAACACTTTCTGAGGCACATCAGTGTGCTATCTTGTTGGAACAACAATTTCAAAGTCGTTCCATAATGGTTACTCCTACGTCAAGTGGACAACTTAATCTTCCTTCTATAGCACAACGAAACACACCGAGTGACTTGCGTTTTGGTACAACACAGCATACCCCCACTCCCCCAACAACGCTGGACCTACCCATGGTGGAAAATGTTTCTCTTGTGGAGAAACTTGACATTATTCATCATCTTGTTCTAAGCGTGGTGCCAATAGAAGTTTATTGATGGAAGAGTCTAGTAAATAAGAATACAACAACCCACCAATTTTTTATGAAGATCCATTTGATGCGCCCCATGAGAGTTCATTTCTAGTGATGTTGGACCACCTTTGGTCATACGACACGCTTGCTTGACACCTTATTCCGATGCAGGGAGTGAGGCCCAACGACACAATATTGCATAGTGAAAGGTAAAATATGTCATTTTATCATTGATTCTAAGTCATGTGAAAACGTGATAGCTTTAGATGCTGTTCATAAATTGGAGATTCCTACAAAATTACATCTGAAACCTTACACTTTAGCTTGGTTGCAAAAAAGAAATTTTGTGTCTGTGGATTGTTGTGTTCTTTTTCAGTTTTCCATAGGTGGAAAATATAAGGATAGTGAGGTGTGATGTTGTTCCCATGGATGCGTGTCATATTTTATTGGGTTGCCCATAGAAATTTGATCGTTGAGTATTATATTATGGGCACCAAAATACATACAGTTTTATATTTCCTGGTGTGTATTACTTTTGTTACAGGGATTTCTTGATTACCAAGCCTCATGTGGATAATAAGCTTTTTTTGCTTTCTTATGGAGATTTCTTCAAGGCTGCATCAACTATTCCATATTTGTTATTTCTCTTGCCACATGAGACTTATTCCAATACGAAGATTCCACCATTCGTATGCTAACTCTTGGAAGAGATTTCAGATATTTTTTCCGATGAGTTACCAGATGGGTTACCCCCACTCCGTGCCACACAACACTCGATTGATTTTATCCCAGGATCTTCATTTTCAAACCAGCCCCATTATCGCATGAGCCCCGCAAAGCATGCTGAGCTACGTCGTCAAGTTGAGAAACTTCTTCGTCATGGCCATCTTCGTGAAAGCTTAAGCCCTTGTGCTGTGCCTGATGGTGATCGGATCTTATGGTCTACATAATCTGTTTGGGTTCCATGCACGTCTAATACAGCAAAAAAAAGAAAATATTACCTTTCACCGAAGACTGACGGAGAAGTCTGAACAGCTGCAGAAATGACCTTTCAATCTTCTGTGGTATTTCTATGCCTCGTATAGACATCGTGTTGGTGACAATCCTCTAGACAATCTCAATCCGCAGCCTCTCTCTTATTTCTCGCGTATTCTCTTTTCTGATGAGAAATCGGATTTCTTACGTTATTCCTAAAATAGGCGTGGAATTAGTGATCTGAGACTACTGAGTTGGCTTATTTATAGGCTAAAACAGGAACAAGGAGGAGAAATTAGAATTGAGCCTCCCATTGGGCTTAGACATCCAAGTTTAGCCCAAAACTTATATTTAAGTCCAATAATAATAATAATTCGGCCAACTAAAGAATTATTATTTCATTGCCACCCTAATTCCAAATTACGTTATGGACTTCTTCTTAATATGAGCTTGTTTAAGTCCCCGTGTTTAAGATATACAATACCCATTAATTAAATGAGTTACTGACAACTCAATTAATTAATCTCTAATCTAAGAGTAGCACCACTCAACCTTATTATCATGCCGGAACAAATCCACCTATATGGTTTACATGATAATCCTTATGAGCTCCTCAAGGGGACATCATAAACCTAAATAATTAGGACACGAATTTCTTCTACAATTAACAATACACCATACAGACAGTACTACCTCCCAACTCACCGAGCATATTGATTTAATAATTAAATCTCACCCATTGATGAATCAAAGAAATAAATACTGAATTACGTATCGAGGTTATTATATAGATATTAAGAGTACGAACATCCATAATAACTGAGGTCTACTTCTCTTATATAGTCAGTATAAATTGAACAACCTCATGCGGTCCTGCTCAATACACACAAAGAGCATAAGTGTAATTTTATAATCAAGACAAACTAATATCAAATCACACTACAACCATTCTGATAGATTGTCCCCGTCTATCTCAGTTGTGAGCATTTGTTTATACTTTATAAGGAGATGATAATATGATCTTCAGTGCGACGCCACACACCATATTATCTATAATACAAAGCAAATGGACTATTGCATTGACATATAAATAGATTATATAATGCAATAATTTGATCAATGATTCTTATTTCAAAATATTATTAAAACATTGTTCATACTAAAGCTAGACTTTTAGTATACAATCAAACAGTGTCCGCATTATTGATACCAAAAAAGGAGGGAACCCAGCGTATGTGCCTTGATAGTCGGGCTATCAATTGCATTACAGTGCAGTACAACTTTCCAATTCCATGATTCGATGACTTGCTTGATCAACTTAGTGGAGTTGTTGTATTTAGCAAATTGGATTTCAAAAGTGGTACTATCAAATTCGTATACTTCCAGGTGATGAATGGAAAACTTCGTTAAAAACAAGGGAAGGGCTTTTTGAGTGGATAGTTATGCCTTGTGGTCTCTCTAATGCACTAAACACGTTTATGCGTATGATGAATCAGACTCTCTGCCCACTAATTGGCACTGTGTCGTCATTTATTTCGATGATATATTGGTTTACAACAAATTCATTTATCAACATTTGACACATTTGCGGGTGTTGCTTCTCATTCTTCGTCATGAGAAATTTTATGCTAATACTTTGAAGTGCATATTTTTTACTGATGATGTATTATTTCTTAGATTGAATTTCAACTTCTGGAATCGGCATTGATGAGGCCAATGTGGCAGTAATTAGAGAATGGCCAACCCCAAGGATTTTTACTGAGGCTAGAAGCTTCCATGGTCTTACTTCTTTTTATTGGCAATTTATTCCACATTTCGGTTCGATTATGACACCTATCACTAATTGTATACAGGGAAAAGTTTTAATTGGACGGCTCAAGTAGATATTGCATTGGCCGAAATCAAAGATAAGTTAACTAATGCACCTCTTTTAGTCTTACCTGATTTTACCATCTTATTTGAATTACATTGTGATGCATCTAATTTAGTATTGGTGCGGTCTTGAGTCAAATGGGCCATCCTGTGGCTTATTTTAGTGAGAAGTTAACTTCTACTCGCCTCCGATATAGCACATATGATGTAGAGTTTTATGTTGTGGATCACTCTGTACGTCATTGGCGTCATTATTTATTTCAGCGTGAGTTTATTTTGTGTATTGACCATGAAGCTCTTAAGCGTCTGCATAATCAAGATTCCTTATCTGCTCGTCTTGCATCTTGGTCAGCATTTCTCCAACAATTCATATTTATCATGAAGCATAAATCTGGCATATCAAATAAGGCCGCGGATGCGCTCAGCCAAAGCCAACTACTTTTACCGGAAATGAGATTATGTGTCGTGGGATTTGACATATTCAAGAATTTGTATTCTTCTTATCCATATTTCAAGAGTGTCATCACCAAAATTCAGAATGGTGAACTAACAGGTTTTTTTTTGCAAGATGAGTTTATTTTTTGTGGATTGCAATTGTTTATTTCTTTATACAGTTTGCAGTTGAGACTAATTTCTGATCTTTACTGGGTGGGCCATGTTGGTCTTGATTGTTCAGTTGAGTTGTTCCGTCGATCTTATTTTTGGCCAACGTTAAATCGAGATGTGACTCATTTTGTCTAGGTGCCGCATTTGGCATGTTTCTAAGGGTACATCTACAAATGTTGGTCTTTATCTCCCTCATCCTATTCCTTCTCGGGCTTAGGTAGCAATAAGTATGGCTTTTTTTTGGATTACCGCGCACTCACCGGGGATTGGTTCTATTTTTTTGGCCGTGGATCATTTTTCTAAGATGGCTCATTTTGTTCCTTGTAAGAAAACATCTGATGCAGTCCATGTGGCATAACTCTTTTTTCGTGAAGTTTATCAGCTACATGGGCTTCCATCTTCAATTGTCTCAGATCGAGACACAAGGTTTCTTAGACATTTTTGGAGTTCTTTGTGGCGTATGGTGCAAATTGAATTATATTTTAGCAGTGCCTATCATCCACAAATTTATGGGCTAATGGATGTGGTTAATCGATCTTTGGAAAACTTGTTGCGTTACTTAGTGGGTGATAATCTTCGCTCGTGGGATATTCAGTTGGGCTAGGCAGAATCTGCACATAATATGGCATTCAATTGGAGTACTGAATATTCCTCATGCTCCTGTCGACCTTCTCAACATGCCATTGCGCACATGTGAGAATAAGCAGGCTGTTGATTTCATTGGTGATTTACAAGCTATTCATGCCTTCACTAAATCTCGTTTGGAGGCTGCCACAGCCAAGCACAAGGTTGCAGCTGATTTGAAACATACAAATTTGAAGTTTGAAGTGGGAGTTTTTGTTTAGGCAGTTCTGACAAAGCTTGGAGTGGTATCCTACACACGATTACAACAAGTTGTATGTGAGAAAGATAGGCTCGATTGAGATTGTGGAGAAGATTAACCCAAATGCTTATCAAGTTAAACTCCCAAGTCATCTCCGCACCTCTGATGTATTCAATGTTCTCCATTTAATCCCTTATGTTGGAGATGAACTTAGCAATGGAAATGGTGACTGCGAAGAGACCAAGTATGATTCGAGGGCAAATCGTCTCCAAGATTGGGAGAATGATGGCGACGAGACCGCATTATTATTTATGGATAAACTTGAGCGTGTACTCTCTAATGAAATCCAAGATTGTTGTTGATTAGTTGGTTGATTTCTTTAATCATTGCTACTAATAAGCTAATTTCCATACATTCTACTAACAAGCTAATTTTCACGCTCCTAATAAGCTATTTTTCATTTTTATATGGAATCAAATAAGAGGAGGATTTTTTTTCCATTTTCTAGCATAAATAAGGATGCTTGTTCATGAAGTTGGAGTGAAGAATTGAAATAAGAAAACACTTTCTAGGTTTTATCCTTATTGTCACATTATCTGTATTACTCTTGAGAATTGACAGGTTTTGTTGAGGTTTCCTTGTTGTTATTACGTTGCGCTACATCAGTTTGGCCACATAGAAATATATAAAATATTTTGTGTGAGTTTCATTTACCAAAAAAAAATGCACTCCTTGTATTGAGACGGATTAAAATAGCAAAATGCACGTCTTTTTAGAAGGACGGACGGTGTAATATTTTAATATATAGTGAGTTGAGAGATATAATATTTTAATATAAAGTGGATAGTTATATTAATGTAATGTATAAATCTTATTAAAATATATCAATTATTTTGTGTGGGATTCATTATCAAAAAGGAAAATATAAAGATTGAAATGTAACATCCAAATAAAAAATACTCCCTCCGTCCCACCCAAAGAGTTCCTTTTTGTCATTTTGGTTGTCCCACTTACAGGGTCCCTTTTCCTTTTTTACACATATGAGATCCACACACCCCTTCTAATACAATTAAAATATGGGATCCACACTCCCACTAATACAACTACCCACTACACATTAAATAATAATACTCCTTAATCCACGTGAAACAATTCTTTGGGCGGGACGGAGGGATATGTGAAGATTAAAATTGGATGTAGGGAGTAAATTAAGTAAATATATAAAGAGTTAGACATCTTTTGCCCATTGCTTTAATGATATATAGACAAAGTATATATTATAAAACGCTTTCACGTATGAACTATTTTTTTCCTTTTGACATTTTCGATGATTTATGACCTGTTATATCCCTGGGTGACATTTGTTTTAGATATAAGTAGGAATAAAAAATGAACATTTAGTATTAGGTGGATTCAATAAATATAATCTGGTTTTACTAAACAGCAATTAGAATCAGAAATGGATTATATAATCATAACCATGGACTAAAAAACCGAAAATAAACGAAGGTAGGGTTTAATGTATACCCTTAAGATATATTCCCTCCGTCTGCGTTAAAGAGTCTTTATTTTCCATTTTAGACGTTCACCCTAAATGGTCTCATTTTATTTTTTAGACATGTGAGACCCACATACACTCACTAATACAATTAAAACATAGAGTTCATACACCCATTAATACAACTACCTATTACAAATTAAATAATAAGGGGAGTGCTAAATGGCTAGAATTTAACCCCGATAGAATTAGGTATTTTTGTAGTTTTAATGAAGAATGAGGGTTAAATAATTTTGAGGTTACAAAAATACCCTTTCCTCCTTATTTTAAGTTTGGAACATTCTCCAATGCTAAATAATTGATTATTTCTGCAAGTTTAAGAGCTAATAATGAGAATTATTAATGGCATATTTCTTTCAATCAATTTTGCTATTTCATAAAATATTTATATTTAATGTAATATAAATTTTTGTAATTTATAATCATTTTGATTACAATAATCATGTGATTATTAATTTTATATTAAAAAAAAGAATAATTAATCTTGTAAAGAATAATATTTGAGATGCCATTTCTTTAAATATTTTTTATTAAATAATTATATTTAATTTTTATATAAATTAAGTTATTATATAAAATTTCTCAAAAAAAAAATTACTATTATATAAAATTAATATTTACATAGCTGGAATGTAAATTATTTATCCATTAAATTCATTTAAATATTTTATATAACATTTTATTCAATTACGCATATAATAATATACAAGTATATTAACGCAGAAATACTGTTGTTAAATTGATTTTAATTTAAATGTTATTAAACTTATTTATTTTAAAACATTTAATAAGATATTTCGATAATAATGTATAAATATAGATTTATATAATTTAGATAGTATACGGTCTTGAATATTTTTTTTTTAAAATAGGTATGACATTATTAATTTTCATATAATACCGTCCCACGTACGTACGTGAGATGAATAAAAAGTGATAACATCATTAATGAAAAGTGACACTCAATCAATGAACTATTTCATGAACAATTTATAGTATAAATAAAAAATAACAATATTTTATAACGAAAATGATAATAATGTTATTGTTTTTTATCCGCGTGTCACGTAAGGGCTTACGTGAGACGATCTCACATAATTTTTTGCATTATTTAAATTCACAATATAATTTTTTTAAATACAAAAGATAATTAGTTCATAGTGTATTACATTACACAATAAGCAATTTATGTGAGATAGATAAAAAGTGATATTGTTATTTTATTAAGAAATTATAGTATAAATGAAAAGTGATAACATTTTATAGCAAAAATGATAACTAATTAAAAAGTGCAAAAATTATCTAAAAATCGAATCGATGTCCCAAATGATTCGAAGTTCAACAGGTCGAACGATAGAAATGATGGTTCAATCGAAAAAATTAAAATTACTTATTTTAATAATATATTATTTATTTTATAGTACATGATTTCATCTTAATATATGAATAAACACTTAAAAGTAAAAAGAATAATTATTTACATTAAATAATAATTGATTTTGTGCTTCCCAACTAAAAAGGTTCATCCTGCATTAATTAGTTTATCATTCGCGGGTGCTTTCCACCAAAAATAATTATTTTTAAATTTGAAAATAGACAAAGTCTTTTGAAAATACAGTCATCACTCGTTATTATAAAAAATAAAAATCGACGGTTTTCGATTATGCCAGTTCAACCAGTTTTTTCGATTTTGACCGGTCTTAACTGTTTTTTCCAATTTTATGTCTAAAACGGTTTTTAATGATTATTCAGACCGATTCTTGGTTAAACCGGTTGATCCAGTTCTAAAATCACTATTATATTCTTAGGAAAAAAAGCTAATGAATTTATAATTGAAATAACATAGAATCAGTGTTTTTATAATTGAATTGTAGATCGAATTGGTGGAGACAATAATTTGAAATTTAATTGATCGGATTGATTTAAAAAATGTATAATCACTTTTCGAAGTTAAAAAAATAAATGTAAATAAAAATATTAATAGTTCATACTCCGTCCGTCGGAAAGATATACATTTTGTTAATTTTGTCGTCCGCTTCAAAGGTATACATTTTTCTTTTTAAATACATGAGACCCACACACATCACTAATACATTTAATATATGAGTCTCACTCACCTCACTAATACAACTACATACTACATATTAAATAATAATACTCCTTAATCCACGTACAAAAAGTAAATGTATACCTATTGGGCGGACGGAGGAAGTAATTTTTACGTTATATATAGTATATCATGTCAATTCGGTGCCATAATTAATAATTTAATACAAATTTTAAATATTATAATTAAAAATATACTAAATTAAAAAGGAAACAATATAAAATAAAAAAGAAACTCTCTTGTGAGACTAGTTATTTATGAAGAGTAATAGTTATAAATATGATTAAAATGTGAACTCGATCCACACAAGTGTTTGCATTTTTCATAATAAAGAGTATTACTTTAAAAATTAATTTTTACACATTAAAGAATAAAATACAAATATACCATATAACTAATTTTAAGATACAATCTCAATAAAATTATTGTTCATTTTTTAACTACGTAATACAATTGAATCAAATTAAAAGAAAAGTACAGGACACAAACAAATAAAAAATGCATGACGCAGGCCTTAGAGTCCTGAAGCCCATACAAACGAGTATAAAAAAATTGAAGTTAAGAATAAAACATAAGTGCATCATTTGATTCTGAAGTATTCGGAATTCATATCCGTATATAAGTGATGGAGAACAGCAAGGGGGACAACAATAACATTATTAGCTATATATTATTTTTTAATTATTATTAATTATATATTACTCCCTCCGTCTCAGGTATTTTCACTCATTTGTACGGGCACAGAGATTAAGACGTGTTATTTTTTTAATGTATAATGTAAGAAAAAGTATGGATAAATTAGTAATTTAAAAAGAAAAAATAAATAAAGTTGTTGGGAATGATGAATAATGTGTAAAAAAGTAATTAAAGTTGTTGGGATTGTAAAAAGTAATATAGGTAATAAAATATTGTGTATTTTTACCATTAATGGAATGAGTAAAAATATGTGGGACAATCCAAAATGGAAAGTGTGTAAAAATACGTGGGACGGAGAGAGTATGATTTTTTAATAATAGATTAATATTTAATTGAACTATATAATTAATTATTAAATCCGCCATAAAAATTTTAAGATTTTTATAAAGTATTAGAGGTTAAATTTAATATAAATTATTTAATAAAATGCATGTTGATATAGTATTATTTTAAAATTTTAAAATGCATAGTATTTAATTTCTGAATTATTAAATAAACTTAATATTTATTCATTATTTTATTTTATTTACTTAAAAATTATCGTACATATTAAAATATATATCATATACTATTCCATATACGTATACATTTGTTATGTGTACTTATTATTTATCATTTTGAATTAATTCTTATCCTTCTATCGTAATATTTCCCCCTGTTAAACACAAAGATTCAATTATATTTTATTGGAAATGATGTTAGTTATTATGGGAATAATTATAGGAAGAGATAAACATAATAAATGTAAAGGAGTTAGAGATAATTATTACAGTAAAACATTAATCATTAATTAAAGAAAATTTGAAAAAGAAAAGGGTGGAATAGTAATTGTCCGATAGCATTTAATTTTTCTATCTGCATAGATTCTATCCAAATGGTTTTACCGAAATAATAATATTCCTTAATGCATGTACAAAAAGTAAATGTGACACTTCAAACCAGACAGAGGGAGTAATATTAATTTTAAGGGTATAATTCTACGCGATACACCCTCTTTATTTTAAAGGATATATATTTTAATTTATAGTGAGAATTTTTTTTTTCAATTAAGTTGATTGTAAAAGATATTAATGTTTTGACTAAGAATATTAATTATTATTTTCGAAAAATTTAAAATATAAATTTTTATACTAAATGATATACTATTTCCGTCTCATTTTAGATGACACACATTCTATTTTAGGTTGTCTCACAAAAGTTTACACCTTCCTAAAATAGCAAAAAGTCAAATACAATCACCCTTCTACACACACACTTTATTTAGAAAAAACCATCCCTACTTAACACACCTAAGCTTCAATGCTTAACTAACGCTTATAAAGGATGATTCTCTCTAAAATTCTCTCTCTAGGTTTTGCATGGCGGTACCTCCCAGCCCATCTCGGCCGCCACTGGGTCGGAGGAATTTACGGCGCAGACTGAGGAACATCCTTGGTTCAAAGAATTGTTTGAGAAAAACAAGGCTTATGCTGATAATCCACAATCGATGAGTAATAATGGTGAACGTTTAATTCTTGGCTCTGATTGTGATCGTGATCGAACAGACGATCATGTTAGATCAAATACTGCCCCTCAAGGCAATATTCCCAAATTGAATCCAATACGTGATTCCTCTAACCCTAGATCATTTACGACTAGGGTTTCTATGGATGCTGATGATCCCTATTCCCGCATCCGTGCGGCCATATGCAAGGGACCTACTTCAGGTCCTGTGGCGAGGCCGTTGAGAAAAAGGTGATAGCGTTACACTTCATATAAACAAATCTTTCTATGACAGCAGATTGAATCTTTTTTCAAAATTCATTATTGCAAGGATTTTACTTCAAAGGGGCACGAAACCCTTATCGCAACTGGAGTCGGAAGCGATGATCAAGAAAGATTTTCAAGTTTCTGACATGTTCACTATTCCGTTAGGAAGGAGATACTTTACAGTGTATATTGCAGATAATGCAAAGCGCGTGCAAATTCTGAAACGCAGATCATACGATGTTGGCGCATCTCAAATCAGGGCACAAAGATGGACCCCCACTTTCAACACTTACAAGATTAAATCCTCTGTGGTCTCGGTCTGGGTAAGAGTTTATGAACTCCCGATGGAGTTATGGCATGAGGAAGTTTTTAAACACATCGCAAAAGTAATTGGTATGCTTATACGCATAGATGAGAGGGCTTTGGATGGCTCCACTGGACACTATGTGAGAATGTTGATTAATGTGGATGTATTGGAGGACCTGCCAACGGAATTATTATTGATACGATCGATTCTGTAATCTGCTCCACTTTTAGTTATGAAAATTTACCTGTTTATTGTAAGTCTTGCAATACTCTAGGGCATTCTGTGGAAGAGTGTCTTAAGAAGAAAAAAAGGGCTGAGACTCGTAGGGAGAAAGGGAAGTGAACGGAGTCAAATACCTTCCAATTTCCTAAGAAGGTGTGGAGAGGGAAGCAAGCTGATCAACCTCCAGTGGAACAACACAACAGCTTTCAGAACCTGGATGAGCTCGACGAAGAAGTTATTGATGGAAAATCAGATAATGCTGATAAGACTGATGAAAAATTAGATTATGCTGATAAGACTAATGATCTGTTGTTTGAGGCAACGCCGGAGCAGAATGAAGAACTTCACACCTCTGATTCTAAGAAAGAGGATCCTATAGAAACGACAGTACAGGAGACTATGCCTGATGCTGAGAGACAGGGAATGACTCTTACCCTAATTGCAGAGCCAATTCCCTTGGATGTTCGCAGCCCTGAGCAATCTGTCCTAGTACTTCATAGCAACAGAATTATGGATACGGGACAGAAGTCATCAGTGAGAGGCACCGAGCATAGTGCTACGCACTATCATCGGCCGGAACCACCTACTACTAGATCTCGTACACCGATCCCTGGAGTAAAACATGTGTTGCTGGACAATAAGCACGGAAAGAATATGCATGCCACAACCACTAAGGAGTGGGGAGCAAGTACTAAACCACCGAAGCACGGTCATAACGATCATGTTAAATGAAAGTGCTCTTCTAGAATGTTAGAGGGATTGGGCATGATCCATCCAGGATGGTGCTCAAGGAGCTATGTATTGCACATAGGACAGGATGGCTAGCTATTGCTGAGCCGAAAATCAAGTTTGATGCAGTCCTTGATTTTGTTTGGGCAAGTATGAGAATTACTTTTGCAGGTCAGAATCAGAGAGAGGGTCTCCGGCCGAACTTGTGGGTCTTTTACAATGCTGCTATAATTTCACAGGTTCAAATGGTTTTCTCTTCATCACAAGTTATGATTTTTGACTTTATTTATAATGTTGCCAACTATCTTTTGGGTTTGTACATGCGCATACGGATCATGCTATTCGTATGCAATTATGGGATGATATTACATTGAATGGCAGAAATAGAATGATGATTATTGGAAATTTTAATGCTACTCTGGGCTAGCATGAGAGACTACACAGTACAGGAATGGATAATTTGGGTCCTCTGGAATTTAAAGAGTTTCTTGACTCGACAGGTCTCCATGATCTCGACATGCACGGTGCTAGATTCACCTGGGTAAGTCGCTCAACTACAAGAGGCATGAGAGCTTCCAGAATCGACATGGTCTTAGCTGATGATGAATTTTTAGAGGGTTGGGACTCCTGTCTTGCTTTGGCTTTGGCTAGGCGTGAATCGGATCACACTCCGATTCTACTTACTTGTAAACAGAAAAATCAGATGCCAAAACCATTCAGATTCCAATCCACGTGGCTCCTAGATACCCATTTTTTTATCATGGCGGAGACTTCATGGAAGGAACCTACCGGGATTATTAATTCGATATCCTCTTTGGCTGTGAAGCTAAAAAGATTAAAGCATTCACTCAAGACATGGAATAAGACCAGCTTCGGAGATGTATTTGGTGGAGTTGAGGGGGCGATGCGGGTCCTGGATGATGTGCAGATTCGAATTGGGATTGAAGGAGATAGTGAGGAACTTTTTCTGGAAGAAATAGAAGAACATATGGAGCTGAGCAAGAAATTGGCTCAGAAATAAGAGTTCCTATCTCAAAAAAATTAGATGTCTTAGCTCAAAGATGGGGTCATGAACTCTGAATTTTTCTATAAGTATAGAAGGGTCCAACGCTCCAAATCGAACATAACCTTCATGAAGGTCAATGGGGTTCTTACGGATGATCCTAGACTTATTGCACAAAATGCAGTGCAGTATTACACTACTTTGTTTAGTGACACTCATGATGATTGAAACATTGAGGGCTTGGATTTCTTGGAAAGGTTTGTTTCTGATGAGCAGAATCTTGCTCTATCGGCAGTGCCTTTAATGGAGGAAATTAAGGCTGCAGTTATGGGACTTTCTTCAGAAAGTACGCTAGGGCCTGATGGTTTTGGGGGATCATTTTTTTCAGAAGTGTTGGTACATCATTGATAGTGACCTCAACAAGGCTGTCCAACATTTTTTCTCGACTTCCAGTCTGCCTTCTGGAATAAATTGCAAATTCATTGTTTTGGTGCCAAAAGTGGAGGAGGCAAATAGGATGGAGGACTTCAGGCCTATCAATTATGTAATTTTCTGTTTAAGATCATTACAAAAATTATTGCTACGAGGGTTGGTCCAGTTTTAAATGAGCATCTTAGTGAAAATCAATTTGGTTTCATACCAGGGAGGAACATACATAACTGTATTGTCGTTGCCTCTGAGAGTTTTAACAGCATACATAACTCCACTCGAGGATCCATTGGGTTCAAAATTGACATAAGGAAGGCGTTTGACAACATTCGATGGGATTTCGTTCTTTATGTCTTGAAAAAGATGGGATTCGGTGATATTTTTGTTGGTTGGATTATAGCTATATTTGAATCTGCTAAAACATCTGTATTGATTAATGGTTCCCCAGAGGGTTTCTTTATTTGTGGAAGGGGTATCAGACAGGGGGATCCGCTATCTCCCCTTCTACTCCCTCCGTCCACTCCAAAGGTGGACATTTACTTTTTGCACGTGAATTAAGGAGTATTATTATTTAATGTGTAGTTGGTAGTTGTATTAGTGGGGTGTATGAATCTCATAAATTTATTGTATTAGTGATGTGTATAGGTCCCATGTGTTTAAAAAGAAAAATATGGACCTTTGGTGCGGACGCCCAAAATGGCAAAATATCCACCTTTCGGCGGACGGAGGGAGTATTTTGTATTGCAGAAGAAGTCTTGGGAAGATGGATTGATTACAAGATTGCAGTTGGGGAAATTTCTCAAGCCAAAGCAAACTGGTCTACTTACTTCCCTCTATATTTATTTTATGCTGATGACATTCTGATGTTCTGTCAGGGAGATACCAAGTCCATTAATATTTTGCGGGAGATATTGGAGAATTATACGTGGTTATCAGGACAAGAATTCAATCCTGGCAAATCCAAGGTATTTTTTGGGAATCATATTCGATCAGCTATAAAACGGAAGGTGACAAACGACTTAGGGATTCATGAAGGTACTTTCCCATTCAAGTATTTAGGAGCCCCTATTTTCATTGGAGCTCCTAAGAAAGAATATTTTCAGCAAGCAACAGATAAGGTTCTTAGTAAATTTCAGCGCTGGAAAGGAAACACACTCTCCATGGCAGGGTGCATCTGCCTTGTGAATTCAGTTAACATTGCCTCTATAGTTCATGTGATGATGGTATATAAATGGCCTAGATATCTGATAAAAAATAGAGATGGCATGTAGGAATTTTATCTTGTCTGATGACGTTCATAGGCAACACAGGTTTACGGTGGGATGGAAAATAATTTGTTGTCCAACTTCGGAGGGTGGTTTGGGTGTTCGTTGTATTAGGGCAGCAAATGAATCGTATATTATGAAACTCTCCTGGGAGATCCTTGAAGGCAAAGGTTCTTTAGCATTGATAAAAGGAAGATGGTTTGAAAGGAAAGAGCTAAAGAGAGGATATGTTATATCTTCAATTAGAAAACCATGCATGATGCATATTCAAAGATTGAAAGAGGAGGAAGTATGGGTTGCGGGCGTAAACTTTAATGTTAGGTTTTGGCTTGATAATTGGATAGGGAGTCCCATTGCAGATTTAGTGGATATTCCTCTGGGGTATAGACAAAATTTTGATGACAACTGGCATTTCACTGAAAGCTTACTGCAACATTTCCACACATTGTGGAAGCAATTCTATCTGTTCGTATATATTCAGAGGATTGTAGATTTTAGAGTAAATCATTACAAGACAGGGTCACCTCAAAGGCAGCCTACACTAATTTACGAGATGCACATTTGAATACTAATTGGGGGTCGTGGATTTGGGCATCGTTTATACCTCCTAGAAGATCTATCATGGCTTGTAAGACGATTCATGGCATCTTAACTACTTAGGATATGCTGGTTCACAGGGGATACAAGCATCCTTCTCGATATTATCTTTGCAAAAATGGGAAGGAAACAATGGAGAACTTGTTCTTAAGCTGTCCAATATCTTCCACGGTCTTAAAGAGGCTTCTTGCAGGGTTTGTCTTTGGCAGAACTCTACATACTGACCAGTCTTTATTGGTTTCATTTTACAGGCGATCGACATTGTGGATAGTTGGCAAATCATGTCTCTGTGGAGACTTTCTATTGTCTCATACTTGTGGATTATTTGGCAGGAAAGAAACAAAATGATGAATGATGGTTATAATGAAGATGGCAAAGACAAAATGGTCAGGACTTCGGGTATTTTGGCAGTATTATTCTCCTTGATCAAAGAAGGTGACACCTTTAATCTAGGAGTGATGAACAACACTATTGAGGATCTTTGCACTCTTAAGTACTTTGGCATCAAAGGTAATCCGAGAAGAGCTCCTACTGTGGTTACAGTTCGCTGGCATCCTCCGGCTGCGGGCTGGGTTAAGGCTAATGTGGATGGTCATGCAAAGGGTTCATCTGGAAGCATCTCTGGAGGAGGGCTATTTAAAAACTGCAGATGGTTTTTCATGGGAGGGTTTACCTGTGGTTATGGGCAAGGGTTTGCATTTGAAGCAGAATTGGGGATGGCCTGTCTTGCTATTGAATTGGCGTTTGAGATGGGATGGACAAGATTGTGGTTGGAGACCGACTCCATGTATGTAATGCATGCCTTCACTATGGCAAAACCTATTATACCATGGCGATGGTTATCTAGATGGTGGAAGGCAAAGAACATCATAGCGCAGATGGTGTTCCATATATCCCATATTTACAGAGAGGGGAATTCAGCTGCAGATTCTTTGTCCACAATGGGAGCGCGCATTGGTGTGGCATAACTCTCCTAATTCATCAATGTCTCGAATTTTATTCACTGACATGAACATGGACTACTTTAGATTCAAATAGTTTTCTTTTATCATCTTTGTAATTCTCTTGTACTTTTCATTTCACTTCTTCAATAATACCATCTATTAGCCTAACACACCTAACATACTTTATTATTTATTTATTATAAAAAAATACAATAATATCTCTAAAAGTTATCACTTTTTTTAATATTCGCGCATAAAATAGGGTGCAAACAGTGGAACGAAGGGAATAATATTTAATATACAAGAATATAATATTAAAAACAGCAAGTCATGTGATACAATTTCACGGATCTCATTTCATTAATTACAAGGATACTCTACATGGCCAATTAGACCGCATGAGTTATATATATTTTGTCTTATATGATTCAAATGAACATGTTTTCCAGCAGTACTAAATGTAGCCTTTGTGCTTTTAAGGTTGCTTGTTCAAGTTTGGTGGTATGTATAATATCACATACGCAATATGTAACAAAATCAAATGATCTCAATAAATTGGAAGAATCCCTCTCTCTTACACTTTATTAGAATCACCACCTTACACTCTTTCTTATCTCTCTATTACAAAGAATTATGTAACGATTAAATTTGTATGACTGAATGGAAGAAGAGGGGAATAGAATAAACTCATGAATGAAATAGTAATGGGAATGAAATAATTAAAAATTATTTTTATCATGATTGGTATCGTTCAGAAATAACTCAAGTAATCAGGTAAACAATTAAAACACACAAACTAGGAATGCTGAAACCACATAATGCTAAAACCTAGCTTGAAGAGGAGTCAAGTGAGCCTTGTTGGCAGATGGAGTCCAATTATGCAAGCCAATCTTGTAAAGTAGCTTGTACTCTAGTTTCAAGTGTGCAAGAGACAGTCCCCCATGTTCTGCACGAAAATTCGCTCTTTTCACTGGCTGTTTTTATATAATTATTGCATAATTTTAATTTTTTTTGAGTTTATTGCTTAATTTTATATTTTCTATAACTTCACTGATATAGTTAAAATTTTGCAAAGTTTTAAGCCTATTTAGGGTGAACTTAATTGAAAATTGAAAGGAATAATTTTGGCACGGAAAGAAGGTCACATGCTGCTTTCGAAGGAGCAAAGCGAATAATGAGTAAGCAAGTTACGATGGATACTCCATGGATTCATTGTTAATTAGCAAGTGGGGCCATGCATGCAAAGTAGTAATTGAGTTGTGGTTATCAACTGCCATGTAATTCATGATTGGAGTGTAATTTGGGAGCTGCTTGGTTCAAATTCCGGAATGATAATGGTAAAGAAAATCATTGATGAGGGTAATGGAAATGAGAATGAAATTGATTAAAGGGCTGAAAGTATACATTGAATCAATATGAATAATTGAAGAATTAATTGGATTCTCATTACTTCTAACCAAACATAAGGAATGAGAATCAATACACTTTTATTTTCATTATCTCCCCTACTACCTCTAACCAAGCACCCCTCATACTATTCAATTTAATAGTGGGGTCCACTAGGTAACTCATGCCATGACAAAGAAGAATGTAGCATGAGGAGTGACAAAGGCCAATACATCCGTAAAGCACACTACTTGTTAAGGCTTGTTCTTGTTATATACATGCCACTAGAACTGTTATGCGAGCTGAGCGAGCCTAAATAGTTGGTGCTCAAACTCGACTCGAGTTGTAAATGAGTACGGCTCGAGCTTGCTTGAATTACATAACGAGCTAATAACTGAGCTTAGCTCAGATCGAAATTCTAGCATTTGAGCTCGAGCTCGAGCTCGTTAATCATAACGAGCTAAGCTCATAAGGAACTCCCTGAACTTTCTTTCACGAATTTGAAAATTTAATTTTATAACGAAATAGATATTAGAGTGTAATAATAGAGTGAAGAAAGAACGCATCTATCAAACTATCATTTACCTCACAAGACATTGAAGAATTAACTTAATTATAAAAATAAACATTTTCAATAACAGAATTAAAAATATGTATTATTTATTATTTTTAATAATATAAAATCATTAATAAAATATTTTTTATAAGGCTATTAAACACTAAATATTGCAGCGACATATTTTTTAACAATAAATTTAAATGGTTTAGTAAAGATCCCAAATTCGTGAGACGAACTTTCCCAATATTAAAACTTAAAGTGCACACAAGTTTGAGAGAAATAAATAATAAATAAATGAATAACTTGTAATAAATTAAGCATATTAAAACGTAAAGTGCACACAAGTTTCAGAGAGAAATAAATAATATATAAATGAATAACTTGTAATAAATTAAACATTAAATTTTAAACGAACTAGTTACCTATGTTAAGTATTTTAATCTGACCTTTATCATGTATTTCGAATCCAAACTTGCACGGTAAAAAGTATTAATAGATATAAAGTAAAATATTATACTCCCTCTACTCACTTTAAAATTTATCTTGTGTGAGACTTTGTGACGTAAAACTATTTATACTTTTATGGAGTATTACACTTTAGATCATAAAAGGTTAATGTGTTGATGGCATTAGGTTTAGGGTTTTCACCCTTAGGTTAAGAAAATTGTGAGAGTTGTGATGGAAATGTGTCTTCTTTTTTTTTCTTTTTTTTTATTATTGATGTGGGATGATCAAATTAAGGCATATCCAAATTATGTCTTTCTCTCATAAAAAGAACGCACATACATGTATTGGGGGTGAATTTTTGCAAAATTTTGGGCCTTTTCCGTGCATCAGCTCAACTCGAGCGGCCTGGCTCGACCAGGTCGAGCTGGAGTATATGAATGTACCGTTTCGAGCATAACTTCCACATCTAAATTCCGATTTAAGTGATTCTTATTCCCAAACAACCCTTTTTTCTTTGTGCATCTTTCCATATAAATAATTTTGAATTATTTTCTTTTCATTTCCATCCCACTCTAAGTTGTGTGGCCACTTGATTTTTTTTTGTCCATTTCGACTTTGTTTTCCAATTCTACTCATTTCCTTCTTGATTTACACCCTTAACACAACAAAATACTTCAGATGCACCATTTTTTCAAATGTATGAAAAGTAATCTACTCATTTCCTTCTTGATTTCCACCCAAAACACGACAAAATACCTCAATTTCTCAATTGTATGAAAAGTAAGAGATTTGTGATAATATACGATAATAATCCTCACAAAAGGTGTTAGATCAGATATATATCCTAAAATTGATTTTCATATTCAACACACACCTTATTAATCACGTGTGCAAGCTTTTTTAACACACATGTTAACTCAACAAGGTAATGTTTATCAAACACTCCTTAGTTGTTTGTTGATAAATATATATTTTTTAATTATTGTAAATTTTATTTTATTTGGGTGTGATGATAGTTAGACCTATGTTATTTAAAGAATGCAAAAACTTGTATGCCCCGAGGCATAAGAGACCAACTCATTTAAGAAAGTTCGATGTACATAGAGATAGATGGAAGTGTTGCAGAACAATGTTTGAAACTCCAATTTCGTAATTTTAATTGGATTCTTCTTTTTGGAGAATTAACAAATGGCAAGAAAAAATTCTAACCTCTTTAACTTTCGCGTGCATATTTAATTATATTCATTTGCATTCACACACTTGTGTTTAATATATAAATAAATGGGATGGGCGGTTATTTGCACCCCAAAAATATTAAATATACCCCTAAAAAATTAAAATTAAACTAAAATACCCTCATAAAAATGTGTGTATAATATTTTTACTATTCATACCCAAAACTACTAAATAATGTCGGTTGGCAGAGAGGAGGGAGTACTATAAGCTGGCAATGAAGCTGCGTGAAGCCATTAGACAAGTCAACGACGATAACATTCGGAAACTGGAAGACGAAGAGGCATTTCTGTAAGGAAATTTTAATTTCCAATATAATCTAATTGTGGGCAATATATTTTTATGCAATTATATTAGCTATTTAATTATTTTATTGACTTAATTAAGTGATCCAATTAAGGTTAAAAGTTCATGAACTATAATAATATTAATATGAGCCAATTGAGTAGATACTCAATACTACGTGACTAAGTGATTATGGGTGGTCTAGTCAAGTAGCATATAAAAGCTCCCGGTTATGATCCTCAATATACTAAGTTGCACATGGTCTTCCCTTCTCCCCATCGGGAGGGATTACGACGGTCCCCATAGAGGATTAAGGAGGCTTAGTTGAGGAAGACCATTATACCTACCAATCTCCGAGTTCGTGTTTCACCTCGTGTTCCATCTTTAGAGGACTCACTGAATCAAGGTACGCTTCCGTTTTAATAGTTTAGATATCAGTTTATCATGATAGGACTCAAGTATTATGATTTATGAATTTATTTCCTACAAGGGATATTAGAGTCACCCTATTTATGATTCTCTGAGATCAGAAATAATTATGTTTAAATCCAAACATTAATGTTTGATCATTATGTGAAATTATTTAGATTCAAAATTGAAATTATTTATATGATTAGATCGAGTGTTAGGGCGTATATCGATACACGCACTGCTGATGTAATTAAGTTGAGTGTTCGCAGTATTGTAGAACATGTATTGCAATTCTGGAATTTCAATATAATGAACATGATGATTATTTATAAAGAATTAAAATTGGACAATTGCGATCCACGTCATTATATGAGAATTGGTATTTTCCAGTGGAATAATTTTGTCCTAATATCTGACCATTCAGCACTTTGGACAAGCATACAGAATGTTTTATTTGGAATAATGCCTATCATCATATATTGATAATGGGTTTTGAATTTAGCTATTTCCTCCATAAACATATAGTATGGGAATATAATTATCTTTTTTTGCATATTTGGGAATAAATTGTGATCACATGTGAATTGTCCAGTATTTCATATTTGACTTAATTTATTCGGATTAATGTATTAATTTAAATTAGGGTGTTGCTCACAATGAATTAGACACATGAATTAAATTGACTTTATGAGTACTATATATCCTGAACTTGGGTATTAATGACTCGTGAATGAATAATTATATTAAATGGCAATTCGACTATACATAATAATTTAAATTATTGATTTTAGTATTTTGTCACGATTAAGTGTTCTAATTCTGCTTAATCGCATAAATTTGGATTCAGTTTTGATACTTTTGTGTAAATCCCGATCTCTTCATGTTGATGGTTAATGGCCATGAAAGCATAATTATGGGTAGGAATTTCAATGTATATTTTTGGTTGACAGAATAATTATTCTTATTGGTCATGATAAATTCTTATTCTATTCAAGAAGATTGAATGCACTATATGTCATTTGATTAAAAGAAATTGACTACGTATCCATGATCCATTCTTAATTTGCTGCCATTAAGTGTTTTGGTACATATACATGTGTTTAATATATGTGTTATGGTCATTTGACAATGGTAATTGAGTTCCCATAGAGTGGCCTATTTTGGATAAATGTGTTTAGACTATTGAATTGCATTTTTGAATAAGTGAGTTGTTTAATGGCAATTTAGCAATTGTGTTGTATTTACATATGGAAATGTGCGTTTGATTTTGTGCCAAAATAAATTTTAATTAATTTCTAACAGTGCACAATTATTATGATTTCGTGGCATATGATATGTTCTATTTTATGATGATACAAGGCTTGGTTATAATTTTTTTTGTTATTGGAATAAATATCCAGAAGGATAAAATAATCCGGCCTTATTTTTGGAAAATTTGATGCTATCTATATAAGGCAAGTTCGTGTGATCGTCCCACACTATTTGCAGTAGTCGATTGATAGTTTTGCTAATGGTGTCATGATTATGTTGTTGCGGGTGTCATGGTGAATTCAGTAGTTGATTCTTATTTATGGCAGAGCCTTATTCCAATTAATTAGAAAATTAGAAGTGCGTTAAGAACTATATTAATTTATATTAATGAATGTTTTCATTATTGGTAATGCCATGTGTGCAATCATCTTGAGTAAGGAATTTGAATATATACTGCAGTCTAATATTCCTAAAATTATGTTACACCATAAATGTGAATTTAGATTATAATAATTGCTAGCCATCTACAATTATTGTGATTACATGAGTGCCATGCATTTGGTAGAATATTTAAAATATTAATAAGAATATTTACCTAATTTACTTTGTTATAAATTGGGATTTGGAATTCTTACTTAAGTTAAAAAAAATCTTTCATTAATTTAAATTTGTGTGAATAATCTAATATTCCTATTTGGCTTATGAAATTCAATTAAATTAAATTTGGGGAGACATTTTTAATTTCGTTTAATTAAACATAAATATTTATTTTAAAATATTTGTTTAATTGGTCTAGTAATTTTTCAATCTAGTCAATCAAAGCATCTTGTTGTCATAGCAGTCTCTGTGTGTGGAGTGCGACTTTATAGAAATTACATAGATGAGTGTGTAATTATTTATCTGTTCTGTGTTCGGTCCATAGGTAGGCACAGTTGACAAAATAATAACACACATGTGATGATAAGTATGTGATAATTATTTGAATTGTTCATGTGAACATCAGTCGGTCCAAAGATAGACTTTTGTTTGACAGAACTTATTATCAGTACTTGATTATTACACCAAGATTACCCATGCAGTTAATTTTTGTCCATAGACGAGGTTAATATTGCACAAGGTGTCTTGTGATGGGCCCCCAATTAATAATGTTGTGTAAGTGTATCTTCATTCGGGTATTGATCGGCCCAAAGGTAGATTAATATTTGGCCCGAAATATACAAGCACCTGTGGTGGTGAATATGTGGCAATTATTTGTTTAACATGTGAGTAATAAATCGGCCCAAAGGAAGGATATTGCTTGACAGTTTTATTATCAGTATTTGACTACTCTGTAGAGGGTGTCACTTACGAGTTGGAATTGTTCTTTAAAGATTTGATACTAATGTTGTACTCGATTCCTCGAGATGATTCTTAATTATTTAAATTTGAAAGATTATAAAGTTTAATGCGAGCATGATAAATTATTTTACAATAATTCTCTGTACAATTAAGAAGTATGCTAATTAAGTTTAACTTATATTAACAATAAAATCATACATGATGATAACTTCAACAATAAAGATGAGACTAGTAGGTTTCTAACAAACTTAGTCTCAATAAAGTATAAGGGCAATACAAGAAAACTCATTAAGAAAGCTGCTAAAGACAACTAAAGTACAATATTTTGTTTACTTCTAAAGACTTGTGGAATTATTTTATAATACACCACATTAAGATTATTTAGCATGAATGGTATTGTGGTGTAGTTAAAAGACATGATTGTACTCCACAACATATGGTTACTAATTGGAGAAATATTAAAGATTGTAGCTTATGGTCTCAATAAAGTTCCAATCAAAGTAGTTGTGAAAACTCTTTGAGTTTCACATATGGTGACGTCCAACTAAGGCTAGATCATTGTGATCTACTAAAAAAAAATTGGACACAAATAGTTATTAGCTACTTTATTGATTATGAAAAAGATAAAATTTTATGATCCAATTAATTGGATCATATTTGAGACGGGTAATACGGTATTCTGTGAGGATGTTGATTTGGGCGGAAGAATAATATTAGGGACATTGTCTTTGAAGAGGAGTCTATTACACCCCACTTATGTCTTTTAAGAATATGGAAATTCAGAATATCGATGGGACAATGTCAATAATATTTAAGGAATTACAAAATTCAACAACCTCAAGAATCAATGTCACTAAGGAAACCACTAGAGTTGGGAGAAAGACAATTCGGATGATTATGTAGTTTTTCTCTTAAAATAATGAGGATACTATAGAATTAATGGTAGAATATTCAAACAATGTTCATCAAGTCATGTAAGGTCCAAATACTCGAAGTGGGTTAATGCTATAAGTTATAATTTATGAGTATAAATCAATACAAAATGATTAGGTTTGCATCTTGATAAAGGATTATACTCAAAAGGGAAGGAAGGCATTGTTTTAAGATAATTGTGACATTAGTAGCATATTTTGATCTTGAATCATATATTAGATGGATGTAAAGATAAATTTCTTGATAGTAACATTGATGACACAATTTCAACAATTTAAGAACTAAAAAAAATCCATCTATACATTGAAGTAAGTTTTTCCATATTGGAATCACAAGTATCATCATGAGGTAATTGTCTCATTTGGTTTTGAGACAAGTGTAGATATTTATGTGATTCAGTGGGAGAATGTTTAAGTTAAACTAAGGGAGACAAGTGCAGTCTCAATCAGATGCCCTAAAGTTAAACTAAATATTTAAGAAATGTAAAAATATTCTATATATTTTGATTGTTGGAAGTTGTTGTTGTTGGACTTTATCTGTCCAGTCTGTTATGTTGGCATAAAGATTATGATTAGCTAGGCATTAATCCTTAATAACTAATTAAACAAAAGCCCAATCACTAAGCCTTGATGGACGGATTAGTGATTGAATCATATTGGGCCGATCCCATTTCTTGCTCTACCCATTAAGCATTAGGGTTTTCACTGTTATTATAAATATGGTTGTAACCCTAAGCCATTAAATGTTTTTTTAATCTCAACAAAATAACAGTCTTAAAAAACCCTAAAAAGTACACGGGATTCCATCTCCTTTCGTAGAGCCAAAGAGGTGAAGATTGTGTACCGAATCATGTCGACAATCATTCCAGGTATGTATTACTTGTTAATTCGTTCACCTACTTTGTAAGATCCGCTAACATGGTCTAACCTTGAGTATGGGATAAAGAGTTTCTTTATCTATACCGTGTCTTAGATCTAACATTTGGTATCAGAGTCGTATGGTTGTTCAAGTATGTGAATCGAATTAATTAATCGATTAATATATGATTGTTGTATGCACTATTTGATGACCTTAATAATTAAATTTTTATTGCATGAATCGACGATGCCTATTATATATAATATTATGTGCATTACATATAATAGTTAATAGATGATTCGTTTAATTTTTCCGACAATGGATATGTCAGTAGCGATTAATACTCCACGAAATTTTTTATCATGACTTGTGAGGCTTTTGTTTGTCAAACAATTATTTTATACATCTCATGTTTTGATAATTAGCATACAAATGCATGTATGTATATGGCATATTAATATTTATATGATATTTGCTCATGCCCAGAATTGCCTTTCTTGATTATTGTGCAAATCTCCAACGTGAATAAATTATGGCGTGATTTTCCTTATTAACATGGCAACTCCTTATATTATGCATGAATTATGTGGAAATCTTGTCGGATATTCTGCCAATAATTATGGTAGATAATCATAATTTATTATTTTAATTTTGATTATATTTGATTTATGTATATATTTATTTATTTGCGCATAACTAACCGCGTAATATACACTAAATCTTAATTTGTGGTTCTTATTTTTTTCGTTGATTAATTGGCTCAACGGAAGATTATCAATTGAATAAATAAGACTAATAAACCACACTTACGTTACATTCTTGAATTAATTTCACAGTTTGGCCCAACGGAAAAATTGTGATCTTTATTCATTGAGTGGAATTAATCATTTAAATTATGGTTTGAATTTACTTCTGCCCAATGGTGATTTAAGTTCGTAACTGTAATTATGCTCAAGCTTAAAAAACTTATGTGATTATTTCTTACATACTTTAGCATTAATTGGGGAAGCTTGATTATATTTTTGTAGACGGCCCAACGGAAGTTTACATTAATGTACTCTATCCTAATATTTGAAGGATTATTTTTATCTTCATTAAAATCGTGTACTTCTTAATCGATTATGTTTACGATTATGATTTGTACTTTTCCATCGTTACTATTGAGTATGATTAATTCCGTAATTTTTCAGCTTCCATTACGAACCAAGTTTCGTCAATTGAGACTTTGACTGGTAGCAACTTTCAGAAATGGAAAGAAAAAATTCTCCTTGTCCTTGGTGTTATGGACCTTGATTATGCCTTGCGAAAGGAGAAGCCTGCCCCGCTTACAGATGAGAGTTCCAAAGACGATCAGTCTGATCATGAAAGGTGGGAAAGATCCAATCGCTTGGCACTTATGATTATCAAAGGTTCCATATCGTCGGACATCCGAGGAGGCGTCCCTAATTCTGCTGAAGCAAAGGCCTTCCTCGAATCAGTTGAGGAGCAATTTAAAAGTTCTTCCAAAGCACATGCTACCACACTGATCACCAAAATGGTAACCGTTAAGTATAATGGCGTTGGTGGTGTTTGTGGGCACATCTTAAGAATGAATGATATGGCCACTCAGCTTAAGGCCATGAACATGGAGATATCAGAAGGCTTTCTCGTTCATTTCATTATGACATCGCTTCCTTCTCAATTTGGTCCTTTTAAGACCAATTATAATACTCAGAAGGAGAAATGGAAAATGAGCGAACTGATCAGTATGTGTGATCAGGAAGAGGAAAGACTTAAAGCTGAGACTCCAGATAGTGCTCACTTCACTGTTCAAGGTCAAGGCAAGAAATGAAATAGGCAAGGCAATGATCATAAGCAGGTGAAGAAGGATGATTCTGCAAATAAGACAAGCACTTCGGGTTCTAAGCCTCTGAGGTGCAAATTCTGTCGCAAAAATGATCATGTTCAGAAGGAGTGTGCGAAATTCAAAGTAGTTAGAAAAGAAGGGTAACTTAATTAATTACGTTTGTTATGAATCCTTTTATGCAAATGTTTCTGCTGATACATGGTGGATTGACACTGGTGCTACTGTACACATAACTTGTTCATTGCAGGGATTCCATTCTGTGAAGAAGCTAAATGAAGGAGAACTCAATATTTTGGTTGGAAATGGGCATAAAGTTCCAGTTGAAGCCGTAGGAACCACTTAGTTTTGGAGAGTGGTTTCAAACTAGACTTATTTGATACTGTTTATGTTCCCAGTATTACTAGAAACCTTATTTCTATTTCTCGACTTGACGCTTATGATTATTCGTTTAAGTTTGAAAATAAAGGTTTTACCATTTATTTTAATTCCAAAATTATTGGTTCTGATGTTATGGAGAGAAACCTCTATAAATTAGACATAAATGCTTCTTCCGCTTATTTATCGAAATCTACGCATGAGATTAGTACAGCTAAAATCAGTGGCAAAAGAAAACTATTGGACGATAATTCATCGATATTATGGCACGAACGTTTGGGCCATATATCACGAGATAGAATGGAGCGTCTCATTAAAGATGGAATTCTTCATTCATTAGACTTCTCTAATTTTGACACATGTATTAAGCGTATTAAAGGGAAATTTGCTAAAGGGAACAAATGCGGTGCCACCAGAAGTAATGGACTCTTAGAACTGATTCATACTGATATCAGTGGTCCTTATACTCCTGGAATTCATGGACACCGATATTTTATTACATCCATTGATGACCACTCTCGTTATGGATATATTTACCTCCTACATGAGAAATCTGAAGCTCTCCAGGTTTTCAAAATATTTAAGTCTGAAGTTGAAAATCAACTTGATCGTAAGATCAAGGTAGTAAGATCTGACAGAGGAGGGGAATATTACAGAAAATTCTCTGACTCTAGTTATAATCCGGGAGCTTTTGCCTTATTTTTGCAAGAATGTGGCATTGTTGCTCAGGTTTCCATGCCTGGCACTCCTCACCTGAACGGTGTTGCTGAGAGACGTAATCATACCCTTATGGATATGGTACGAAGTATGATATGCCAAACATCCTTACCTGAGTACCTTTGGGTTGAGGATCTTAAGACGGCAATGCATATACTCAATCGTGTTCCTACTAAAGCTGCACCCAAATATGAAATTTGGACGCATAGGAAACCTAATATTGGGTATTTGCGTGTATGGGGCTGTCCTACAGAGGCTAAAATTTACAATCCAAATGTAAGAAAACTTGATCCTAAGACCATAAGTTGATATTTCATCGGGTACCCTGAACGATCCAAGGGATTCCGATTTTATTGCCCTTCGCATACCATGCGAATTGTCGAAACTAGACATGCTGTATTCCTGGAAAACCTTGGCACTTGTAATAGCACGTCTCGTAACGTTACTTTTGAAGAGGAGCGTGAAACCCTTCACGTTCCGATGATTTCAAAAGATTTAGCGATCCCTGATTCTGTGAGAGGATCATTAAATGATAAGATAGTGCCCAATGTACAAACCCAGAATAACAAAACTTCTCCTATTACTATTCAAGTACCGCTTTACAGAGGTCAGAACGAGTGAGAAGGCCAGCTATTCGAGATGACTATGTCTACTTAGATGACTATGATAATTCCATTGGGAATGATCCTGTATCATTTCATGATGCAATGACAAGCGACCAATCAACTCATTGGCTTGATGCCATGAATGACGAGCTGAAATCGAATAATATATGGGACCTTGTAAACTTACCTAAAGGATTTAAGCCAATAGGTTGCAAATGGGTTTTCAAAACCAAACTGAATCCCCAGGGTAAAGTCGAAAGTTACAAGGCTCGCTTGGTCGCTAAAGGGTTTACGCAAAGAGAATGTATTGATTACAATGAAACATTCTATCCCATGTCTAAAAAAGATTCATTCCGTATTGTTATGGCCCTTATAGCTCATTTCGATTTAGAGTTACATTAGATGGATGTTAAAACTGCATTCCTTAATGGTGACTTGCATGAAAATGTCTTTATGGCACAACCAGAAGGATTTCTGGTTGAGGGCAAGGAACAAATGGTATGCAAGCTCAAGAAATCCATTTATGGCCTTAAACAGTCATCCCGACAGTGGTACTTAAAATTCTTCGAGGTGATCAATGAGTTTGGTTTCAAGAAAAATGTCGTCGACCAATGCATATTTATGAAAGTATGTGGGAGCAAATTTATCATTCTCGTTTTATATGTAGATGATATTTTACTTGCCTGCAACGATTTAGGCATTTTACACGAGACGAAATAATTTTTATCAAGTAAATTCGATATGAAAGATCTCGATGAAGCCTCTTACGTCATAGGCATTAAAATTCACCGAGATCGGTCTTGTGGTATGTTGGGTCTATCACAAAGAGCCTATATTGAAAAGGTTCTTAAAAGATTCAACATGCATAATTGCTCTCCCACTGTTGCACCGGTCTTCAAAGGCAAAAAATTCAGTCTATCACAGTGTCCGAGTACCCAATTGGCGCTTAATGAAATAGAGCAAATTTCCTACGCTTTTGCTGTAGGGAGTCTCATGTATGCTCAAGTGTGCACGGCCCAGACATCACATATATTGTTGGCATGCTTAGACGATACCAAATTAATCCAAGAATGGATCATTGGAAGTGTGCCAAGAAAGTAATGCGATACTTACAGGGTACGAAGGACTTTATGCTCATTTACAGGAGAACAGATTTTCTCGAGGCCATTGGATACTCTGATTCAGATTACGCAAGGTTTCTCGATTCTAGAAAATCTATATCTGGATATGTTTTTATGCTTTTTGGAGCACCTGTTTCATGGAAAAGTTCAAAGCAAACAATTATGGCTTCGTCAACTATGGAAGCCGAATTCGTAGCCTGTTATGAAGCATCATGTCATGCCATATGGATTAAGAATTTCATCATGGGGCTTCAAGTGGTGATTTCTATCTCCAAACCACTAAAGATATTTTGCGATAATCAGGCTGCAGTATTCTTTTCTAAAAACAACAAGTCAAGTAGTGCTTCAAAGCATATTGACATTAAGTATCTTGTTGTGAAATAAATAATCCAAATTGAGTTGATATTCATCGAGCACATTAACACAAGTGCTATGCTAGCAGACCCGTTGACGAAAGCTCTGCCTCCCAGTATGTTTCGCGAGCATCTTCATAATTTTGGACTTTTTGCGAGCTTTAACTTAGAGCGGTCACTTACTTGATATGAATATTAACTTTGATCACCTTATGTAATGTTTGGATTCTACTTATGACTGTGATTTAATGCTTTATTTCTGCGCACTAATGTCGAGCATCCTTACATAAATCACATAATGGATCATTGTGTTGCTTACCCATAAAACGAAGATGTGAAATTTGTGACTTAGAACGAATCTATTGCATACAACTTTAGATTTAGTCTATATTCGATTTTGCGTTTAGATTGCATGGCATTATTTAGGGTGCATTCTTACCGGTAAATTAAACCTATTTTATAGCTAATTATATCCTTTGGATAAGTGGGAGAATGTTGGACTTTATCTGTCCAGTCCGTTATGTTGGCCTACAGATTATGATTAGCTAGGCATTAATCCTTAATAACTAATTAAACAAAAGTCCAATCACTAAGCCTTGATGGACGGATTAGTGATTGAATTTTATTGGGCAGATCCTATCTCTTGCTCAACCCACTAAGCATTAGGGTTTTCACTGTTATTATAAATATGGCTGTAACTCTAAGCCATTAGATGTTTTTTTTAATCTCAACAAAATAACAGTCTTAAAAAATCTTAAAAAGTACACGGGATTCCATCTCCTTTCGTAGAGCCAAAGAGGTGAAGATCGTGTATCGAATTATGTCGACAATCATCCGAGGTATGTATTACTTGTTAATTCGTTCACGTACTTGGTAAGATCCGCTAACACGGTCTAATCTTGAGTATGGGATCAAGAGTTTCTTTATCTATACTGTGTCTTAGATCTAACAGTTGTATGATGAGGTCTCTACAAGACCTAATTTGCCTTCTGTTGTTAGTGTATTAAGTAGACATTTAAGTAACTCTAGTATGGATCTTTATAAAGTATTTACAAAGAATTAATGATAACATGCTTGTACATCAGGGATCAGATTTATTAGAGATCATGAGGAATTCTGATTCTGAGTTTGTTGGATGCCAATATAGTATAAGATCCACTTCAGGCTACATCTTCTGTTGGTTTTGAAAGCTATATAAGTAAAAATGTTAAGCAAACACTTGTAGCTCATTAACCATGACAATAGAAATAGTAGTACACTAAGGGCATCTAATCATAAAATAAAGGTTGCGAAGCTTTGTATCATAAAGTTGATTGTGATACATAATTCGCAGTAAAGTATTAACGACAAGAGTACTTATAAGCCAAACATATTGACATAGAATTCTTGGATGTTAAAGAAAGTGTTTTGTGTAGATAAAATTTTAGTAGAGCATATTGTGTTAGACTCCAAATGAGGATTAGACACTTATGTATTCAGTGCCTTGTATTTGAGCTAGCTACTCATTTGGGTATTATATGGTTTTAGAATATATTGGTTTAGTGGAACCTATATTTATTGTTCTTTAATGTTTCAAGACACTCTGATTTGGATAATTTAGTTTTCTGCAGAATAAAGTTGATGACTTTAAATTCATTGTGAATTCACTTAAGTAATTTTCCATTTTGTAATATTTTACATTGTGGATTGATCTCACTAAAGATTAAAGTTGGACCAGTTGGAAATAGACATGATGTCGATCACATTACATGTAATTTCCATGTTACTCACCATATTTGATCTATGTCATTGAGTATATTGATATTGGTGATTGTCGGGGTTTAATCACGATTTATAATGTGGTGAAAGCCGCAGTAGATCCATATTAATATATGAGATGGACCAGATTGTTAAGTATAGCCTGAAGAGGAATATCATAAAGTTGCGCAACTAAAGTATCTTGATATAATTGCTTTTGAATAATATATAGCTCAAGTGGGAGATTGTAAGAAAATTTTAATTTTCAATATAATCTAATTGTGGGCAATATATATTATACAATTATATTAGCTATTCAATTATTTTATGGATTTGATTAAGTGATCCAATTAATGTTAAAAGTTCATGGGCTATAATAATATTAATATGAGCCAATTGAGTAGATACTCAATACTACGTGACTAGGTGATTATGGATAGTGTAGTCAAGTAGTATATAAAGACTCCCGAGTATGGTCCTCAATATACTAAGTCGCACATGGTCTTCCCTTCTTCCCATCGGGAGGGATTACGACAGTCCCCATAAAGGATTAAGGAGGCTTAGTTGAGGAAGACCATTATACCTACCGATCTCCGAGTTCGTGTTTCACCTCGTGTTCCATCTTTAAAGGACTCACTGAATCAAGGTACGCTTCCGTTTTAATGGTTTAGATCTCAGTTTATCATGATAGAGCCTCAAGTATTAGGATTTATGAATTTATTTCCTACAGTTTATGAAGCAGATGAAGAGTTTCGGCGGCTGTGAAGAAGGGAAATCCATGAAAGCTTTGTGTTTCACGAGCTGGGCTCGGCTGCCGGCATACGACGTCGATTTCAGGTGGGGCGTGAATAGTAGCTATGTCGGGATATATATATATATATATATATTTTTTTTTTTTTTAATTTTGTTAATGAATTGTGGTTGAATATAAATTGATAGTTATACAATTGGCCAAAGTCACGGCCATTGAGTAGTATTAATTGAAACAAAATTCATCATTCATATACAGTTTTATTTCTTACATCTACTATGTGAATTGAGTTGTTTCATATTTGAAGAACCCAAATTGGCAGTCTTACTCCAAAATTAACGAGAAAGTCACAGTACAAGATAAAATAAAAAAAGACGTAATTAATAACCCAAAAATCAAGTTCTATCTAAATCTATGGACTAGCAATTCATGTTTGAAGAACCCCAAGTAGTTTTAATGCACATATATTTTAATTGATTAAGCAATGAAGATGGGACTCTATTGGAAAAAAAATTGATTCAAAGCTATTGAAGAATAAACAAAAATTTTAATTGATTATAAGTTAGGGTTTAATGAATGGAGTTTATTTAGTAGTTTTGGGGTATGAATAGTAGAGTATTATAAACACATTTTTTATAAGGGTATTTTAGTTTCATTAATTAAATTTTAAATTTTTTAAAGTTATATTTAATATTTATGAGTGCAAATAACCTTCCCTATAGAAATTTATAGTATTTTATTTTATTCTATTGTGCGGTTAAACTTAGGAATGCACCTAAACTATATACTAAGCACATGTTTTTTATTTCCATATGTACTTAGTTTTTTTGTATGCTTGAAAATTCGTTATTTATTTGCTGCCCTTTAATAACAAATTTTCAAGACTAATTATATTGTGTACTCGAATGCATCCTATCTTAGGGTGCACCTATTTTAAAAAACTTAAACAAATATAAACAAAAACATATATAATTATGAACAAAAATGTATAGTACAATTTAATTGTTAGTTTTTTTAATGAAAAATTGAGTGGAAAAAAATATACAATTATTAAAAAATATGTATAAATTATTGAATAAAAAGTTTTACACATATGAATGATAGTTTTTTTAGTGAAAAACTTAGTGTGAAAAAAATATACAATTATTAAAAAACACGTACACAAAATAAAATAATATATATACAAAATAGAATAAAAAATTATACACATATGGGTGCACCCTTGTACATAGGTGCACCTAATATCAACTCAATTTTCAATACCTAAATTTCATGTGACAATTAAACTATAAGTGAAGTAGTAAATAAAGAAGTTCTGTATAAAAATTAAATTGAAAAATATTTTGTTGAAACTAGAATGTTTTCATGAAAAATGGTGTACCCCACCATTAGGGGCCCCCACCGCCCCTGCCCTGGGGATTGGTGGAGGAGGTAAATCGCAGGATGTGCCTCAAGTGGCTTATAGAGAGGGCTCACTGTTAAACTTGTGCTTGCAAGGGGCCAAATCCATGCCAAAGGCAGGATTCGAACCCCCACCCTACAGCAACCAAGCTCAGCTGGAAGGCCTTTCCACCCTCCCCTCTACCACTTGAGCTATGCCCTGGGGGCGGCTAGAATGTTTTCATGTGTCAGAGCACTAGCTAGCAACTTGAATTTAAATTTGAAAAGTGATGCCAAACAAATTATATAAGTCCACGGCAAAAGTATACAACGAAGCATGGTAGAAACACTAATTACGGCTGGAGCTACGTAATTTGTCTTTTCCTATTTTCTTATTGGATTTTTTTTTTAATTCCAAATTGCAACTCATTGTCACCATTTTTTATATTCTAGAATTCAAGAAATAATTTTATTAGATTATTCATAAATTATATATTATTTTTTTATAAAATAAAATATAATAACTTTTTATATGTCTTACAAAATTTATTCTTTAAAATAGTTTCTTACCAAAATCTCTTATGAGTAATTAATTACCTATACTCCTCCGTACCTCACTAAAAAAGTATTTTATTTTTTGGCACGTGAATTAAGAAATATTATTATTTAATATGTAGTTGGTAGTAGTATTAGTGGGAGTGTGAGTCCCATATTTTGATTATATAAGTGGGTGTGTGTGAGTCTCATGTGTGTAAAAAGGAAAGGGAACTCTTTGGGTGGAACACCTAAAATGAAAAAAAATACCCTCTTTAAAGAGGACGGATGGAGTATGATTTTTGTGAGTAATTTACCTATATAACTTGAGTTGTGAGACAAGTAATAATTATTATATAGGTAAAATATGTTTATTAATAATTAAAATATATATTTTTTAAATTATAATAAATGATGAAAATTTTAGAATATTATAATTTAATTCAATACAAATATATTTTAACTATCAATAAGCAATAATAACATAATTCAATAATAAACTGACGGTTATATGTGGGACGAGTTACATTTGAGACAAGTAATACTATAATAAAAAAGCACACTTAATAATGAATAACATTTATTTTGCTTTAGTTTACACTCTTTTCTAAAACGATTATATGTTAGACAAGTCATGAGATGGATCGATCCATTATTGAAGTATAATTATATATATATATATATATATATATATATATATATATATATATATATATATATATATATATATATATATATATATATATATATATATATATATATATAAAGTATACTGATTAGCCATAACTTGTAGTCGGGCTGATCAATTCAAGAATTTATCGAACCACAGGGAGGAAGACACTAGTGCTTAAGCGAGATCATGTTTGTTGTAATTTAAAAGAGACGAGTCATCAAATGGATTGGTTGTAAACAAATAAATGACAAGTAATCAAAGCAAGCAATGATCAAAACAAGATAAACAAATGAAGAGTGTTTTCCAAATTAAGTAAAAGTGAGATTAACAACAATTAAGAAGTGGAAATCCTAGGTTACATGCATCAAATTCATATGAATCATGGGTATAAGACTAAGGGTCAACACTAAGTTTACTTAAACTCCCTCTCGAGATGGATATGATATGAATCTAAATTAGCTCAATGGATTGGTTCTCACTCAAACAATTCCAACTAGATACTAAGCTTGAAATGAGAGTCCCTTCACACAATTAATCAACCTCTCGATCTAATCAATCGGATGTCCTACCAAAGGGTTCTAAATTCCAAAGGATTTCTCAATCTCTTTACAATTTATAATCCACATTAAGTGCATGACAAAATGATTCAATCAATTATCCTAAACAAATCATTGACTTCTCAATCTAATAACATACTTACAACAATAAACCACACAAATCATCACAAACATCAAAATCTAAAGCATCAATGATAGAAAATCAATTAACTCAATCAACATATGAATTTTAATACATAAATCCTAAAATTATCCAACAACTCTCATGTTGTTAATCTCACAAGGGAGATTAACCTGCCATATTCATAAGAACATTAACATAGACATTAAAATTCTTACAAAACATGATAAACAACAAGGTTTTACTACAAAGTATGGATGAAAACTCCCTTGAAGTGCTTCAATGGTGATCTCCTTCATTCCCTTGCAATTATCCTCTCTTCCTTGCTTCTTTTACTGAAATGGATGAAGGTTTTGATGGTGGGATGAAGGTAGATGATATGGATGAAGAATGAAGGAAATGGATGGTGAAAAATGAAGAAAAATGTATGTGATGTGTGTGTGCAGCCTCAAACCTATGAAAAATCTGATGAAATATTGAAGTATTGAGTATTTATACCCCTTGGGAAGCTTATAGAAGAAATCTGATTTTTTTTACTGATCAGGCACCTACATGACTCGTGTGCTGCAACACGTCTCGAGTTGTGTCAGGGTTTCTGGGTCAACGCGAACTTACGACAGCACACGAGTCGTGTGCCGCAACACGACCAAGGGATGGTCGTGTTGTGCGTTCTGATGTTGTCGCACGACCATCTTTTACAGGCTCGTTTGCAGTACACGGCTCGTGTAGCACGACACGACTCGTGTACTTAAAACGGCTGGCCGTGTTCTTGCTGTCCTGTTTTCTTCTTCCTTCTTTCGTCTTCCTTTTTTATTTTCGCTCCGATTTCACCTATTTTACATACGATTAAATTCATTCACATTCAATTCCATAAAAACACATAATTCCACCAAATAGCACATAAATACTAATAAAAATATACAAAAACACACATGAAAAGATACTAAAATTTAGGTGAAAATATCACTCATCATATACTCCTTATTAAATAGTTAAAGTATGATCTATTAAAATATGATAAAAGATGCGCTTAAATATTATTTTAGAATATTGTAGTATGATTCATCATACTTTAATGCATCATTCATCACGTTTTACCTAATAATTCATCAAATTATATAACACCCTAAAATCATATAATTTAGTACATTAATCATATTTTTACTAAACCCAATACCATATATATTTTATCAATATAATAATCATACTTTAATATGAGTTGATTTATCTTACAATCCATCTCATAAGCATTAAAAAATAACTATTTTTACCAATAGAATAATCAGTTGATAAAAGTCTTCAATTCATTGTTAAATTAGTTTATCAATGGTTTTTGTTGTTAATCTATTGATAATTGATAGTTGGCAAATTTATAGTAATCAAAATTCAATTCTGTTGGTAAATAATCTATTGGTAATCTGTTGCTAATAATTTCATTGGTAATTTATATAATGATTTTGTTGGTAATCTATTGATAAATAGCAACATATTTATTCCGTTAGTAAAAATATAATAAATCTCGTATATATCCATTTCACAATAAATTGCAATAACTTCATAAGGTTTTTGGCTTTTATATATTCCCTCCAACGTCCCTCATTAAGAGGGTTTTTTGCTTTTTGACACGTGGATTAAAGAGTGTTATTATTTAATGTGTAATGGGTAGTTGTATTAGTGGGAATGTGGGTCCCATTTTTAAATTGTATTCCATGCACCTTTAGAATTTTTTGTTAAATTGTATACCCTTTAGTATACAGATGTGTGCCCTTTATTTTCTAAAGAAAATTATTGTGTGTATCTGGACGCATGAACAACACCATGCACCTTTCGAATTTTTTGTTAAATTGTATACCCTTTAGTATAAAAATGTGCACCCTTTAATTTCTAAAGAAAAAAAATATTAATGAAAAGTGTATACCCTTTAGAACAAAATGGTGTACCTTTTATTAATTAAAGTATATACCCTTTATATCAAAGCAATGTACCCTTATCGATAATACTAAATTTCTAAAGACGCACAGAATGTGTTCCCGTGCGTCCGGGTACACGCAAGACTCACTCTATATATATTATTTTAAATAGTGATATTTCACTATCATCAAAATTTTGAGAGATCACACACAATGGTCCTAATCATGACATATCCACTTCTACACTTTGGTTTAAATTAAAGCTAGAAAATATCTGCTGTTACGGACAAATTTCCAAAAAGGTTTTTTTTTTCTTTTTCCTTTTACTGAAAAGATGTTTTATTTTTGCTTTTTAATTTTATATGATCGTGTAGTCGTAGATCAAATGCAAAATTATAAGGTAAAATCTTGAGTGTGTCTAGATCCGTTCGCCTAAATTTGATACGATTTTAATGTTATATTTTGAAGTATTAAATATTAATCCCTTCGTCTCATTTATATTTGTACCTCTTATTTCAATGAGCATGACCTAGCCCGATCAGTTGAACCATCATAATTAACTTCTCCATCACTCTTTCGGGCTGAAGTGTAGGGGCTTTTGGGGTGAGAGACTCCACCCATTTTTTGTACCTATATATAAGAAAAGTGATAACTTTTAAGGATATTTAGGTGTGTTACGTATGGTGATTTTTTTGTAAATAAAGTGTATGAGGAAGGGTGATTGTTTTGACTTTTTACTCTTTTTTAGGGAGATGCAAACTTTTGTAGGACAACCTAAAATAGAGAGTACATGTCATTTGAAAGGGACGGAGGAAATATCTTAATCTTAATCTTAATATATACTCATAAAAGTAGAATAAATTCAATTCCGACCATCTATTTCTCAAACAAATCTTAGTCACCCATTAAAATAATTAAATATTTAAATAATTATAAATATAACTTTTGAAATCTGAAAAATAATTTAGTTCAAATCCTGACCAACTATTTCTCAAACAAATCTTAGCCACCAATTAAAATAATTAAATAATTATAATTATAATTTTTTTCAAATTAGGAAATAAGATATTATTTATTAAAAATGTAATAATATTAAAAATATTATTTGAATATATTCAAAATTTTAAAATAAATCTCTATATAGAAGTAGAATAAATTTAATACTTGCAATCTCAGCCACCCATTAAATAAGGAAATAACTTAGTCCAAATTCTGACCATTTATTTCTCAAATAAATCTCAGTCATTCATTAAAATAATTAAATAATTATAATTATAATTGTTTCTAATTACGAAATAATATACTATTATTAAAAATTTAATAATATTAAATATATTATTTGAATATATTTAAAATTTTCAAACAAATCTCAGCCACCCATTAAAATAATTAAATAATTGTAATTATGACTTTTTCAAATTAAGTAAATAATTTAATTCAAATCCTGACCATCTATTTCTCAAACAAATTTCAGTCACCCATTAAAATAATTAAATAATTGTAAGGGTTTAGGGTTTATGCATGTCATAATGTTAATTACAAGGGTTTAGGGTTTATGACATACTCCCTCCGTCCCGCCAAATTGCACCGTTTACTGTAGCTTTTGTGAGAGCTTTATGCAGTCAAACAGTGCAGTTTGACCGGGACGGAGGGAGTATAAAAGAAGAATAAATCCAATCATGACCATTTATTTCTCAAAAAAATCTTAGTCACTCATTAAAATAATTAAATAATTGTAATTATGACTTTTTCAAATTAGGAAATAATTTAGTCAAAATTCAATGGAAGTTTGGTTGAATTAATTGCCAGTAAAATATTTCATTAATTGATTGATGTTTATAAATTACTAATATAGAATCTGATCTTATAATTTTGAAAAAAAGAAAATTTTATTGTTGCATTTTAAATTGCTAAAATTCTCATTTTAACCTCATTGCAAAAGATATTGGTAAACTTATACGAATTGATCAACTTAACAGACTCGCAAGGTTTTATAAGTGGTTTGCCATAACTATATTACATTTTAATATTAAAATATTAGGTTACATATAATTCAAATAAATATTATTCAGTTCAAACATCATAAAATTAAGGGAAGTTGTTGTTTGACGTAAAAATAACACATCATGTACAACGCACGAGTTCAATTACTAGTAATTTTTAATATGAACACTTGTACTCCTGATTTTTCAAAAAATATATAATAATTTTTTTATTCAAATATTATTATCATTCACATTTCAATCGATAATTTCAATTTTAAAAAAATTAATATCCTCCTCTATTAAAATAAATATTTTTTGAAATAAAATATAATATCTCAAAACGAGAAATGATAAAGAAAGATAAAATGATGAAAAGGCAAAAAAATTTCATACTTGAAATCATTCCATTAAATACTCCATTTATCCTGGCCAAAGGTCATCGGTTACTTTTTGCAAATGGATTAAGAAATTTTATTATTTTATGTATACAAGGTAGTTGTATTAGTAGTGAGTGGTGGACCATATGTGAGTCCTTTTACTAAAATAAAAAGGAAAAAATGAGGACATTTACATGAGATACCCAATATAGTAAAATAAGGACATTTCGATGGAACGGAGGGAGTACTTAACATTTTAAATTGATAAATTGAAATATTGAAAAATTAATGTTTGAATTAGAGATTTTTTTTTTCGGAAAATTAAGGATACAATATTTTTTTTTATATCAAGGAAGAGTAGTATAAATAAGAAGTAATAATATTGTTGATGGTTGTTTTTAGCGGGTTAGATTAAGATTAATTAAACTTGGAGTAACGATTAACTGGACATTAAAACGAATTCATCAAACACAATAATTTTCTTTGTCACCCCATTAGTTTGGAGCCCTTTCCACATTAATTATATTTGCCTTTAAGGTTCCATGGTGGAACACCTTACATTTTAGAAATAATTTATAGAGAGAGAAATACAAATGGGTTTCTTGAGGTTGAAGATGAAGTTGGAGTGAAGTGAGAATTCAAAAATCGGTGTGTCCCTCGCCTGCAGATGCCTTATCTTTTGTATCTTTTGTAGGAAATATTTGTGGTGGATGGTTCCCCATAAGATTGCCACATTGTCCCTCCAATGATATTGATGAATCTGACCTATCCCCTTCAAACTTTATGCATGCTACGTTCTGGTGGGGTGAGCATGCTTAATGGTCGATGACATTTTCTGATGGGATGAGATGAGAATAGGCTGATGTAAGGGCCGAGAGCAATAGGCGGAGACCTTATCCTCAATGTGGCTTCTTCTCTCTTCTGCTAATGTTCAGTAATCATGTTAACGGTTGGTTTCTTCTGCTTCCATCGCCATTCTATTTTGGACATGGATTCAAATCTAATTCTTATCTTTAACCTCAACTTATTTTCCGGTTGAACGGGCGCGTATAAGTCACGCCTTATATGGATGTATAAATACCCATAACAGTATTATTAATAAAAAAAATATAATATCTTTCCAATAAAGTGATAATTATTATTATTTAAATAACCCTAAAAATAGTCTCATGTAAAAAGATGCCGCACATTAATTGCTTAAGTTGGCATTTCTTAAAATTTTCGATTAAGGGTGTAAAGATTGCTACTGATACCCCCTTTTAATTTCCAGAAGGTGAAAGTACTAATTTGCTATGTCATGTTAGTCAAATATTTAAGTATTTTATTTAATTTGATTTGTTAAAGTCAACAGATTTCTTTGAATTCTCTTTTTTATTTAAAATTCATTTATTAAAAAATTATTTCTTCGTAGCTAATAGTCAGTATACTCAATCATTCGCACTTTTTTTTTTATCACTTTAGCAATTAATTTAAAAATAACCGGTCCCACCATAAAATTATACAAACAAAACATTTACGCTTATCATTTTAGTAAGTATAGAATCTACACTTACAAATTGATATCCTAAAATCAGGGGCGCCTTGGGGTGGTGGCGGGGGTGCTTCCGCAGAGGCCCACCTCGATGAGGGACCTCCAATTTTTATTATATATATATATATATATATATATATATATATATATATATATATATATATATATATATATTAATTGAAAATATAAATATAGATATTTAATGTTTAATTGACATCACTTTATTATTTTTTCCACATTTATTTGAATTCGAATTTTATTGAAAGTCACGGCATGTATTGTGACACTTTGATCTTTATTTTCTCTTTTTCACGATTTTTCATCTTTTACAATTTTTTTAAAAAAAATTAATCTATTATTGTTATTGAACAAAAACGGTAAATTTTAACATAAATATTTAACTTCTTTTTATTTGATAAGTTAATTACAAGAAAATGATTTATTTTACCTTTTCACACCACACTACAAAAAAAACTATTTTTTACCAATAAAATATTCCGTTGATAAATGCCTTAATTTTATTTTTAAATTGATTTATCAATTTTTTTTCAACGGAATCCATTGGTAAATTTCCTTTCGTAAAGTGGTGGTTGATAAATTTTTACCAACGAAAAATCAATTCTATTGGTAAATAATTTCGTTAGTAATTTGTTGCTAAAAAATCCGTTCGTAATTTTATATAAAGATTCCCTTGGTAATCCTTTGTAATTACCAACGGATTGAATATCGTTTGTAAAATAGAGAATAAATCCGTTGGTATTCTATTGCTAATAGAAAAATGTCATTTTGGTTGCTAATACATTGATAATTACCAACGAATTGAATTCTGTTAGTAAATTTCATTGTCAAAAAATATTTTTTTTGTAGTGCCACCTTTCTTCTTATGTTATTTTTCTTTTATTTTTTTAAATTAATTTTCTATTAAGTTTGTTGAACAAAAACTATTATTTTTTATTAAGAATATTTTTTTTATTTGCTAAGTTAATTAATTATATTAAATATAACTTTTTTTTATTATAATACACTTTATTTTATATATTTAATAAATATAATTATATTTATATTTTGATTTTATTTATTTTATATCTTTTAGAAAAATTAAAATCCTCAAAAAAAAAAAAAAATTTGTACAGGACCCTTAAATTGTAAGCCGGCCCTGCCTGAAATTTTATAATTTTAGTAAGTATAAAATCTATACTTATAAATTTGACAAAGTCTCTTGTAAATCGATATTTATATGAAATAGTTTGTAAAGCATGTTAAAATATGTTTATTATAAATAAAGTATCCTAAGATTATTAAAATGTGTTTTCTAAAATATAATAATGAATAATGCATTAAAGTATGATTTTAAAGTGTTATAATATGATTTATTATTGATATATTTTATCTATAAATAAGTATACTTAGTGATGAAATGACAATCTCACAATTTGTCTTACAAAAACCTGCTTCACAAGGGAATGTTCATATAAATTTTATCAATTTTTAAAGTTGTGTTAAATGTATGTTCATTTCCGATTTTAAAACCCCAGTTTTGAAATTCAAAATTTACATACAGGTTTTAAAAACCACCTTATATATATATATATATCCATTTACATTATCTCTCCTCAATTAATACACTTTCTCTTTTTAGTTCTCCTCTCTCATCTATTTTTTTATATAAATTAATACTCCATATGTCCCCTTGTAAAATGTAACTGTTTGTTTTTTACATATGAATTAAAAAGTATAATAATTTAATATATAGTGATGTAAGAAAAATAATATTTTAATGAGCAATGAATAGCTGTATATCAATAAAATCTATTCACTACTCATATTAAAATATTTCTCGTATAAACATCAAATATATAAATCTTAAGATGAAAGGTGACAATATTACTCAATGTTTGTTTTTGGTTTTTCATTTTAAAATTTTAAATATATCTACTTCCTCCATTTCGTTACAAAAAAGAATTACAATTTATTAATTAAGACGTCTAACTAAAGGAGTTACATTTCTTTTTTTGATAAACAAGATTCGTACAAAAGAAATTAATTATTTTTTATGGAAGTCACATATAATACTAATATAATTATCTAATATACATTAAAATATTATATTTTTTAATCCAAACACATTAAAATATCATATTCCTTAATTTTTCATGTAAACCGTAAATATAACTCTTATATCATGGAGAAGGGAGTAATTAAATTTCAAAACTCTTGACATTTAAAGAAAATATTAAATGTATCTAGATTATATAAATAAATTTTATATAATTTAAAAAATATGAACTTTAGACAAGATAAAAGGTGTTTTAAAAGGTGTACTTTCATTTTTTGTATTGTGACATAAGCAATTGGTCATTCATACGGTAAATAAATTCAAAAGGGGAGCTAGAAAACATTGAATTCAAAGCCCTTCACCAATACTCATATTTCTTTCTTTATTTTTCTAAAATACAACTTTGGATTATTTATCCTTGCATGTGTTTGTGCGCTCCAAAAGTCATAAATTCTGACAACCTTTCCACACTCTCTCTCCTTCTCTCTCTATCATTCTCCCACCACTCTGCAACTGCAATATGAAAAAAACCATCTCATTCTTGTGAATTAATCAACTCTGCAACACCATGCTAATCAATTCTTGAAACCCAAACCAAGAAGAGCTGTTCTTGAGAATGAAAATGCACAATTTGGTGATGCCTATCCTCTTCATCCTTCTGGCCTCCATAAATCCTACACACGGAAACGCAGAGGTGAGAGCGTTAATGGAGATGAAGTCATCTTTGGACCCTGAGAACAGCTACTTATCTTCATGGACGCCCGACGGCGACCCATGCGGCGGCTCTTTTCTGGGAGTGGCCTGCAACGAGCACCGGAAAGTTGCTAACATTTCTCTGCAGGGAAAAGGGCTCAACGGAAAACTTCCTCCGGCGGTGGCGGAGCTCAAGTGCCTTTCGGGTCTTTACTTGCATTACAACAAACTGAGCGGAGAGATTCCGAAGGAGATTGCTAATCTCACCGAGTTAACGGATCTCTATCTCAATGTTAATAATTTCACTGGAAACATACCCACTCAAATTGGAAGCATGGCTAGTCTTCAAGGTCTGGATAATTCTCTTCTTCTCGATGTTTTAATTTGAAAGTAGTTGGGTTTCTTCTTGATCTCTTCTTTGAAATTGGATTAGCAAGTTCAATATTATCCCTCTTCATTAATGTCGAGTTTGCTGTGAAATTGCAGTGCTGCAGCTGTGTTGTAACCAATTAACAGGGAGCATTCCTGTAGAGATGGGATTCTTGAAAAGATTAAGTGTTCTTGCTTTGGAAATGAATGGATTAACAGGTCAAATTCCTCCCAGTTTAGGAGATTTAGGAATGATGAAAGACCTGTATTTGAGCTCCAATCATCTCTCTGGCCCTATTCCTATTAGATTAGCCAATCTTCCTTCACTGGAGGTTCTTGATGTGCGCAATAATTCACTTACTGGGGTTGTCCCACTTGGTGAGATTTTCTTTTCAATTTGAATCCTACATATTTCTTCTTAATGTTCTTTCAATTAGTGTTGATGCTGATGGTTGTCCCTTTTATTCCCGTGGTGTTTCTTGGTCACTTGCAATGAATGATGATGATTGTAATAATGAAGCTTTGAAGAGGTTGAATGAACATTTCCATTTTGATAACAACTCTGGATTATGTGGCACTGGTTTTACTTCTCTCAGAGTTTGCACTGTATGGGACAGTGTGAACAATCAGGTTGATCCTAACGCCAGTAAAGCAGCCCAACCGAGCATACCTCAATCAGTTGCTTTCCCGTTGAATTGTAGCCGGTCGCATTGCTCCAAGTCCTCGTCGAAGTTGCCACAGATAGGCATTGCTGCTGGAGTAATAGCAGTCACTGTGACATTAACGGTGGTGGTGTTCGTCTTGATCGTTAAATACAGACGTAGGAAACAGAGAATAGGGAACAGATCGGATGCTAGTGATGATCGGCTTAGCATTGATCAGACCAAAGATGTGTACAAGAGAAGTCCATTGCCATCTCCTCTTGTGGCTCTTGAATACTCCGACGGATGGGACCCAGCGAATACTCAAGACTGCAATGGACTATGCCTTCATGAGTCTCTTCTACAGGGATATAAGTTTAACTTGGAAGAGGTTGAATCAGCTACTCAGCATTTCTCAGAGGTGAATCTACTGGGAAGGAGTAAGTTCTCTGCTGTGTACAAAGGGACACTGAAGGATGGATCCGTTGTAGCGATCAAAAGTATCAACAAAACGAGCTGCAAGATAGAGGAGGACGAATTCACGAAAGGACTGAGCTTGTTGAATTATTTGAAACATGAAAATCTAGTGAAGTTGAAGGGATTCTGCTCCTCAAAGTCTAGGGGTGAGTGTTTCTTGATTTATGAGTTTGCACCCAGAGGTAATTTGTCTCAGTTCCTCGACGACAGCAGCGACGTTCTTGATTGGCCCACTAGAGTTTCTATAATCCATGGAATTGCAAAAGGTTGGTAACAATCCTATCTTTTGATCAGATGAATGCTATGTTACTTTTTGCAGAAGATGTACTAGCAATCCCAATCATTTATGATGATCTTGTAATCTGATCTGTGAAACAGGTGTAGAATATCTGCACAGCAAGGAAGCAAACAAGACTCCCATCATTCACCAAAACATATCAGTCGAAAAAGTAGTGTTGGATCAGCAGTTGAAGCCTTTGATTTTGGATTCTGGTCTTCTAAAGCTTCTTGCAGATGATGTGGTTTACTCTGCCCTCAAAGTGAGTGCTGCATTAGGCTACATGGCTCCGGAATACATCACAACTGGCCGTTTCACGGAGAAGAGCGATGTCTACGCTTATGGAGTAATCATTCTACAATTACTCTCCGGACAAAGAAAGCTCTCCGCCTCCATAAGAGCGGCTGCTGAATCTGGAAACTTACAGGAGCTTATCGATTCAAGACTTGATGGGAAGTTTTCTGAAAGCGAGGCTGCTCGATTAACGAAGATGGCGTTGGATTGTACCGATGAGATTCCGGACAACAGACCGAGCATGGAATCAGTGGTTGGAGTAGTGAATGACACAAGTAGTGGCTGATGAAGATGACCATCAGCAATAATTCTGTTATTTTGACATGGGAGCAAATAACTGGCATTGTAAAGCACTATTATTATTATTATTATGATCATCATTATTATCATCATTATTATTTTTTATATCACTCCCATTAGATCAATTTTAGAAGCTATTTCTAAGTTGAGAGAATACTTGTCCATATACTTCAGCTTTTCTATCTTAGTTTATGATATTTAAAACATTTGCCAAGTGCATTTTTATGTCCTAATTAAGTACACAAGCAACTACAAAGTAAAAATTTGAGAACTTCAATATAATATGCATTCTGTGGTTGAAAACTATAATCTGCAATCATGTCAGAGGAAAAATATGACAACAATAGTTAGTGGAATGCTAACAAAGTAATAAGTCATTGACAATACCATTAATATATGATTAGGATGCTAAGTTTGACTACCTGTTTCGTTTCCATTTCTTAAACTCTTACATGAACCATATATATAAGTTACTAGTTACAAATTTAATTATTTTCTTAACTTACTAGTACAGTAGGAGCCCCTCCTATTACAAAAATTTAAGTTGTGTGGTCACAGAACATTAAATGCTTCAACACAAGATGAGTTTCTTTTCCAACTGGACAAGAAAATCGTTGGGAACTAAGCAGCAGCACTGTGGTGTTCACGATCTATAAACCATTCAGATGGCCACCATTTTGGTCTAATATTCTCTATATTGACATCTTCCTGGCCTTTCACGGTCAAGGAGGCCGTATCTTGGAAAACCCCCTCTAACCTTACAAGTCCCAGACCACGAGATCCAAGTGCAGTAGTGACTGTACCAACTTTCTTTTGTGATTCCCTGTAAATCACTTCAGAACTAGGAGATACTTTTTGCTCCATCTCTGAATCAAATAAACACAAACTTTATGGTGAGTCGAAGACAATGAATGACAAATTAATTCTTCAAATGGTTTACCTTCACCACTACTATTCAAGAATCTCAAAGGAATCAATCGCTTCCGAATTACTCCACGGTGATGTGTTCGAGCAATGAGTTCTTGGCCAACGTAACAACCTTTATTAAAGCTTATAGCATTTAAGCCAGCAAGATTGTACTCTAGCGGTATTGCTTCACCTACAAGATATCACTTCATCTTTATATTTGTAGCTTACAATCCAAAACATATTAGGAATTGTGCAAGCCATATAGCATAAAGCATAAATGATGGATTTTCTTCATTAAAGGAAAGGTTCTCAATTAAAGAGCAGATATAATTAACGAAAAAAAGATAACCAGATGCAAGAACAGAAAGCATTGAAGTGCTGTTTTCTACATTAATTTTTTAACATATTAATTGCAGAACTCGTGATATACATACAGCATGAGGAGGAGTCATAATTCTTTAACATGGAATACAAAATTTGCAAGCATATAACAAGCTATACCTTTTGGAATCTCAGCAGAGCCTTCTGCAACTCCCTTCTCTAATCTCCAAAGAAGAAAATTTCCTTCATCGGTTTCTTTGTCCTGCTCAACTAATGGGGCTGCAACAGATACAATTATACCAGATCACACGTTGAAGAATGAGTCAAAGTACTAATTCACATGCAATATGGAATTATAAAGTATATGTGCATTAGTTTTCCTAAAGCTGGTATCAGGATTCAACTATTCATCTCTTGACGGCTGATAAAGAACTGAAAGATGAGGTACAAATATTTGTTGCTAATTAAACCTACGTGTCGCATTAGATGGAAAGATGCCTCTATATCCAAGACAAGCCAGTCGTGGATCGCTGTGCCAATGCCAACCAACACTATTTGATTGCGAAGCAGATACACCCGAACGATCAACAGTACCACCCCAGCCAACAGAATCAGCTTCGGGGTCTTCTACAGATGAAGACTTCCCTTTAAGGTCCCCACCAAACCGTTGCCAGCAAGAAAAATCTTTGTCCACCTTCTCAATATCAACCTTAGACCTCAAACGGTATCTGCTAATTCAGGATTCATTGCAAAAATTAAATATAAGACCTTTCATCACTATGGTTCTTAAGCTCAACTCAAACTTATAACTTGCATATTATGTATCTGAGCACACCCAACATGAGCATTATATAATTTGTAATAATATAAAAATATGTAATTTTTATATTATCCTCTTCTCGATCAATGAAACTATGAACCAAAAACTCACCCTAAACTATAGTTACCTCTTCATAGTAGGAACTATATGAAATTTTGTTTTGTTGCTTGATGTTTACTCTACAGTCAACTCCAAGTTTTCCTTTCACTTCTTTAGATTATACATTTCTGATCATATGGTAGTTCACATTGGGATGACATCTATTGAAGCATGGAGAAAGTAGCTTTAGCATTGAGAACATGCCAAAGGCTACATTATTTGATTGAAATTCTCTTCAGCTACCATTCATAAGAAGTTCTATCACTCAAAATGAATTCTATTGCCTTTAACATCTAAAATTTGTACCCTTTTTCCTTCATGGTAGCTTCATTCCAAAATTATCTCTCAAATAAAAATAATAAAAAAAACTCCCAAGCTCCACCTTTGAACATCACAATGTGAAGATATCAAGACCATTGCACTTTACAAATATTTTATACTAGTCCAAATCAAACCAAAGTTGCACATTTATAAATGAACACATGGATTATTTATTACCCCATGTCCTAAAATTGCAGAACCCCTTGCAGCAGTAAAACTAAACATCCGCAATATAAGGTCATACTGTTTAGAACTAATACTCCATCACAACAGGTCTCTATACAATTTAATTTTTTTTTTTTTTTTTACAATTTCAGATATACCATACAATAAACTAGAAATAAGCAAGCTAGTACCTTTTAATTTGAGAAAAAGCCAAATTGGCTAGGTCAAATTACAAAATCATACATAATTAAGAATTGAAACGGGGAGGAGATAAATCTCTCAATAACTTATGCATAGAGAGGGGTGCTGGGAATACCTCATTCGATTTAAGTGACAATGCTAAATTTTGTATAACACTAGGATACATGGAGATAGTTTTTAATTGATCAACATATAGCACACAATGGAATGTAACATAACATCTAGCCCATTTTTTTCAAGTTACAGGACAAGAAATCTGGTGTAAGATAGTAAAAGAACCAGAACGAAAACTTTGCTCATATCAGGCATAATGGTTTAAGTTTACCAAAAGGCTGAAAACTACATGGTTCCTTTTCCTGGGATTGCAACCGTACCACGAAGAATGAAAGCCAAAGGGTGTCAGTTATTCCATACTTTCATTGACATGGATTGTCATACTGATCATTGGTTTCACATCCATAAATATTCCTACTATGGTTGAAGAGGTAGATCATGAAGCTAGCGATGAGATCCAAGATGATATTGAAGATTTAATCAATTGTGGATTTAAGTTCACTGGTGGATAATCCCAACTTTGTTTCTCATATTGCAATTATATGTAACTCACTGTTGGCGATTCCATGTGAAGCAGAATTTGCAGACTAACAATTCCAACCAATTCACAATTCAAAAGTGCAATCTTGTCAAGTCCCAATACACTAATCACAGTAAATTGCACTTAATCTCCACGAATCACATAAACTACCATCAAATAAAAAGAAGAAAAACACTCGTAATTTTCAAATTTACAATGAAAAGCAGTGAAAAGAAAGTAAATAAACATACCTTTTCAACGTCGCCAAGAGCTCGTCTATGACAGAATCATCGACATCAGCGTAAATTTCCAGCTCACCCGAGTTGGGACCCGGACCCGACCCTGTCCGATCGAGCTTCTCATCAGAACGAGGCGGCCTATATAGAAAAAAATCAAAGAGAAATCTCCCTTGAGGAGTCAACATTGCGGCGTACACAGGAGGAGTTGCACCCGCCGGCACATTGAGAGTAGAGGCATTCTCAGCTACGTTTTCAGGGTTATCCAAACTCCGAACGTCGTTGGTCACCAGGCCCTGAAGGAACTTGACTGTTTCGGGTCCTTTAAACCGGATCACGGACCGCGTTTTGAGAAGGCAGGCCATGGGGCCGGCAGATTGGAGAATCGTCTTGGTGGAGAAGAATTTCGGTAAACTGCAAGATTTGGATGTCAGGAATATGGCCTTGAAGCTAAGCATCTTTGGTAAGGGTTCTCGAAAATGGGTGGTGGTGGGGACGGGTGATGAAGGTGGAGGCGGTGGGGAAGGGGTTTATGAGGTGATGTGTATGTGCATGGGGGTTGAGGATGGAGAAGGGAACACGTGTGGTGTTTGATGAAATGCCCAAATGAATTTTTAGAGAATACTAGTGGAGCACACCCCAATTTTAACAACTCAGACTTAGTATCGGGTTTGAATTTCACCTAATATTAACAAGTGTAGGCTATATTTTTTTATTTTACATTACATGAATATTTATATACATTAGTAGTGGCAGACTTAAATTTTACATAGATATTAAAAAGTGTAACTTATAAGTGTTGTTTGTGTGAGCTATATTCAAAAGATTCTATAGCAAGAGCGTATTCTAACAAGAGTAACAATTTGGTAATGTACAATAGTATTTGTAGGATGTTGGCCCATTCTTTCTTTGCAAGAAATCTCTTTATCAGATCCTCCACTTCTTTCCGAAAAGAGATGTAAACTCCATATAACAAAAAAGTTGAAAAACTTTCTATGGCACAAGAGATGATAATAAAGAACAGAAAAGTCCTACACAATCTGAAATCAGGAAATGAATGAAAATCAAGGGATTAAGAAGATTCATTCTATGTCAGTATCATTGCAAGTTAACAAAATTAAGTAAATTCACCAAAGAAAGATCAAAAGTTTGGGACCAATACACAATTAGCATTTGGAAAAATGTTTGTTACACAGTTACTAGTATAGAGCAAAGTCTATGCTCATTAATAAGTAACAAGGTATAAATTTTTTTTTTTAAAATAATATAAAAAACCAAGTTACATTATTTGATAACAAAACTACCAGCAAGAATTCAGAAACACAATACATCTGCTTGTCCATAATTAATGACCGTATGTTATCAGTGAAACTTTCGAGATGCATTGGGACGTAAAATATTTTGTTAGTATGTAAGCCAACATTATAATTCCTAATTAAAATAGTTAATAGTTATATTAACTATAGTATCAATAGCGCTCCAAGCATTTTAATATGTTCACGAAAATGTTTGTTTGATCCTATATAGACGATCACGAATCACAATTGAGAAAACAGAAAAGAAACCTCCAGAATAAATAAGTATGATGAAGCTTTCAGTGGGAATGCATTAAGAAAATCAATAAAAGTTTATCTATACGGTATTTATCATTGTCAGTAATATTACAAGCTATCAGGAAATTCTAGTTTTCTCAATAACCCTTATTTAGTTCAGACTTCAGACTACACCTCAAAAATTTATTGCATCAACTCTAAACTTAACTAAATCTTTGAGCTAAATCAACACGCAAACACGGAAAGAAAAGAATGTAAAGTTACAAAATTTGTGTGAAGGAATTTTCCCAACGCCAATGACTTAAAAAAAAAAAACTAAAAAAAACTCATTTACTATTAACCTATAACTTTAGAAAAATCTCATGTTCAATAACCTATAACTTTAGAATATATGGGAAAATAAAAATAAGAAAAGGTACACAAATATTAGACAATCAGTTACCAAGAAATAGTAAAAAGGGCATATATATATATATATATATATATATATATATATATATATATAACAACTTTCTTAAGAGCTTGAATAACTATGAATCTGCTAACAGGCTTCTTGCTACTCACCTCCATTGGTGTAAACTGGGCTCATAAAATATCACTAAATGGCAAATATACAAAAATAAAAATAAAAACAAAATTAAAAATAAGTGTGAGAATTGAAACGTATTCTTATTTGTTCGACTCCCTTTTTTTCTCGGTCATAAATTTGCATCACTCTCCTAGCAGATCTCTCAGCAAAGAAAGTATTTTATTTGATAGATTTAGTAACTTAATTGAATGTGGATGGTGTTATAGGTTCTCTTAATGACTTGTGTGTGATTCAAGATGGAAATAAAGGGAGCAGAATGGATAAAAGGAAGCAAATTAATCAACTGGAAAAAGGAGGATGAAAAGTACAAATAGAAGAATCTGAATGCTGAGAGGAGAAGGGGCGAGGAACTGAGTGATATACAACTTGAGCGGCACACTTTAGTCCCCATAATCACGAATAAAAGAAATTAATACTCCAAACTACTAAAGCAACACATTTCAACTAAATAACAGATACACGAAGCAAATTCAGTCAAATAAAACGATTACTTGCTTCCAGCAAGATCAACAACTAAACATAACAGAAAATATAACTACATAGATCCCCAATGGCAATATCCTCATGTGTCTCGGAGTTATTTTAGAATCTAAGATTGAACTATTTATTTATTATTTTTATCATATAAACACATAAATATTCTCCACAAGCATAGAATGCCTTTTATCCTGAAGAATGTTTTTTACTTTTCCCACAACTTTCTCTTCTGTTTTTCTCAAGTACTTCAATTTATATATATCCACTTCCATTAGTTAATGAAACAAATTTCTAACGTTTAATTTTTAAACCCAAATACCTGAGCTATACTCAAATTATTGCATATTAAACAGAACAAAAAAAGAACCCAAATTTCACTAGAAATCCTCACCCTAGGATCAAATTCAACATAGGTAAACTAAGAAATCATGCCAAAATCGATTTAAAAATACCAAAATAGAAAATAAACCACAAATTTGTTAAACCTATAGATTAAAGCGAGCTGAGAGTCCCAACTCCTTGATAAATTAAGGAGGGGAAGTGACCACATCAACCAACAGATAGCAAAACTTGGTAATATTAATGGAATTCATGAAATAATTGAAAAGATAGAAGATAAAAGGCAGAAACCTAGAATTTCTTGAGGACAACAGATTGGGTCAAAAGAGCAATCAATCGAAAGCGAACAAGATGAATTGATTCAATAGAAAATTGAATTTTCCTCAACTCTATGTTTATTGTGCAATGAAATGTCAAAACTGTAAGAAAGCGTTTTGAGGCTGTTAAGGTTCCATTAGTGGACGGACAAGAGGCTTACTATTTTCTGCTGGGATGTTTGCAATTCGGCTTCTAAGAGGAGAACCGGAAGAAACATAACCTTGCTGCTTATCAAGGTTGGACACCATTCTCATCCATGATCAGTTGCCAACGAAGGGGATGGAGGAATAAGGAAGAAGAAAGGTGACTCTAAGCTTAAAGGTGATGAGATAAGGTTATTTTTTAGATATCAAATGATGAATTCGAGATTGATAAGAATAAACTAAAAGATGTTAGAACACTCCAAACATGCGGCTGATACAACTATTTTATTAATTTTTTATGACGCTTCTCATGCGACGTTCCGTATCTTAGAACTGTGTGTTAAATACTTGTAAAGATTGAAGGATGTATTCATTAATATGCCAATGAGCTGTGAACACTATCCATCCATTAAAATTTTTAAGTTTGTAACCAATTCATATGTTGTAAATTTTAAATCTTTATTACAAATGTAATAAGCAATACTATTTGTAATCACATAATTAGCAGATGAAGAGCAAGAGACAAGAAAGCATGAAGAATCACAACAAGAAAGGCAATACAACTACTAAATGTCTCTGGAGCAATTTATTGGTGGGCAATAGTCCAAAACACAGCAGAAACAATAGGGTGCCAACTAGTGATATTACCAAAGAAACATGTATTATTCTTGAACTACAAATAGCTTTGTATTTAAGTGCATCCAAATTATATAGAACAAGGTAGTTGGATTGCATGCCCAGAGGTCATCGCTCGAGAGGTGAAAGAGATGAAGCAAATTAGGAGAAGCGCGAACCCCTAGATGCGAGAAGTACAGAAGCTGTTGTCCGGCTGAGAGTGCAAGCAAAAATGGGAAGAAATAAGACTGGAAAAATTAAAGAACGATGAGGAACAGGGAGAAACTTACACCGTCACATGGCTAATATAGGTTAGGTTACAAGAGGAGGCTTCACGATTATTACAGGTGGCTGCTTATCAGAAAAGGAAGAGATAGGCAACAGCTGTTAAATTAAACCAGCCCTGCGGAGTTAAGAGTACCAGCTCGTCCATATACTTGTTACCTTATCATGCCGAACTCGAATCGATGATGATGATAACAATAATAATAAAAATAATAATAATATAAATATTATATATTAATAATTATATATATATTAATATAATAATTATTAAATATATTAATTAAAATTCGGTTCGATTATGATCGAAAGCTCGATTGTTTTGCTTGATGAGACGAGACGAGCTCGAGCTTGAGCTCGATTGAGAGCTCGTTATCAAATCAAACTGAGCTCGAGCTCGGCTCGATAACTACTCGAGCCGAGCTCGAGTATGCACTATTCGAGCTCGATCGATTCGTTTAACAGGCCTAAGCAACTGTTGACTTACCGGACCACTAAAGACAAACTCATCCTTTTATTGGATGAGAAATTATCACAAATGGTCCACTAAGTATGACTTAACCCACAAATAATCTTTTAACTTTTTAAATTTTCAATTTTAGTCCTTTTCAATACAATTTTAGTTTTTTTAGTTCAATTTTGATCCAATAAGTCCAATTTTAGTACGATTTCCTAAAAAAAAAAATTAAAATCCTCCATACCTTAAACTGCCACGTCATCACCCACATTAAAATTTTTTAATTTTTTTTAGGAACTTGGACTAAAATTGGGTTTATTAGATCAAAATTGAACTAAATTGATTAAAATTTAATTGAAAATGACTAAAATTGAAATTTTCAAAAGTTAAAGGACTAATTATAGATTAAGTCATATTTAGTGGACCATTTATGATAATTTCTGTTTAATGTATAGTTATTGTGCGCTTGAGGTGTTGACCCAGAATGACGTTGAGGTAATTCTATATATTCAAGGATTGATTGAGCGTGTTTTATTTACTGTAGCTTTATACTATAAGTCATTTGAGACGAATAAAAAAGTGATAATATCATTAATGTAAAGTGATATTTAATTGATTAAAAGTAATAATGATACAGTGAATTAGTAATAATGATACAATTAATTATTTCATGAACAATTAATAGTATAAATAAAAAGTAATAATATTTTAAAAGTTGTGATAATGCACCACATATGCATGTTGACAACCGAATCAAATATAAGCCCATTAAAAAAAGCAGGTCGAGTATATAAATCAAACTCACCCTGTAAACCTCATTCCAATTTTTTTTTGTATCTCTCTCCAAGCGCCTCTTCCCATATCTTTGGTTCTTCACGTTTTTTTCCGTTCTCCTTCATTCCCTCCCTCACTTCTTTCTTACGCAGCACCGCATCTATCTCCTTGCTGCCATCACCTCTCCACCTCTTTCAATGTTATGGTACTACCATAGTCGCCTCCATCGCCTGAGCGATAACCACGACAACAAAGGTGATTTTCCACACATGACATCGAATCTACTTAAACATTGTCTTTATTCTAAGTGCTTCACCGGAGATCTCCTTTCCTCACTTCAGATCTATTTTATCATGAAATTGAGTCGTCTAGCTTCTTAGAGATCTATCACCTTCTTTAGATCTATATTGGTCACGATGTACAGATCTCCTTTGGTCTCTGTTAAATGACCAGTTGTATATGTTTTAGTAACCAAGTGTATAAGTTTTATATTCATAGTGTAGTTTTTTTTCTTACATTTAGATCTTCACAATTTTTTAGAAATTGGTCATGCATGTTCAGATCTCCTTTGATTTATATTAAATGACCAACTGTATATGTTTTAGTAACCAAGTGTATAAGTTTTATACTTATACCTTTCGTTTGGTAGGGTGTAACATGGGTTCTCCATACAGCTAATATGTTCTAATACGTTGTTTGGTAGGGCATAATAATATGTGAAGGGGCCCTCTACAGATATCCTATTCGGTGGATTGTCACTGTTGTCTTCAGCATTGTTAATATCACAGTGAAGGTGGTATTAATATTACGCAGGGCACAGTAGATCCATACTGGAGATGAAAATTCCCAAAATAGGTCTGGAAGAACACGTTTGCTTCATCAAATCCAAAACCCTAATTTGAAACTCTGTCCTCTCTTACGATTTCTTAGGCAAACTCGTGCAAAGTACAGACGCACACATCAATGGGTACTTAATCTTCATCGTTGTCGACTGATTCCTCCCCTTCTGTTTTCCTTACTCGTCGTCTCTCGACTCCTCCGGTTCATAGCTCTGTCTTGCATCTGATTCGAGATAATTCATCTCCCTTAATTCAAAATTAAATTGAAATTATTAGAATAGCAAAAAACAATCCGTTGAAACGCGGCCACACCAGACAAATTATGCATAGCTTGATGAATCTTTTCGACCAAAGAACCATGCCATTTCAAAATCATTATAGAGTGAGAGATTAGACAATCACCAAATTAACCAATAAACACATTCGTCCATTGAATGCAAAATGTCCAATGTATAAATTTATACTAGATGAAATTACTAATTCCCGAAACTGAACTCTATGAGGGAGACCACAATGGTTAGACCCAAATAATTTAGAGGCACATAACTGTCCAATATACTAGGTATTTGATGTTGTCGAAATGGCATGAACTTTCAATGCTTTTGAGGAAAAATTAATTGTCTGTTTCTTTAGGTTGCTGGTTCTTCCTATGTGAAGGTTGCGAAGGGGATAAATGCTTGAAATTGTTAGGGAATTAGTTTAAATTCTATAATGAAGAAAAAAACTTAGAAAAATGCATTTTTAATTGTGATGATCACGCTCTTTTTACTCTTTGAAGTTTAGTAGCGCTGTTTCATAAAATTTTTGTATTTTTTTTTTCAATTGGGTAGTGTAGGCTTCTCTATAATGATTTGATTTTGTTATTTATGAAAAATCATCCCACTTTTTTTTGTTCTCTCGGCGAAGGTACTTAACAGCCTAACAGGTCAAAACTGTTTTAAGTTTATGAGGGTCAATTAAGTGTATCATATTTCTTTTTGCATTGTGCTTATCAAAACAAAGAGAGTTGTGATTTTCAAACTTGCATATATTCTGCTCTTCTAATAACTTTTGTTGACGTGTAATTGTTACAATCTTTTTATTTTGCCTTTCCTTCATTTCTTTCTTGTTTTTTCTTTCAGGTAGTTGCAACAATCTTGGCAACATATCCGGTATATATTTTGGATAAGGATCATTGACTAGATTATCATGTGAATTCAAATATTAAAAGCCAGATAAGATGTGGTTAGCCTAAATGCGATTTTCTTGTGGGAGTTACTTGGCAGAGAATTCAAATATTGGCAGATGTTTCAAATCTTGATGGATAACTGCCACAACTCCCTTTGAAATCTATCCATCCATATTTGTGTATAAATAGGAAGCGATGGTATAGAGGTTCAGCAGAGATTCAGAGTATTTAGATCATATACAAAAAGAGTTTACGTTTGAGAGTTCTTTCTATCCTGTTTGTACTTGAGAGTGGATGGTCGGGAGATTTGTCTCTTTGGTTGGGTGTTAACAATGATTTGGGATAATTGTTGTTGTGGGATAGTATTTCTCTCTTAGTTTATCACTTCCTTGAAGTGTGTCGCTGTTCAAGTTTTCTGGTAAAGGTCAACTTGTATTTGTTTATGAACATATCAGCAATGATATGCATTTTGCCCTGAAGGCCCTACTTGTGAAACGCCCAGTAGATAGTTTTGAAAAATACTTTGTCTTGTTCTCTCCTTTCATATTTCTGTTGTGCACTGTTACTGATTTTATTATAATATTTTGTGCAACAATGTACACTCCTTACAAAATTCCACTATGTGGACACACCATGTTCTAATATCTTTGAAATGATTTCTTCCATTAGAAAAGCTTGACTTTCGTGCTTATTATAGGTGTTAACCGAGTATATTCTTGTGTCAGTGACTAGTGCAGTAACATTAACAATAACGGTGGTGGTCAAGGAAGCTGTGACCATTTTTAAGAAACTGGATATATTTTAATAATCAAAGGTTAATTTGTTATATTTTTATGGAGATTTATGAGTTTGATAATACAGTTTAATCCATCATATTCAAAAAATATTGGGGGAGATACTTTGCTTAGTTGAAATAATAAAATCCAAATTTTGTGGTCGTTATATTTTTGTTTAAATGAATTTATAATCCTCTAAACTTTCGTCAGGTTGCCATGTTCTATTTCCATGATGACTTCACTCCTATGAAGGGGGTTGGCCTCAAGACAATCATGGTTGGTGTCAGTTTATTTAAGTGGTATAAGTAAGTCATCAAGTTGAATGCTATTCAACCAAAACTTTACCTTAATCTTGTTACTATTCTTGTTTCTAGGCCTTCATTAAATATTAATGCTTTATTTACAGTAATAAAACTTTCAAAATTGAATATTTATTTGACTTGTTTGTTATGGTACACGGTATACTTTGAATTTTAAGTACAATGAAAGAATCTGTCTCTCTTTTAAAGAGGAAAAAAAAAGATCTTCAAAGAAAGGGGCATACTTGGTAAAAAATTTAAATTTTCCTTATCCATGCAAAATTTTTTATAACAAATTTGGGGAACTTTAAAACATTGTTTAAAACGGGTGATCAAATCTTGCTCACCAACAGGTTTGCCTATGAACAAAAGTGTTAGATTCATGCAATGAGTCACTCTTAACTTTGTGAATGTGCGGAAAATTATCTCATAGTTCCTAAAATCCTAATTCACCATTGGGTGCACACACAAGCATATATGTGTGTGTGTGTCTTGATTTATTTGAATACATAAATGTTAGTATTATGTTACACTTTAAAATGATATTAAGCAGAATTTTATACATCTTCACTCCTCCATAAGTAATTTTCATATATATATTTTAAAATTTAGAGGAGAGGATGTGGTTGCAAAGTTGTAGTATGTGATGATGATTTTGAAATTAATTTAGAAGGCATATGATATGCTAAATTTGGTAAGTGCTATGAACATTGAATCCTTTTATTATTGTATGACAAAATACATGTTCATTTGATCTTTATTTTAAGAAATAACTAGTCTCTTTTTACCAAGTTCTAGGGCAGGTTGGATCAGTTGCCTTGCATACATGTTATTGATTAATGTAAACAGACCACAGTACGTTGGTGTGAACTATACCCAAACATCTATTTCTATGACTAATTCCCTTTGCTTATCAATTAATGTGTTGATGCGATCATGCGGATACAATTGATCCCTTTGTGTTTTACACATCATGACTCGTATGGCTAGGAGAAACACTATGGTTTTCTTATTTTTATTGTCCTTACTTCAATAACTCATTGTAGCGTACCTTCTTCTTCGTACATTGAATAAAAGACGTAAACGAGTGCGTAGGCGTGCTGATGTTGTGCAAACCTTATTCTATGCTAGCTAAGATTCCATATCAAGTTGAACACATGGATAGGTTATTTAGAGTTTCTGATTGTGTATGTATTGAGAATCTGACATTTGCTAAACTTTGTTTTTTGTTGAGAGAGTTAGGTGGATTGCCATATTCGAAGTACGTCACCGTTGAGGAGCAAGCATCATATTTTTTAGCCATTCTTGGTCATCACAAGAAAAATATGATAGTTAAATTATATTTCTTCTGGTCTGCACAAATGATTTTCCACTACATACACATAGTATTAAAGGCATTGTTGAAACTTCATCCCATCATAATGATTAAACCAACCGTATCCCAGTGGTATATGATTCAACACACTCAAGATGGAAATTGTTCAAGATATCATTATTAAATTACTGTTATATATTAGTAGTAATTATATTTAACACTGCATTTATATTCTATTTACCCAGTGTATATTGTCAATTAGGGTTGTTTAGGAGCGTTAGATGGCATCCATCTTCCTGTTCATGTCCAAAAAGAGGACAAAGGTAGATATAAGGATAGAAATTTCAAGATTACGATAAACATCCTCTGTGTTTGCGACCAGAATGCCAACTTCATTTATGTTATTCTTGGCTGGGAAGGGTTAGCAACTGATTCAAGGGTGTTGCGTAATGTTGTGACTAGGCCACACAGTTTAAAGGTTCCGCTTGAGGGTAATCTACATCTGATGCACCTCAATCTTATTATTTATTAAGTTTCTTAGAATATTGTGAACATCAAGGATACCTAATTAAGTCAAATATTTACTTATAGGTCAATATTACTTGTGTGATCAAGCTTATGCGAACACTTAAGGGTTTCTCGTTCCATATAGAGGTCAAAGATATCATCTTAATGATGGGGTCCACCCTCATCTAAGCCAACTAATGCATTCAAACACTTTAATATGTGTCATGCCAGAGCACGTAATGTTTTCGAACGTGCCTTTGAGATTTTGAAAAAGTATTTCAGAATTCACCGTGTTACTTCTTACTATCCCATTAAAGTTCAAATAAGACTGATCATGGCGTGTGTTCTTATGCGTAATTTCATCTGATCAGTTATGGAAGTTGACCCAATTGAGGCAATGTTGGACGACGACACCATTGAAGATGAGGAGTACTATGGTCACAACGAGGTGGTGGATGCAATGAAGTCCTCGCCGCAATAGAGCCTCTTTCGGGATGAGATAACACATACAATTATCAATGAATGGAATAGTTGATGTCACTCCTCTTTAATTATTCTTTTTATCGATTAGTTGATAGGTATTGTAAAACATTGAAGTATGTAATTGAATTTCTATTGTGTGATCTTCTATAAGACATGCATTTTATAAGCTATGGATGTAATTTTGAATGTATCAATTTTCACCAATAATATGATGTGTTATTAATGTTCATTTGTTTATGATAATGCATTATTCAGTATAGTGATACATGACATTTGGTAAGGGAAAAATTAGATGAGTGGATTTTTTTTAGTACCTTTTTTGCAGTTGCTTGTTATGATTAATTGACAACCACAACACATCCTGAGCTCCAACACATCAAGTATTTATATTATGTATATTTATCTTTTACGTAAAATTTGATAATGACGTATGATGTGTTTTATTTGAATGTATTTTCTCATCAACCTTGATTATATTATTTCATACTTTCTCATTGTTTACGGTGAATGGATTCGACTGGAGATTCAAAGATCGCACCCGAATGTTACTGTGGAAGTGGACAAATGATTTTAAGGTGTTCCGGAAGACATGCAACATTCCATGACAGGATTTACTATATATACTCCAAGAATGTTCGTCATAGGAGATATTTTATCTAGGCCGATGATTACCACTGAAGTGATCCTTCTGCAAGTGTACTAAAAAATTTGACTCACCAAACATGGTTTTCCACAGTAAGGGATTTTGGTGGTATGTCGCAACGAAGTGTCAATAAACCATGTTATGCAGAGCCATCTCGTGAATCGATGTGTAATGATGAGAGTGTGGAGTACTTGAGTCATCAATTCGGTCGTTCTCAGCTCCCTACCGTATCAAATTTCGTGTATAGTAAAGGGAGTCCAACTCCAACGACAATTGGGTTGTGGGGTTGTGTTGTTATACTTTTTGTGTATCATTCTTGTTTTACTGAGTATTTTGTTGGGTCGTGTTAAGTAGAAAATTGTTGTACGTAATTTGACTGGCCTGAACAGATTTTTTAATTTCTAGGGGTGTTAATTTCTTTCATGGTACACTTAATATCTCTAACTAAGTTGTTTATGATTTAGCTCCTTATGTAAATGTGTCAGCAATGTGTGTACTTAAGTCTTCCACCAACATAATTGTAGGGTGATGAAATTCAATGCTACTGTTTGGTGAATTAAGTTGTAGCTTGTTTTTTTTGCATGACATATCTTTTCCCTCCTTGTGTGTAGATGCAGAGAATCTATTATAGTAACAGTTGCATTATGTAATTTAAAAAAGTGGGGCTTGATTCCTTTGTCATTGGTGACTCATAGATGCAATATTCAATAGTGCTTTTGATTTGGCATGGTTAAAAAGTAAGCATTGACTTTCTTTAATAGGTGCCAACATCATTACATGGAAAATAAGATTGAGTGGTCATTCCCATCTTTATTGATAAGAAAAGGCTAGTTCATAGTGTTTACAGCCACTCTGACATCTACGAATTGATTAAATGCATCACACTCATTTATATGCATACTTTGTTTAATCACTTAATATGTTTCCAATTAAATACCTAATAAACTTCCAATTGTGTGGCTATAAAAGGGATAGCTTCTCAACTCAAAATCCACCAACTCCAGATATTTACAACATTTTCCTTACTATGTAGGAAATGTTTTTAATAATACCTCTACCTCACATCCCTCCCTAATCTGAGATGCTTTATTCGGGTATATGGGATGATAAAATGGACAATCATTTTATCAACTCTCTGTTGGAACAGAAGCCTAATGAAAATTGGATTTATTTGGATGGTAGTTATCATGCCCTCCTAAATGCCCACTATGAGATCAACCAACACTCCAATGGAAGTGTGACATGGAACGAAGTGCTCGACGTGGTCGTTTTTATAAAAGAGATATGATACTTTCAACTATTTTTGCATATGGCAGATGCTTGGTGGGATGAGCCCACGAAGTTCATACACTTATCGAAGTCAGCATGGTTAAATTTCATTCAGGTAACATTCATAATAACTGTTATCTTCACTACGTGATCCACATAATTAAAAAACTCGTCTTTATTTATTGTTATATGAAGATGAATTCTAAATGGCACATTTTCATTGTCTTGAACCTCTATATCCTCAAATAAGAGAGTTGTTTGGAACTAAGAAAGAGTCGTCTCCACACGATATTATAGTAATTAGCAATGATTCTAACACTCACTGTGCCAAATAAAATAATCGAACTATCATTCAAGATGATGACGAGGAGATATCTTCTCTCATGCAATGACACAATGCCATGGATATAGAATAATAATTTAAAAAAACAAAAGAAAAAAATAGTATAAAAGGAGAAAAAAGGATAAAAAAACTAATGTAAGCAAATGGGTTCAAACACCTAGCCTTAGGCACAAATTTTCATGGCTTAACCACCATGCCATGGACAAAGTTTTGTTATTAGGCCCTATATGTATGTATACTACTTTTCATTTTTGGAGTACAACTGTACCCCTATGTCCCTCTTTGAATTCGCCTCTACTTATGCGTATGAATTTATTTAGAAGTGTAACTGGCGTACATTCAAGATTCAATAGTAGTGGCAATATTCTGACAAGAAGAATGACTTTGAATCCATTTGAAGTATTGTGCATAGGATGTTAGTCTCCTCTTTTTCCTTGAGATCATTTCTTCTACCTCTGTGAAAAAGAAAAATTATAGAGATATTGCTAATGTAATAGAGAGAAGTAAATAAAATTTATAGAGACATTGCTAATGTAATAAAGAGAATTAAATAAGATAATATCAAAGTGACATCACACAGTATGCCGTCGAGAAGACAATCAAGGCCCAAACATTACCAGTGAAAGTTTAACTACAGTGACTTGCACCTTCCATTAGCGTTTAATGCCATGGGCTTACGTTAATTTGAGTCTGCCATGGATTTAATTTTAATCTTCAAACATCTCATATAAATAAAGTCAACATTAAGGGTTATAATTAATAACGTCCTTAGGACCTCATGCGTATCTGCTTCTACCAATTTCTCCAATTCTTATCACGCTAAAAACTCTGTCCCTCTACCACCACAGATCCACCGCCACTATAGATCTGCCGCCACTGGGGTATCTCTTTCTACGCTTTTCACTCCTTTACCCAAACTCGCCCTTACGCTTTCTTCTGCCTTCAATATGACACACCCCATATCAAAAAAATAATTTTATTAGTAACGTTGCATCTTGGGAAGGAGGCAATGGGTGAAGAAAAACTCGTTCAACTTTCCACACGTGCCAAATTTCTTGATCAACTTGAAAGTTTTTGTGGGTAATTTGTTGTTTAACGTGCACTTGTTGGGTTGTTTCAACGATCCGGGAATATTGAGGTGGTTGAGGGGAAAAGGGATAAGATCTGTCCCAGTCGCGTCAATCTTACAGATTGGAACACAAAATCGGCGGTATCTGGTTTGGCCTGTTCTACCATTTATTCCTATTTTGACAGGTTCAAACTGGTTCTTCCCAATCTAAGTCCAGAAACAGTTCTTTGGGGGTTTTCGGACGGGGTCCTGATTAAACCGTTCAAATCGATCAGTCCGGTTCTGACAGCGCTATTCGTTTTTAATTTGTAGTGTATCAAATAAACAATATGATAATTGTCAATAAAGATTTTACACATTATAACTATAAAAAATAATATGATAATTAAAATAAATATAATTAAGATTAAATCTGATATCCGAATTTATAAAAAGAAATTTAAATTCATCAAATATATATATATATATATATATATATATATATATATATATAATGCATAGTAATATTAATTGTACTAAATACTCCCTCCGTCCGCTTATAAGGTACCCATTTTGCCATTTTGGGCGTCCGTCGATAAGTATTCATTTCCTATTTTAGAAAGTAAGGGTCCCACATTTACACCATAAAAACTCAAAAAATTTTATAATATTACACATATGTCATTAGTTTTCATTAACCAAAACAAATTAAATGCACATCTCCGCAAATAATTTTATTCTAATTATTCATTAATCCAAAGCTAACACATTAATTAAACCCAAACTAAACATGAATTCATTGAGCTCTTTCTCGCTCACACATCTCTTTCCAATTTATTTGAATCCAAACCCTAATCTATCGCCGAACCTCGCTTCCTTATCTCTCATTGTGTTCTATGGTGATAGTGGAGGCTGCTTCATCATTGGCAGCTCTCCATACTCTCCTACAAACTCTCTTTCCCCATCACAATTCACTCTGAAACAATTTCCTAATACTATCACAGAGCCGCATAAATCCTAATTTCTCATTTGTTTCCATAATGGAGCGCGGGGCTGATTCTCCATCGAAAGCAATGTCTTCCATTTTCGTTGGGTGTTTTTCTTGAACAATCTGTCCCTCATACATTTTTTTCAGATTTACCCCATCACCCATCTTCTCAGATGTAGAACTTTACGGATCTATGGTTCCGGAGTTATGCAATATCTATGACGGTCTCATTAATATCCAAATTCTACCTCTGTGACTTCCATGGATTTCAATATGGAATCTAATTGTGCCTCAGGTGACATGCAAAGGCCGAAATGCGATTTGTTTTTCAATTTTGAATTGTGGAGTATGGTCCAGTTCTTATTGATCTATTGCCCTAAAGCATTCTCTGCCCAAATATGTTGAGGTACAATTTTTTTAAAAAAAATTATTGCTTATTTTTGCAGTTGGGTTTGGAGTTTATATGACTGCAATGACGCATGTTATTAGCTCGATATATGAGCATATTTAATTGTGTCACAATGCATGATGTTTGGAAGCTTACACTTTTTTGTAATGTCATCACTTATGCAATTAGGAGACACAATCACACTCGATGATGAGCATTTTCTAAAAGTGAGTATTACTTGCATTATTACTTATGCTTGCATGATTTGTGTTGGTGAATTGGTGAACAGTTGCACTGGTATTATTGGAAATGGATTATTAGCATGTTGTGGTTATTGATTAGCGTGAAAATTTTCTAGATTTTAGAGTATTGATCGTTTGATTTTTGCGTGTTTTTATCTTATTTTTATTATTTTATTTCGTATTTTGTGTAGTTAGTATTTTTAGAGAAAAGTGTGTGAATCATGCTATTTTTCATGTAGGAATGAGGTATTATTGAGCTAAAATCAGAAAAGGAGGAAACGAGAATTAAATTGGGATGAAACAAGCTCATAAATGGATCGATGCACAACTAAAAAAAGAAGGTATTGGAAGAAATGAGGCTCAATTCTGAGTTGAAATAAGTAAGAAAAGGATAAAACATATTTAACACGGCTTGAAGGAGAAACACATGGCTGGCCGTGTTCATGGTTCAGATTTCATTACAGAAGAAACACTGACTTTTTAGGCCGTGTGAGGTGGCATGACCGTGTTTTTAGAACATTTGCACTAAAAAAGCCCATTATTGCCTTAAACCCATGATCCTATTTTTGCCCTATTTCTCTTGAGCCTCCACCACTATAAATACTTTCATTTCCAACTTTTGGGACAACAATAAGGATTCATGTCATTTGGACGCTACACACACTTTCTCTCTTCTTCATTTTTATTTTTCTTCTCATCACTCGACAAACCCATCTTCTAATCTTTCACCCATCTATCAATTGGTATTTGGAGACTACTTGGAACTAAGACAAGAGGTGGAAATCAAGAAGAATTGAAGGTCTCCAACAAGAAATTGAAGGGGAGTTTTAATTTTTTTTTGTGTTTTCATTTGAATTTTAGACTCCATGGATTATTGTAATAAATCATTTATTTTGTTATTTTAATTATGTTAGGTTAATCCCTCTTGTGGGGTTAGGGACATGATTATTATTTAATATTTATTTTATTATGCAAATTAAATGTGGTTTGGATATGATTAGATATTTGATTTCTTCTCATGGGTCTTGTGATGCATGAATTATATATTGACATGGTTTGTCACTTATGGGAACATGTTAATTTAATGAATTGTTGGTTAATTTGTTGCTTATGTTAATTAAGTGTCATTATATTAATTCATGTCGATATTGCTTGGGGTGATACAGAGACGACCCTCCAAAGTATTAGAATTAGCATAAGAGGACATCGGGTTTAGGTTTGACCGAGAGAATATTTTAACTCGGTGAGAGGAACCAATCCAATATTGGTTTTAGTACGCATGAAAGGGAGAATTACCTCTATATTGTACTCCCTCCATCCCACCGAAAGGTCCCCATTTTACTATATTGGGTGTCCCATTTAAAGGTCCTCATTTTTTCTTATAGTAAAAGGGTCCCACATATGGACCACACTCACTACTAATGCAACTACCCACTATACATAAAATAATAATACTCCTTAATCCACGTGCAAAAAACAAATGGGGACCTATGGTTGGGACGGATGGAGTACCTTTTAAGGGAGATTTGGAGACTAATTAGTACCTAGATAGAAGAGGTTAGTGTTAGGCTTCGATCCTAGGTACTTTTGGGGGACTTTTAAAAGGCCTACAACCTTAGTAATATCTAGTCCAATACCTATCTCGTCTATTTTTTTTGCATGATAAAATGAATCTAAGGCATTTTAATTGTTTCTAGTCCCACATCTTACTACTTGCCCTTTAACACCAACTCTCCATTTTATTTTCTAATATTTTATTTTGATTTCTCTTATTTGATTTCTTGATTATCATCATCTTCGTTAGTCCTTATAAAAATAATAGAAACACGAGCTAACATATTTTTTCAATCTAACTTTAACTTCCTAGGGTTCGATATTTTTATTACTTGTGTATTTCTCTACGACGACCGGGTACACTTGCTCGTGAGTTGAAATACACAAACAATTATATATTGGGTGTAATCTAGATTAAAACCGTATTTGCGGTGCAATTGGATTTATGATTACTACAATGTGTTTTTAAATTACACTGTTTGGTGATAATTTTTTTTAACTTGTCATCACTTTGTCATTTATGTGTGACTTACTGATAGGAAGCAAAATTAGGGTTCACGATCGATTGGGGCGGGTTTAGATCCACTATCCGTGGGCTGATCTTATTTATTTTAATTATTATTATGTTTAGGGTTTGAGCCAATTATTCATCAGTTGGGCTTATTTATTATGTTTTTGTTTGGTCCTTAGAGTTTTGGTTTATTTCCTTTTTTGTATTAGTGAGTAGTATTATTTAAGGCGTGATTAGGGTTTATGGATCTTTATCAAATTATTATTGGATTAAGGAGCCTGGAGGCTATTGGGCAAACGAAGTTTTCTATTTGATTGGGCAAATGGTATTTACCGTTTGATTTTCTTTTTTTTTTCTTATATTTTCTTATTCTTATCAATTGGTCCGACCTGCCGGATCCCATTTTCATCGACATGGCAATGACCCGTTCCACTAGAGAGAGATTGGATAAACTTAAGGCTGATCAGGTGGAGATGAAGAAGACGTTGGCTGAAATTCTGAGTACTCTGGGTGAACTTTTGAAGATGATTCTAAAACCCTCGGGATCACAATAATCAACTGCAGATTTGTGCAGCGAGGATGTCTCTACCACGGAGACCAAAACGGTGACTCTACCACTGACAATTCACTCACAATCGCAGATAGGTTAAGTGAAACTTTCATCTATTTATGGATCAAACCCTATTGGTTGGCTGGCACATGCCAATTAGCAGTTTGAAATTCATAACACAAGCCCAGGAATGAAGGTGCCTACGATAGTGGTTGCAAATGAGTAGGCATCGCTGTATTGGGTGACTTGGTTGCCTTCTCGCAAGCCAAGGTTGACTTGGGATAAATTCTCGTAGGTGCTGGTGGCACGTTTCGACACACGATTTAAGAAGAGTAGATTCAAACGTCTATCCGGAGTTGAGCAATCCAGAATAGTGGAAGATTACATCTCAATTTTTGTCTAATTGGCGGGACAGGTTCCAAAATTGTCTGGGGCATACTATTTGGGATATTTCATAAATGGGTTGAAGGGTCCAATTTGGGGTTCACTACTGCTACTTCGCCCAAATGATTTGGAGACAATAATGGAACTAGCTAGGGATATTGAGAATAATCTGTCCTTTCAGAGTGGAAGATAAGGGTGTCAGATTTTCAGCGATTTTAGAATGCATTCAGGCAGTTTTTCAAGGCTGCCTGCGGTAAGTAAAGTGGCAGCAGGGAGCAGCAGTGTGCATGGGTCGACTGGTAATTTTTCTAAGCCAGCTACACAGTCTTCGGGAACGAATTCAGGGCTGTCAGGGAAAAATTTTGGGTTGTCCGGGCAATCTAATATCCATTCTAAATATACTCAACATCCACCGAGAGTCTTGGAGGACCTGAGAGAAAAAGGGTTGTGCTTTAGGTGTAAGAAACCCTTTACAAATAGGCATGACTGTCCATTCAAACGACTGAGAGTGATGTTGGCGTTCTTAGTCCCATTTTTGGTTAAAAATGATTTAGAGTAAGAGAACACTATTGTTGTTGTAAACGTAGTGACCAAATAATAAAATTTATAGAATATCATCCTAAGGGAAGTACAATCAAGGTGTATCCAAATTTTCCTTTAATCATGCTTTGTAAGAGTGATAGAATTTGAGTTTGGGTTTTTAAACTAACAATTATTCTAAGCAATTAATTAGAAAACAAGTAATGACTACGATTATCAAAGAACAAAGATGAAATAGAATGATTGAAATAGATCTTACAAAGAATGCAAGGCTAACCACAATCCAAGTTAAGGTAGTATCCTAGATATGCAAGACTCTAGTAGTAATCATCATCAACAATGGAATAGAAGCAATCGTAATTGTACCCCTAATCCCTATGGCCAAGGTGACTAAGTTCTTATCCCTTTTATAAGATTAAATTCCCTTAGATTGGTCTTATTGTGAATTCCCATGAAGGTACTATGACTCTAAGTTTGGTCCTTCTCATTTAATTACTCAAATGTCCTCTCATTAGTGTTCTAAGCATTCAAAGGGTATGACTTACCTCTCCTCATACTAACATACACGATCATATCACTAATTGATTCAGTTTACCCCTAAAACATAATATTGGAATGGTCATCCTAACATGATGTGTATAGAAATCAATCAGACAATTAATAAAATGAATCATGAATCATAATTTATAAGAAAAAATCCATCATCACTTCAATTTACTACTAAAAATGTCACAAATCTAGTTTAACCTCAACTCATCATGTGGCTAACCTCACAAGAGGTCTAGCCACCAACAATCATATTACAAACCTTACAAAGTCCATAAAATGCCATTGGCAACTTCAAATCAAAGGAAATGCAAAATAAAAGTAGAAGTTCTTCCCTTGCGATTAAGAGTTGATCTCCTTCCTTCATAAGCTTTCCATGCAAATAAGCCTCAAAACTCTCTAAGGATGGTGTGGGTGAAGGATGTATGGAGAGAATTATGGATTCAAAGTGATAGAAATTGATGAATTTGGTGGATTTTGGATATAGGAGACAGTGTGTGTGGAAATGTGGTGTGATAGTGTGTGTTTGATCTTGTTAACTGCTCAAATGGGCTCTCTCTCTTAATTTTCACACAAATTGGGTATTTATGCCCCTTGGAATCTTCTAGAACACGTGCACATCTTATTCTGGATTTGGCACCTACACGGCTCGTGTAGCAGCACACGGCCCGTGCGCTACTCACATAATTCGGCGTGTTCTACGTGTTACTAGACTCGGCTCATGCGCTGCACACGACCCCCTCCTGAGCGTGTAGCGTGTTCTGATGCACACGCACGGCTACCTCGGATAGGCCCGTGTTCTGCACACGGGACGTGTGCTCGCGCACGACTCGTGCGCAAGAACATGGGGCGTGTTCATGCATGCCCTATTCTCTTTTCTTCATTTTAGCCCCCGACTCCATTTTTAACCTATTTTATTCACATTTAAGCTCATTCCCACACATTTATCAATCTGTACACACTTCTCCTAATTAACATATAACTTCGCCAAAAGTTACACAAATACGGATAAAAACATCTGAAAATCCACAAATTAAATTTAGGTGAAAATGACGACGATCAAACCCCAAACTTAAAGTGTTGTTCGTCCCCGAACAACTAAAAATAATAATCAAAAGGAGAAATTTTCACCTAGGAAAATACCTAACGAACATAAACCACAACACATCACAAATAATAAGGACTACAAAATCACATTAGTATCCCTACAACGTCAAACTCATAACATAAAAGATTAACAAGTTCAATCTCAAAAAGACGAAAGGGTAATCAAATACCTTTCAATCCAAGCCTCTCATAGGATATCAATTGCACTCAACACTCTATGAAGTAGGGTAAAACAACTCTCATCAACCGGTCAAGCCGACTCACCATAGGCTTACTCATGGACTATGTTCACAAGCCACCCTAGTCTCAAAGAGTGATAAAAAAGGTCTTTGTATTTGGATGTAACGTTTAGGCTCTTTGGTAGGGTAAGAAGATTATGGATAAAAGTGACTATACATGCGTAGATAATTAAAGAAATGATTCTTTTCTTCAACATCTTCACTTTCAATCTTCCTCCCTTTTCAAATATTCATAAACACTAAACATTAACATACCATGAATTCATTGAGCTTCTTTTGAATTGCATACTCCCTTTATTTAACTTTTCAATTCCTTGAGCATGTTCTATGATTTTGCTCCTTTTTCCTCTTGTTAAAGGTGCATATGCACTTAGCTTGAGCTCTTTCATCCTTTTCTTGACTCACCATTTCCTTCATTTTCTTGTACATTTCTCACATCAATACTTGTAGACCATCATCTCCTCAATTACCCACACAAAGGTTACATATATAAGGCTCAAGTGGGTGATTAAAGCTTGTATTGTGCTCAAATCACAAAGAACAGGCTTTTAGATTCAATATGGTTAACTAGGGATGATGTTTGGGTAAGGAAATTTATGGCTATGACTTCATTTAACAAGGATGGCCTAAGATCATTTCACAAATATCCACCAATTCGGGCTTCGTTCCCATAGTCCATGAGAAAATTCTAGTTTGTCTATGTTCAACCAGTCCTCTAATCAAGAATTAACCATGGAGGCATGGTTGAGGCTCAATTCTCACAAGCTTTTGCTTGGACCAAAAAGAAATCTAATTAAACTTAATACTTCTCAAATTTGAACAAATTATGTAATTCATGTCACAATTTCAACTAGTAGGAACCTTTAACATGCTTGCCATCACCTATCACAAATAATGCATCATAGCTCATGTTCAAAAACATTTAACACTTTCCAAACATACCACAAATCCAACCTATACAAGAATAAAAAGCTCAAACACAACAAATAAGTAAAAGTTCACCAAACTAAAACATAGCACAAACATATAACATACATGACCAAAAATCATCCACTTCAAGAAATTAAAGGACATTAATTCGACATCCATAACAAATAAGCTCAAATACCCATAATATCCAAATTAAAAAAAATCAAACTAAAATACCAAAAATAAAGGAATATATATTACATAAAACTAAAATAAATCCAAAATTAAACCTCCCAAAATACAAAACAAATAAAGTACAATCCAATCCAACACTAACAATCCAAATCAAAACTAACATAATTCAAATGAAGTGATAGAAGTGACTAGAACTAAAATGTCTCCCTTCATGGCTCCAGAGGTGGAGGTGGCTGATACGGACCCCAAGGGTTGTACGTACGAGGAGATGCTGGAAACTGAAAGTTGAACATCATGGTCATCATCTTCTCCATGTTGTTAGAATGCACACGAGCTTGCTCATCGTGATAATCCCTACGATGTTGTCCCTCTCGAAGCTCTTGAATATGCACTCCATGCACTTGTTGTGTCTCTTGTATCCCCCTAATCTGTGCTCCGTATACCTGTTGAGCCTGCCTTATCTCTCTTACCTCATCTAACATGAAATTCCATCTTACATTCCTATCGGGACCCATTTGTTGCTCTTGCTCTTCTTCAAACTGTGGTGGCTCAGGAGTTGTTCGTCGAACTCCACCTGATGATGAGGTGGCTCCTCCTCATCTCCTTACATTGGTACGGCTCCGCTCTCAGATTGGCTAGCTCTCGATTCTCCTCAATCCCCATTTGTCGGAGTACTTCCTCCACTCCCTCTCGGTTTTATCTGTAAACTCTCGTACTACCCTGGAGTGGTTGACACTTGACATGGCCAAATTTTCATACTTCCGATGAGTATAAACCGTGGTAAGCTCTGGAGCTGGTAGAGGAAACGGGGCACCCTTTTCTTACCTTAAACAGTATTGGTCCCCAATTAGAGATAAGAACTCCATCCTTATAAGCTGATTATAGTTCAAACCCTCACTTGTCATCCTGTTTTGAATCCCTGTAAGGTTGACACCCAAGCCCTGAGCTATCATGGTGACTATCCCTCCAAGCATCACTCATTGAGAAGTTTGCCTCTTAGCTACTCTCTCTGCGTGTTGAACGAAATGTGCCACCATGCTCAGTTGTAGCTCACGATGTATGCAAAACATGATGTACATCTGCTTTTCACCAACTGCTCCACTTTCAAACCTTCTCAAAATAGTGTTCGAAATGATTTTCTCAAGGTATCTCATAACCGGGTTTCTCATTGCAGTCCCTTTTGATGCACTAGGTATGTATCCTGCTTGCTCTATCCTATCATTTACTAGTCTCTTCCACCTATCTTGTTTGTTAAAACCCCCTCCATCATAGAAGCTTCTGTGACCTTCACATGGCAGACACCCCAGAAATTGTTTCAAATCCAGAAGAGAGATGTCTGTTCTCATCACATTATTCAACTAGAACATAATGGACACTGGAAATTTGTTCCTATCCTTCTTTACCTCAAGAGTACTCAAAAACTCGGCTGTAAGGTGCAAATAAGTAGGAGGTCTCTTATTGATGAGAGTGAAAATAAGCGTGTTATAGTGTCCAATTTAACACCTTCTTGATTGGAATTGTTGTCATATATTAGCACAAGTGTTTTATATTCAATATATGTGACAAAAAGGTGCACTTGAGGTGTTTTATTGTGTTTTAGGTGGAAAAAGTGATCAAAAGTGCAAAGTTGTAGAAAAGGTGCAATTTGTGTATGAATGCTGGAAAACGCACGTCCAACTTGTGTAATTTTTCTATATTTATGTGGAGCTCTAAATAGAAAGTGTGATATATGGTTGAAAATACACTGAAAAGAGGATCGTTTTGGCGTAAAGAACACCTCAATTAGAATCCAAACGAGAAAGTTATGAACAAGATGGTGACGTCACGCGAGATATGCCAAACAAAACAGCTGTGTCATTTTCTATGGCTTGTTACACCTTCAATTATTAGAGTTTTTGTGATTTATTTAAATGGATAGAAAGCCAAGGAAGAGAGGATCGCGTGAGCACAATAATCACTCAAATCGAAGTCCGGATGTGGAAGTTATACGCGAAAAAGTGAGACGGCGCAAGTGTGATCCGACCACGACAGTTTAGTTCGACCAGATATTGTGGTCGAACCCACAGCCATTTTGGTCGAACCAGAAGCCTGAAGTGCGAAAAATTGCCGATTTTGATTCGACTAGGGTTCGACCAAGCCCTAGGTCGAACCACATGCCTGGGATGCTTCCGAATCTGATTTTTACACCCCTAGTGCATGTTTTTGTGTATTTTCCAAGAAAAAGCCCATCCTAGGTCTATAAGAAGAGCTTACAAGTATAAAAGGGGATGTAGATCACACCAAGAAGGCATACAAATTGCATACGGATTGGATACAACACAACACAACAACACTACACCCTACAAGATGGGTTCACCCCCCAACCATCATCCACATCCTTTCTTCCATCCATCCATCACTTTGAAGATTTGTTTGTGGAATCAAGAGGAGAACCAAGAGGAGGATTCAAGATGGAGAAGGACACAACGACTCCCGCATCTAGGGTTTATTTCGTTTTCTAATTTATCTTGTAATTTTCCAGACATTTGGGTAAGATCTATCCAATACCCAATTTTGTTCTTCGTAACACCATGAGTTAGAGCCTTTTTGGTAGAACTAGGGTTGTGAAGGTTTTTACGAATTAATTAAAATTTCATGTGTAAACTCCGTACAATACTACTTGTGGATTTATTTTATATATGATTGTACTTTCTTAATCCATATCATGGTCGTTTTGTGCATCTTCAATTAGTATATAGAGTCTGAATATATATCTTGGTTGTAGATTGAGTGTGTTAACCGCTGAACATGATTCCATGTTATGATCCTAAGTGAGGGGACTCCGAAGCTTCATTAGAACTATCATATATGAATACTTATTAATTGAATTGAATTCGGGTTATTAAGTAGGATAAAGAGGATAATTTTATAGTACCTATAAAGGGAGATCATATCAAGTTAGAGTACCAATTGGCAAGGGAAATAATTGATACTGATAGTACATAGAATGGGGGGTAGAATTATATCTCTTGCTCGAGGTTATTCACACGTGTTACACGCATGTTTACTTGTGTCTATAGAGTAGATAAACATAGTTTAGTGATGCGTCCATATTCCACAAGGTAGAGTCGGACATCAACACACGGAAGGGAAATTAATGCGTAAAACTAGATTTTCCTAGGGCAACCTAATCTCCTACTTGATCCACTTTCGTATTCTTCGAGTGATATTTTATTTTGTTTGCTATTTTAATTACTTGTTTAATAGTTTAATAATTTAAATCTCAAATCTTATTGTTATATTGTCTTAATTAATTTAGTAAATAATTAAATTGATAATACGCCGTCCTTTGGGTTCAGTATTCACTAGGTCACTTATTTAAGCTATAATTGATATCCTTAATACTTGGAGATTAATTTTGCATGCAAAGAAAACGCGCATCAAGTTCTTGGCGCTGTTGCCGGGGACGACTGTTATTATTAGTTTATTATTTCTAGTTGATTAAGACTTTTATTTGTGATTATTTATTTCTAACTAACCTTGAATTTTTCTGAGGTACTTGTGCACTAGGAAAAGGAAATGAAGGAAAGGAATAACACACAGTGCTAAACATGGCCGGAGCAAGGCAGAATCCGGATAATGTTGCCACACGTGAAATTTTCACGAATTATGGAATTGGTAACATGGGGTTGATAGGAGCAAGGGGGGAAGATGATGATTTTGAGATACATCCCGCTCTTATTAACATGGTGGAAAAGAATCTCTTTTCTAGAGGTCAATTTGAAGATCCATATCAGCATCTCCGAAGATTCCTTGGTTATGCAAATACTCAAAAGGGTGCTGGAGCTAATGATCATGCTAGGCGGATCGCCTTATTCAAGTTTTCATTAATTGATGGGGCAGAACATTGGTATGAGACTCTTGATGCAGCAGATTGCCCTACATGGGACAAACTGCAGCAGAAGTTCTTAGAGAGATACATGCCACCCTCAAGGATCTTAAGAATGAAGCAAGAGATCACCCAATTTGTTATGAAGAAAAATTTATGAGGCGTGGGATAGGTTTAAAGACATGCTCAGGAGGTGCCCACAACATGGAATGTCTAAGGCTCAATACATAAATATCTTTTACTATGGATTGGATTGTGAGTCGCGTATTCTTATTGATGCATCTTCAGGAGGAGCGCTGTTATGAAAGACAGCACTTGAAGCAGAAAAATTGTTTGAAGACATCTCTATGAATTCACATGACTGGCCTGTAGAGAGAGATAGAGGATCATATGTACTTGGCAAGGTGGCACAGGTTGAACATCAAGTGAAGCCGAATAGGGATGATGAGATCGTCTCTAGTCTAGTTAATATCAACAAGCTACTAGAGTCCCAGCAGAAGCAGATTACAGAGTTAATACTAAGGGGGCCTAGTACAAAGCAGCACGAAGTGAAGAGTGTTGAAGATACCTTCAATCGATACATGGCTAGGAATGATGCAAGGGTTGATCATTTTGAAGCTACTATGAACTCTAATCATGCAGATTTGTCTAAGAAGATGTAGGAGCTTACTTTGATGATAGGGCAGATAGCCGGGAACGTGAATCAATTAACACAAACATTGGAGAAAGAAATATTCCCGTCTCAAGGCAAAATGAATCCGAAGCAGTGTCGTGCCATCACGTTAAGGCCTGGAACACAGTATGGGGGACCGATGATGCCAGAATCAAATTTAGAAACATGAAAAGCCCGATTCAACCTCGATTCGACCAACACATCTGGTCGAACTACTCAGGGGAGGTCGAACCAGGCACCTGGGCAACATTCGGAGGTTGTAGAAAAATAGTTTGACCAAACACAGATCGGTTCGACCAAAATCTCTGGTCGAACTCAGGTCGAACCCCACTATCCAGAGCACTCTATTTTGTCCAAAGCCTGATTCGACCACGGTCACTATGGTTCAACCATCCCTGTTGGTCGAACCGTGGTCGAACTGGCCTGTAAGGGGGAGAACGAACTTTCAGGTGTGCAGTTCAACCATGACACACCTGGTTCGACCAACACCCCAGGTCGAACTGAGGTCGAATCATCTCATCCCGTATCGTTTTTCACGCTGAACACTATACCTGATGTTCGGGATACTCCAGTGCCATCCCAAGGATAGAATACTGAGCTTATAGTGGAAAAGAAGTGGGAAAGAGCGCAGAGGTTGATAGCCAAGAAGCTTAGATTACAGATGGATAATGAAGATGTAGTTTTCTCTATTGATCAAGCAATGAAGATGCCCATGGAGACTCAATCATGCAAGAGCATAGATGTTGTTTCTAACTTATTTAATCTTGATTTTAATAGGATAGATGACACTGAATTTGAGTTGAAGATTGACAAGGAGGTGTCTAGACAGCCATGGAAGGAAGGTAATTCTGAGGATCATATACTTGGTACCAAGAAAGGTGAGGTGCTAAGTGTAGACAAGAAGAGGGAAAGAAATTACTTGAAGGTGAGGATGCGAGAAGACCATACTCTAATCCAATAGTTTAAAAGGATAAGTACCGTCGTGACTCTCCGACGTTAAACATGAGCGCCTGTTGGGGGCTTGCCTTTTCGTTTTATTGCTTTATTTATTTCGTGTGAGTAAGAAATTTTTATATTTAAGGTGCTCACTAATCGGCAATTACATTTCTTTTCAAACTTAGTTTCGACTTACATTTCTACAAAGTTTGGTGCGGTGTGATGTACTTACCTCATTGTAGCACCAAGAGTATAATCTCTTCTTTGTAATGTTTTCTAGGGGAGTTAATTTTTTGCGGTATGTTGAAGTTTTAATCGGTTTTGATGTGTCGATTTTTTACAATTTGCCTAGTGTTCAGTGGTGTGTCTAGTGTGTGGAGTCGATTAGATAGTCAATTGAGTCTTTCTTATAGTTCTCCTATTTTATAATGATGAATCATGTGATGATGAGTTTGTTTGAGATTTGATGATAGAAAAAGGTAGAAGAGTGACAAGATGACCGAGTTGAACAACTCGAGGAGCTCGTGAATGCATTGAAGATATATAAATCAGGTGCCCTCATTCCTTATTCTAATTCTTATGTGTGCTTTTAATTCATAGAGTGGAAGGATTGAGTTTATATTTTTGGTGATCCATATGAGTTTATATTTTTTAATTGTGCCTAAAATTCATATGCTTTTGAAATTGATGAAGGAAGTGTACTTGAATTATATTGTGATATGACGTTCTATGTGTACTTGTAGGATATTACTTAAAAGGTGCTCTGTTACTTGTTAAAAACCTATGTGAGATTTGAGCCTTGTTGATCATGTTACATAATCACATGATATTTCTTTCTGGTGAGTATCGTTCTTGTGTGTGTATTCTAGAACGTGTCTCTTGTCTTACTTGAAACTACATGTGTGTTAGATGATGAGAGATGATTTAAGGTTATCCTTGAATTTATGAGTCACTTAGCCAAATAATTTCCTTCTAAATGATGTTTATCCGTAGTTAGCCCTGTTGAGCCTAAAAGCCTTATTTCTTTGGCAATCTACGAAGATAGCCACTTTGATATCCTATTTGAGCCTTAAATTCCTATATTTAGTGGAGAATTTAATGCTGTCAAAGTGTGTGAAGTTGATTTTGATGGAGTTTGGATGGAATAAAATATTTGGAGCTGTACAAGTGATTATGAGCGTAAACACCTTAACCCATAAGTGTACATTTTTTACACTTGAGTGCGAGTGATATATACTTCCCGTGAGAACATGTAAATAGAGCATTTAAATTGGTGGTGATTGTCTTATCTTGTATGCTATGAATTGATTATTACATGTAATAAAAGTTGCATGACCTAAGTTGATGACAATTGCATTTGAATGGGGTATGTGTTATAGTCTTTGTTTCCCTGCTAATTTCTACTCTCTTTCTCTTTATTTTGATTTTGTTGCCTCGGGACGAGCAATAGGTAAGTTTGAGAGATTGATGAAAGTGAAAATAAGCATGTTGTAGTGTCCAATTTAACACCTGTTTGATGAGAATTGATGTTGTATTTAGCACGAGTGTCTTACACTCAATATATGTGAGAAAAAGGTGCACGTGAGGTGTTTTATTGTGTTTTAGGTGAAAAAATGATCAAAAGTGTCAAGTTGGAGTAAAGGTGAAATTTGTGTATGAATGCTAAAAAACTCACGTCCAACTTGTGGAATTTTTTTGTATTCATGTGGAGCTCTGAACTATAAGGGTGATACATGGTTGGAAAGCCACTGAAAATAGAATCGTTTTGGCGTAAAGAACACCTCAATTAGATTCCAAACGAGGAAGTTATGAGCAAAATGGTGACGTCACGCAAGCTGTGCCGAATAGAACGGATGTTCTACTTTCCATGGCTTGTTATAGATACAAATCTTGGAGTTATCTTATATGTTTATATGGCCAAGGAAGAGAGGTTCACGTGGGCGTAAGAAACACTCAAATCAGAGTCCGGATGTGGAAGTTATACGCGAAACAGTGAGACGGCGCAAGTGTGATTCGACCACGACAGTTTAGTTCGACCTGACATTATGGTCGAACCCACAGCCATTTTGGTCAAACCAGAAGCCTGAAGTGCAAAAAATCATTGATTTCGATTCGACCAGGGTTCGACCAAGCCCTGGTCGAACCCTAGGTCGAACTACATGCCTGGGACACGTCCGAATCCGATTTTTACACTCCTAGTGTGTGTTTTTGCGTATTTTCCTAGAAAAAATCTCATTCTAGGTCCATAAGGAGAGCTTACAAGTATAAAAAGGGATGTAGATCACACCAAGAAGGCATACGGATTGGATACAACAAAACACAATCATCCTATACCCCACAAGGGGGGTTCAAACACTAACCATCATCCAAATCCTTTCCTCCATCCATCAATCACTTTGAAGATTCGTCTGTGGAATAAAGAGGAGAACCAAGAGGAGAATTCAAGACGGAGAAGGACGCGACGACACCCACATCTAGGGTTTTATTCATTTTCTAATTTATCTTGTATTTTTCGAACATCCGGGTAAGATCTATCCAACACCCATGATTGTTCTTTGTAACATCATGGGCTAGAGCCGTTTTGGTAGAACTAGGGTAGTGAAGGTTTTTACCAATTAATTGAACTTTCATGTGTAAACTCCATACAACACTACTTGTGGATTTATTTTATATATGATTGTGCCTTTTTAATTCCTACTCACGGTCGTTTTGTGCATCATTAACTATTATGTAAAGTCTGAATATATATCTCGGTTATTGATTGTGTGCATTCACTGCTGAGCAGAATTTCATGTTATGATTCTAAGTGAGGGGACTCCGAAGCTTCATTAGAACTATCATATATGAATACTTATTAATTGAATTGAATTCGGGTTATTAAGTAGTATAAAGAAGATAATTTTATAGTACCTATAAAGGGAGATCATATCGGGTTAGTGTACCAATTAGCCAGGGAAATAATTGATACTGATAGTACCTTGAAAGGGGGGTGTGGAATTATATCTCTTGCTCCGAGGTTATTCACACGTGTTACACTCATGTTTACTTATGTCTATAAAGTAGATATGTATGGTTTAGTGATGCGTCCAAATTCCACAAGGCAGAGTCGGACATCAACACATGGAAGGGAAGTTAAGTTAAGTAGTAAAACTGGATTACCCTAGAGCTACCTATTCTCCTACTTGATCCACTTTCGTATTCTTCGAGTGATATTTTATTTAATTTTTTATTTTACTTAATTGTTTATTAGTTAATCATTCAATCCTCAAATGTTATTGCCTTACGTCTTAATTAATTTATTAAATAATTAAATTGATAATACGCCGTCCTTTGGGTTCGATAATCACTTGGTCGCTTGCTTAAGCTGCAACTGATATCCTTAACACTTGGGGATTAATTTTGCATGCAAAGAAAACGTGAATCAAGCTCTTGGCGCCGTTTCGGGGACGACTGTTATTATTAGTTAATTATTTTTAGTTTGATTAAGACTTTTATTTGTTATTATTTATTTCTAACTAACCTTGTATTTTTCTGAGGTACTTGTGCACTAGGAAAAGGAGAGAAAGGAAAAGAATGAACAACACATTGAGCTAAACATGGCCGAAGCAAGGAAGAATCTGGATAATGTTGCCATACGTAAAATTTTCACGAACTATGGAATTAGTAACATGGGGTTGATAGGAGTAAAGGGGAAAGATGATGATTTTGAGATACATCCCGCTCATATTAACATGGTGGAAAATAATCCCTTTTCTGGAGGTTGTTTTGAAGATCCATATCAGCATCTCAAAAGATTCCTTGGTTATGCAAACACTTAAAAGGGAGCTGCAGCTAATGATAATGTTAGGCGGATTGCCCTATTCAAGTTTTCATTAATTGATAAGGCAAAAGATTGGTATGAGACTCTTGATGCCATGGATTGCACTACATGGAACCAACTGCTGCAGAAGTTATTGGAGAGATACATGCCACCCTCAAGGATCTTAAGAATGAATAAAGATATCACCTGATTTGTAATGAGGTGTGGGACAGGTTTAAAGACATGCTCAGGAGGTGCCCACAATATGGAATGTCTAAGGCTCAATACGTAAGTATCTAATCTGCACTTGAAGCAGGTTTTATTGATACATCATCAGGAGGAGCGTTGTTATCTAAGACAGCACTTGAAGCAGAAAAGTTTTTTGAAGACATCTCTATGAATTTACGTGACTGGCCTATGAAAAGAGCAAGAGGATCATATGTACTAGGAAAGGTGGCACAGGTTTAACATCAAATGGTGAAGCCGAATAGGGATGACGAGATCGTCTCTAGTCTAGCTAACATCAACAAGCTACTAGAGTCCCATCAGAAGCAGATTACAGAGTTGACACAAAGGGGGCCTAGTATCCAGCTGCAAAAAGTGAAGGGTGTTGAAGATACCTTCAATCAATACATGGCAAAGAATGATGCAAGGGTTGACCACATCGAGACTACTATGAATGCTAATCATGCAGATTTATCTAATCAGTTGAAGGACCTTACTTTAATTATGGGGCAGATAGCTGGGAACGTGAATCAATTGACACAAATATTGGAGAAAGAAAAGTTCCCGTCTCAAGAAGAGTGCCATGCCATCACGTTAAAATCTGGAACACAGTATGATGGATTATGAAGTCGGAAATGAATTCTGAAATTTCAGGAGCTTGATTTGACCTCGGTTCGACCAAGCAAGCAGGTCGAACCACACCCTGGAGGTCGAACCAAGCACCTGGGCAACCTCCGGAGCATCCAAACATCCGGTTAGACCATGACTATCATGGTTCAACCAACCCAATTGGTAGAACCGTGGTCGAACCAGCCTGTTCACGACCCCCTGTTTTATCTGAAGTGCGATTCAACCACGCCAAGCATGGCTCGACCAACCCTGTTGGTCGAACAGTGGTCGAACAACCCTGTGAGGAATGCTCTATTTTGTCTGAAGCACGGTTCGACCACGATCACCATGGTTCGACTAACCCTGTTGGTCGAACCGTGGTCGAACCGTGGTCGAACCGACCTGTCCAGTGGAGACCGCACTTTCTGAAGATCGGTTCGATCACTACACACCTGGTTCGACCAGCACTCATGATCGAACCGTGGTTGAACCATCTCGTCCTATACCATTTTTAGCGCAGAACTCTATACCTGATGTTCGGGATACTCCAGTGCCATCACATGAGCAGAATACTGAGCTTATAGTGGAAAAGAAGTGGGAAAGAGCAAATAAGTTGAGAGCCAAGAAGCTTAGAGTACAGATGGATAATGAAGATGTAGTTTTCTCTGTTGATCAAGCAATGAAGATGCCCATAGAGACTCAATCGTGCTAGAGCATAGATGTGATTTCTAACTTGTTTAATCTTAATTTTTCTAAAAAAGATGATTTTGAATTTTAATGGAAGATTGACAAGGAGGTGTCTAGACAGCCATGGGAGGAAGGAAATTTCAAGGATCATATACTTATTACCAAGAAAAGTGAAGTACTGAGTGTAGAGAAGAAGAGGGAAATAAAGTATTTGAATGTGAGGATGCGAGAAGACCGCCCTCGGATCCAGTAGTCTTAAAAGTGGTATACCGTCGTGACTCTCCGACGTTAAACATGAGCTCCTGTTGGGGGCTTTCTCTTATGTTTTATTGCTTTATTTCTGTCGTGTGAGTAAAAAAAATTTATATTTGAGGTGCTTACTAATCGGCAATTACATCTCTTTGCAAACTTACATTTTTACTAAGTTTGGGGGGGTGTGATGTTCTTATCTAATTGAAGCACCAAGAGTATAATCTTTTCTTTGTAATGTTTGCTAGGGGAGTTGATTTTTTGCGATATGCTGAAACTTTAATCGGTTTTGATGTGTCGATTTTTTACAATTTGCCTAGTGTTCTGTGGTGTTTCTAGTGTGCGGAGTCGATTAGATAGTCAATTGATTCTTTCTTATAGTTCTCCTATTTTATTATTAATAATGAGTGTTTGAGCTTTGATGATAGAAAAAGGTAGAAGAGTGGCAAGACGAGTTCTACATTGAGGCTAGACCTGATCAAGTTGAACAACTCGAGGAGCTCGTGATCATTTTGAAGGAGAAAAAAATCAGGTGCCCTCGTTTCCTTATTCTAATTTTTAATGTGTGCTTTTAATTCGTGAGAGTGAAAGGATTAAGTTTAAGGTGGTGATCCATGTGAGCTTATTTTTAAATTGTGCCTAAAATTCATATGCTTTTGAAATTGATGAAGGAATTGTACTTGAGTTATATTGCGATATGAAGTTCTATGTGTACTTGTGGGAAACTTACCATGAAAGGTGCTCTGTTACTTGTTAAAAACTCATGTGAGATTTTGAGCCTTATTCATATACATAATCACATAATATTTCTTTTCTGGTGAGTATCGTTCTTGTTTGTGTATTTTAGAACTTGCTACTTGTCTTACTTGAAACTACATGTGTATTAGATGATGGGAGATGATATTAGGTCATCCTTGAATTTATGAGTCACTTTGCTAAATAATTTCCTACTAAATAATTATATATCCGTAGTTAGCCTTTTTGAGCCTGAAAGCCTTATTTCGTTGGCAACCTATTAAGATAGCCACTTTGATATCCTATTTGAGCCTTAAATTCCTATATTTTGTGGAGAATTAAATATTGTTAAAGTGTGTGAAGTTGATTTTGATGGATTTTGGTTGGAATAAAGTATTTTGAGCTGTACAAGTGATTATGAGTTGGAAAATATGAGATGAAGAATAAGTTACTTAGGGGTAGTGCCCAAAACTGGTGCCCCGAGATGTTAGAAGTAGTGCCCGAAATTGGTACCTCGAGAAAAAAGAAAGGAAAGAAAAAGTATGTTGAGCTTGAAGAAAAATGAGAGAAAAGAAAATTAGAAGAGCATGAAGCTGCATAGCCTTGAAGTGTAAAAAATCTGCAGTACAAAAGATCTCCTATTTTAACTCTCTATTAATTGAGTCACTTTATCCATATATTTCCTACCTTAACCAAAGAGCCAATATTACATCTGAAAGAAAAGTCCTTTTTTATCCCATTGTCGAATCATACTTTTAGTGGTGGAGAGTTTGAGACTTTTGGCAAGCTTATGGTTACACATGCACTTGAATTGAATTTGAGCGTAAACACCTTAACCCATAAGTGTACATCTTTTACACTTGAGTACGAGCGATATATACTTCCCGTGAGAACATGTCAATGGAGCATTTGAATTGGTGGTGATTGTCTTATCTTGTATGCTATGAATTGATTATTACATGCAATGAGAGTGCATGACCTAAGTTGAGGACATTTGTATTTTAAATGGGGTATTTGTTATAATCCTTGTTTCCCCGTTAATTTTCTTACTCTCTCTCTTTATTTTTATTTTTTTGCCTCGGGACGAGTAAAGGGTAAATTTGGGGGATTGATGAGAGTGAAAATAAGCGTATTTTAGTTTCTAATTTAACACCTTTTTTTATGAGAATTGTTGTCATATATTAGCACATGTATCTTATATTCAATATATGTGAGAAAAAGGTGCAGTTGAGGTATTTTATTGTGTTTTAGGTGAAAAAATGATCAAAAGTGCAAAGTTGGAGTGAAACTGGATTGCCCTAAAGCTTTCCATTCTCCTACTTGATCCACTTTCGAATCTTTAAAGTGATGGATGGATGGAGGAAAGAATGTGGATAATGGTTGAGGGGTGGACCCTCCTTGTGGGGTGTAGGATGGTTGTGTTTTGTTGTATCCAATCCGTATCCAATTGTGTTTTTTTGGTGTGATCTACATCCCCTTTTATACTTGTAAGCTCTCCTTATGGACCTAGGGATGAGCTTTTTCTTGAAAAGTATGAAAATTCATGAACAGGGGGTAAAAATCCTGATTTTGCGCTTGTTCAGGCTTCTGGTTCGACCACGATACGTGATCGAACCGCTCGTGTCGTGGTCAAACTCTGGTCGAACTACAGTGTGCAGTCTCACCGTTTCGCGTATAACTTCCACTTACAAGCTCCGATTTGAGTGATTCTTGCGCTCAAGCGATCCTCTCTTCTTTGGCTTTCTATCCATATAAAGAACTTACAAAAACTCCAAGAATTTAAGGTGTAACAAGCCATAGAAATTGACACAGCCGTTCTGTTCGGCACATCTAGCGCGACGTCACCATCTTGATCATAACTTTTTCGTTTGGATTTCAATTGAGGTGTTATTTATGCCAAAACGACCCTTTCTTCAGTGTATTTCCAACATGTATCTCAACACTAGTTTTGATCTCCATACAAACACAGAAAAATTGCACAAATTGGACGTGCGTTTTTCAGCATTCATTGCACAAGTTGCACATTTTCTCCAACTTTGCACTTTTGATCATTTTTCCACCAAAAACACAATAAAACACCTCAAGTGCACATTTTTCTCAACATATATTGAATATAAGACACTTGTGCAAAAATACAACATAAATTCCCATCATAAAGGTGTTAGATTGGACACTAAAACACATTTATTTTCACTCTCAGCAATCAAGAACTTGATGCACGTTTTCTTTGCATGCAAAACTAATTCTCAAGTATTAAGGATATCAATTGCAGCTTAAGCAAGCGACCAAGTGAATATCGAACCCAAAGGACGGCGTATTATCAATTTAATTATTTACTAAATTAATTAAGACGAATGGCAATAAAAGTTTGAGATTTGATTATCAACTATAATCAACTAATTAAAATAATAAGTAAAATAAATAACACTAGAAGAATATGAAAATGGATCAAGTTGGAGAATAGGTAGCTCTAGGATAATCCAACTTCACTCATTAATCTCCCTTTCGTGTGTTAATGTCCGACTCTGCCTTGTGGAATATGGACGCATCACTAACCAATGCATATTTACTCTATAGACACAAGTAAACATGCATCTAACACGTGTGAATAACCTCGGAGCAAGAGATATAATTCTACCCCCTTTCTAGGTACTATCAGTATCAATTATTTTCCTGGCTAATTGGTTCTCTAACCCGATATGATCTCCCTGTATAGGTACTATAAAATTATCCTCTTTATCCTACTTAATAACCCAAATTCAATTCAATTAATAAGTATTCATATATGATAGTTCTAATAAAGCTTCGCAGTCTCCTCACTTAGAATCATAACATGAAATCTTATTCAGCAGTGAACGCACTCAATCTACAACCAAGATATATATTCAGACTCTATATACCAATTGAAGATGCACAAAACGACCATGAATATGGATTAAGAAAGTACAATCATATATAAAATAAATCCACAAGTAGTGTTGTACGGAGTTTACACACGAAGTTAGATTAATTCGTAAAACCTTCACAACCCTAGTTCTACCAAAAAGGCTCTAGCCCCTGATGTTACGAAGAACAATCATGGGTGTTGGATAGATCTTACCCGGATGTCTGGAAAATTACAAAATAAATTAGGAAACGAAATAAACCCTAGATGCGGGAGTCGTCGCGTCCTTTTCCGTCTTGAATCCTCCTCTTGGTTCTCCTCTTGATTACATAGACGAATCTTCAAAGTGATGGATGGATGGAGGAAAGGATGTGGATGATGGTTGGGGGGTGAACCCCCCTTATGGGGTGTAGGATGGTTGTGTTGTATCCAATCCGTATGCTTTCTTGGTGTGACATCCCCTTTTATACTTGTAAGCTCTCCTTATGGACCTAGGATGGGCTTTTTCTTGGAAAATAAGCAAAAACAAGCACTAGGGGTGTAAAAAATCAGATTCGGATGCGTCCCAGGTATGTAGTTGGACCTAGGGTTCGACCTAGGATTTGGTCGAACCCTGGTTTGCACTTCAGGCTTCTGGTTCGACCACAGTGTCTGGTCGAACAAAACTGTCGTGGTCGAATCACACTTGCGCCATCTCACTGTTTCGCACATAACTTCTACATCCGAGCTCCGATTTGAGTGATTCTTGCGCTCACGCGATCCTCTCTTCCTTGGCTTTCTATCCATATTAAGAACTCACAAAAACTCCAAGATTTGAAGGTGTTACAAGCCATGCAATGTAACATAGCTGTTCTGTTCGGCACAGCTCGCGCGACATCACCAATTTGCTCATAACTTCCTCGTTTGGAATCCAATTGGGGTGTTCTTTACCCGAAAATGACCCTCTCTTATGTGGCATTCCAACCAGGTATCACACTTCCAATTCAAAGCTCCAAAAAAACACAGAAAATTTACAAAATTGGACGTGTGTTTTTCAGCATCATTGCACAAATTGCACCTTTTCTCCCACTTTGCACTTTTGATCATTTTTCCACCTAAAACATAATAAAACACCTCAAGTGCACCTTTTATCACATATATTGAATATAAGACACTTTTACTAATATATGACAATAATTCTCATAAAAAAGGTGTTAAATTGGAGACTCAAACACGCTAATTTCCACTCTCAAAAATCATCTTGGCGCCGATGCCGGGGACGGCTGTTATTATTGATTTTATTATTTCTAGTTGATTAAGACTTTTATTTGTGATTATTTATTTCTATTTAACCTTGAATATTTCTGAGTTACTTGTACGCTTGAAAAAGAAGAGGAAGGAAAGGAAGGAATAACACACTGAGTAACATGGCCGGAGTAAGGCAGAATTCGAATAATATTGTCATACGTGAAATTTTCACGAACTACGGGATTGGTAACATGGGTTGATAGGAGCAAAGGGGGAAAATGATGATTTTGAGATACATCCCGCTCTTATCGACATGGTAGAGAAGAATCTCTTTTCTGGAGGTCCTTTTGAAGATCCATATCAGCATCTCAAAAGATTCCTTGGTTATGCAAACACTCAAAAGGGTGATGGAGCTAATGATAATGCTAGGCGAATCGCCCCATTCAAGTTCTCTTTGATTGACAGAGCAGAAGCTTGGTATGAAACTCTTGATGCCACAGATTGCACTACATGGGACCAACTGCAGCAGAAGTTCTTGGAGAGATACATTCCACCCTCAAGGATTTTAAGAATGAGGCAAGAGATCACCCAATTTGTTATGAATCAGGGTGAGAAATTTTATGAGGCGTGGGATAGGTTCAAAGACATGCTCAGGAGGTGCCCACAGCATGGAATGTCTAAGGCTCAATACATAAGTATCTTCTACTATGGATTGGATTGTGAGTCGCGTGTTTTTATTAATGCATCATCAGGTGGAGTGTTGTTATCTAAAACAACAATAGAAGCAGAAAAGTTGTTTGAAGACATCTCTATGAATTCACGTGACTGGCCTACAAAAAGAGTAAGAGGTGTTAGCTATTGGATCGTTTGGCTCAGCGTGATCCGTTAGGAAAACAATTACAGCGGAAGCAAAATAACAGTTTACCTTTCTTCAGGATTGATGTAGAGGATGAATCGTTGTAGAGAACTACCTCTCGATCTTCTACTGTATGTCCCAAGTCGAATCATGTGTTGTGTGGGCAACAATCTACAGGATTCTCTCAATCTGCTTCTCTCCTTTTCTCATGTCAAAAATGGCACAGAGTTTAGGTTACAAGAAGCTGAGATGACTTATATATTGGGCTACAGCAGGGACCAGGAGGAGAAATTGGATTGGGTCTCAATTGGATTTAATTAACCAAGCTAAGCCCAAAGCTTATAATTAAATCCAATAATAATAATATAGACCACTAAAATATTATTACTGCACTACCCATCCAATCCAAAAATTATGTTTTGAGCTCCTTCTTATTATGAGTCCGACAGTCTCCCCATGTTTAAGATATACAATGTCCATTAATTAATTAAGTTACTGACAACTCCATTAATTAATATCTCATCCGAGAGTAGTAACACTCAACCTTATTATCATGCTGGAATTAATCCACTTGCAAGATTTACATTATAAACCTTATGAGCTCCTCAAGGGGACATCATCAACCTATAACGGACATGGATTCCTTCTACAATCAACAGCACACCATAGAGACAATACTATTTCCTAACTCACCGAGTCTATTGATTTAATATGTAAATCTCAACCATTGATGAATCAAAGAAATAAATACTGCCTTACGTATCGAGGTTATTGTATAGGGATTAAGAGCACGAACATCCGTAATAACAGAGATCAAGTTCTTCTATATAGACAGTACAAGTCGAACGATCTCAAGTGGTCCTGCTCAATAGGGAGGATGTTTAACATCCTATGTACTTGGCAAGGTGGCGCATGTTGAACATCAAGTGAAGCCGAATAGGGAGGATGAGATCATCTCTAGTCTAGCTAACATCAAAGCTCCCACCTAAGTTGAAAGATCTGGATAGTTTTACTATTCCGTGTGAGATGGGGGAGCATGAGAGCTACAAGGCTCTATGTGACTTGGGTGCTAACATCAACTTGATGTCTTTGTTGATTTTCAAAAAATTAGACATTGGAGAAGTCAAGCATGCATCGGTTACTCTTCAATTGGCCGATAGGCCTATGACGTATCCAAAGAAAATTGTGGAGGATGTCTTGGTGAAGGTTGGCAAATTTGTGTTTTCCGTTGATTTTTTGGTGTTAGATATAGATGAAGACTCAAATGTTCCATTAATTCTTGGACGTCCATTTCTAGCCACGGGAAAGGCTTTGATTGATGTGGAGAAAGGAGAGTTGACCCTTAGAGTTAATGAGGAAGAAGTGGTGTTTTCATTAAAAGAAGTTATGAGATATCCGAGGGAGAGCAATGAGTGTAGACGAGTAGAAGTGATGGAGGATATTGTTGAAGAGCATCTACATTGTGTTCATTCCAAGGACCCTTTGAAATTAATAATGAGTCACTCTTACTCCTTTGATCTTTCTAACTCTCCTTATTGCTTTAATGATGATGAAATATTTGATGATTTGTATTGTTTGAATTCCTTTAGTGAACTTACAATGGAGGAAGAGAGAGAGATGCTTGAAAAGAATCTTGATGATGAGCCCAAAGAAGAGGAAAAATAGGAGAAAAAGGAAGAGTTAAAGCCTTTACCGGAGCACTTGAAGTATGCATACTTGGGAGAAAAAGACACCTATCCGGTAATTGTATCTTCATCCTTGAGTGACTTAGAATTGGAGAAATTGTTATGGGTGTTAAGAGAGCACAAATCTTCCATTGGTTGGTCCATTAAGGATTTGAAAGGTATAAGCCTCTCTCTATGCATGCATAAGATTTATTTAATTGAAGAAGATAAGTATTGTGTGCAAAACCAACGTCGTCTTAATCCTATAATGCAAGAGGTTGTAAGAAAGGAAGGGTTGAAATGGCTTGATGCGGGTATCATCTTTCCAATTAGTGATAGTCCTTATGTGAGCCCTTTGCATATGGTAGCAAAGAAGGATGGTATGACCATTGTGAGTCCTATACTAATGAGGTAATTGCCACGAGGACTACCACCGGTTGGAGAGTTTGTGTTGATTATAGAAAACTCAATGACAACACCCGAAAAGACCATTTCCCACTTCCATTCATTGATCAAATGCTTGATAAATTGGCGGGACACAATAGGAGTGGTGCTTGGGCAAACCAAAGAGAAGAAGTTTAGAGCCATTTATTATGCTTCTAAGACTTTGAATCTTTATCAAGTGAATTACACAACCATGGAGAAAGAATTTCTAGCGGTGGTTTACGCCATTGAGAAGTTTCGCCCCTACTTAGTTGGCACTCGAACGGTAGTATACACGGATCATGCAGCCATCAAGTATCTCATGAACTAAAAGGACGCAAAGCCAAGATTGATTCGGTAGGTATTGCTTTTACAAGAGTTCGATATGGAGAACAAGGACAAAAGAGGGGTTGAAAATGTGATAGCGGATCACTTGTCAAGACTTGAAAGAGAAGAGGGAGATGAAGATTTGACTCCAATTGGTGATAAATTTCCGGATGAGGAGATCCTTAAGGTAGAGGTTGACCAAGTATTTGCTCTCATTGTTGGTTCATCTCCTTGGTATGCCGATTATGTGAATTATCTTGCTTGTGGAATTTGACCCACGCTTCTCAATGAGTACAAGTTGAAGAAATTCTACATGGAAGTGAAGAAGTATATGTGGGACGAGCCATTCTTGTTTAAAACTTGTGCGGATGGAGTTATCCGGAGATGTGTAGCCAACGAAGAGGTTAAGGATATTCTAGAGTTGTGCCATTCGTCTTGTTGTGGTGGACATTTTGGTCACCACAAGACAGGAGCTAAGGTTCTTCAATCGGGATTTGTGTGGCCTACCTTATTTGGAGATGCTAAGAGGTTTGTGAAAAGTTATGATAGGTGTCAACGAGTGGGAGGAATCGAAAAAAGGGATGAGATGCCTATGACTTTGAATATTGAAGTGGAAATTTTTTATGTATGGGGCATTGACTTTATGGGACCGTTTCCTTCTTCTCAAGGGTACATATATATCTTGTTGGCCATGGATTATGTGTCCAAGTGGGTAGAGGCTATCCCTACAAAGAAGAATGATGCTTTTGTTGTTAAAAGGTTCTTGAAAATGATCATATTTACTCGATTTGGAGTCCCACGAGCTCTAGTAAGTGATGGTGGTACACACTTTGTGAACAAGTTGATGGAAGGACTTTTGAAGAAGTATGAAGTGAAACACCGGATTGCTACTCCTTATCATCCCCAAGCAAATGGTTTGGCAGAAGTCTCAAACCGCCAAATCAAGTTAGTGTTGGAGAAGACAATCAATGGGGGAAGAAAGGATTGGGCAGAAAAGCTCGATGATGCCTTGTGGACATATTGAACGGTATTCAAGACAATTCTAGGTGTTTCTCCTTATCAATTAGTGTATGGAAAAGCTTGTCACCTTCCCGTTGAGCTGGAGCATCGTACTTTATGGGCAATCAAGAGGCTCAACATGGATGAGAGGGAAGCGGACAAGAGAGGTTGCTAAAAATGGTGGAGTTAGAGGAATTTCGTGAAAAAGCATATGAGAACTCCACCATTTACAAGGAAAAAGTGAAAAAGTGGCACGATACCAAGTTGAGAGAGAAGACATTTTCTCCCGGAGATAAAGTACTAGTATTCAATTCAAGATTGAAGTTGTTTCCGAGAAAGCTCAAGTCTAAGTGGATGGGTCCATTTGAAGTGGTGGAGGTCATTGAGGACATACATTGAAACTCAAAGGACCCAATGATGAGTTCATTGTTAATGGGCATCGGGTTAAGCATTATCTATCTCCTTCTTAAAAGGAGATAGTGTATATGGACACCCTTTCTTCTTAAACTCATAATGAAAATATCGTCCGGCTTGAAGACGTTAAACTTAGCGCTAGATGGGAGGCAACCCATCACTATCTTTATTGTTTTATTTAGTGCTTTCAATAAGGATAGTGGATTTGATATTGTTTACGTTTTGGCCTTGTATGTGGATTGTGCTTAAGAGAAAATACACATTGAAGAAATGAGAAGTGCTTCATGAATTCAAATAGGAATGTTGCACCACTTGTTGCAAACTTAATTCTCGACTCTTGTCTCGAGTTAAGTTTGAGGGGTGCTAGTGAGTGGTGGACGTACCTTGAGAGTTGTGATGCATATGCTTCTCTACAAGAAGATCATTGATATAAACTACAAGGGTAAGTCTCACCACTTTTTGCTAACTTAAGTCCCAACTCTTATTTTGATTTAAGTTTGGGGGGAGAGTGTGTGGTGTGACTCACCACTTGAGTATGCTTATTATGTTGATTGAGAGATCTTCTTGTAAAATTGGGTCAATTTTAAAAAAATTTCTTATGAGTTTGGGTATGATTTTGGTACGATTGGTTGTGTTGAAGTGCATGATAGTCCTTATTTTTATTGCAAGTGTTGAGCTAATAGTTTTTGATGAGTTGATGAGCATAAATGAAGTGCAGTGAAAGCACGAATTGAGCCCGAAGATCAAGTCGAGATTCTTTGTGGATGCAATCCGGAAGCCCGTGCCAACCATGTCTTTTTAAGGGAGTTCACTCTACATCTCATCACTTCTATTTGCTTGACATGAATTGATATTGATTTGACTTTCTTTTGGATTAGCATGCTACTTCATGTGTTATGTTCGTGGGAGGTTTACTTTCGTAATCTAGGATTTCATTTTTCAATTAAGGATGGGATGTTTATGAGCTTATTTGATTATGGATGCTATGAATGTGTGCTTAATTGTCTTGTGGTGGTAATTTTTGTTTTTGCATGTTATGTGTTGTGTCTTGTTTGGTGTGTCTTTCTTGTATGTTTTGTATGTATTTTCATTTTTGTCTAGGTTTGTTTGGTGGTTTATTTTGGGATGTTATGAGTCGTTTTTGGATGTGAATAATGACATGTTGTTGTGATAAGTGATGACAAATTAGGATTAAAAATCTCTACACATTCGAATTGTGACATGTTTTACTTAACTTATTCAATTTTGAGATGAATGTGGTGTAATAAGTCCTTAAGGTCCGAGCATAAGCTTGTGAGCTTTTGAGCCTCAACCGTGCATACATAGTATTTCTTCATGAGTGGATCGGTTGTGTTTGATAAGTTAGAACTTGCTCAAGGACTATAGGAACGAGCCCGATTAGTGAAGATTAATGATATGATCTAAGACAATCCTTGTCATTTATAGTCAAAATATTTCCATACCATGAAACATCATCCCTAGTCAACCACTTTGAGGTTATAAGACTATTTTTTGTGAATTTAGCACATTACAAGCCTTGATTTCCCACATGAGCCTCATATATGTACCCTTTTGGTATGAGTAATTGAGGAGATGGTGGCTAGAAATGATTGATTGAATGACAAAAGAAGATAAAAAAAATGGTAAGCAAGCAAGAAAAAGGATGAAAAGAGCAAAAACAAGAATGCACATGCAACCTTTAAACAAGAAGAATGAGCAAAGCAACAACAAGATGCTTAAGAAATCAAAAGTCCAAAGAAGGAAGCATGCATCATAAGAAGCTCAATACAAAGGAGAAAGATTATGTATAGTGCTTATGACCAACAAAGATAAAAAGGAAGTAAAGAAAAGTTGAGGAATGGAAGAAAATAGCTACCTCTTCGATTACTTACACTTGATTAGTCACTATTATCCATATTCTTCCTACCCTACCAAAGAGACTATCATTACATCCTTAATGAAAGACCTTTTTGATCATTAATTGAAACTTTGGAGGTTTGTGAATGTAGTCCACGAGCAAGCTTATAGCGAGTCGAGCCAATCGATTGATGAGTGTTGTTTTATCTAAATCATAGAGTGTTGAGTGAAATTGATATCCGATATGAGGCTTGGACTAAAAAGGGACTATATTACACTTAATTCTCTTTTGATTGAACTTGTTAATTCTTCATGTCATGAATTTAATGTTGTAAGATGACTTAGTATAAGTTGTAGTTATTATTGCTATCGATGTGTTATTGCTTATATTCGTTAGGTCTTTTCCTAGGTGAAAATTTTTCCTCTTGGTTTATCATTTTCGTTGCTAGGGGACGAGCAACACTTTAAGTTTGGGGGGTTGATCGTCTCTATTTTCACCTAGATTTTAGTATCTTTTTGTATGTGTTTTCGTATTATTTTATCTGTATTTTATGTATATTGGTTGTGTTATATGTTTTCATGGAAATATGTATGAATGAGCCTAAACATGTTAAAAACAGGTAAAAAATAGAGTCGGGAGCTGAAACGAGCAAGAAACAGACTTAATTGACCCAACTCGAGTTGGCTCAACGCAACTCGAGTTGGCAACTCGAGTCGAGTTGAGGCCCAAAAAATGTCCAGAATCATCCAGAGACTCAATTCGAGTTGCAATACCCAACTCGACTTGCAACTCGAGTCGAGTTGAGGTCAGAAAGTTATCTAGAGAGCCAACTAAACTTGCATGTTGCAACACGAGTTGCAACACGAATCGTATTGGGGCTTATCCAGGTTGAGTTGGAGGTCGTGCGGAGTAGAGCAGCATCCAAAAATCATACAGTGTGCTTACTCGAGTTGCAAGTCGCAACACTACTTGACAACTCGAGTCGAGTAGGGTTTCGGAAGTATTTCAGTTTTAGAGTCTCGCAACACGACCGAACAGGCGAGTGCTCAAGTTGTTGACTCGAGTCGAGCTGGGTAAGCTCGAGTTGCAATTCATGCTACTCGACTCGAGTAGCTAACTTGAGTAAGGAAGGCCAAGTCGAGTAAGGTCATTTTGGGCCAAAAATCTGGGTTTTCACCTTCCAGTGCATGGAGAATCTGTTTTAAAGCCCAGTTGACACAAAATTTGAGGCCCAAGTTAAGAAAGGGTATAAATACTCTCATGTTCAACATTCAAAATGGGATGGATTAGGTCTTCACTTGGACACACATATCACACACAATTCCTTTTATTTTACACCACCATCTCCATCCATTTCATCATCTATTCAATCTATCATCATTCCACCATCAAATCCACCATCCAAATGAGGAGAAAGATCAAGGAAGAAAGGAGGATTGCATATTGAAGGATAGTTTCAAGCCAATCACCAAAATAGGGGAGAAATTACCTTTGATTTGCATTTTCTTAATTTGTATTGCTACAATGGATGTTGTTAAAAATTGTTTTGATTTTTTAATGATGTTTGTTGTTGGCTAGACCTCTTATGAGGCTAGCCACTTGACGGATTAGGATCTATGGATTTGTTGAATTTTTAATGGGTTAATTGCTGTGATTTTTGGAATTTCTTACATGATTTATGATTTACTTAATTTGTATTATGATATGTGTGTGGTTGAATTCTCTAGTTATAGTATTAGGAGGGCCAATCCAATATTGTGATTAGGATTTTGATTGAATCATGTTATAATATGAATTTTGTATGTTAGTATGTGAAGTATGTGGTAGCATTTTCATATGCTTAGAACATTCATATGAGAACACTTAATTGGTTTATCATATTTGGTTGATTAATTGAGTGAGGAGACCAATCTTGTTATCATAGTACCTTAAGGGAATTGAGAGTGAGATTCAATCTTTTGTGTTTAAAACTTGTAATAAGTTTAGAACCTAATTACCTTGGCCTAGGGATTAGGAGTGTATATGTGATTGCTTCTATTCCAATTATCATTGATATTTGCCATTTGAATTCAACAAACCATGTTGTGTCCTTGATCTTGAATGTGGTTAGCCTTGCTCTTCTTTAAATTGTCCTACATCCATTTCATTTTAATTGTATTTATTTGATACTTTGTTTGATCATCTTAGTTGTTAATTGTTTTTATTTGTGACTTGCTTAGTTAATTGGTAGTTTAATTGCTCTTTTTAATTTTCAAAACTCAAAATCCGATCACTTCTATAAAGTATGATTGAAAACAAATACGGATACACTCTTGATTTAAATCTCCCTTTATTCGATATTTAAACTTGGTCACTCACTACAAACGATAAGGTTCGCTTACCTTAATCAATTTATAACCTAAATTGAGTCTAAGTTTAACCTGATTGATCAGAACATTTTTTTTGACAATTTTAATAATTGATTGCATAGCCCTAGTTTCCAATGTGCCTAAGTATGAAGGATATCAATTACATCTTAAGCAAACAACTAAGTTAAATATCGAACCCAAAGACGGCGTATTATCAATTTAATTATTTACTAAATTAATTAAGACAAAAGACAATAAAGTTTGAGGTTTAGAATTATTAAACTACCAAGAAAAAATATTAAATAATAATTAAAATAAAATAGCACTGGAAGAATACGAATGTGTCTCAAGAATGGAGAATAAGTAGCTCTAGGGTAATCCAGTTTTACTACTTAACTTCCCTCTCAAGTGCTGGCCGACTCTGCCTTTTGGACTATGGACGCATCAATAAATCATGCAAATCTACTCTATAGACACAAGTAAATATGCGTGTAACACGTGTTAATAATCTCGAAGCAAGAGACGTAATTTCACCCCTCCCTTTTTAGGTACTATCAATATCAATTATTTTCCACGTCTAGAATGTAACCCGATATGATCTCCCTTTATAAGTACTATAAAATTTTCCTCTTTATCCTGCTTACTAACCCAAATTCAATTCAATTAATAAACATTCATATATGATAGTTCTAACGAAGCTTTGGAGTTCCCTCACTTAGAATCATAACATAAAACCCTGTTCAGCAGTGAACGTGCTCAATCAACAACCAAGATATATACTCAGACTCTATATAACAGTTGAAGATGCACAAAATGACCGTGAATATGAGTTAAAAAGGTACAATCATATACTATATAAAATAAATCCACAAGTAATGTCGTACGGAGGATACACAAGATAATTTAATTAATTCATAAGACCTTCAAAACCCTAAACTACCAAAATTGTTCTATGACATGATGTTGCGAAGAACAATCATGGGGATTTGAATAGATCTTACCCATAGTCTGAAAAATATAAGATAAATTAGGAAACAATAAAAACCCTAAATGTGGGCGTCGTCGCGTCCTTCTCCATCTTGAATCCTCCTCTTGATTCTCCTCTTAATTCAACAGACAAATCTTCACAGTGATAGATGGATGGAAGAAAGGATGTGGATAATGGTTGGGGGTGATCCCTCTTTGTGGGGTAGTGTATGATGGTTGTGGCCTTCTCACATGAATAATAATGTAAAATATATATAGGTGTGAGAAGTGAATGAAATAAGAAAAGAAAAGATATGGGTGATTATGTGAACTGTGCTCCAAGAAATAGGAAAGATTGGTAAATTCTCGGAAATTTTCGAAAATTCTCGCTAGCAGCTGCGCGACCTCACGATTTTGAGCATAACTTCCTCGTTCAAACTTCGATTTGAGCAATTCTTGTGCCATAACGATCCTCTCTTCTGTGTCTTTCCAACCATGTATCATACCATTAGTTTTGAGTTCCACAAGAATACAAAAAATTATGAAAGTTGAGTGTGTGTTTTTTAGCATTCCTCAAACTTTGAGCTTTTGATCCTTTTTCAACCTAAAAAATAATAAAACACCTCAAATGCACATTTTTATCAAATATATTGAACATAAGATACTTGTGCTAATCTATTAAAACAGTTCTCATCAAAAATGTATTAAATTGGATACTAAAATACACTGATTTTCACTCTCAACACCTACTTCTCTATTTTTTTTATTTCCTTTTTGCTGGTACTTATTTAGTAAATGGGAAAATACCTATTTTCCTATCAAATATGGATTCACCATTTAGACCATACATTGGTCTAGCCACTGCACAAAGAAACATGACTTTACTAATGAATCGTTTACTTTGGTATACTCTGTATGGTTCAGTTTCATTCAGTGCTAAGTAGTATGTCTCTGTTGTTCATGTGAGATTGAACCATTTCTCATCAATATGAATAATCTGTGACGTGCTCCTAAATTTGATGACCTTTTGCTCTGTGTTTACTTCTAATGCACGAAGACTAAATTTCATCCTGCTAATTTTATTTTCTTCTGTAAGTGGTGGTTTAATGGCATTAGTATGAGCTCTGATCTGTCCATCTTTCGCCCAATTCCCAACTGTACTTTAGCATACACCCATCTCCTCTGCTATGCTTCTATAAGTTCCTCTTTTCCTAAACTCAATGCTTTGTAGCTTCTTTTTATCAAACAACTTGAATTTTCTGTGTCAGATTTTTTGTTGCATAATGAAATTGAATTACGTGCTTCAATTTGTTCTTTTGCTCTTGCCCATATCCTCCTCACCACTTTTCTAGTGACATCAAATTTGAAGATAACTTTATTGATTCTGCTATGTGATGGTTTGCCATTTGATGAACCCTCCAACAAGAATTGAAAAATGATATTTAATTAAATGCTAGTTAATTTTTTTCCCCATTTTGCTGTTTGTAGGGGTCTACAAATTCCTACTGCTATAAATGCTTATATGGTGTTGTTTAGGAGAGAGATTGATGTTGTATTGGGAGGGAATTGATGTTTAGGTGGCTGATATGATAGCCATGCACAGTAATTGTATTTAGAGGGAATTATATTTTGATTTTGGACATATAATGGAGGTAAATTTTTCATTTTTGTGATGTAAATATGTACACAAGTATACCAGGCTTCAAGGTTGTAAAATTTCAATAATTGTTTTTTTTTTTTAATCATGAATGAATTTTACGATTCCATGTAATGACATGGGTATAAATGAATGAATTTTACGGTCTAATGTGATGATTATGGGAATAAATTTTTTTAGTATTCTTAATGATATAAAAGAGTGAGGCTTGCATGTGCCTGCAGCACACCGTGCGCCTTTAAAATTTAGTATTATGGGTAAGAATACATTATTTTCTTCTAAAGGGTATATACTTTAATTAATAAGGGTACATCATTTTATTCTAAAGGATATACACTTTTCATTAATATTTTTTTATTTTTTTCAGAAAATAAAGGGTACCCATTTTTATACTAAAGGGTATACAATTTAATACAAAATTCTAAAGGCGCGCGGCGTGTGCCTCCATGCGCCCGGGTGCACACAAGTTTTTGCCATGATAAAATACTTTTATTAATGTGTTAAGTTTTTTTTTTTAGGCTTAATTTTAAGCCGTTACCTTTTCAACAACATTATACTTTAACAACTCTTGTTAATAAGTTGATTAAATGTAAGGGTAAAATGGATCAATTACATTTCTCAACTACCCACTACACATAAAATATAATACTTCTTAATCTATGTGAAAAAAGTAAACAATTACATTATAGACGGACGGAGGGAGTATATAATTTAATAATTATAAATATAGTACTATTAAATACACACCCCTTTTTATTAAATACACACATTTTATTGAATGCACACCCATTTTAATTTTGTATTTCTTAATTTTACTGTATGCAGACCCCTTATATCATTAATACCCTTTTAAAATAAAAATTAAAATCACACACCATATTAAATCCCTAATGATGAGATGGAATCCTCTATGGCATTGGATGCTCAATTTGATCAGAAAGATGGAATAGCTAAAGCATTCGATGCATTGGATGATATCCTCCAATCATGGAACTCCTTTCTAGGAGGACTCTGATTTTCCTGCTCTTAGTACTACTGTAGATAAGAAACGAGGAAGGCGTAAAAATGATTTCTATCAGCCGACAATTAAGCCTAACACTCGTCTCCAAGCTGTGAAGTATATAACCCTACAAAGTTGAGCCCGTATGAGATAAAGGTTAGGGTGTTTGAAAATGAAGACTATAATCGGCTACATTCATTGAAGCTTTCTTTCATGATATCCATATCATCTGTTCATTCTTTCATTTGCCAAGATGAGAGTATGCAAATAGATTGTTATACATTTGTGTTGCATTTTGATATAGTATTATTACAACTTCCTCTTATTGTTTCCGTATCTAAGTATTAATTGATTGGAATTGTTCGTTTGTTGATTGGTATCAATGGTTGACCTCCAATTAGTTTGAGATCTTTAGTTTATCGAACCAAGTTGGAGTGATACGACGGAAGAACTACTTAGAGTGAAGAAGAAAATGGTGAAAAAGATTTAAAGTGATGCCAATAGAAAGGAGAGAGAAAAAATAGTGCAGGTAAAAATAGGAAACAAAGGAAGCACTCAGAAGATTCCTTGCTCAAATGAGAAGCGAGGAAGATGAGGGATTACTTTGAATAAATTTAGAGGTGTGTATTTAATGAATTAGGGTAATTTAGACTTATTAAAAGTATATAATTTAATTATGTAATTAAAGGGTTTATTTAATAAAATAGAGGTGTGCATTTAATCGAACCCTTATAAATATTGGATGTAATTAAATAATAAATGGATGAGATGAAAATACCAAAATCAATGGCTGAGATGATTAGAAAAATTAATGTGATAATAATTATAGAAATACAATTATTTGATAAATTGAATGTGTAAGAAATAAATGGATAAGATCAAAAGATAAAAATCAATAGCCAAGATGATTGAAAGTATGGTCAACACATTTAAGGGAGGAGATGTAATCTTCCCATAATGAATGACATGGATCTAATAAAAGAAGGTTAAATTAGGTTGGTGAAAAAGAGTGGGAATAATTGAAAGCCAATTTTTAATTTTTCACTATACTATTGTAAAAAAAGGTGGAGTCGCCCATCTCAGGCTGCCCGACAACATTTGAAGGAACTTTGCTTATATATAATGTAAGATGTAAGATGTAAGATTTTTAAATGTTCTAACTTATATAAACTAAGCAAAGTCCTTTAAATTAATTTTACTTTGTAATTAGTTTTTCAATTTTATAACTTTATAACAACTAAACAATGCCTTTAAAATGATTTAATTTGGTTTATGAATAATCCGTCTCATATAAGGGAATCAGTGAGACTGTCTCATCCAAGTCTTTATCAAATAATAATATTTCTTAATTTACGTGAAAAAAACAAAGCGTCTCTTTAAATCGGACAGAGGGAGTAATATTTTAATTAAATAAAAAGTAATATCGAATTATATAAAATAGTTTTTATAAATAAAAGTACATATTATTATTTTAACAATAATAAAATAATTTATTTTAAAATTTGTAAAATAAATATCGTTAAGGGTACCACAAAATACACACCTATCTTTATTAAATACACACGATCATTATTAAATAATTAAAATATATATTTTTAAATTATCCTTAATTTATTTTATTTAATACACACCCTATTTCAAATTAAATTATATTGGCCTTCCTCCCACGCGGCACCACCGCTCACCTGTGGATCACCTGTGAAGCAGTGGCATCACTTGTGAAAACGGCGGGCTGTTCATCATAGTTTATCGAAATAACTGACGACCCACTTCGCAATCCTCAACTCCTGGAATGATTCTCTCCATTTCTGCAAATGGGCAGGTGTGATTTGCGGCCATCTTCATCAGAGAGTTAGAATCTTGAATTTGTCGTCCATGGCTTTAGTGGGCACTCCCTCACCTTACCTCTCTAATCTCACATTCCTCGCTGCCTTGAATTTCGATCTCAACACTTTCCATCATGGGATTCCGCCGGAAATAGGCGCTCTGTTTAGGCTGCCACCTGAATTTGACCAACAACTCATTCTCCAGTGAGATTCCGACGAGTCTTTCTGACTGCTCTAACCTCGTACTTCTCAGGTTAGGGTGGAACAGGTTGATAGGGAGTGTTTCATTTCAGCTTGCAAGTCTTAAGAAACTCGAAAGGTTTCATCTTCAATAGAACAATTTTTCTTGGATTACTCCCAGAAATAAGGAGCATTGCCTTCCCATTACTGCAAAATTTTCATTCTCGAAGAGATCAAAGCATCAACGCAAAACTTCGACGACGATGGCAACATGTACAAGATCGGAGACTTTTCCATGGGGTGTGTATTTCTTAGTTTTTAAAAAGGATAATTTTGTAATTTTAAGGGGTGTGTATAAAATAAAATTAAAAAATAAAAATTTTTTTGGGGTATGCATTTAATAAAAAAGTGTGTATTTAATAAGATGGAGTATGTATTTGACAATAATCTATTATTAAATTAATTAATTAATTGAAAACAAGTATAATTACAATTAATTGATAACTATACAGTGACTTTTTTTGTCTTATTATTTTTTTATTTATTTTAATTAAAGTAACAGATAATTTGTCTCATAATTAAAGGGTAAGTCTTGCATGAGATCGTATCACGGATCTCATTTCGTGAGATGATAATCTATCACTTAAAAATTAAACAAATTAACGTCTCAAACCGGTCACATGTGCAAACTAAACTTCTCACTGAAAAAGGCATATTCAATTCGATAAGTGTGAAAACTGTGAAATCTGTTTCCTTTTCTTATGCAAAAAAATTAACGATTTTAAATTATTAAAGTACAAGTAATACTTAAAATATAATGTGATCGTTATAAAATAAAAAGTCATGATAATTTAAAATTAAAAAAATAATACATTTTTTTTACAGAAAATAAATTTCTATTTAACTCAAGATAGAATCAATGTTTACATAAGAATCAAGTAAAGATGATGAGAAGAAAGACAACACACCAATAAAAGCAATAGTTGCTAAATTATGTGCAAAACAGTTCCCTTCCCGTCGAGTCCAATTGAACAAACTTTCTCAAAAGAAGGGCGGAGAGAGAGGATGTCCTTCACAATGATACCAAAGTATGAAAGATCTAGCATGTTATTCACCAGTGCATTATAAAGGATCTGAGAATCTGTTTCCACCATCACCTTCTTAAGATTTTGTTCTTTTGCAATTTCTAGCCCTTTCAATGCTCCAAGAGTTTCACTTACTTCCACCGAAAAAATTAGAGTTCTTGAATTCAACAAAAGACCACTCTATCTGCCCACTATGCCTTCTTTCTACGCCTCCCAAATCAGTTCCAACACCCACAATAACCGATGCATCCGTGTTAATCTTCACAACATCACCATGAGGTGGATCCCATTCCTTTTGCCTCAGAGCAGCATGTGGCGCAGTGTTAGTGATATGAGACTTTGCCTGCAAAAAATCATTCACGTGGCTATGTGCCATTTATGAGACATATTCTGGGTTCAAGCCCTTATTCTGGAAATAAAATTGGTTGAAATTTCATCGACTTTCCTTCAATAGAGGCCAGAATCCACTCAGTTAGAGGAGGAAGGGACAAAAAGCTCCCGATATCCAGTTTTAAGTGTGATGTCAACCATAGTTTTTGAGTCCATGGGCAATCCCGCAACACATGTTCTGCCGTCTCAATATCTTCATTGCAACGATGTCACATCGGGTCGATGTCAACGTACCTGCTAATAAGATTGATGCTTACTGGTAGTACCTCTTTGATGCCACGCCATAAGAACACTTGATCCTTTGGTGTAATATCGATTTTCCATACACGCCCCCAAGATTTCCTCTCTTCATTAATATCTGGGGACTGATTTGTTTGAGCTCCTTCCAATTCTGCAAAGTAGCCAGATTTCACTTAGAATACCCCATTTTTTGTATGCTTCCAGGCTAAATAATCTGGGGATGCAGTTCTGAACTCGTTAGCTTTCCGTAGCCACTTGAAACGCCTCAATCCGATTATTCTACAATTAGTTATGATTTTTCTCGTAAATTGCCGCTAGATGAAAAATTTCAGAATTTTTATGTCGAATTCAAACTTATTTTCTATCGTTTCGTTTAGTCAATGTATTGAAACGGGTTATGTGGGATTGGGAACTGATGTTAAGGAGTTACATACCATTTTTATTTAATATCGACTTGTTCGAACTCAATTAGGATTTATTTTTGGCAATGAAAGGGATGTTACCGCTAATAGTTAGTTATATATAATTTGTCTTTAATTGCTCATCTCCTTTCTAGGTAAAGAACCATCGACGAAGGGCAAGGGACCGACTTCAGATTCTGGAGAGAGTTAATCACTTCCTTGTGAGTTGATAATTCGGGAACACCTTCTCTTGTGGGAAGTGTGGACCCTTGATAAATGTGCATTTATTTTAGTTTTAGTTAATTGATAAGAAAATTATTTGGTATTGTGTTATGTGGTAAAGAGTCTGATTGGCTCGATTGCTCTGGTTAGAGTCATGTTAGCCATTTTATGAGTATTATTGATTTTAACTTATGTTGAAGAGCCTTGCCGGCTCGATATCTAATAGCACTTATTGTGAATTATTTGAGAATTGATTTCTGGTTATTCTTGTGTGCCAATTAAGACTCTAACTTGAGTCGTTATTCATCTTATGATGCACATGCATATGTATGCCTGGTACCAAGGTTAAGTAGCCCGAATTGGTCATGGTTCGGGTGAGTTGGAGCGACATTGATTAAGTAGCCCGAATTGTCGTGGTTTGGGTGAGTTAGAGTGACAACAAAGTTGCCCGTGATTGGCAAACTCGGGTAAGTTAGATCTAACGGGGCACCTGTCCATTTGCCAAATACTGATACTCTGGAGGGTGATCGTTAGATGGATTAGTTTATTATAGGCTCAGTCAACGTCACCAGTGTGGGACATGCATGTCATATATGTTTATATGTTTGATCATTTCAAGTATTCACGTCGATATTGAATTGTGAACTTTAGCACTTGGCGTGTTGAGAAAGAATATTAATGTGCATTTTATCTAGAGTAACGGTGACGGGCTTGGACTGTCTCTCGACGGAGAGCTCAGTTCGAGGAGGATATTGACTACTCACGTGTCTTTTATGTGATAACATGTTGTTTGAAATAATTGTGTTATTCGTAAATGTGCACTAAGGTTTTTATTTTCATTAATATGTATACTGAGTGAGAAATGGTTATTGTGGGACGAAATGTGGGATTTTATGTTATGAACCGCGAGTGGAATACATGCTTCGTATAAGGGTCGGGGTGACCGGCTTATCACCTCATTGAGCTAGTGGTTTTGCTCACCCCCATCATTCTTTCCTTTTCAGGCTGTTGATATCGTTTTGGTTGGAGGTTTTCCTATCGTTTGCTCGTCATCCAATCCGTGTTTTGGGTACTTTCTCTTTTATGTAAATTGACGGATTCATTGGCGAGATTGTATAGTTTATATTTGGTGACCCCCTTGATGTTCTTTTTGTACCTTCGCGATGTATATCGTTCATGTATATTTTCTTTAAACTAAGTTACACCGTTGTATTTTGTACCTTTGTAAATCCTTGTTGATACTTTATGAGATGATGTCCTCGGGTTGTACCTGTTGTTATCAGTTGTTCAGTTCTACAGGTACTTGATAGCAAGTCTTACGTTTTCTATAAACTTTGTGGAGTGGAGTGCACCCATTCTGCGAAATTTATGATTAACGTGGCGGTTGTCGCGTTCTGTCTGGGGTCGGGGCGTGACCAATTTCAATATAGCACTCCCTCTGTCCGCCACAAAGGTAGATATTTGCTTTTAGCACGTAGATATAGAAGTATTATTATTTAAGGTGTAGTTGGTAGTTGTATTAGTGGGGTGTATGGGTCTCATAAATTTATTGTATTAGAGATGTGTGTGGGTCCCATGTGTTTAAAAAGGAAAATGTGGACCTTTGGTGCGGACGCCCAAAATGGCAAAATGTGGACCTTTCGGGCGGACAAAGGGAGTAAAATAAAGACCTTTTGGTGGAACGGAGAGAGTATTTGATTAAGAAAAGTGATACACATCCAATTATATTATTTTAATAAAATATTTATAGGATGAATAAAAAGTGATAACATTTTCAATCAAAAGTGATATATTTGATTAAGAAAAAGTGATAACATTTTCAATCAAAAGTGATATTTGATTAAGAAAAAGTGATACACATCCAATTGTACTCCCTCCGTCCGGTTCTAAGGTGTCCGTTTACTTTTTGCACGTGAATTAAGGAGTATTATTATTATTATATGTAAAGTGGGTAGTTGTATTAGAGGGAAGTAGTGGGTCATATTGTGTATTTTTTTACTAAATATGGGAAATAGATACCTTTGAACCGGACGTCAAAAATAGTAAAATGCACACCTTAGAAGCGAACGGAGGGAGTATTATTTAATAAAAATTTTATAGGACGGATAAAATGTTATAATATTTTTAATAAAAAATTATATCTGATAAAAGAAAATTGATAAATGTTCAATTAAATTATTTAATGAATATATTATATTATACGAAAAAAAAAGTGATAACGTTTATAATGACAAATGATACATAATAAAATAAAAGTGATAATTATTTAAATGAACTATTTCATTAACTATTAATATAATAAATAAAAAGTTGTAATTAATAAATAAAAAATAAGTTATCATCCAAATTTTTGTTAATTACAAATTATTTTGTGGTGGAATTAGTGCACCGGTACACCCTAAGATTTATAAGCATAAATGAGGCAATGGGTAGTTTTTTATTTAAAAAAATTATTTTATTATTTTATTTAATGATGAAAATTAAATAAAAAAATTTATTTAATGATGAAGATTGTCCATGTGTGATTTAGTTCAATAGAATTTACATTAATTATGTTCCTAAGAAAAATATTCTTTTAAACTATAAATGAAATAAACTATATGTTATAACATATTATATACTCCATCAGTCCACTTCTAAGGTATTCATTTCACTTCAAAGCTATCCATTTTTCCTATTTAATAAAATGTACACACTATGGCCCACTATTTCCCTCTAATACAACTACACACATTACATATAATAATAATACTCCTTAATCCACGTGCAAAAAGTAAATTAATACTTTAGAATCGAACGGAGGGAGTATAAAAAATGTGCAATAGAATTAAAAATAAAAAATAAAAAAAATAAAACGATAAAAAGAAATATGCATTAACTAAGTTGAAGTGGGCATGGAGTATTAGCCGGCCGGTAGTAAAGGTGTTCAGTTGGTTTTGGATAGAGCTGTTATACTAGCCGAACGAGCCCTAGTAGTCGGTGTTGAACTCGACTCGAGTTGTAAACGAGCTCGGCTCGAGCTTGCTCAAATTACATAACGAGCTAATAACTGAGCTCGACTCGGTTCGAAATTCTTGTATTTGAGCTCGAGCTCGAACTCGACTCAAGCTCGACTCATTAAAATTCAAACAAACAAAAAATAAAATCCAAACAAACCACAAACAAACCCTCAATCATTGTCAGTTTATAATTGAAATTTTTTAAATAAAAATATTTCACTAATCCTTCAAGATTATCAGAATCCCAAAATCTTGTATTTGAGCTCGAACTCGACTCGAGCTCGACTCATTAAAATCCAAACAAACCACAAACAAGTCTTCAATCATTGTCAGTTTATAATTGAAATTTTTTAAATAAAAATATTTCACTAATCCTTCAAGATTATTAGAATACCAAAATTATTAAATTCCCAAAAAGAAAAGAAAAGAAAAATATTTCACTAATCCTTCAAGATTATCACGACTCGAGCTTTGAAAATTTTAAAACTAAATATCTAAATCCCAAAATTATTTCACTAAATAAAAATGGAGAAAAAAAAAGAAAAGAAAAATAGATGAGGAAAAATCCTTCAAAAACGGCTGAAATTAGAGTACGGAGAGTTGAATTCGATCTACAAATGGGAATGGCGCCCTTCTATCTGATGTAGATCTGGGAGGCTCACGACTATGCACAGGTCGACAGTTGTGGAAGCAAACACGATGTCGGCGGAATTCTTGAAACAACTAATGGATGGAAGATTGTTGAAACTGATGAGTGATGAGGGAGTCATGATATTTGGAAGGAAGAACTCTTTAACCAACTCCCATGGCCACCGAAGAAAGATTGCAGTGTATGAGTGGAAGAAGAAAGATTGCGTGGAAGAAAGAAACGGTGGGGAGGAGAGGCAGATTTTGGAAACGTAATGAGGTAGGCAGATTTAGAAATTAGGGTTACATTTATATATATAATATTATATATATATATATATACTAATTATAATATATTATTTATAATTTATTAAAATATATCGAGCACTCGCGAGCTCCATGAGCCGAGCCAAGCTCGGCTCGATAACTTGACGAGTATTAAACGAGCTCGAACGAACACGAGTCGAGCCGAGCTCGAGCTTTTTCGAGCCGAGTAGACGAGCAGCTCGATCGGTATAACAACTCTAGTTTTGGACCCGCGAGATTTCAAGTGGATTATATTTGACCTGTCTTAAGTAATAATATTATTAACACTGTCTCGTGTAAGTATTTGACTAAATTAAAATACTAGTGACGATTTCACACAAATATTAGTGACTTTTTTGTCTTATTATTTTTTATTTAATTGAACTAATGGATAATTCATCTTATAAATTAAAATCCAAGAGATATTCTCCCACAAATACATAAACGGGTTAGAGCATCTCCAATAAAGTCTTTAAAATTTAGAAAGTATTTTTTCAATATAAAGAGAATTTTTAATTTTAAAGAATTATATTTTTTGTTATACTCCAACAAACTCTTTATAATTTCATTTCTAATGTGCACTTATTACATATTTTTTCTTTTAATTTATTAAAAACTATTTTATTTGAACCAAAACACACAATAAAATAGATAACATTTAATGCAATTTAAGTTTAAAGAGTGGATTTGACCCTTCAAATTTGAAGAGTGAAAATAATTATGTAAATTTAAATATTAAAATAAAGAGTGTGCTCATTTTGACAACATTCCCTTTAAATTTTAAATATTTTGTATTTTAAAGAGTATTTGGGGAATATTTCAAATGGGTCGAATTAATTATCGTGTCAAAGAAAAGAAGGAAATCAATATTAAATTCAGGATGAGTAGTTATTTAGGGAGAGCCAAACAATGGGAATCAGGTGAGTAGTCGTTGGCGTGATGTTGATAAAAGTTGCGCGTGATGTGACGTGGCAAACACAGCTAAATACCAAGATGAGATGCTCTAAAATGTCAACTACTCTGTATTTAGTTTCGTTTCGATGGATTTAGGGGCGACCTTCCACCATTTTTCAAACTTTGATTATTTTGGCAAATAGAATGGTTCACTCGTGAAATTAGGAGTTCATGTGGGGTTTTAACATCATTAAACATTGATATATGTTTAATTTTAGAAATATTTCATTTATCTCAAGAGGTTTGACGCATACCTCCTCCGTCCCGCCCAAATAGCATCATTTTACTATATTGGGTGTTTCGTCTAAATTGCCCTATTTTTTTCTTTTATTAAAAATGATCCACCAATGGCACATCACTACTCATTACATCTCTCTAATACACCTACTCACTTTACATAAAATAATAATATTCCCTAATATACGTACAAAAGCAAATGGTGTTGTTTGATCGGGACGAAAGGAATATTCTTTTTAAGTATACATGACTGAAAAAACAATAAACATATTTTGCTCAAATATTCTATTTGTGTAAATACCTACTATACATTTATAATCCCTCCATTTGTTTCTAAGATATTCATTTGCTTTTTACACGTAGATTAAGGAGTATTATTATTATATGTAAAGTGAGTAGTTGTATTAGAGAGAAGTGGTGGGCCATATTGTGTACTTTTTTACTAAATAGGGGAAATAGATACCTTTGAAGCGGACGCCAAAAATAATAAAATTGATACCTTAGAAGCGGACAGAGGGAATATTTATTTTATCTTGGTGTCAAAAAAAACATGAAAATTTACTACTCCCTCCATCCCATGTATTTTTACCCACTTTCCATTTTGGGGTGTCCCACGTATTTTTATCCATTCCATTTTTGGCAAAAATATATAATATTTTATTACCTACTTTTTACAATCCCAACAATTTTAATTACTTTTTTACACTTTATTCATTATTCCCAATAACTTTATTCACATTTTCTTTTTAAATTACTAATTTATCCATACTTTCTCTTACATTACATATTAAAAAAATAAAATGTCTTAATCTCAGTACCCGTACAAATGGGTAAAAATACCCGGGACGGAGGGAGTATTAAATTTTATTCATTAATATATACTCCCTCAATCCCACGTTAATGTTGACGTTTACTTTTTGTACGGAGATTAAAATATATAATATTTTAATGTGTAGTGAGATGATAGAAATAATATTTAATGTAAAGTGAGTAGTTGCATTAGTATTGTGTGTGGGTTCAACTTGACAAAAAAAATGTAAACCTTAATGTGGGACAACCCAAAATGAAAAGCGTAAACCTTAATGCGAGACGGAAGGAGTATGTTTTTACTCATTAGTGTATAACTTTTGAATGTGTATAACTTTCTATCTGCAACAATCATATATAAACTGGTGTAGAGGCACGAGAAAACAAGGATATACTCCACGATATCTGGATACACTGAATGGATGAAGGTGATGAAACATTATTATGGAGCAGTCATGGATCGAAATTGAAAATAGGCATGTGATCTGGATATTATGCTGAAATTCAAAGTTTTCATATGGAGAACCTTTAAAGGGATTTTTTCAACAAATGTTAATCAAATAACTCAATTCATTAATGTGGAACTAGAATGCAGAAGATATTGCGATAAGATTGAATTTATGGAAAATGTCTTTAAGGAATGTCCTTTTCCAGTAGAGTGGTGAAGGTTGGTTGGATTTGAGTAATGATGAGGCGGTAGAAGATTGGGTGATAAACTTAGTTAGGACTTTGTTAAAAAAAACATATCATGTTTGAAACTATACTGTGGGCTATCTGGTTTGTAAGAAATGAATGGGTCTTCCAGTAGCGACATATATCCTCATAAAGGATTATTGATTTGTTCCACCACCCTTATTAAGGATTTAATGCTACAAATAATAAACCACTGAAACCCTAGCGGACATAAAGATAATGTTCATGGTTTCTGCCTAGACCCGAAATTGTGAAATTGAATACATGTACAACGTGCAGAGGGGATGTTGGTGTGGGGTGATGAGAGTGAAAATTCATGTACTTTTAGGTCGATTTGATACCTCTTTGTTGGATTATGATGTCATATTTGCACAAAAAGGTAATGTTCTTATTGTTACCGATTAAAAGGTGTTCGAGTGATATTTTGTTACGTTTTTCACAGGAAAAGAGGGAGAAAACGATCAAGAAGTGAAGTGGAGTTGAAAGAGGGAGAAAACGATCAAGAAGCGAGTTCGTCTGCCGTCGTGTGGTCAATTTTGCCGCTCAATAGCCACTGAACGACGGCGCTCGGGACCGGGTGGCTATTTTGGAAATTGGAGGGATGCGTTGGGTCACGCTCGGTAGTTATTGAGCCTACACGCCCATTGCTGAGCGACCGCCGAGTGAGTTCGCTCACCGACGAGCAAAACTGCTGAAGGAAGAAGAGCATCGTCAATTCACGCTCGGTAGCCACTGAGCGTGAACGTTCTCTGCCGGGAGGTACCGAGTGATGTGTATTTTCTCAACACACAATATTAATCCCCAAGTGTGAAGGATGCTATTATAGCTTTGATAAGCGACCAAGTGATTATCGAACCCAAGGGACGTATTATTATCAACAAAGTTATAATCTAACTTATTAAGACTAGTTTGGCAATATATTTGTGGAATAATTAAGTAACTAATGAACAAATAATTAAATAGAATTAAAATAAACAAGTAGTAGAGATTAGGTAGTTCTTCGGGCCTTTGTGGCAATATATTTGCGTTCACTATTTGTGACGTATTAGGTAGTTCTTCGGGCCATCCAGTTTTACTCATTAATTTCTCTTCCGTGTATCATTGTCCGACTCTACCTTGTGGAGTATGGACACATCACTAAACCATGCAAATCTACTCTGCAGACACAAGTAAATAAGCGTGTGACATGTCTGAATATCTTTGGAGCAAGAGATATAATTCATCCCCCTTTCTAGGTACTATCAGTATCAATTATTTTCCGTGCACTAAGTACTCTAACCTGATATGATCTCCCTTTATAGGTACTATGAAGTTATTCTCTTTGTCCTACTTATTAACCCGAATAAGATTCAATTATCAAGTACTTATATAAGATAGTTCTAATGAGGCTTCATAGTCCCTCACTTAGAATCATAACATGTAATTCTGCTCAATAGTGAACGCACTCAATTAATAATTAAGATATGTATTCAGACTCTACATAACAATTAATGATGCATAAAACAACTCTGAGTATGAATTAAAAACGCATAGTCTTATATAAAATAAACCATAAATAGTGTTGTACGGAGTATACATACGGAAGTTCAATTAACTTATAAAATCTTCATAAACCCTAGAACTACCGAAGCGGTTCTAGCCCATGATTGATCAAAGAACAATCATGGTAGTTGGATAGATCTAACCAATAGTCTTGAAAATTACAAGATAAATTAAGATGCAAAGTAAACTCTAGATGCGAGCGTCATCGTGTCTCTCTCCGTCTTGAATCTTCATTTGGTTCTCATTTGATTCGACAAATGAATCTCACTCTAAAGCTCCATGGATGATGGTAGGGTTTTGGATGTTGTGTAGAATGAAGGTGGTGAATGGTGTCTCTCTCTGCTGCGTAGGGTCTTCCTTTTATAACTTTAGCTCCTCCAACGGACCTCTAATAGACTTTTTGAGCGAAAACACGTACTGAAGGTGTAAAAATACGAATTTAGAAGCTTCCCACACTTCGGTTCGACCAAAGCCCTTGGTAGAACCATCTTCAGCCTGGTCGAACCGGCTTGTAACGCACTAGCAGGTGTCTGGTTCGACCCAAATCGCTGGTTGAACCAGAAGCTTCATGGTCAAAACCTCACCTGCAAAACTTTAGACTTTTGGTTCGATCATGAATCGAACAACATGCCTAGTCGAACCACAATATCATGGTCGAACCACAATATCATGGTCGAACCGCTCTTTTAAACATCTTCAGGCGCTTGGTTCAACCATGGTTCGACCATCATGCTTGGTCGAACCACAATGCCGTGGTCGAACCGTGCTGTAACTCGTTTTCAAGTTGCTAGTTCAACCCAAACCAGTGGTCGAACCACTCATGTTTTGCTCGAACCAGACACTTTCATGTTCCTCTTTCGGTTCTGTGCACTTCTGTCCCGTTTTCCTTTGAGAATCCGCTCAAACGGCCTCAAACGCAACCGATTCGTGACTTTCCACTACATATCTCGATTTATCTTGACTTAAGATCAAATCACACATCATTATTATAGAAATCTGAGCTTAAAATACGTGAATTTACACTCTCATCACTGAGCACCACGCTCGGTATTGTGCGATACACACTTTGACGCCAAGTCACTTATTTTGGCCCAACCCAGTTTGTGCTTGCATATAAAAGGTTGAGTTCTAATTTTATTCCACACATAATCATAAACGCTCTATTATACAGTGCCCTAATTTCATCCATCACTCACCACCATCATTCATCCACCGGAGAGAGAGATAAAGAGTTGCTGCTTGGATTGGCGATGGAGATCCTGACGGAGAGAATGATCGAAGAGTCAGAGTCCTCCTCAAAGGTTCTTTACTTTTGAATTATTATTCTTCATGCTTTTATAACAACGGTTGGGGTTAATTACATCTTTGTGGTTTGCCCTCATAAATCCATGTGTTAAGTTTTTTGTTGGCAATGTTAGGGTTTTAGACAGTTTTTGAATATGTGATTTGATTATCATAGACTTGGATTTCTTATAATGAAGATTGTTTATTTCCTTATTGAAGAAGAGATTCTGAGACTTCTATTTATTGTGTTTTGAGTTTTGATTCCTTTGATTATTCATGACTTTAACACTAATTAGATAGTTAATAGGTCACTTTTTCTGCATTATAATTGTTGTTTCCGGTTGCAGTCTTAGGAGATTAGCTAATATAGACTAAGATAACTAGTCAATCTATTTGGAATATTAATTACTTGGTAAAATATTATTATTAGGTAATATGTAAAGAGACATAAGATTAATAATCTAGAGCCCAAGAAAGGGAGAGTCAGTAATTAGTAAGTACCTTTCAAGAGAACACGTTAGTTGCATTAGTACCTATAGAGGGATAGAGAGTTAATTCCTAAATGATCCAAGGATTTCCAGCTCATTATAAGTGTTAGATCTTACTGGATCAAGGTGGTCTAATTAGGTTTAGTGATCCTCCTATAAATATCTGCAGGTAATTAATCTGGATTTAGAATAATTTTTCACATTGTTAAACTGACTTGTTTTAGCATTACCAGTTCTCTATCCTTGAATTTTTTAAACCTTTCTTTGCGTGATTTTTATTCTCTTTGCAATAATTCAATTTCAATTTTATCTTTATTTACTTGCATAGTAGTTTAATAAATATTTTCAAAACCCCAAGAATTTGTCTTACTTTGAAATAATCATAAATAGAATTAATTTGTAGATCTAGAATTATCCCGTGGTTTCGATATTTAACTTGATCACAAGTCATACATGAATCGATCTCTTATACTTGAGGTTGAGATTCATATTTTCGAAAGAAAATAGTGAACATGAGGCTTGGTTGTATGCTTAGACATGATGAGGTTCTGTGAAATGGTTACTGGTTGAGTTGATGTGTTTAATATTATCTGTGGAGTTGGCAGAAGCCTTGGCGGTTCATGCGGGTGTTCTCAGAGCTTGTGAGGAAGGAATTGAGAAAATCGTCACTCTAACTGATTCGCATGTCATCATCTACTTTGCTCTTCAACAAACTAAACTTGATTTCTCATATTTTTGTGGGCTTATTAAAGAAATCCTTAATTGTTCTAAGTATTTCTTTGTTGTTTCTTTCAATTGGATAATTAGACGGTTTGAGAATCTGTTGCCCACTCTTTAGCTTAATTTATTTTTTCTAGCTCATCTTCATTCTTTTTGCATTCCATTCAGGAAACGATTGTTCAAGTTGTTGAAACTGACATCTAGGTTATTAATTTATATATAATTTATTTTCCCATAAACAAAATAATAATAATAATAATAAAGATTTATTTGGTTCAAATTAGAAATTAAAATGATAATAAATATTATTAAAATGACAATGTGAATGACAATATTGTTAAAATGATAATAAATATTATTAAAAAGTAAAAATGATTTTTTTTTCATCCAATGTATATACCACCATCAAAGATAAGAATCAATACATTTCATTCTTATTACCTATACTCAATACTCTCCACCATAAGTTAATAAAGTTTGTCAAATAGATATTCCCTCATTCCATCGATAACATATTCATTTGCTTTTTGCACGTGAAGTAAGGAGTATTATTATATTTTTATAAAGTGAGTAGTTTATTAGTTGTGAGTGATTGGTATATGTGGAACCCTTTTGCTACAAAGGAAATATTCAAGGATACCTGATGAGCGTTTTCTTTGCACGCAAAATTAATCCCCAAGTATTAAGGATATCAATTGCAGCTTAAGCAAACGACCAAGTTAAATATCGAACCCAAAGGATGACATATTATCAATTTAATTATTAATAAAATTAATTATAAAGACGAAAGACAATAAAAGTTGGGATAGAATTATTAACTACTAAACAATTAAATTAAATAACAACTAAAATAAACACTAGAAGAATACGAAACTGACTCAAAAATGGAGAATAAGTTGCTTTAGAATAATCCAATTTCACTCATTAATCTCCCTTTCGTGATCAATGTCCGACTCTGCCTTGTTGATTATGGACGCATCACTAAGTCATGCAAATCTACTGTATAGACATAAGTAAATATGAGTGTAACACGTGTGAATAACCTTGGAGCAAGAGATATAACTTCACCCCCTCTTTCTAGGTACTATCATTATCAATTATTTTCCTGGCCAATTGATACTCTAACCCGATATGATTTCCCTTTATAGGTACTATAAAATTACCCTATTTATCCTGCTTATTAACTCGAATTCAATTCAATTAATAAATATTCATATATGACAGTTCTAATGAAGCTTCAGAGTCTCTTACTTAGAATCATAACATGGAATCCAGTTCAGCAGTGAACGCGCTCAATCAACAACTAAGATATATATTCAGACTTTATATAACAGTTAACGATGCATAAAACGACTTTGAATATGGATAAAAAATGTATAGTCATATATAAAAAAATCTACAAGTAGAGTTGTATGGAGTATACACACGAAAGTTCAATTAATTCATAAAAACCTTCAAAACCCTAAATCTACCGAAAAGGGTCTAGCCCATGATGTTGTAGGAAACACACATGGGGGTTGGATAGATCTTATCCATAGTCTGGAAAATACAAGATAAATTAGAAAACAAATAAAACCCTAGATGTGGGCGTCGTCACGTCTTTCTCCGTCTTGAATCCTCCTCTTGGTTCTCCTCTTGATTTAGCAGATGAATCTTCAAAGTGATGGATAAATGGAGGAAAGGATGTGGATGATGGTTGGGGGTGATCCCCCTTGTGGGGTGTAGGATGATTGTGTTCCGGTACCCTCGATGTGATCTGCATCCCCTTTTATACTTGTAAGCTCTCCTTATGGACCTTGGATGAGTTTTTTGTTGGAAAATATGAAAATACACCCACTGGGTGTGTAAAACCCGATGAAAATAGATTTTCGTGTCCTAGTTTGACCAAAGTAGTTTTGGTCAAACTGGAAGGCCTTGGTAGAACTACTGGTCGAGCTGCATGCACAGTCTCACCGTTTCGCGCATAACTTCCACATTCAAACTCTGATTTCGATGATTCTTGCGATCATGTGATCCTCTCTACCTTGAATTTCTATCCATATAAAGAACTCACAAAAACTCTAACATTTGATGGTGTAACAAGCCATAAAAAATAGCACAACCGTTCTGTTCGGCACAGCTTGCGTAACGTCACCATTTTGATCATAACTTTCTCGTTTGGACTCCAATTGAAGTGTTCCTTATGCCAAAATGATCATCTCTTCTGTGACTTATGGGTCACATTTCCAGTTAAAAGCTCTACAAAAACACAGAAAAATTACACAAGTTGGACGTGCTTTTTTCAGCATTCCTACACAAGTTGAACCTTTTTACCAACTTTGCACTTTCGATCATTTTTCCATCTAAAATACAATAAAACACCTCAAACCCACCTTTTTCTTACATATATTAAATATAAGACACTTGTGCTAATATATAACAATAATTCTCATCAAAAAGATATTAAATTGGATACTAGAACACGCTTATTTTCACTCTCATAAATCCCCAAACTTACACATTGCTCATCTCGAGGCAACAAAATAAAAATAAAGAGAAAGAGAGTAAGAAAATTAGCAGGAAAATATGGACTATGACCAATATTCCATTCAAAATACAATTGTCCTCAACTTAGGTCATGTAACTCTCATTACATGTAATAATCAATTCATAGCATACAAGATACGACAATCACCACCAATTCCAATGCTCCATTTATATGTTCTCACGGGAAGTATATATCACTCGCACTCAAGTGTAAAAGATGTACACTCATGGGTTAAGGTGTTTACGCTCAAATTCAATTCAAGTGAATGCGTAACCATAAGCTTGCCAAGAGTCTCAAACTCTCCACCACTAAAAGTATGATTCGACAATGGGATCAAAAAGGATTTTTCTTTTGAATGTAATGTTGGATTTTTGGTTAAGGTAGGAAATATATGGATAAGTGACTCAAAACTCAGATCAATCAAGTCGCGATCCATCATGATCTTTCATTCTTCCTCATCACTTCAATCAAGCACAACATCCTCTTCAAATTCTCCCATCTTTCTCCTTTAAGCACAACATATATTTTTTTCCAACTTTTTTCTAACTCTTCAACACCATCATTCTCCTTTTCTTCACCCTTTTTTTCTTTTTTTTCTTTTGAGGTACCAGTTTCGGGCACTACCTCTCACATTCTTCATAGGGTACTAGATTTAAGAACTACCCTAGGGTGTTTGATTCAATGGAGTACTAGATTTAAGCACTACAACACGATTTTCCTTAGATGCATTATCAAACTTTATCACTGTTTCAACACCAATTTTATTCCTTCCCAAACTGTTATCAAACTCCATCAACACACTTTGAAAAGCTATTAATTCTCGTCATGATAGAATCAAGGTTAAAAAATTCAAATGCTAAAAGTGGTTATTTCTCGTAGGCTGCCAAAAAAATGAGGTTTTTAGGCTCAACGGGGCTAACTACGGATGAATATCATTCGGTAGGGAATTATTTGGCTAAGTAACTCATAAATTCAAAGATGACCTAAAATGATCTCCCATCATCTAACACACATATAATTTCAAATAAGACAAGAGACAAGTTCTAGAATACACATACAAGAACGATACTCACCAAAAAAGAAATATCATGTGATTTATGTATCATGATCAACAAGGCTCAAAATCTCAAATGGTTTTTTAACAAGTAACAGAGCACCTTTCACGTTAAGTAATATCCAACAAGTACACATAGAACTTCATACTACAATATAACTCAAGTACACTTCCTTCATCAATTTCAAAAGCATATGAATTTCAAGCACAATATAAACAATATAAGCTCACATGGATCACCAAAAATATAAACTCAATTCTTCCACTCCATAATTTAAAGCACACATAAAAATTATAAAAAGGAAACGAGGGCACCTGATTTTTCACTTTTGAAGCATGCACGAGCTCATCGAGTTGTTCAACTCGGTCAGGTCAAGGCCTCAGTGTAGAACTCTTCTTACCACTCTAGTACCTTTTTCCATCATCAAAGCTCAAGCCCACCTTATCATCACAGATTCATCAATAATAAAATAAGAGAACTATAAGAAAGACTCAATTGACTATCTAATTGACTTCATACACTAGACACACCAACACAACACACTAAACATTAGGTAAGTTACAAAAAATCGACATATCAACACCGGTTAAAATATTAATATGCCGCAAAAAATCAACCTCCTAACAAACAAACAACCAACGAAAGAAAAAATTATATCCTTAGTGCTCATAAGATAAGGTAAGTATATCACACCCTCCAAACTTAGTAAAAACGTAAGTCGAAACTAAGTTTGAAAAGAGATGTAATTGCCGAAGCGTGAGCACCTCAAATATAATAACTCCTCACTCACACGAAAGAAACACAAAGGCAATAAAACGGAAGGGCAAGCTCCCAACAAGTATTCATATTTAACGTCGGAGAGTCACGATGGTATGAAACCTTTTGAAGACTACTTGATCAGAGGACGATCTTCTCGCATCCTCACCTTCAAGTACTTTCTTTCCCTCTTCTTGTCTACACTCAGCACCTTACCTTTTTTTGTCACAAAAATATGATTCTTGGAATTACCTTCCTTCCATAGCTGTCTAGATACCTCATTGTCAATCTTCTACTCAAATTCAGAGTCATCTGTCCTATTAATTATTATTTTTTATCAAATATATTATGGTTAATTAATTGCAGTAAAACGACAAATTTTACTCATATTACAAATTAATTCCAACCTTTGAGAAATTTCAAAAGATAACACTACCTTTAAACATTGTCGCAAAATACACCCAAGATATGACTAAAAGTGTGGGATTTTTTTTTTGAGAAATTGGGGCGCTTTGCAACTATATTTAAAAGCTCATGTTCTTTTTTACAATATCTCAATGGTGAGGATTAATTTACAATATGAGTAAAATTTGTGGTATATTTTTTCAGTTAACCCAATGTATTAATCTCTCTGACCCACACTTATCTTCACACTTTTCGTTTCTATCCGTCTCACACTTATCTTCGCCACCTAAAAAAGTAAAATTCACATCAACCAATAACCTCAAAAATTATCTTAATTTTAAAAATATCACTTTCACCTAACATACTTTATAATTTATTTATTACCTAAAAATACCGCAATCCTTCCAAAAAATCAATAAAATTGGTCAAAAAATAATTTTTCTTAAACTAAGTATCTACAGTAACGGTGAAGATAAGTCTGGGACCGAAGGAGTATCATTTTTAATTAAGAGTACTATCACTTTTTATTTATATTATAAATTATTTATGAAATAATTCACTGCACCATTATCACTTTTAATTAATTTGGATACCACTTTTTATCCTTTTAGTAAATCTTTTTGTGAGACGTTTCTACACAAATTCATTTTAGTAAATCCGATTTTACACAAATGTTTGCCAAAGAGGTCAGGATTTAAAGTTACAAGTTGGATTAAAAAGAAATGATATAGTTATTGACCATATATATTAATTACATTACATCAATGTACTAATTTAATTACAGTTTGGAAATGGTAAAATATATTAACATAAAGATAAGGGCGAGGGGGGTCAGAATGACATCTTTATCGAGTAATTAATGCTAAATAGCTGTACAAACCTTAATTAATTAATTAACCCTAAAGACAACGATAGATGGAACCATGGAGTACATGAAATTGCTAAACACTAGTTTGTGTAATTATTTTAACGAGTCATGTGAAATTGATAAAAGACAAGTGTTAATATTTTAATAAACAAATTAAATATTTAATTAAAAAAATGATAATTGTAAAAATGATATATTTTATGAATAATTTGTAATATAAATAAAAAGTTATACTTCTTCTTTTCTGACCACCCTTCCCGTTTATTATACCACATTATTTAAGAAAAGTTGCACTTTTGATTAATTTTGTTGATTTTAGAGGGTATTGTAGTATTTTTAGGTAATACTCCATCCGTTTGCCCAAAAGAGATTCTTTTACTTTTATGCACGTTGATTATTATTTAATGTATACGTGGGTAGTTGTATTAATGGGTGTGTGGGCCCATATTTTAATTGTATAGTGGGGGTTTGTGGAAAAGAAATGACTTTTCTTTGGGGCGGATGACCAAAATGGAAAAAAAGAGCCTCTTCCGAGCGGACGGAGGAAGTACTAAAATATTATAAAATAATAGTATGTGTATGACAAATGAATGACAAAATTGCAATTAAAGTAATTTTTGAAATTATTGGATAAAGTGATATTTTATTTTTTAAAGTGTGAAAAGTGTGAAGGGTGGTATGGGATGGAAGAAGTAACATTTTAAATAAAAAACTAATTAATAATATTTTTAAGAAAATGTGAACTATTAAATATATATATATATATATATATTAATTCTCAATATATTATAAAATTGATTTGTAATATTTTATTAAAAAATTGACTTGTACTCCATCTATCCCATAATGAAATTCATAGTTATTGTAGATATATGAATTGAAATTCTAGAAAAGTTATTTTTAGACTTACTTTTAGGTGTAATTTGATTTTTTTTTGTAATAAATAAGTTATAAAGTAAGCTATGTGAGTTGTAAATGGGTAACATTTTTAAAATTAAAATGTGCTGTGGGATTATTGGATTGTATATTTTTTTTTATTTGGGATGAGAATTTGTTTATGTGATGGACAAAAATAATAAGAGTGAATTTATTTATGTTATATAGGGTGTATCATATTTTTATTTTAATAATTATTTAAAATCATGCAAAATAATAATAAAGTAAAAGACTAAAAGTTTATTTGAGACCCATCGAAAAATTTGTATGAGAGCATCTCACGTAAGAATTTTAAGATGAATGAGAAGCGATAACATTTTAATTAAAAATAATATTCAATTTATGAAAAATAATAATGGTGCAGTTATTCCATGAACAATTTATAGTATAAATAAAAATTGTCAATATTTAGTAAGAAAAGTTATAACATCTTTAATAAAAGTAAAAATTATTTAAAAATATGTAAAATGGTATCACCATGGAACGGTCTCACACAAGATTACCCCTTATAATGAATTACTTCCTCCGTCCCATCGAAAGTTTTCAATTTTACTATATTGGATGTCCCATTCTAAGATCCCCATTTTCCACTTTTAGCAAATGGGTTCTAGATATGGCCCCCACCACTCACTACTAATACAACTATCCACCATACATAAAATAATAATACTCCTTAATTTACGCACAAAAAATAAATGATCACCTTTCTGTGGGACGGAAGGAGTACGTGACATGGATAAAAAGTTATGATATTATTAATAAGAACAAATTTTGTGTAAGAAGGTTGGGATAATATCAATTTTGGTCCTTAAGGATATGCAAAATCCAACTTTAGTCTTAAGGCTTGGTAAATTTTCAAAAGTGGTCCATCAGTGTCCAGTTTTAGTCTTTTTTGTCCACTTTTGGTCCAAATTGTCCACTTTTAGTCCTTATTTGGCCTATCCTAGAGGACCAAAAGTGGACAAAAATGACCAAAAGTGGATCAAAAGGACCAAAAGCGGACATCAGATGAACACTTTTGAGAAATTACCAAACTTGAGGATTAAAGTTGGATTTGACATAGAAGGATCAAAATTCATATTTTCCGTAAGAAGGTTTCATGATGAGACCAGACCGTATCATCTTTTCTAGAAATAATTTTTAGCAAAGGTGAAGTATTATATTTCATTTGTAATATAAATTATTTATGAAATAGTTCAATTTAATAAATATTATTTGCGTCGTTAGAAAATTAATGATTAAGATTAATATTCTCTTAGCGAGTAATTTTGTAAGTATATGACAAAAAATTATTTGAGATTGTCTTACAATATCATTAGATAGATTAATATCACTTTTTATTAAAAGTATATTATTTTTATTAATCTTACAAATTTCTTTACAAATTGTTCACAAAATGATTCCATATAATATATTATATGGATATTACTTATCGTTGATAAATTATAATTTTCTACACAGTTATTGTAAATACGTAATTTTAAAAAAGTTGCTATTTAATTTATTTTATGGACTTTTTATAGTATTGTGGTATTTTTTGGTAATAAATAAAATATAAAATATATTATGTACTGTCACGATGCCAGTCCTGATGTTGTAACACTCGGAATAGCACTAAGAATTACCAGATTATATCAGCAATATAGCAACAAGATTAACGTGAATGAAAAACGTTGAAGACGAGTATTTATAGTGGTTCGATCATGAGGATCTATATCCACTTGAGGCTAGGAGGTTATTTTATTGATTGATGGGTTTACAAGAGAGAGAATCACTCAATATTGAAGGAAAGATACATTTCATACTCAATCTGAAATTTTGGAGAACTAAGCTAACTTGCTCTATTGTGTGTTGATTTTGCCTCTTATATGATCTCCAAAATAACTGTTCCATAAACCAATGAAAATCCTGAAATCCCAGCTTCAATCTTGAACTCATAACCGTCCAAACAAACTCGTTTGAACCGCTAAAAACCACCCCAAACAGGCCCACTTGACTGGACTCCAAAATATCCCAAAACTAACTTTTAACTGATTCTGTTGCAGCTAATCATTTACCACACATTTCCAAACATGTATAACACCCAAAACTGATCCAGCAAACTTAGTTAACAAGTCCACGCCACTCATGACCCATTGGATGAAGATTTTACACCCAATCTTTATATGCATATTAGGTGAGAGTAATATTTTTAAATTAATTAATATGATTTTTTAAGTTTTTAGTTGTTGTGATGTTTCCTTTTTCGAATAGTGAAAATATATGTAAGACGAATGAAATTAGAAAGTGTAAAGATAAATTTGAAACTAATGGAATGATATTTTTATAAGTCATGTATGTATTGAAAAAACTCGTATATATATAATAATTATTATAAAAAAAACACTTGTAATCCGAGTAACTAATAAAACTTATAAACTAATAAAATCGAGTAGTGGTGCGCAAATGATTAAAACGTTGATACAAAGGTTTCAACAATTTGTGCTCAAAGATAGATTTTGTCGTTTTAGTGACAAAAAAGCTGATATACCTCATAAATTCAAGAATCAGTTTTTAATTTGCCGACTCTACAATTTAATATTATTGTGATGGATGGAGATGTTCATCATTTATATTCTCTCTCTCCCACCTTACTTTTAATAAATTAATCCTCAATTTGCAATATTCTGATGGATAGAGATAATCAGATTAAGCTATCAAGGTCCAACATAATAAGGGGGGTGAAGACGTCTAGATTGTATGAAAATCCAAATTGAATTTGAATATTATTCACGTTTGCATTAATTGTCAACGTTTGGAAATTGACATTCTTCATTCAACTTGCCTTTTCATCTCATTATAAACCTAATTTCTCTTTCATCATCCACCACTTATTCATCTTTAACAACTAATTAAACCCTTCGTCTTTTTTGCTCCAAGAATTCAAACCCCCTTTTTAGATCTGTCAAGATCAAGATTCAGACAACCAAGAACAAGACATGAAGCTGGTTTGGTCTCCAGAAACAGCCTTAAAAGCTTACATAGATACCGTCAAATCTGTATGTGTATATATTATTACATGATTTATTCATTTTGAAAGATTATTTTTGCCGTTCATCCCGCTAAACTTTTCACCTTTCCTTTGTATTTACGGAGGAATAGCTCAGTAGAACGAAGGGAGTAATTGATTATTTGTGTTTTGATTTGCATGTTTAATTCTTGAATATATATCAGTGTAGAGTTTTCAAAGAATCGAGTGTGGCGGAAGTGGTGTCAGCCATGGCGGCGGGTTGGAACGCCCGGTTGGTGGTGGAGACGTGGTCACAGGGCGGCGCTATTGCCACCAGCGTCGGGCTGGCTGTGGCGGCGCACCACACGGGTGGTAGGCACATTTGTATAGTCCCCGATGAAGAGTCGAGAACGGAGTACGAGGAGGGAATGAGAAAGACCGGTCACCGGGCGGAGGTGGTGGTGGGGCGGGCGGAGGAGGCGGTGGAAGGGCTGGAGGGGATTGATCTGGCGGTGGTGGATTGCCGGAGAGAGGAGTTTGTAGGGATGCTGAGGGCGGCGAGACTGGGGGAGAGGGGGGCGGTTCTGATCCGGAAGAACGCGGGCGGGTCGGGTTTCAGGTGGCGGAGTGCGGCGGAGGGGAGGTGGAGGATTGTGAGGACTGTGTTTCTGCCGGTGGGGAATGGGTTGGATATTGCACATGTGGGTGCCAGAGATGGTGGCGCCGACTCTAAGTGGATCAAACACGTAGATCCCACATCTGGAGATCACTTCCTTATCAGGAAATGAATTCTGTTGCCTTTTTCTCTCCTGTAAATAAATTTTGACTTTTACCCTTAACTTTCGTACCCTCGGATTGCTTAACTTATTACTATGATAAAATATAATTTTAAGATGTCAACTATTTGCATTTTAAAATCTATATAATTAAGTTATATAATTCGATTTTACAGAAAAATAAGGCTTGGGTTAGTTGGGGACACACTGTGCTTGCTTCTTTTAAATTTATTATTATAGGTAAGTATATATTATTTTGTTTTAAAGGGTATACATTTTAATTAATAAGGATACATCATTTTGTTTTAAAGGAGAGTACACTTTTAATTAATATTTTTTATTTTTTTCAGAAAATAAAAAGTACACATCTTTATACTAAAGGATATATAATTTAATACAAAATTCTAAAAGTGCACGACGTGTGCCCCGTGCGCAAATATTAAACTTAATAATTTTGTAGAGATGTAATGGAAATTCTAGATAAATTAAAAAGATGCGAATCATATAGGTTGGCGGAAACATTTGTGAGCCAGAATTCAAGACTTTGAGCTTATGGATAAAATGAAGAATCATCTAGAACATTAAAGAGTATATTTTTTGATAGTATTTTTTTTACAAACGATAGGATTCATTTATATACTAGCCAAATGGCTACGGGGGACTCTACGGTAATCAATCGAGAGACCAGTCCCTCCACAAGGGAGATTACAACTCCATAAAGGATACTTTAACACCTCACAAGGAGGACACACTTTATAAAGGAGACAAGTAAAAAAGCAAGCTCAAACAGTTGAGCAAAAGAAGAGAAACATCAAGAGTAACAAATACAAACTGTTGAGCTAAGCAACCTATGCTAATTAGTTCCATAGATGAACCCAACAAAAACCCAACAATGAGAAAAACACAAAAAATACAGACCAACGGATATAGATCTAAAAAAATAAAAATAAAAAACGGCCATAGAAGGCATGCCTCCTCTCCACCCTTCCACTGCTGCCACCTGTAACGCATCCACCGCCAACTCTCTTCTCACTACATATCTGCCCAGATTTGGCCTCCACCACCTTTCTCCGACCGTGCAGGAGACACGAGCCCATACGGTTGAGGATAAAACGAGCCAGGATCCAACACTAGGGGAGAAGAAGGGACTGGCCGCTTCCATGCTCCGCCACCGGACGGTGCCATCGCAAAGGAAAGGGAGGGAGAGGGGGGAGTAGGGGTGGAGAGGGGGGAAGATTTCAGATTTGAAAGTTAAAGAGAGAGAAAGTCTAGAGAGACGGGGGAGCATTTTTTTCAATGAGGGAGATGGGGTCATTGTACAACCATATTTTTGGATAGTATAAATGAATGGAAGATGTATCATTTTGAGATTTATCAACAAAAAATTGTATTGAAGAGAGTATTCCAAAGTTTACTCTCATTCTTCTTTCACATATTATTCACCAAATTCACGGATCTCTATACATGTCCACAAAAGCCTATGCATATACCTCTAACTTAGAACTTCTACAAAATGATATGTGAACCATAAGTCGATCCTCCTATGAGAGATGACGAATAACCTTCAATCCTTCAAAATTATGTTGATCAACAAGAACAACTTTGATAATTTTAGTACCAATATGAAGGCACTACTTGTTTAGGAGATTGTGAGAAAGGGAACTAGAAATCGAGGCCACTATTTCAACAACTAAGAGATAAGTTGCGAGATGTATGCAAGAAAACTCTCTTCCTCATTTACCAAGCCTAGGGAGATGATAACTTCGAGAAAATTTCAAAAGCAACAACTGCAAAGAAAGTAAGGGATAAGCTCCAAGTGTCATGCAAAGGAGCTGATTAAGTTAAAACGGTATGCCTTCAAACCTTAAGAGGTGAATTTGAGTCTTTACACATGAAGGAGTCCGAATCTATCTCAAATCATTTTACAAAAGTTTTGGTGGTCACTAATCAAATGAAAAGAAATTATGAAAATTTTGAGAATGTTAGAATAATGGAGAAAATATTACGTTCTATAACTCCCAAATTTGAGCATATTATAGTGACTATTGAGGAGATTAAAAATTTGGAGTATATGACAATTAATATCTTAATGGGATCATCACAAGCATATAAAGAGAAAGAACTTTGAAGGAGTTGACAGCTACGGATCTTTATAACAACCCCTGTTATGCGTTCAATATTCTAACATGGAGGTAGATTTTGAGTTAAAATCCAGGCTGATTCATTTGCTGTCTAGGTTTCATGGTCTTGTGAATATCCACTCAAGCAATTGAAGGAGTTTCATGTCGTTTGCTCTAGCTTAAAGTCACATGGAGTGTCCATAGAGAAGGTTAAGTTGAATTCTTTCTCTTTTTCACTGGAGGGTCAAGTAAAGGATTAATTTTTCCACTTTCCTCCGGACTCAATTACTACATGGACGAGTATGGTCAGATTTTTCGTAGATAAATATTTTTCTGCATCAAAGGCTGCAACAATGAGACGGGAAATATGTGGAATAAAGAAAATGGATTCAGAGCCACTTCATGAGTATTGGGAGAGATTCAAGCAATTATTCTCAAGCTGCCCTCAACATGGAATTTCAAAGCAGCTCACATTCAATATTTCTATGAAGGATTACTTCGCATAGAAAGAAGGATGATGGACGCTGCTAGTAGAGGTCCAATAGTTAACAAAACTACTCGTGAGGCGAGAGACTTGATTACTACTATATGGTAGCAAATTTCAAATAATTCGGAAGTAGATAAGATAAATCCAACAAAAGAGTGAATGAGGTAAAAAATCTTTTGAAGATCGTATTACCAATTTTTCTTCTCTTGTTCAAAACATGGCTATAGGAAACATGCAACAAGTAAAGGTATGTGGAATTTGTTCTTCGGTGGGACATCCAACCGACATGTGCCCGATGCTCCAAGATAATGTGGAGCAAACTAATGCGGTAGGAGGACTTCTGAGACCACCTTAAAGGAAGTATGATCCTAACTCCTACACTTATATTCCAGGTTGGAGGGACCATTAAAACTTTCGATGGGGAGAACCTCAATACCAAAATCCTCAAGCTCAACCTCAGCCACATTTTGTTCAAAAGCTGCAAAATAATCAGTCTTCGAACTCAAGTTCGTCACTTGAAGATATTGTCAAAGCACTTGAATTTAACACTCAAAAGTTCCATCATGACACACAAACAAGTAAGATGATAGAAGATCAAGTGGGCCAATTGTCATCTTTCGTGAATAGATTAGAAGCTCAAGAAAAATTGTCATCGCAATTGTTTGTCAATCCAAAACAAAATGCGAGTGGTAAAGCTAAGGATGATAAGGTATTGAAGGAGTCGAAAGCACGTGATTATGAAAACGAAGGTTTCTCAACCCGGACAAGCTAAGGATGAAAAGAAAGTTAAAGGTGATTCATCGAATGAGGTGTCGCTTCATGCTCATTTTCATACTAGGTTTCGTCAATCTAAGAAGGAAGAGGAAGAGAAGAAAATTTTTTAAACTTTTTGTCAAGTCGAGATAAATATTCCATTACTTGATTCAATAAAACAAGTGCCTCGTTATGTTGAGTTTATAATGGAGCTTTTCACTAACAAAAGTAAGCTAAAAGGTAATAAATTTATAAGTATGGTAGAAAATGTTTTACTCGAACTTCAAAAGAAATTATCCCCAAAATGTGCTGATCCAGGTATGTTTATATCCCTTGCAAAGTTGGTAACACAAAAGTTGAGAAAGCAATGTTGGATATAGATGCTTCAATTAACGTCATGCCACTTTCTATTTATTTGTCTTTGAATATTAGCCCTTTGAAAAAAACTGGTGAGATTATTCAACATGCCAATAGGTATAACGGTTATCCCGAAGGTATATTGGAGGATATTTTGGTGCAAGTAAATGGTCTGATTTTTCAGCATATTTTTATGATCTTAATATGGAGAATAATGATTCATCTCATTCATTGATTTTGTTAGTAAGACCCTTCTTGAAAACATCTAGGACTAAAATTAATGTACATATGGGTATACTTACAATGGAATTTGATGGTTGTTATGATTTGAGTAACTCTCAATACTCTTGGTTGTAACTCTCAAACTCACTAATTGAAAGAAAACTCACACAACACTCTCAGCTCAAAATTTGATAATTGAATGAAGCAATGTAACAGTAAGAAATAAGAATCAATGCACCAAGATTTAAAGTAGTTCGATCTCGAAAGATCTACGTCCACTGTGAGGAAAGAGGCTTTCTTATTGGCGATAAATTACATGATGAAGAACTAATCAATTAAGCTTGATGAATGCTCAATGATCACAGCAAAAACTAGCTCAAAATGGAAGCAGAAATACAAAACTAGTTCACCATGGCTTGAGTGTGATTATTTATATTGATTCATCTCCAAAACTGAATAACTTGAGCTTCCAATGGGATGATCACACCTCACAAACATCCAAGTTATATAGCTCGACAATCACATGCAAACACCAACCACCTGCCAACTAATAAAACCGAAAAACTGATCCATGCAGCCCATGTGAGCAAAATATCTATCATGATAGCTTGCAACTGATTTATCTAACTGTTGTAGGTATGTATGACCCATGCAATCACATCTACTAAGTCTGAAATAACCCCCAGCTACACAGCAACACTCATACCACACAAAATAAGGATCAAGATTTACCACAACTTCCGACAATGGTAAAATTATAAATTTCAATATTTGTAAAGCCATGAAATATCATAGTGATGTGTCTTCTATTTTTGCCTTGGTTGTTATTGAGACTATTGTCGAGAGTGTCTTTGAATTGCATGATGATGATACATTAAAGATTGTATTGAATGAGAGTCCCACTCTTAAGAATTCTATAGAAATTTTGGGTCAATTTGAGTTGGATCATGTTTTGAAAGATACTCCCTTCATCCTGGAACAATTTATACATTTATTTTTGCATGTAGATTAAAGAGTATAGTATTTTAATGTGTAGAGAAGTGAGAGAAATAATATTTAATAAGTAGTGTGTAATTGTATTAGTATAGTGTGTGGGCCCATGTGGATATAATAATTATTTTGTGTATGTCACATCTATCAAAAAGGGAAATATGTACTTTGTTTTGGGACGAAGCAAACTTGAAAAGTGTATACCTTATTGTGGGACGGAGGGAGTACAATTCAAGAGTTAGAAACATTGCCACCTGTAAAGTATAATATTTCTTACATTGAATTACCACCACCGTACACTAAATTAATGTTTCATCATGTCATACTTTCAATCAAACTCTCTGTTGTAGAAGAAGAAAAACTCATTCGAGTTTTAAGAGAGTACAAGGAAGCTATTGGATGGACTATTGCTGACATAAGAATAAGCCCACATATTAGTACATATAAGATTCTTCTGGAAGAAAGAGGTAAGCCTTTTCAACAGATTGAACCCCCTTATGATGGAAGTGGTGAAGGAAGAAATATTAAAGCTTCTTGCCATGGTATGATTTTTTCGATCTTCGATAGCTAATGAGTAAGTCTAACTCAAGTAGTCCCAAAGAAAACATGTATAACAGTTGTAGAAAATACAGAAGGTGAGTTGGTCGCATCTCTAATTCACAATGGTTGGCGTGTGTGTATAGATTACCAAGCTTTGAATGCATTAACTAGAAAAGATCATTTTCTGCTCATATTTATTGATCAAATGTTTGAATGTTTAGCTGGTGGATCTCACTATTATTGTCTTAATGGGTATTCAGGTTTCTACCATATTTTTGTTGCACCTGATGATCAAGAAAAAATAACATTCACATGTCTGTTTGTTACTTTCACCTACGTATGAATGTCGTTTGACCTTTCAATGCACCCGCGACGTTTTAGAGATGTATGGTTAGCATATTTTTAGATTATATATAGAACATTATTAAGGTATTCATGGATGACTTTACATTTTATGGTGACTCTTGTAATTCATGTTTGACTAACCTCTCGAAAATCTTGAAACGTTGCATGGAAACAAACCTTGTCTTGAACTATGAAAAATGTCATTTTATGGTTGATCAAGGTATCATTTTGGGTCATGTTGTATCTTCACATGGAATTGAAAGTCAAGATTGATGTTATTAAGTCTTTACCTTATCCAAAAGGTGTTAGGAATGTTATTAAAGTCAAGATTGATGTTATTCTTTCTTAGGCCATGTAGGTTTTTATCGACGCATTATCAAGAATTTTTCAAAGATCACTTGTCCTTTATGTAGTCTTCTACAAAAAGATGTAGTTTTCAAGTTTGGTACAGTTTGGAAGGAATCATTCGAGAAGTTGAAGGAAATATTAACCATTGGACCAATTATTTAATCACCAAATTGGGACCTACCATTTGAGATCATGTGTGATGCAAGTAATTCTGCAGTGGGTGTTGTTCTTAGACAAGGAAATAGTAGATTCATCATGTTATCTACTATGCTTCAAGAACCCTTGACAGTGAACAAGTGAATTATTCCACTACTAAAAAAGAGCTTTTGGCTATTGTTTTTGCTTTAGAACAATTTTGTTCGTATTTACTTAGTTCTAAAGTGATCGTTAATTCTGACCATGCAGCTCTAAAGTACTTGATGTCAAAGAAGGATACGATACCACGACTCATCCACTGGATCCTCTTAATTCAAGAATTTATCTTGAAATTCTATAAAAGAAAGGCTTTGAAATTTTGGTTGCAGATCACCTCAATCATCTAACCACTTCGGAAGAGCCTTCACTTTTGAAAGACGAGTTTCCAGATGAGTTTCTTTTTTTTTCAAAAGATGAATCCTTAGTACGCTGATATTGCCAATTTCTTAGTTACTAAGACTTTGCCAAAAGATTTGTCTTGAGCTCAAAAGGATAAGTTAAACAGAGATGCAAAATATTATGTTTGGGATGATCCTTATCTATGAAAATATTGCTTTGATCAGATTATGTGTACATGTGTTTATGAAAATGTAGTTCATTCTATACTTAAGTTTTGTTATTCATATGCCTGTGGTGGTCATTTTAGCCCTAAGAAGATAGCTCAAAAAAATTTTGAAATGTGGATTATTTTAGCCTAACTTGTTTCATGATTCATATATCTTTTGCAAGACTTGTGAAAATATCAGAAAGTTGGAAACTAAGGACTTAGAAATCAAATACCACTGCATTCAATTCTTGTATGTGAGATATTTGACGTGTGGGGTATATATTTATGGGTCCTTTTCCATCTTCTAGCAATAATATTTACATTCTTCTTCCTATGGATTACATTTCGAAATGTGTGGAAGATAAGGTTACCTGTACTCATGATGCTAAAGTTGTTGTAGATTTTGTCAAGTCTCACATTTTGTTAGGTAAGGCAAACCAAGACCTATGATAAGTGATCGAGGGACTCATTTTTGCAATTGGGTTGTGGAAGCTTTGATGAAGAAGTACAATGTCACACATCGAGTATCTATAGCTTACTTCCCGCAATTAAGTGGTCAGACTGAGGTATCTAATTGGAAAATCAAGTTGATTCTTGAGAAAATAGTGAATCCGAATAGGAAAGATTGGAGTTCCAGACTTGATGATTCACTGTGGACTTATCGAACTGCTTTCAAGAGCCTGATTGTTATGTCTCCTCATCACTTAGTCTTTGGAAAGCCATGTCACCTCCTAGTTGAATTAGAGCATAATGCTTATTGGACCATCAAGCATTACAACATAAACATGGATGAAGCGGGTGAGATGAGAAAATTATAACTGCAAGAGCTTGAAGAAATCAGGATTGATGCATACGAATGCTTATCATGATCGAAAGATTTCAGGGAAAGAATTTAAAGTTAGTCAGAAAGTTATTCTCTTCCATTGAAAACTTAAAATATTTTTTAGAAAGTTACTTTCTAGATGGCTAGATCCTTTTATCGTTACTAATGTATTTCCTCATGATGTTCTAGATATTCAAAATCCATAGTCCAGTAAGGTCTTTAAAGTGAACGGGTATCCCTTGAAACCTTTCTATGAAGGATTTCAAGTGAGCATTGTTGACAATCTATCATACATTGTCCGGATTTCATGAATGAAAGAAGTGGAATGTCCAACCGAAGATAATAAAGAAAGGCCCTTGCGGGAGACAACCTGATGTTTAGCTTGTCCTTACTTTGTTTTCTCTGGTCTTTTATTTTATTTTTAATATTTTAGAACTAAAAGTAAAATTTGTGTTAGGCGTGGGCACTCCTAATGATCAGACTTTTTTTTGCTACTTTCTCTTGAATTTCTAGAGCAGTCACTTAATTAAGTAAAGGCCCTTGCATTTCATCATTTTTTTGTTTAATTTTAGTTTAGTTTTATTTTATTTTATTTTATAATTATTTTATTTCTTACGTTTAATTTTAGTGTTATTTTGGGGTGCACCCGATGCACCGATGGACCTAAGAGTTAATAGTGTAAATATTAGAGTTTAGTGGGTAGTTATCATTATTATTTTTAATTATTTTATTTTATTTAGTGGTTGGATTGAATAAAAATGTAATCTAACGATTTATATTATTCCGGTGCACCGGGTGCACTGCAGTATGACTCTTAAATTTAGTTAAAGATTTGTAATAGTGTGGTAGTTTTGGTGCATCTAACATCAGAACTAAAGGCCTCCTTAAATAGCAATTAAGAATCCTCCCTTCTAATCTCTCATCCGATGTGGGATGAGAATAATTCTTCATTTTATATTTGACAAATCCAACAATCTCCACTTTGCCAAAAATAAAATAAGACCCATTGTCTTTACCGACAATCAATTCTCAATCTTCCGAGAATCATCCTACTCCACCATATGAGTAGACCCACTTAGAATAATCCATTCTAAGTATTTCCGGCACATATCGAATAATACCTGCTGAAATTTTATGGTGCAACTTTCAGTTCTTGGCCTCCCTGGGAGTCCATCAGCCATCAATATACTTTTTCACCACACACATTCATGCCAAGTTAATGTGTGCAAACTTGTGGCCCAACTAACATTACTACACCCCTTCTCCATGATAGCTGGGCATGTCATGAGGGTGTTCATTTTCTCCTCAAAGAAAATTCTCCACAACATTAGCTTTAGACTCGAAGTTATTTTCCGTACCAACTCCACCTCGACCAGCTCCACTTCCACGTGGACAATTTCACTTTGTATGCCCAGGTTCTCCTTACTTCCAACAAACCACATTCTTGGAGTCCTTCTTCCTTCCTCCATTGCCACTTGCCAACATTACTGAATTTTTCGAAGTGCGCCCTTCACTCATCAGCCTTCTTTTCTCATAAAGAAGTTTACCTGTGACTTCAGCAAAATTTAAAGTTTCCTTACCATACATCAGAATTGACTTCATGTGCTCATAGGAACGTGTCAGAGATAAGATAAGCCTCAATGTCTTTACTCATCTTCAATCTTCACTTCAATTACCTCTAGTTCTGAGATGATGCCACTGAGAGCACTTAAATATTCTATGATTTATGTATCTTCTTCCATTCGAAGCATGTGAAATTGCTCTTTCAGGTACAATCGATTTTAGATACCCTTTGCCTGGTACAGTTCCTCAAACTTTTTCCATAGCTCTTTGTCATTTGAAATTCCATGCACATTAGCAAGGACATTCTTGGCCAAAGATAAGCGTATTATGCTTGCAGCCCGCAAATTCATATCCTCCCAATCTTCATCACTCTTTTCATCACCCTTTCCAGAGTCTTTGTTGGAACTTCCTGTGCCATCAGTTGAACTTGGCTTTCCTTTCAGAGCCTTGTGTAACCCAGATTGTATCAGCACATCCTTCACTTGTACTTGTCAAAACCCAAAATTAATTCTACCATCAAATTTCTCTACATCAAACTTAATTGAAAACATATCTTGTTTACCTATCCTAGCCTAATGAATAATTGTCTCTTAAAAATTCTTTTCTGATGTGGAAGATCAGTCTATGCTGCAACCACAGAGCATACTAAAAATTTTTAAAAGTACCCGAATCGGGCTCTGATATCACTTTGTTGGGAAAAATCATCCATTAAGGGAGGAAAAACTGAATATATCGAGAAAAGAAAAGGAATAAAAACAACATAAGGAATTTACGTGGAAACTCCAAAATCGGAGAAAAAACCACGAACCTGAGAAAATACTACTATATGAAAATATTACAATCACATAGAAGTTTCTCTATCCCGACCCCAAACTAACACACTATTACAAATCTTTAACTAATTCCCAACTTTTTTCCAACTCTCAAATAGAGAATATAAGAAAGGAATAAAGGAATCACGTATAAAGATTATAGTGTCTTTTTGGTGCGTCTAACATCAGAACTAAAGGCCTCCTTAAATAGCAATTAAGAATCCTCCCTTCTGATCTCTCATCTGATGTGGGATGAAAATAATTTTACATTTTATATTTGACAAATTCAACACATCGTTCTTCCTCTTGAATTTCTTTCTCCCAAAATCATTTCACCTCAATAACCACCATCGTCAATATATCCGAGAGAGAAATAACCCATTTCTACAATTTGAATAAAATAATTTGTGATGTCTATCTCCCAAATTAACGCCCTGGTTTCGCTGATTTCATTGATTTCTCTTTTCTCTTGGGAAATTGTAGGTTAAGACTTCAAATACTCCTCAAGGTCGCACAAAATCAATCAATGTTCTAAAATTCCATCTCGAAAATCGAATCCAGCGGGAGATGTTTTCACTCCATCGGCAAAGTGCCCAAGCCAAAATGTCGACTCTGCACCAATACAAAAGAAGGCCTGAACAGGTATGAAAATATCCAATCTTCCTATTTCAGAGTCTGATTTGAAGGAATATCTAAATTTCACTCGAAAGAAAGATACAAATGAATTTGTAGGAAAAGAATAATTTTTTGTAAGTCTTTGCATCATCCTATTATGCATGATTTGGGAATTGACAATGATGTGAAGAATTACATATGTGATGAATTACATTTCAAAAATCGGATGGATGCCTTTCTTCATATGTGAATTTCCTGCTTATATTGAATTAGTGAGTGAATTTTACACCACTTTTGAATTTAAATCTACAGATGTTGAGAAGGATATAGAAATGCAAAAACATTTTGTCTTAGATTATTGGGAGAAGAATTTAAGCTATCGATTGTTGATTTTAACATTGCATTAGGGCTTTTTACAACACAATTTTCTGAATCTAATGATTACTTCGCTATGTGTGGATAACCTAATGATTTTGTTCCCATAAATGTATATAAAAAATGGACTTCAAATCCATTTTATGACCCTATCAATTCTAAGGATGTGTATTTGCATGATAAAGCTTTGATTTATATCTATAAGTTGTTAATGTATTCATTTCTGGTAGGAAAGAATCTACTAAAGTATTATCGAAGTAAAATTGTTTTTCTTGTGGTGTATGAAAGGAAATCGGAAGGTGAATCTCGGGTATTGGCTTGCTACTTAGATTTCTAGGGTCATTTTAGATGAGCGTCATTTGATTTTAGGAACTATGATAATACAACTTGTTGGCCATCTTAATTATTTTAATCCTAAAAAACCAATTTGCATATTGCTTGTGAAATGACTCCGTTAGATTTGAAGTTCTTGGAAAAAATGCATCTCATTAGCAAACACAATGGAATCTATTATTTTAATTCTCAAGCTTCAGTTGATATGCAAGTTTCTACTGACCTTCTCATTTGTGGTCCTGAGTCTGATCCCGACATTAGAGACGATCCAAATAGCTCCCATTCTAGTGACATTCCACACTGGGTGGCTAGATTGGAAGAAAACATGGCCTTTATGTGTATGCAGGTGTAGAAGAATAGTAAAACATTGGAGTGGATGGAAAGAGATATCAATAAAATAAAAGAACAGATGACGCGGTCAGACAACGTGGGGTTCAAAGCACCATCCCCGTCTCTGCCTCGCCAATAGCTGTTGCTGAATGCAGACGCTAAGAAAAATATTTTTGTTTTTATTATTTACTAGTAAAACACCCGTGCGATGCACGATTAACATTTTTTATTACATTCTATTTCACTCAAATTTATATTTTATAAAATATATTATATGTTATAGAGATAGGGTAATTTTGAAATTGAAATATATTTTTATGTACTACTGGTAAGTGATAATTTTATTACAATGAGGTAAAGTTGCGTTGGGGATAATTGAAAATAAGAGTTCAAATAGTTCATTTAAACAAACAAAGACAAAGCCTCTTGTGAAATGTTGATTATGTGAGACGTTTTATGAAACTTGTTAAAGTATGTTTATTATATAGATAAAGTATGTTTAATGGTTATTAAAATATATTTTCTAAGGTATGATGAACAATGCATTAAAATATAATTTTAAGGTATTATTATATGAATCATTAATATTGATATACTTTAACTACAAATAATTATACTTTACTTATATAATAAGCATACTTTACTGATGTGACAACCCATCTCACAGGAGAGTATCTCACAAAGACAAATACTTCATTTAAAATAAAATAAAAAAACAACTATTTTCAAAGCTTTAGACATTATAAAAGTTGTGAACGTCCTTTAAAAGCTCATAAAAGGATAATTAATGTTATGTATCATATTGTAAAAATAAATTTCAAATTGATAAACGATAATAATTTAAAATTTTAAGGATTTACAGAGATTCGTCTTCGGTTATTCTTTCTCTTATCAATCCATTCAGTGTCTGCTATTCTTTATGAATCTAGCGTAACACCAAGGCATAGCGCCAAACAACAGTGGATGATAAAATGGAGAACAGCTATCACAGAAAGAAATTTGTGAACATTCTACGTAACATATCATTTAACTGTTAGTACAACACATTTCATGTTCAAATTATATTAACATAAAAAAATGGTTCAACAAACACTAATACATGGCACTCAGTACTAACACATTTAATTGGCAATATACATATCCTCAATTCACCAAAAAAAGAACAGTGGGATACTCGCATCAACATTGGCTCATGTAGCCTCATTAGAGTCGGCGTAATGTCAAATGGGCCATGAGATGAATCTAACGTGTTATGCTTTGTGTAATGCAATTTTCGTGAATGACCTCATAAACTGCACCATTTGAAGAATCTGAACTTACTTCTAGATAGCAGAGGGAGATTCTTAATCTCACGATGATAATATTTTGCAGGATTTATCAATTTAAAACTTCAATGGTAATTGTGAAAAATTTGTAATCTCCCAACTAATTGCTTCACGTATACATACTCTTTAGCAACTTCAAAATCAAACAAACGTTATGACCAAGGAATTTCACGATGCAGAAAAATTAATAAATTAAGTTAATAGCTTCATATATCAAATTTAAAAAATCAGATGATGCCTGATCAAAAAACTAAATGAAACATATTAAAAGCACAATATATTTAGTTCCATCAAATCAATAACTCACTAAGCCTGTCAACTCCATAATTCGCAAATAAGGAATCCAAGGAACCAAAAATCTTAGTGTAACACATTAGATGCACCAACAAACCAAAAGTACAGTACCTAGTGGAAGATAGTCCTCAATATTTGGGCGATCCAAATCTAATTTGGAGCTTGACTTGTTAAGCTTTACTCATTTTCTTCTTCACCTTGTTCTCTGTATTGCTACAATTGCAAAAATACACATTAGTATGTGTGCTTTTCTCACCCTCCCTACCTTAATATGCAAGGTGGGACTGCCTGATTACAGTTGCATCAGATGAAAACACATACTGATTTGTCGTGTGGCGGAAAGTCACGAACAGGAATATATCGCTTCTAAGCAGCTTTTCTGCAACTTACAACTTTGGCTTCGTTCACTACATCTCCTGATTTAGGATAAAAGCAAAACATTTGCAAAGAAATACAAATCCATTTAATAATAACTTTAATAATAAATATGACAAAGAAGATTATAATCCACGAATTGATAGCAAAAGTGAAAATCATAGTCTATCAATCTTGCAATAAAATTGCAGTTAAGCAATTATTAGGTAACGTAAACTCAAATTACAGAAAGAGGGAAAATGTTATATATTGGCCCCAAAGAATTCTAGCTCGATTTTAAGTTTCTCCTTTGGTGCAGTGGAGGTTTCCGGGGGGCGCAGTGGCGCAAGCAATGGAAAGTGGTCTTCCCCTAAAAAATGCTTGTAAAAACCCAGCATGCGTAAGATCAATCATATTGATCTATGCATTTCACATGAGAGTTATTTCCAAGCTCACTCAGGGAATAATGGTTAGAATACTGGCCAAGAAACCCAATTTAACAATCTCACAAGCATTACCATATTTCTACATCTATAAAGTCAGTACATTTTTGCCTCAAACAATCTGGTTTCAATGAGAGGATGAGGACAATGATGCCTTACATTCTTCATTGCAGTATATCATAAGGAAACAAAACCATGATAAATACCTTTTCAATGATCCAATCCAAATAGCAACAACAGGGGACTACATCCTAATAAGAAATGGTAAAACATATGAAGCCCTAACCACCTAATTTTAAAAGTAATGTGTCGTATTAAAAATTGCTTGCAATAATTTTAAACACTATAAACAGAAGTTGAACAGCAAAACGTTAAACTTCACGCTCACCATATTTGTATATACCCTACCTATTTCTAAACATAATAAATCCATCTATAAACTTCAATGCAGGAAGCTTTTGGAAAATTTAGAATCTTGTAAGTAGTTTTATCGTACTGTATAGATGTAAAAGTCTTTCAAGTTATTATTCTACATTGATCAAGAATTATGATCAATATGTGCTAATTAACTACATACAATTTTTGATCTATTAGTTAACTAACACATCAAATATCAATAATTACAATGGCCACTACAAAAAACTGCAAGATTACCGACGGAAAAATTCCATCGGTAACATATGAAAAATTCATCGGTAAACAATTTACCGACGGATTACCGATGGAAATGGATTTGTCGCGAAAACCTACGTCGGTAATTTTTTAGCGATGGAATTTTAAATCCATCAGTAATTATCGATGGATTTTTCGTCAGTAAAGAATGATTTTCGTCGGTAATCATTCAATAACGTTTTTACCAACGGAAATAATCCATCGGTAAATTAAAAATTCAAAATTAAAATAAATAATAACTTACCGGCGGATTTTTCCGTCGGTAAAATGCGAAAGGAAAAAAAAATTCAATTTAATAAATCTTCAAAAAACCACCTAATATAAATTCTTCACTCAATATAACATTGAAATTCAAAAAACTCTACATAATTTCAAATATCTAGAGAGGTTGTCTCTAAATTTACAACAATTTTGGGTATGTGAAGTACAAGAATTCAGTCTACCTATTTCAATTCCTATTACATCAGTTAAGAACAAATAGAGAAATTACTCCACCTAAATAATTGAATATGATCCCACAAAAACAAAAATTGGTATATCTTTGTCATCACCTTTTTTCTTTGTTGCTTTGATTCCAAAAGCTTTCACCCAAAGCAAACTACTGACTGGACTCCTAACACAATTGAAATACTACTTTGTTACAAAAAGAAGTGGTCGCAAAAGTAGTATAAGAAAACATGTTAAAATTCTCAAGTAACCAAAAGAAACATACACTTGCACTCTGCTGAAATTGTGATATACGATTTTGCATAAACCTCTGCGGTTACAGTATGAAAATGCCTTAGGGTTTTGCTTTTTCGGCCCTGCTGCGACTGACGCACTCGGCTGGTGTTCGCGAAGTAGGTGGCAATCAGTGGCGAGCGGTTGACGTTGGGCAGCGTACGGACAGCGACTGGAATCAGGTCCGACAGCGGATTGACGAGGCTGACGGGTGCGCGGCAGTGAAGGAACGAGAGCGAGAGTAGGGGAAAGGAGTGCAGGGAGGAGAGGGAGAGAATGGCTCAGTAGAGGAGGCTTGTTGTCGATCTCGGCCTGTGACAGTAGAAGCAGCGACTTTGCCCAGGATAGTAGGAGAAATCGGGAGAAGAAGGGTTATGATGGAATTGGGGGTGAAGCCGTATTGAGCGATATATACCCTAATTTTATTACTCTTGGGATTACCAACGGATTAAATCCGTCGGTAAATTAAAAATAAAAATTATTATATTTACCGATGGAATAATTTTGTCTGTAAATTAAAGATTAAAATTAATTTTTTTAAAAATAAAATTTGATATATTTAGCGACGGATAATTCATCGCTAAATTAAAGACTAAAATTAATTTTTTTTTAAAAATAACATTTGATATATTTAGCGACGGATAATTCGTCGGTAAATTAAAGACTAATTTAATTTTTAAAAAATAAAATTTGATATATTTACCGACGGATTAAATCCGTCGGTAATTTAATGACTAAAATTATTTCCTTTTAATAAAAATTTTATATATTTACCGACGGAATAAATCCGTCGGTAAATTAAAGACTAAAATTATTTTTTTTAAATATAAAATTTAATATATTTACCGATGGAAGAAATCCGTCGATAAATTAAAGATTAAAATTATTTTTTAAAAAAATAAATTTTAAAATATTTATCGACGGATAAATCTGTAGGTAATCTTCCGGGATTTATTCCCTCCAAAATACCGATGGATTTAAAGACTGAAAAAAAATCCATCGGTAATCCATCGCAAAAATCGTTGGAAATTTTATTGATGATTTTTTAAAATAAATCCCATTAAATCTATAAACCGTCGGTAATTACCATTCGTCGATAAACCATCGATAATTATCGACGATTTTTTTCCGTCGGTAAATCCATCGGTATTCTAGCATTTTCTTGTAGTGGGCATGCCATCATTCAATCTTTTGGCATAAAAAGATTCATGCAAATTGTTAGCAATAAAACTAAGATGAATCAGAGAAAACTGGGAAAATTTACAATTACAGAGCAAAAGGGTAATCTCAGCGTGTTAAAAGGGGAGGAATAGTAAAAAGAAATCAATCAATAAAAAATTGCAAGTTTTAATTTCACATGAAACACCAATAGAGTTCGTGTTAAAATCCAGGGCCACAATAAACACAAGAAATAAAACCCTCAAGAAATCAAATTAAAGTGGAAAAGGGATTACTCAGAAAGATCACGGGATCTTTTTTCATATACTCTCACGCCTTCTCATCACCTCCAGCGGGTCTCTCAACTTCTCATTCCTTTTTAGAGCCCGACCCGTTTCCTCTATCTCAGAACCCATCAAGAATTGGTGATCAGAAACCCCAATGGATCAACTCCTCAGTCTCCCTCACTCATAGATACCTGATGAAAAGTTTCAGATACCAAGTGGGTAAAAAGAAAATTTGAAACTTCAGATGTACTACTTCACAAAGTTCATTAGCAAGAAGCACTAACTTCGGAAGAAAAAACTAATACAGTAGAAATGGAACAATAATCCATTAAAATAAGAGAAGAATAAAATAAAATTCCGTCACACATTTACACACAGTTAAAACAATCGGGCTTACTAATTTTGATGCCGTTGATAAGACTTTTCTGGCAGCCACGTCGATGGAAGTTCCCATGATGGTGAGGCAGCAGTTGGCGGCGAGGGTCTTGATCTTCATGCCGAATGCTAACATGTGCTAGAAGTTGAAGGTAGAGGCTGGGTACACAGTGTTCTTGGAGGAAGAGGGGGACGGAGCTGGGCATGTGAAGAGGGAGGACGCGGTGGGGGTGAAGAAGCTGGTTGGGGTAGCGCCGCCGGAGAGGTTATCAGCCACGACGGCAGAGGATGCTGCAGTGGCCTGCTAATTCAACCCTTATGCTCACGCCTCTCGTTTCGCATTTTGTATTTTCTATTTTGAAAATTGATAAAAACTGACCTGCTTTGGAGATTTTGAATATGGCAGTCAGTGATGGAAATTGAAACGTTCAATTCATTTAGATGATGTGTATTCCCAAAATAATTTAAATTCAAATTATACCTGCAAGATTATAATGACTTTTTCGTTTCCCCGTAAAAGTCTCTATTAATTCAAATTACTATTTCTAATTGAAAAGCTGAACTAATATGGCAGCAAATCAAATTAATGACAGTTCTTGTGTTAATTCTTGCACACTCACCCATAAATTTCTCTCATCATGCCTCTGTACGTCTGCGTGTACTTTAACCAAAGCTCATTTATTATTACTACTCACACTGATAATCCTTGAATATCTTTCTTCAGGCCTATTAATTAAGATTTTTTATTAAATTAATAATATTCTATTTAGGGAAAGAAATTTAGGTGGGAAAATTGCTCTTACTATTTTTTGTAGACTTTTCTGCTTTTATATATATAGATTTATTTATTTATTTATTTTGTTTTCTAACTTTAGTCTTATTGTTTCCTAGTATCTACTTATTTTTCTTAAACATTGAGGAAAATGCTTAAGTGTGGCGGAGAATTATGCTTATACTTATGTGGTACCTTTGGTTGATATTTTGATGCATATTGAGAATCATGTGTTTTGATTGTTCTTGAAATTGCTTTTTTTAATATTTGTTGTCTCTCTTTGTTTGAGAACTTGAATTCTCCAATGCTCGTCTTTAGAAAATTTATGGTTTTTTTGTGCATGTTAAAATATTTTGAATTCTCGTTAGCTTTGTTGTGCAAGTTGCAATTGATGGTTTATTGAATGAAAAACGCTTAGATATACACACGAATGAACCCTTGTTTTGGTGAGATTTGAGCCTTAAGAGAAATATCATTTAAGATCAATATTTTCGTTGTTGTGTGTTGTCATGTTTGGCTGATTCTTCTAGAACTTGTACGGTTATGTATGTCTACTTCAATCCTCATTGATAGGTCGAATATGGGAATTATAAAAGGATTTTAGGATTTCTTTCATTAACCCACCCTAATTCAACCCTTAGTGAACCACGTTTGAGCCTTGAAGTCTTTTTTTTATACAAATTACTAAATTACAAGCCTTTACACCCACTCTTTTCAAACCATCTTTGAACCCTTGAGTTGAAGAATTTTTTTTTGTTATATTAGTTACTCAAGTATAACTCCACATGATTTGTTGTAAAGTAAGCAAGCCACTGTTAATAATGTTCATTTATTGTTGAAAAAGTTTGAAAAATTCTAAAAGAATTGAAAATTCTATTAAAAAAAATACTCCCTTTGTCCCGAACTTATGTTCACGGATACTGTAGATAAAGAGTTTAAGAAAAGTTATTTTTTACCAACTTTATTGACTTTTTAGGGGTATTGTGATATTGTTAGGTAATAAATAAATTATAAAATATGTTATGTGTGTTAGGTGGGAATGATATTTCTAAAATTAAGATAACTTTTGAGGTTGTTGGTAAATGTAAAGTTTCCTTTTTTGGGTGGTAAAGATATGTGTGGGATGGACGAAAACAGAAAGTGTGAACATAAGTATGGGACAGAAGGAGTATATCAGAAAATGAGAAAAAGAAAGAATGAAAAAGAAGAGATGATATGGCATTGCATTCTTAGAATTCTTGTAACTATGTGGAGATATGACATCACTTGGTTGAGCATTACATGAAAGTTAAATGATCTCTTCGATTCTTTTTGCCAAATATAAGCCTTTTATCCATTTCCCCTACCTAAACCTCATCACTTCATACTTATTTTAATTCTTAGATTCTTGAATTTTGATTTGTTCATTTATGGAGAGGATGTAATATATGTGCAAGCTTATGGTAAAGATTTTCCATGCATTGACTTGAGAGATCCATTATATTGATTAAGAGACTAAACACAATGAGCACATGAGTGAATCCTTGGTGAGGTGTTTAGATTTTATGTGTTTTGAATTTGATCCAATTGTTGATATGGCTTGCATAAGTATTAGTGAATAAGAATTCTTGTTGAAAAATCTCTTTTATTTGCATGAAAAATTATTTTATGGATGAGTTAAGGAGGATAAGAGTTGGAGAATGGATTTGAGATGTTGAACTTTAAACTTAAGCATGCTTGAGGATAAGCTTTGTCTAAGTGTGAGGGAATCTGATATGTTGCCTAATTGTAATATTTTATTTTCAAGTTTTCCCATGTTTTAGATATCAATCAATCCTTAATCAAGTGTTTGACAAAAAATTTAAGTTATGAAGGTGTAATGAGGATTTTATTGATAATATAGACAATTTGGAGTGATTCTTAAAGAAGTTGAAATTTGTGTTAAAAAGCATGTTCAGAAACAGTGATTCAGTTAAGCATGGGCACGCGCTAAAAATTTCCAAAAGAAGTTCCGCGTGGACTCACCTAGCTGAATGACTGCTTCTGGCATGCTTTTTAGCATAAATTTCAGCTTCTTCAAAAATATTCTAAATGGTCCATGTTGTCAATTGAATCCTCATTACACCTTCATAAATTAAAAACTTTATCAAAACACTTGATTAAGGATTAATTTATATATAAAACATGGGATATCATGACAATAAAATATGACAATCTTGCAACCTATCATATCCCCCACAAGTAGACAAAGTTTGTCCTCATGCATGCTTAAGTTCAAAGTTCATCATCTCAAATCCATTCTCCAACTTTCAACCTCCTTAACTCATCCAAAAATAATTTTTCATGCAAATGAAAGAGATTTTTCAACAAGAATTCTCATCAACTAATACTTATGCAAGACACATCAACAATTGGATCAAATTCAAAACACATCAGATATAAACACCACACATAAGATTTAATTATTCGCTCATGGTGTTTAGGCTCATAATCAATATAATGAATCTTTCAAGTCAATGCATGGAAGACCTTTACCATAAGCTTTCACATATATCAAATCCTCTCTATAAATGAACAAATCAAAATGCAAGAATCTAAGGATTAAAATAGGTGTGACGTGACAAGGTTTAGGTAGGGAAAATGAATAAAAAAGGCTTATATTTGGCAAAGAGAATCGAAGAGACCATTTAACTTTCATGTAATACTCAACCAAGTGATGTCACAGCTCCACATAGTTACAAGAATCCCAGGCATGCAAGGCCACATCATCTTTTATTTTTTTCATATTTTCTTTTTATGAATTTTCTGATATATTTTTCCAGAGATTTTTCCTTTTTTTTATTTTTTGAACCTTTTCAACTATAAATAAACATTATTAATAGTGTCTTGCTTACTTTACAAAAAATCATGTGAAGTTTTACTTGAGCAACTAACGTTTATTACAAAAACAAAAAAAAAGATTTACAACTAAAGGGTTCAAAGATGGTTTGGAAAGAATGGGTGTAAAGACTTGTAATATGGTAATTTGTTTAAAGAAAAGGTTTCAAGACTCAAACTTGATTTGCTAAGGGTTGAATTGGGTAGGTTAATGAAATAAAAGGCTAACAAGACACATTCGACCCATCAAAGAGGATTGGCGTAAACATGCATAACAATGCAAGTTCTAGAAAAATAAATCAAACATGACAACACACAACAACGACAACATAGAGCTTAAATGATATTGCTCTAAAGGCTCAAAGCTCACTAAAATAAGGGTTCATTTGCGTGTAGATCTAAGCGTTTTTCATTCAATCAAACATTAATTACGACTTACACAACATAGCTAATGAGAATTCAAAATATTTTAACATGCACAAAAATCATTAATTTTTCTAAGGATTCAAGAACAATATAAAAACACAAGATTCTCAATATGTATCAAAATATCAACCAAATATACCATAGAAGTATAAGCATAATTCTTCCATACATTTAAATGAAGCATTGTCCTCAATGCTTCAAAAACTAAGTAGATGCTAGGAAACAATAAGACTAAAGTAAGCAAACAACAAAAAATAAATAAAAAATAAAAATAAAAATACTTCCCTTAGCGTCTACATTCAGCAGTAGCTATTGGCGAGGCGGAGGCAGGGATGGTGCTTTGAATCCTACGTTGTCTGAATGTGTCATTTGTTCTTTCATTTCATTGATATCTTTTTCCACTCCAATATTTCACTGTTTTTCTACACCTGCGTACACATAAAAGCCATGTTTTCTTCTAATTTAGCCACCCAGTGGGGAATGTCACTAGAATGGGAGCTATTTGGATCGTCTCTAATGTCGGGATCAGATTAGTTCCTAAAATAAAATGACGTTTATCTGAAATGACCCTAAAAATCTGAATAGCAAGACATACCCAAGATTCACCTTTCGATTTTTTTTCATACACCACAAGAAAATCAATTCAACTTTTGATAAACTATAATGGAGTCTTTCCTACCAGAAAATGAATACGCTAACAACCTATGGATATATATCAAATCTTTATCATGCAAATACACATCCTTAGAATTGATAGGGTCATAAAATGGCTTTGAAGTCCATTTATGATATACATACATCTAAAGGAACAAACTCATTAGAATATCCACAACACATATCCAAATAATCATCAGATTCAGAAAATTGTGTCGTAAAAAGCCTTAATGCAATGTTAAACTCAGGATTAAATTATTTTCACAAAAATTGAAAACCAATTGCTTTTGCATTTATATCCTTCTCAACATCTGCAGATTTAAATTCAATTGTGGAGTAAAATTCCCTTGCTAATTCAATATAATCAGAAAATTCACATACAAAGAAAGGCATACATCCAAATTTTTATACTTGTTCGGGCCCTCTTCTGCACCAGAGCAGAGTCGAAGTTTGGACGCGAGCAATCCAACGTGGGAAGGCTTCTTGTTTGTGTTTCCATTCGAACATACCTACCAGGGATCCGCTCCCATTAAATTTTTTAAATGGCTGGTGACTCATAGGTGTTGTGGTGATACGTTGGTCTCATTTGAGACACCACTTTGCTATTTTGACTTGTAGTTTTTTATTGTTTCAGTTGATTAGTGTAACTGATTGTGACCCTAAGGTTTGGAATTTGTTAGAACCTTTTAGATCTGCTTTTAGAATCTGTGATTGATGCTTGAGGTGGCTGGTCCTCTATGTGATCTTATTTGCTTTTATGAATCTCATTCTTAGATATATCTTCCGCTGTTGCACAATCTGATTGTTTTGCCTTTATTTGCTCTTATTTCTCTTATATTCACTTTGTGTGCCATTAGAGTAATCTTATGGCCTTGAGTGACCCCATGCGCATTCGATAAGTCCTCTTGTGAATTGTGATAGCCTCAGTCTGCCTGTGTGTGGCAGTTTGTTTATTTTTTTATTTTCTTCCTATGTTTACTAAGATTATTCTATACTCCATCCATCCCACGCTAACATTTCCGTTGAAATTTTCTCATAAATGGGTGGCGGTAAGGTTCGAATCCTGGACCTTTTTTAACCATGGGCTCTGATACAATGTTAAATGACCACCTCATCTAAAAGCTTAAGCTGATAGAGAGATAAATCGTTTAATACTTAATCAAGTCACCCTAACAAACTTTAACTTAGGACAAACCAAAATGGAAAATGTAAACCTTAACGTAGGATGGATGGAATACATTAAACGGACTGGTGGCAAGCATATCATTGAATATTCTCTAATTGTGCTCTTGAATGTTATTCCTGAATCTTACAATGATGTTAAATCTGCTATTAAGTAAGATAGAGATGATATTACTTTGTATGTTATAATTAATGGTCTAAAGAGTAAACAGAATGATTTAAGTAAGAATGAAACTCACTCTGGGGGAGTTATGTATGTTAAGGCTAAGCCTAAAGTAAAGATAAGAATAGGAGATGATATACTTGTCATGAACATGGTCATTATGTCAATAAGTGTTTCTATCCCAAGAAGGATAATTCTAGTGATTAAACAAATGTTGCAACTGAATCTGTGAGTTATGGTGATGTTTTCTGATTAATGTCCATATGTATTTAATTGTGTCTTTTAAATACTTTGTGTGTGTTTTTAGTGGCTTATATATTTATACATGTTTGTCTGTAAATTTGTTTTCCTTTGCAATTATGTGTTTTCTCTATGTGAGAAGTACTTTGAAATGTTTTCCTAACATGTTTATTTGTTGAACTCGCTTTTATTGTTGGCTGCTCCTAGTGAGGTGAAGTACTATTATTGGTTTACTAATTGTTGGTATTGACATATTATATGCTTATTTGTGTCTCTTAGTGAGTTGGAACATTTTGCATGAATCTAAGCTTTTGTAGCTCTTGTTAGTTTATACTTTATTTGTGTGTGCTTCTTTGTGGGGTGTCTTCGTGATTTTTTATTTGTTATTGCTTTGTTGTGAATCTATTACTTTATGTCATTTGCCTTTGTGGCATTTCTCTTCCCATGACTTTGTGTCACTATTTTGTATGGAATATGCACTAGACTTTGCGTTTTTCAAATGTGCATATTTGTTCAAAGAGAGTGTGATGATGAAAAGAACGCCTTGAGAGCAAAATTAAAAATCATTATTAAGATTCAGTAACCAGACGTTACATTTACAGTAAAGATCTCCTAAACCAAAAGTTTTTTAACAATAAGCATCTGCATTGGAGAGGCAGTTTAAACTCTCTCTCTCTCTCCTCGATCTTACTTTTCCCATATCCCAATAAAACTCAACTGGCCTCTATATTAGTATATCAGTTTAAACTAACTATTTAAAAAATACTCCCTCCATATGGTAAAAAGAGTTATACTTCATTTGTAATTTACAAAGAAAGAGTTACACTTCCTTTGTAATTTACAAAAAAAGTGTAACACTTTTTGCGAGACGGAGGGAGTATTATTTACTTGCTCTCTCCCTCTCATTTCAATGTTTACATATTTCTATTTTGGGCATCTCATTTCAATGTTTACGTTTCCTTTTTTGGAATATGAGACTCACCTAAAACAATTATTATATCATCATGGTCCTCACATCCAACACTAATACATCTGCCCACTTTACATTAAATATTATATCTTTCCACCCAGTATCTATTAAAATAATATACTCAAACGTAAACATTGAAACGGGACGGAGGGAGTACTTTTTATTTAAACAATTATATAAAAGTAAATTTTACTCTTAAAAAAAAAATTAAACCAAATGAACTCAGTAGTCAATTCATTAGATTGAACCGACAATATTGTAGGTAGAATATTTTCTGGTTTAAACTCAAAATTTTAAAACCAATGTGGGTGCCCTAAACAAATCAAGATATTAAACTGGGATTTATAGTGTGAGAAATTTTCAACCATCTCATCAACATATTTAAAGCACGAGTTGAGGGATTCAATTGCTTTTTTCTATCAGCAACGCCACCTATATCTTTCAAGTATAGAACTCTTTATATAAGTTATTAGATGGAATTTATAGGATTTAGATCACAAACTAACGAATGGATTCAATGTACTTGTAATTGGAATTGTGTTTTTCAAGAGAAGGATGACCTTGGGATCCGAATCCGTGAAGTTAATAAGAAAACTGATATTGCATCATCCCTTGATACCGTAGAGCCTAGAAGTTTATAAGAAAAAAGCTTTGTACACGGTGTGTATGATGTTAATTTTAAAAGAATATATTGGAAATTTTAGTGGTGTGTATATAATAAAATTAAAAAGAATGTGTATTTAATAAAAAGAGTTGTGAAAATAACAACACTCAAACATTCTTTAATCCTTTGTGAATTTTTGCTTCTGTGTTGCATTGGCTTTTCCGTAAGCCAAACTCAAGAAACCTAAGCATCTCCTCTCGTCTCCACGGACGAGTCCACGGCCACGATACCCACCGTAGACAATATATGTGGACCCCCTTATTATTATTATTAACTAAATAAATACATGTATGTGGAGGAATGTCATTAAACAAAATTATTAATGAGTTTAGAATGTGTCATGTAACCCCTCTTGTTAGGACATCTACAACCCTTTATTTGTTCATTAAGTACTTTGGTCATTAACAATCTCTCACATTCATTTTGCCTTTAACTTAATTATCTTTAATTGGAGCGGGGACAACATAAACTTAAATTTTCCGTTCTATTAACAAGTTGTGTATGACCCTTCCTCTTTGCACCTCTTTTGAACAAGCTTGCTTCAACCAGATCCGACAGAAGAGAAACTCTCTAACACATAACGTAGTAGCTACTGCTTTTATTGGTGTTTCGTCTTTCTTTTCATCATCTTTACCACATTACTGTGTAAGCACTTATTCTTCTTTGATTTAATAGAAATTTAAATTTCTGTCAAAAAATCAATGTGTAAGACCCACCACAAATGCTTACAATGGCTTTATCTATTGTTACAACATTCATATCAACATCCATTGTGGATGCTCTTATTAAATAAGTGAGTTGTGGATGCTCTAAGCACTTAAACTTTGATTTAGGACTCGGATTCTCTTATCTTTCTTGATAGTAACCCATCCAATAGAATAGCAACGAAGACTTGCCACTCATCCTGGCGAAGGATATCCATTAATTGTGACAGTAGCGGGTAAAACTATAACGAGAAATATTTACAAATATAAAGTCCATTTTTTGTTAAATGCAAAATCACACCCTGCTACACAAATCAAAACACCTACGCCAGTGCCTGGAGATATAGCTCTACCACAAAAATCCACAACATGAGTATGTCAGATTTTGTGCGCTCGAGTAATAGAAGGTGGCTCGGTTGGTGTTTCCTTCAACAGGTTCTCTATCGAGGTGGAAATAGTGATTTGCTGCTGGAAGGGTTTCTTGTATGAAACAATTATCAGGCTAAAGGCCTATGTATCAGTCCCAACTATCTCGGCTCCTTCGAAAAGCTTTCTTTTGTGAATGAGATTTCTTTGTATCCAGACGTTTCTGCTCTGCAGCAGACGACCTTCAGGGTGAGAAAGAAAAAGTTAGCAACCAGAATTTTGGATCGTTAAGAAAGATACCACATGAACGCTATTGACCACCCTCCTTTTATTTTGTACCACTGAGGCACTGACACCCCCAGAGTCCACAACAGAAACACCAATATTTTGGGGTCGAGTATGAGTTGTGGGGTATAGTGGCCGAAAAGTAAAGGGTGATCTTTTTTCCAAAACACAACGATGGGTGTCATTTTTCCAGTAAAGAGAGCATCAACGGTGGAGTGGAACATAAGTTGAACTGCCAATTAATAGTAATGCATTTTTTTTTAAGCAGAGGTATATATTTTGACTCAAAAAAAGGATGAGTTAACATGTAGTAAACAACAAATGCATTTTCATAAAACGATGAGTTACTAACAATCTTGCTATCTTCTTTACAGTCTCTTCGGAAGGAGGTGGAGGAACATATGAAGCAGCATCAATGATAGCCTGCATCATTCATTCAAACATGATAAAATGATAAGGGGAAAAAGGGCACGCTCCCCTATAATTCCCACATTACAAATAAACAATAAGTATGAAATATATAAAAAGCATTGAATTGTAGTGAGGAGAATAGTTCATGGCTTCATATGAGATGCTAGGTCCCATATTCTCAAGCCATTACAAACTATGGAAGGCTATAATTTTTTTAAAAAAGTATAACCTGTAATTTCGCTAAAGCATCTTCAATGTTGCCCCTGAAAAACAAAAATACCATGTAAACAAGCTGTGCTATTGACAACAGGAAAAAGAGATCAAATAGCAAGCCAGGAAGTCTCACTTTTGAGTTCTAGTCTTTGTTGAAGAAATCACAATCTCTCCATCTCTATTGATCCGATTCTTCTCCTGCCAATAGTACGAGCAAATTAAAAGGTTCTTTATATGATACGAGGGTATTTGCAATCTTAGAAGAAGATTGGAATAAAGTTCTGGTTATATTTCAAGGAATATGGCATAGGTTTAAAAAAGAATTGTTCTTTATAGCCCAAAAGATTGATTTTTTCAAGGTTAGGGATCTGATCATAGGTTTAAAAAAGTCATGTAGCTTTATGAAAGGTGGATAAGTTCAGAGACACAACCAGCAACTTAGAGCTCCTCAACGGATACAGTAGAAGAAACTGAAGTGAAAGAAACAAAGCAATATAATATAGATAAAGTCAATAATCTAAAAGAACCTACTTTAAATGTCAACTTAAAAGAAAAATCTAATTTACATTCTAAAATTAGATTGTGAGATGAATGGATGCACGCATGGTTAGTTCTAGATCAGTTGGAGGCTTGCATGTTCTAAATTAAGCTGTTATAACAGCTTGAATAACATGCAGAGTGTTGCATGATGATTTAGAACTTTGTATGAGGAGCTAGTTAAGAATCGGTTACAACTTCGCTAAAACTAACACCAAATCTGAGTCTAGCATGCTGTTTGGAGGGGTATTTGGAGGTCTTCAAGAATGAGAACAGAATTGGTTATTGCTCAGTAATGAAGTCCATGTTCTTGGCTTTCAATGGGCATAGATACAGATATTCCAGTTAGCATCTTGTCAAGCCATTTAAAACATCAAAACTGCTCAGATATTTTATTTCATTTTGGCAGTTTCTGAATTTAGAGGTGTTTAGTGTATTGTGGCATACATATTGTTATCAGCTTGATTTCATTTATTTGTATTCTGATACGAATAAAGGCATGAAAAAGGGAAGCAGTTTCAGATTAGTGTATCTTATTAATTTAGTTCATTTCTTTTACTTAATAGGATTAGATTAGATTAGATATGGCTATTGGGCCTTTTTTATGGGCATTGATTATAACACATGGAAAGTGTCTAATAAGTGGAATAAGAAATGAAACAAGGAAATGAAATAGGTGATCCCATTCAATGGGCCTAAAGCTTAGGGTTAATTTATTATTTATAGCTCTTAACTGTTGGAGGAACAGCAGCTTTTAAAATTGAATTTGGAATTTGGTCGGAGGATTTTCTCCGTGGGGTTGAATCTTGTGTTTTAGTTTATGGTTCCAACCATTCCTAAACCGAGAGAAATTGCTTTTTCAAACTGAAAACGAAATAAGAACCAGAAGGTCCAGAACACAAGAGACGCCCTCGGCGAAGTACTGCACATGATAACACGTCAACTAGTTTAAAAAAATATATGAAGAACATCAGACTTGAGAGGCAAGAATTTAGCACATAGTGAGTCTCATCTTTACAGATGAAAAACAAAAAATTAAGAAAGATGATAACTCACCATTTGCATAATTTTCTCCCTCACCCTTTCACTCAACCAAGGTGCATTCTTGATGTTAAACCGCATATCAACCTTAGTGTTTACTGCACGAATAGAAATCTACTGAGCACTTTCAAAAACTAAAAGAGTAGCTAATGGATGAATTGAGGAATCACAAACCTTTGTTGACATTTTGACCCCCAGGCCCACCACTTCTTGCGTAGCTTACAGTAACATGATCTGCAGGTTCAAGATGTTCATGTATCCAGTCATTTAACAAGATTGAGGAAACAACCAAATGCAAAATGGCCTACTCAGTCCAATCTGATGAAGCCAGAACATATTGATAGAAACCCAAAAAAACGAGGTTAACTCTTGTAATAAGTATCATTACTATGTGGAACCATGTTCTCTAACTCCACACTCCACAATCCTAACCTCAATGAACAAATAAACAAAACAAAATCTCCTATATGTGAGGCACAAAATAAATAAGACACTTCGGCAGATGGTCTCAAGAATTTCCTCAAACTAGGAGGCCAACGAAGAAGTATATGGATTATCACAGCAGTTCCTGAGTTCAACAGCCAAAATGCGTGCCTATCCAGCATGCAGCAAACAGCTAGATTACAAAAATACAAGAAGCCATATAGCCACAAGTTATTGCAACACGTTAAGCAGCTTCCCATAGTCATTTTAGTGGGTTTATTGATGCTATGATAGTGGTATACCTGTATGAAGAAAAAGATTCTCTATACTACGAAAGAGACATTGTTTCGATCATCATCATGAAGATAAAGCTCCATAACATTTTTATTAAGGCTAATGGTGGAACCACAGAAACTATCCTTCATGATAGAGCCACTAGTGCACTCTTAATAAGCCAAAATTTATGGACATTCATGTGAGGTGATGACCAATTACAGTTCCATAACCAGTAGGTTGTGTTGTAACTGACAACTAATAGCATATGAAATGAACAACAACAGAAAGGACTTGAAATGAAAAAAAAAAAAAAGTTAAAAATAAATCCTAGCACCAAAACATCTATTAGAATGAAGCTAAAAGGCGCATTACTCAAACCATTGAAGGTGTCACTTGGTAAACAGATGAGACATAAGTGAAAATCTGATACAAGGACATAAGATAAAGAAAGTCACACCAAGCTAAGCTTCTATCAAGGAAAAGGAAACCTAAGAATGCATACAAAGAAAAAGAAATCCACAACACACAACAGGTAATCAATGTTTATTACATAATTTTTATATTTTTAAACTGTAATTCCTCGAGCTGTCTTCCATTTCAGTACTACACAGTTCAGCTAATGCATTTCTTCAGCCGAATGTTTATGCTTTACCCAAACCCAATCCAAGCAGTAAATGTACTTATTTTAACCGTAGATTGTGCACAAGTCAATCATTCAAATTTCCCCAGCAAACTCGATTTTGCGAAATGAATTTATTGATCATTCTTTCAATCCGAATTTGAAAAGAATAACAGTACTAAAGACCAAAAGTTTGTTTGCTTCCAGGGTATCAAAACAGAACAATGAACATTATCGTCAAACAGCACCTAGAGTAATTTGAGGAATTGGCTCCGCTCCACCTCCGGCAGCTTTGAACCGCTCCTCGGCCTCGTTTAAAAGCCGCTGAACCTCAGCCAAGCGCGCGGGCGACTTTTTGCCCTTGCTATCGGATTTCGTCGAATCGCACCTCACACCGCATAAACGACTAGGCTTTAGCAACCGCTCCCCGAACGGTAACGGGGCGCGAGCAATAGGAATGTATAGTCGCAAAAAAAGCGGCGGCGGCCGGAAAATTGATCGAGCGAGCATCATAGTAGTGGTGGTGGTTATGATTGCAGCCAATTGCATTTTATAATCACATATATCTAATTGAAGTATGAGAAATGACCACCTATTTGCAATCCCAAATTAGTTAACTTACCCCCAAAATATTTAATAAGATATAATTTCCCTTATAAAATTTATATTTGTTTAGTTGATAGAACGTTATCTATGTCATATGTTCGGTTATCGAACAAAACAAAGAATTCATCTTATCTGTTTGCTTGTTAAAACCGAATAAAATAAAGAATTTATATATGCTTGTTAAAACCGAACAAAATAAAGAATTTATATATATGTTCGATTGCAACAACAAACAGAACAAAGAATTCATATATGTTATTCATACTCCCTCCGTCCAACCTGAAGGGTTCCTTTTTGGCATTTTTGTCGTCCCACCCAAAGGGTCCCCTTTCCTTTTTTACACACATGGGACCCACACACCCCCTCTAATACAATTAAAATATGGAGTCCACACTCCCACTAATACAACTACCAACTACACATTAAATAATAATACTTCTTAATCCACGTGCCAAAAAGCAAAAACTACCCTTGCCGCTGCAGCAACCGAACAGAACAAGATTTTTAGATTTTTAATTTTTTTTTAATCCATATCAACATTACCGTATAGATAAAAAAAATAAGATCATGGACATCAATCTTTAAACAAAGATGGTGATTCTTCTTCCAATGAAAGTAAACAAGTTTCTGTTGTAACTAACAACGGAAGTGGCAGTAGTAGTGGTGAATTTCACTACCACTGTCATTAATAAAATCAACAGAAACTTGCTTACTTTAACTGAAAGATTAATCACCATCTTTATTTAAAGATTGATGATGTCATTAAATTTATTTATTTTATATTTTATCTATTTGGTAATGTTGATATGAATTAAAAAATACAAAGCTCTGTTCGGTTTCAACAACCGAACAGATAACATATATGAATTTTTTGTTCGGTTGTTTCAACTGAACAGATGGATGACTTCCGTTTCAGCAACCGAACAAATAACATATATGAATTCTTTATTCGATTGTTTCAACTGAACAGATAAGATGGATGACTGTTCGGTTGTTGCAACCGAACATTCTTTGTTCTGTTCGGTTATTGCAACCGAACAGATATAAGTTTTATAAGGGTAATTATGTCTTATTAAATATTTTTGGGGTACGTTTAGTAATTCTGGGGTGCGAATAGTCGTCCACATTAAGAAATTGGCAAAACACTAAGATTTGATATCCGGTGCACCTGATGCATATAACTTTTTATTCTATATTTTATTCATATTTTTTAATAATTACATATTTTTTTCACACTTAATTTTTAATTAAAAAATTAGCATCCATATGTATATAACTTTGGCTTATACTACTGTGCATCTGGGTGCACTGCACCCTATAATACGGTGCACCCACTTTCAGAAACGTATATAATTATGAACAAAAACATATACAATTATGAACAAAAATGTATACATGAGTTTTTGTTAGCTATTTTAATGAAAAATTAAGTGTAAAAAATATACAATTATTAAAAACATTGCATACACTATTGAATAAAAAGTTATACACATGAATGCTAGTTTTTTTAATGAAAAATTGAGTATGAAAAAAGTATACAATTATTAAGAAACATGTATGGAATATAGAATTAAAAATTATACACATATGGATGCACTCTTGCACCCGAGTGCACCAGATATCAACACTATAACTTTTTATTCAATAGTGTATACATATTTTTTAATAATGATATTTTTTTACACTCAAATTTTCATTAAAAAAACTAACAAAAAATTCGTTAACAAAGTGTATACATTTTTGTTCATAAGTGTATATGTTTTTCTTCATAATTGTATACATTTCTAAAAGTGGGTGCATCGTATCTTGTGGTGCACCAAGTGATGAGTGATATTTTCACTTAAATTTTAGTATCTTCTTATATCCGTTTTTGTATTATTTTATCCGTATTTATGTGTTAATTGGTTGTGTTTTGTGTTTTTATGAAAATGTGTGAGAATGAGCTTAAACGTATGTAAAACATGTAAAAACGGAGCAAAAATGGAAAAAGAAGATGAACGAAGCTGAAGAAAAAGCAGGGCTGCACCAACATGGGTCGAGTGTTGCTACTCGAGTCGAGTTGGTATACACGAGTCGTGTGCGGAAAACGGTCCTGTCCAGAATGGTCGTGCGCCGACATCAGAAAATCCTACACGCCCACCCCTGTGCCCGAGTACCGCGCACAAGCCGAGTCCAGAATCAGAACTCGAATCATGTAGGGAACTCGACTCGAGCACCGTCTGCTGTCGCAAACTGCCGGAAAAATGCGACACGACTCGAGCAGTGTTACAGCACTCTAGTCGAGTCGTGTAAATTCCTATAAAAAACAGAAACCTTCTAGAAGCTCCCTAAGGGTATAAAAATACCTAATTGTTCAACATTTGATCAGATTTGACAAGGGTTTTCACCGTTCACATACCTCACACACCATTTCTCCCATTTTACACTATCATCTTCATCCTTTCACCATCCAGTCCATCTATCTTCATCCCATCATCAAAATCACCATCCATTTGAGCAAAAGAAGTAAGGAAGAGAGGAGAATTGCAAGGGGAAGATGGAGATCACCATTGGAGCCATCTAAGGGAGTTTTCATCTACACTTTGTATTGAAACCATATTGTTTATCATGATTTGTAAAGATTTTAATGTTTATGTTGATTTCCTTTTGAATATGGTAGGCTAATCTCCCTTGTGAGATTAGCAACATGAGAGTTATTGGATAATTTTGGGATCTATGTATTAAAATTCATATGTTGATTGGGTTAATTGATTTTCTATCATTGATGTTTATAATGATTTGTGTGGTTTGTTGTTTTAAACATGTGATTAAATTGAGAAGTCAATTGCATATTTAGGATAATTAATTGAATCATTTTGTCATACACCTCATGTGCATTATAGATCTTAAAGAGATAGAGATGTCATTTATGATTTAGAACCCTTTGATAGGACATCCGATTGGTTTGATTGAGAGGTTGATTAATCATGTGAGGGGACTCTCATTTCAAGCTTAGTACCTAGTTGGAATTGTTTGTGTGAGAATCAATCCATTAAGCTATTTGAGATTCATATCATATCCATCTCGATAGGGGTTTTAGGTGAACTAAGTGTTGGCCCTTAGTCTTATACCCATGATTCATATAAATTTGATGCATTTATCCTAGGATTTCAACTTTTGTTAATCTCACTTTTACTTAACTTGAAAAATCATTTTTCATCCATCTATCTTGTTTGATTGATCATTACTTGCTTTGATTGATTTTATTTACTTGTTTGAACAACCACTCCATTGATGATTCGTCTCTATAAAATTACAAGAAACGTGAGATCGCTTAAGCACTAATACATTCCTTCCTATGGTTCGATAAATTCTTGAATTGATCATCCCAACTACAAATGGCTAATCACCAGGTGTATAGGAGTATTAGCCAAACATCAATAGTTTGATATGATTGAATGAAATTATAAAATTTAATGAACTCAGAAATGTAATAAAAATATACTCCCTCTGTCCCGCCCAAAGAGTTGTTTTTGCTTTTTGGCACGTGGATTAAGGAATATTATTATTTAATGTGTTGTGGGTAGTTGTATTAGTGAGAGTGTGGACCCCCATATTTTAATTGTATTAGAGGGGGTGTGTGAGTCTCATGTGTGTAAAAAAGGAAAAGTGACCCTTTGGGTAGGACGACCAAAATGAAAAAAAAAGAACTCTTTGGGTGGGACAGAGGGAGTAAATAAAATAGTTAAAACTTAAAGTGATAATTATTATGATTTGTATTGTTTAAAAATGTATATTTCCTAATAGATTTCTAACTTCATTAATAATATTTTTATAATATTAAATTTAAAATTTAAACTATATAAAAAATATTTAATTACTCCCTCCGTCCCATTGAAAGGTGGACGTTTGCTTTTTGCACGTAGATTAAGGGATATAATATTTTAATGTGTATTGAGGTGAGAAAAATAATATTTTAATTTAAAGTGATAGGTGTATTAGTATGATGGGTGGGCCCAAAGAGAGAGGAGTAATTAATTTGTGTGGGTCCCTTTTACCAAAAAAGAAAAATGCACACTTTGTATTGGGACGGACTAAAATTGAAAAATGCGTACGTTTCAGTTAGACGGAGGGAGTAGTTAAAATCTAATAAAAATTTTATATACTTTAGTTATTATACAAATTAAAAAAGTATTAAATTAAAATAAAATTTTATTATTATTAAAATATAAACTAAAAATTTATACTATATGTTTAAAAAAAACAAAGACTAGTGTGAGACCGTCTCACGTAAGGATTTATGTGAGATGGACAGAAAGTGATAACTTTTATAATAAAAAGTGAAACTCAATTAATGAAAAATGATAATGATATTTCATGAACAATTTATAGTATAAATGAAAAGTAATAACATTTTATAGTGAAAGTGATAGTATTTTATAGCGAAAGTGATAACTATTTTAAAAAAGTGTAAAATGATCTCACGTGAGACGATCTCACGCAAGATTACCCATAACTGTATAAAATTAAAATGTCAAATTGAAAATGAAACAAAATTTTGATATTATTAAAATATAAATAAATAATTTATGTATTAAAAATTAAATTAATTTCATATTCAATAATATATATATAATTAAATAAATAATACTTATTTTTTATATATAATTAATAATTTTTATTTAGAATAAATATTTAATTAATTATACTCCCTCCATCCCACCGAAAGATCACCATTTTACTATATTGGGCGTCTCATCCAAATGTTCCTATTTTTCACTTTTAGTAAAAAGGTACCACATGTGGCCCACCACTCACTACTAATACAACAATCCAATACAAATAAAATAATAATACTCCTTAATCTACGTACAAAAAGCAACCGATGACGTTTGGGCAGGACGAAGGAAGTATACGTTTTTATTAAAGTTTTAAGGAATTTAATTTAACTTAATATTTTTCTATTGAATAGTATATGATGTATGTTTTTTTTTAATTTTAATTGAATTAATATTTTTTATTAAATAATTTTAAATAAAAATTTTAATTAATATTACATAAGAAAAATATTAATTAATTTATAATTATTTTAATTATATAAATTATAAATTAAAATAACATTTTTTATAATATATCTTATGCTTCATAAATTAAAAACAAAAAAGTTGATTCCTTCAAGTTTGAAATGAACAATACCATGAGGGGTGAGATAAATCACCATTCCTTGCTTTAAGGAATGGTGATTCCTAAGAAATGTGGAATCCAATTTCTTTTAAGGTAACAATCATACGATTGAGAATCAAATAACGAATAATGATTTGATTCTTAATTCATTCTCACATACCAATCATGCTCTAAATCTATATATATATATATATATATATATATATATATATATATATATATATATATATATAAAAGCATCTAAAGTCAACTTTTATTTCCCGCTCAAAATTTTGGGTCAAAATCTCTCTTCAATTTCTCACCACTCATTTTATACTTATTTCCTTGAATAAAAATATTTAGGTGCTTTACTATTACATTTTTAACACTTATTTCCTTATATCTCTCTTCAATTTCACACATTTATTAAATTTGGGTTGTATTTGAAAATAAGGTTAAGTATATAATTAAGACATTATTTAAAATATATATATATATATAAGCCTAAAGTCAACTTTTATTTCCCGCTCAAAATTTTGGGTCAAAATCTCTCTTCAATTTCTCACAACTTCTCAATTTCTCTTCAATTTCTCACCACTCATTTTATTCTTGTTTCCTTGAATAAAAATATTTAGGTGTTTTACTATCACATTTTTTAACACTTATTTCCTTAAATCTCTCTTCAATTTCACACATTTATTAAATTTGGTTATATTTGAAAATAAGGTTAAGTAATTTAGACATTATTTGGAATTGTTTATAACATATGATTACATAATGAAATATAAATATCAATAAAAATTTTCTGTATATATATAAAAGCACCTAAAGCCAACTTTTATTTTCCACTTAAAATTTTGGGGTCAAAATCTCTCTTCAATTTCTCACCTCTTTTCAATTTCTCTTAAATTTCTCACTACTCATTTTATTCTTATTTTTTTGAATAAAAACATTTAGGTGCTTTTCTATCACATTTTTTAACACTTATTTCCTTAAATCTCTCTTCAATTTCACACATTTATTAAATTTGGGTTGTATTTGAAAATAAGATTAAATAATTAAGACATTATTTGAAATTGTTTATACCATATGATTACATAATGAAATATAAATATTAATAATATTTTTAAAATTGTTGGTATTTATTATACATGAAAACGAATAAGGGTCGTATAAAGTAGATTCAACTAAAAATTATTTAATTCATTACACATAAAAAAACTAAACTAAATATACATACTATTACAATATAAAACCTCATACATATGTATTCTCTTCGTTCCATTCTAATAGTTATATTTGCTTTTTGCACGGGAATTAAGAAATTTAGTATTTTAATATGTATTGAGGTGAGATAAATAATATTTTAATATATAGTGAATGTTTGTATTAATGTGGCGGATGAGTCTCATTTAGATATTTTAATTACTTAATAATAATTGTGTGGGTCTCATACACAAAAAAAATGTAATCGTTAGATTGAAACACCCAATTTAAAAATATATAATTAGTAGGATGGGATGGAGGAAATACGTAATTATATGTGTTTATGTGTCCACAACATATATATATATATATATATACTATTACAAAAAATCTATATTTATATAATTTTATTTTTTAAAATATATCTCCGTGCAGCGCACGAGTTAAAATGCTTATATGTATAGAAGCAATAACATTTTTTATTTTAAAAAAAGAATAATACTCAATTAAAGAAAAATATTATTCCTCCCCTATTAAAATTTTCACTTTTCATCTTCGTCCATCTCGTATTGAACTTAAATTTCGTACTTCTCATTTTCGTTCCTCTCATATTAAACTTCACTATCCTAAAAAGAAAACGTTACATCAATCCTCATCCCTAAAAGTATATCTTAATTAGAAATTTATCATTCTCATCTAACATGACATATTTTATAATGAGTTGATCCACTGTACAAAAGTGTATAATGTACAATAGATTCATACTAGTATTGTGCCCGTGCGATGCACATGATTGATTAAATTATATATTCGACATTACGAATATATTGACATATTCATCATAATAATATAAGATAAAAATACCAATATTAATAGAACAGATGAAGTATTATATTTAAACATAAAATTTATATATTAATTTTATTTTGTAAAAATATTTAAATTTTAATTTATTTACTTGATTTATATATAGTCGAATATATGATATATTATAAAATTGATTTTCATAATTTTACATTGAAAATTTTTACATGTAACATTTTCCATCCGTCTTATTACACATTTCATAATTCTTCATTCGTTTGTTTTAATACACATTTACACACCAAAAATAGAATTTCAATAAATACAATATAATTTTAATGCGATTTATTTTAAAAACGTCACTACTATCTAACACACATCACTGTATACTTTATTTAATAATTAAAAAAAACTATATTACCCCTACACTGTTAAATAGTAAGTCAACAAAATAATTTTTTTAAACAACATGACATAGTAAATTTGAAAAACAAAGTTGAAACAGAGGGAGTATTATATTTTGGTAAGTTTTATACTATCTTTTAAGATTCTCATCAGATTTAACTTATGAATAATTCATATTAGAATATATATGGTAGATATTTGAATAGATATTCAATTAATAATTGAATTTATTCATCTAATGTTAAAAATAAACTAAAATTAAGTATATCAATAATAAAATAAACAAAAAAAGGAAGATTTTCATACAATGTATGACACATTAAGAAGAAGTGAAATATTAATTTACGAATAAAATAGAATTGATTTTTTTTCATTTTGAATGAGTTTATTGTAAATAATTTTATTTTAATCTCAACGTAAGAAAAATTATTTTAAAAATAGATTGATAATTGAGTGAGATAATCAATCAAAGTATAATATATAATAGTTAATAATTAATCGGGAAAGTTATGAATTAATTGATCAAATTCCTAAAATTACAAACTTAACCAACAATAAACTTAAATTTAAATTATTGATATTGAGATAACTTTTAATATGGATCAATTAATCAAAATCTTAAGTAATATAAATTTAAAATAATTTAATTAATACTTTTTTATATAATTTTTTAATTATATCAATAAAGTATCTTAATTTTTTAAAAATATATTATCTAAGTATATTTCTCATATAAATTATAAATTATGGGTCAATATCTAATCTAGTAAAGTTAGAATTTTGATAAAATTAGATCAATATTAAAATTTGTGTTAGCTAACATTTAACCTATAATCAAACTTAATATAAATGGTTCCAAATTTTAAATTCCCAATTTATCAATAAGAGTGATAATAATTATTCAAACAAGGCTAATTATACTGTGCACCCGGGTGCATCTTAAGATAGGGTGTACCCACTTTAAAAAGCGTATACAAATATAAATAAATATATATATATGTAATTATAAACAAAAATTTTACAATTTAATTGTTAGTTTTTTTAATGAAAAATTGAGTGTAAAAAAATTTACAATTATTAAAAAATATGTATACACTATTAAATAAAAAATTATACACATACGGATGCTAGTTTTTTTTAATGAAATACTTAGTGTGAAAAAAGTATACAATTATTCAGGGACACTATACAAAATAGAATAACTTGTATACAAAATAGAATAAAAAATTATACATATATGGGTGCACCCTTGCACCCGGGTGCACCTAATATCAACTCTTGAAACAATTGCATTGCTATTAATCCAATTAAATTATACTTTTAAAAAATATTTTTCACATTACAAATTGATATATACAATTTATAAAAATATACATGCACAAATAATATATACAAATAACAACTTAATCTAAATTATTATTATTATTATTGAATTTAGTATCTCATCACATTGAGAATAAAACTTTTTACCTACAAAAATTGTATTAAATGAAATTAATGGCGTAGTATTATTGATGTTTGGAACCGATTTAGTAAACTTTTGATGATATAATTTCTTACATAAGAATAATTTAAAAGAAGAATTGAAAATACATACAATCTAACATATAAGAATATCTAATATGGAATATTATGCATAAAAGTGTTTTAAAAAAGAATCAAAACAAATAACCTAATGCTAATCATGTAAATATGATGTCACGACCCCATTTTTCTTAAATCAATAAATAAAAATAATTATTCTTTTCCTTTTATTTTTTTTGGTACAATAAGATTTTCATAAAACAGTTCATTACACCGGCCCAACAGGTCGTCATCCATGTATACAACTCTCAGGATCTGACGGAACCCCAACCACCAACACCGTATGTAATTTACCTACAATGCATAAACTAGTGAGATAAAACTCAGTAAGTAAAAATCATGCATGTCAGTGCATGGAAATGCATTTAGTTCTCTATCGCCTATTTCCTAGTCTTTCTAGTTGGTCTATTTTATTTTGAAAATTGTTCATGTTGCGGGATCCCCACGACACACTTATGATATGCACCCCAAATGAGCTCAATGGGGACGATTTTTCGGAACCCCGAATAAATTACTGAGAATAATTTTCCAACTCAGAATAAAGTACTGGGAACAATTTTTCGAATCCAGAATAAAGTGTCGGGAACAATTTTTCCGAACCCTGACAGAGATGCATATATAGTGGCCGCACACACCATTAGTATTTTATTAATTTGGGGAAAACACTTTTCATGATTATGCATGGTATGCAACCATGGCAATTAGATATGCATCATAAACCATTTACGACATCAATATCAACATTTAATCACAATAAAACAACAACTTAACTTCAATTCATACAAATTCACTTCTGGAACAACAATTTCACCTCAATCACATAAATCCATTTATAGAATAACAACTTCTCCTTGGATCACACGGATCCCTTTTTAGGATAATAACTTTATCTCGGATCAAACAGATCCTCATAAATAATATCTTCTCAGATCATACAAATCTATACTCAACAGATTCTGATCACACAGATCCATATAGGACAATTATAGTATTTCAAATCCCATAGATCCAAAACTGGCATCACAAATTTATCACAAATAATTTACAAACAATATCGCTGAATATGAAACCTACTTTCTCCAAATCACATAAATCCACAACTTGTATCACAAATTAATACCAAATAATTCATAACGTAATTAAACTAATCACAAATAGTCCATAACATAATTATCACATATTAATCACAAATAATTCACAAACAACATGTTTATGCATTGTAGTTGAACTTCTACTTATCTGAACTCCAAATAGTAGTAGTACTAAAGACCTTGTGAAGAACTATAACTAATCTCTCGTGCCAGCACATCTATTCTGTCACGCACGTTCTCCTTCTCTCCTCCTTTCTCTCATCTCCTCTCATCTCTTTTTTTCTTTTCTATCTATTTTCTCTTTACCCCTCTCTCTCTCTGTCTCTCTTATTTATTTTTTTTTCTTTTCGCTGAACTATTTCTTGTAATTGATCAAATGAAGATTAACCCACATATATATATAAGGTGGTAAAGATTGGCAATTATGGTGAATTACATTTGTGAGAGGGTGAAGCCACGTAAACACATTTCAAGCCACTAAATCATGTGGAGGATTATTAACCACGTAGTAATTTTAGTATTATTATTATTATTATTATCCATTACAAGTACGTGCAATACTAAATAACTAAGATATGATACATTTACAAATAAATACACATACATGTACACTTTCTTATCACTATTATTATTACGAGAACACGTGTAATACTTAATAATTAAGAAATAATGTATTTATACACATAAAATAATTTAGACATGCATGATTTTTACTTATTGAGTTTTATCTCATTAGTTTATGCATTGTAGGTAAATTATATACGGTGCTGGTGGTTGGGGTTCAGTCAGATCCTGAGAGTGGTATACATGGATAACGACCTGTTGGGCCGGTGTAATGAGCTATTTTATAAAAATCTTATTGTACAAAAAAATGAAAGGAAAAGAATAATTATTTTTATTTATTAATTTAAGAAAAATGGGGTCGTGACATATGATATAAGTATTATACACTTCAAAACCTTTTCACCTATAATCACTTCACTTTAAATTAAATTATATACAATCACCCTAAATGAGGAATTCAACTCCATTAGTCTGAAATGTGTACTTGATATCATCTTCAATTTCAAATTAAAGGTATTAGTGAGAAATATCATTCTGTAATCAACATTTATCTTGCAAGATTGGAATGACTTGGATGCAAATCTGTAATTCATTTTGCACAACCTATTAAGAAAAAAGTCATAATTATTCAATTAGTTATGAAATTGGAGAATACACGAAGGTAAATATAAAAAGTGAAAAAAAATTAGTGTGTGTGAGAATCACAATTCCAAAAGAGGAATTAATAAAACATATAATTAGATGAGATATTTCGCATTTACGAAAAATTACAATGACATAACAATATATATAATAGATAAACGTACCTCGAGTTTACAACATTTTGAAAGAATATGAAAATGTATGGAAATGTAAATAAATAAACCCTAAATATACATTACATATAAATCTTCAAATAAATAGGAAAAATAAATAGGAAAAAAAGAATGAATAATAAGAATATGTAACATAAAGAGAAACAGAGAAAAATATAACAAAATCAAATAAACTAAAAAAAGTGTTAAAAGTGATTGAGATGAATAGGAATGTAAAATTGAGTATGTTTTTATATAGACATATATTTTTAAAAGAAATTATAAATCATAATTACCTTATCAAGATTAGCTTCAAATTAATTGAAATTAGTATAGAATGATGGATTAGTATTTAAATTCATCATCATCATTAAATAAATAAAAACTGAAATTATACAAAAAGGGAAATTTTAGTAAAAAAAAATCAAATATTAAGATTAATATAAAAATTATACGCCACCAAGAAGGCCATAGAAGGGCTTCCACATCAACGAAAAAAACTCTCAAATAGATGTCTTTAGATTTTTACCTTATTAATCTCATGTGCACCCAAATTCACCCACAAATTAGATTTATATTAAAAATAAAATAAATACATTATAAAATTTAAATCATATATGTACGTATATATTCTAATTCATAAAATTCACCCACAAATTAGATTTATATTAAAAATAAAATAAATACATTATAAAATTTAAATCATATATGTATGTATATATTCTAATTCATAAAAGAACACATCATATATCTCAATAACATCTCATAATATCAATCAAAATTCAGGTAATTTTTTTAAAATTTCAAACATATTAATGAGATTAAATTAAATAAAATGAAATCAATTTAAAAATAACATGTCATCAATAAATAAATAAATATCAATTTACGCATCACCTTAAATTAAAATTGCTTGATTAACGCTAAACAAATGAAAAATAAATTAATGTTTGAAAGTAAATAACTTAATTACTGCATTATATTAATCACTTAATCTGAATCCAATCATATTAATTGGCAAAAGCTATATACGAAAGTTCAAATTCATAAATTCATATTACTGATTAATAGAATATAATTATTTAAGGCGTGTTAAAAAAAATTCTAAATTAACGTGTGAGCAACACGTTATTAGAAAGGTATTTTAGGTATAGCATATCTTCATAAAAAATCTCTACAATAATAATTTAAGAATGAGTACGTTAAATACACACTCCTTTTTATTAAATACACACCTTTTATTAAATACACACTCTCTTTAGTTTTTTATTTATTAATTTTATTGTATGCACACCCATTAAATTTTCAATAATACCATTTTAAAATTAAATTACACACCTTATTAAAATCCCTAATTCAATTTTACTTAATTAGATTATAAGTGTTTCTACGTGAAACCATCAAATCACTCATTGTTGCTGAAGTTCTTAATTAAGTAAAGAAGTTAATTTTCTCAAATTATGAAAGTTTGCATCTCATTTACTCAATACACATCCAATTGCAGTGGAACTCCAATCCATTTTCAAAATTAAAAGATTGAAAACTTAAAAATATCCACAGAATCTACAACATAGTATGCAATTCGAACTAATAAACTCATTCTGGATCAAGAACACCACGAATCCCCTTCAATTAAAAATAAAAATGATCAATATTCTAATTCATAATTTTTTAAAAGAAATGCAGGCTTAAAGGTTCAACTTCTACCGTTTAATAACATATACAGTATGATTTTTCAAGAAAAATAGAAAATTATGTTATTATTTCTCAGGTGAATAAAGTGGATTTGAATAGATTAAATATTAAAGAAATGATTATGAAGTTTATGTGGGAAATTAATCCATAAAACCTTAACCCTATTATGATTAACGAGATTTAAACCATAAAGCGGAAGCGTACCTGATCCAATAAGTCTCTAGGCGGAACACAAACTCAGGATCAGTGGTTATATGGTCTTCCTCAACTAAGCCTCCTTATTCCTTTATGGGGACCGTAGTAATCCCTCCCGATGGGGAGAAGGGAAGACCATGTGCGGCTTAGTATTGGGGACCATAACCGGGTAACCTTTATATACTACTTGACTAGACCACCCATAATCACCTAATCACGTAGTATTGTGTATCTACTCAATAAGCCCATATCATTTATTATTATAGCCCATGGACCTTTAACCTTAATTGGATCACTTAATTAAGTCCATAATATAATTGAATAGCTAATATAATTGCATAATAATATATTGCTCACAATTAGATTATAATGGAAATTAATAATTTCCAACAATCTCCCACTTGGGCTATATATTTTCTGTTAGCAATTATATCAAGAGTCCTTAGTTGCGCAACTTTATGCTATTCCTCTTCAGGCTATACTTAACAATCTGGTCCATCTTATATACTAATATGGAACTACCGCGGCATTCACCACATTATTAATCGTGATTAAACCCCGACAATTACCAATATCAATATACTCAATGACATAGATCAAATATGGTGAGTAGCATGGAAATTACATGTCAAATGTGATCAACATCATGTCTATTTCCAACTGGTCCAACTTTAATCCTTAGTTAGATCAATTCATAATGTAAAATATTACAAAATGAAATTACTTAAGTGAATTCACAACGAATTCAAAGCTATGAACTTTATTCTGCAGAAAACTGAATTATCCAAATCAAAGTGTTTTGAAAACTTTAAAGAACAATAAATATCTCCCACTGAACTAATGTATTCTAAAACCATATAACACCCACATGATTAGCTAGCTCATAAAATTGCAGGGCGTTGAATACATAATTGGTGGATCCATATTTAGAGTCTATCATAATATGCTCTTCTAAAATTTTATCCACACAAAACACTTTCTTTAACAACCAAGAATTCTATGTCAATTTGTTTGACTTATAAGTATTCTTGTCATAAATACTTTACTGCGAACTAGCTGTCACAATGAACTTTATGGGACAAATCTTCGCAACCTTTATTTCATGTTTGAATGCCTTTAGTGTGCTACTAATTCTGTTGTCATGGTTAATGAGCTAAAGTGTTTGCTTAATACGTTTACTTGTATAGCTCTCCAAATCAACAGACGATGTAGCCTGAAGTGGATCTTATTCTTTATTGGCATCCAACAAACTTAGAATCAGAATTCCTTATGATCTCTAACAAATCTGATCCCTGATATGCAAGCATATTATCCTTAGTTCTCTGTAAATACTTTATAAAGATACATACTAGAGTTACTTAAATGTCTACTTAATATACCAACAACATAAGCCAAATTAGGTCTTGTAGAGACCTCATCATACAACAACTTCCAACAACCAATGAATATGAAATGTTTCTACATTTCTTAAATCTTTAGTTTAACTTTAGGGCACCTGATTGAGACTGCACTTGTCTCCCTTAGTTTAACTTAAACATTCTCCCACTGAATCACATAATCATCTACATTTGTCTCAAAACCAAAAGAGACACTTACTTCATGATGATACTTGTGATTCCTTTACGAAAAAAATTTGCTTGAATGCATAGATGAATTTCTTATTAGTTCTTAAACCATTTAGATCGTATCATCAGTGTTGCGATCAAGGAACTTTATCTTTACATCCATACAATATGATTCAAGATCAAAATGTGTTACTGATGTCACGATTATCTTATAATAATGACTTCCTTCCCTTTTGAGTATAATCCTATATCAAGATGCAAACCTAATCATCTTGTATTGATTTATACTCATAACTTATAACATTAACACACTTTGGAGTAATTGGACCTTTCATGGTTTGATGAACATTGTTTGAATGTTCTACCATTAATTCTATAGTGTCCTCATTATTTAAGAGAAAACTACATAATCTTCTGAATTATCTTTCTCCCAACTCTAGTGGTTTCCTTAGTGACATTAATTCTTGAGGTTGTTGAATTTGTTATTCCTTAAATATTATTGACATTGTCATATTGTTATTCTGAATTTGCACCAATTCTTTAAAGCATAAGTGGGGATCGAATCGACTCCCCCTTAAGGACAATGTCTCTAATATTATTCTTCCCCCAAAATCAACATCCTCACATAATACCGTATTACCCGTCTCAAATATGATCCGATCAATTGGATCATAAACTTTTATTTTTATTTAATACCAATAAAGTAGCTTGTATCTATTTGAATCCAATTTTTTTTAGTAGATCCCAATGATCTAGCCTTAGTTGGATATCACCATATGTGAAACTCAAAGAGTTCTCACAACTACTTTGGTTGGAACTTTATTGAGACCATAAGCTACAATCTTAGTATTTCTCCAATTAGTAACCATATAATATGGAGTACTATTTTTGTCTTTTAACTACACCACAACACCATTCATACTAAGTAATCTTAATGTGGTGTATTATAAAACAATTCCACAAGCCTTTAAGAGAAAACGAAAGGTTATACTTTAACAGCTTTCCAAACGGGTATTTCTTTGTTGCCCTTATACTTTATTAAGACAGAGTTTGTTAGAACTTATTAGTTCATCCTTATTGTTGAAGTTCTCATCATGTATAATTTTGTTGTTGACATAAGTTAAACTTAATTAACAGACTTCTTAATTGTACAGAGAATTAATCCAAAATGATTATCATGCTTGCACTAAACTTTATAATCTTTCAAATTTTAAATAGTTTAGAATCATCTCAAGGAATCGAGCACAAAATTAGTATCAAGTCCAATGACAACAACACTAACTTGTAAGTGGCACTTCTTTGTAGTAGTCAAATACTGACAATAAAACTGTCAAGCAATAGCCTTCCTGTGGGCCGACTTATTACTCACATGTTAAACAAATAATCGTCACATATTTACCACCACAGGTGCTTGTGTATTTCTGCCAAATATTAATCTACCTGTGGGCCGATCAATACCCGCATGAAAATACACTCGCACAACATTATTAATTAGAGACCCATCACAAGACACCTTGTGCAACATTAACCTCGTCTGTGGACAAAAATTAACTGCAGGGGTAATCTTGGTGTAACAATCAAGTATTGACAATAAGTTCTGTCAAACAAGAGTCTATCTGTGGACCGACTCATGTTCACATGAATAATCCAAATAATTATTACATACTTATTATCACATGTGTGTTATTATTCTGTCAAACTGTGCCTACCTGTGGGCCGAACACAGAACACATAAATAATACCACACCCATCTATGTAATTTCAATAAAGCTTTTCTCCACACACGATATTGCTGTGACAACATGGTGCTTCGATTGACTAGATTGAATGTTTACTAGACTAATTAAATAAATATTAAAATATTTAATTTAATTAAACGACATTTAACTGTCTCCCAAATTTAATTTAATTTTATTCCTCTAACCAAATAGGAATATTAGATGATTCATACCAACTTAAAAAATAATGAAAGATTTCTTTACTTAATTAGGGATTCCAAAATCCCAATTTAATATAAAACTCGATCCTTTCCAAAATAATGGGACTCGTAATTGATTCCAGAATCAATAATAAATATTGCACAATTAATTTCTTATGTCATAAATAGAATATAACCAAATATTATTGAATCACATAATTGTCCCATAAATCAATTATTAAACTGAATGAACCGGCTTTCTTTATTTAATATGACCAATATGGAATTGACGCAATTCTCCAAATGAGCAAATAAGATATCACAATTTAATTAATATTAAATCTATATATGCATAGAGGAGAAAATAATGAGCAGCATATATAACCTTAAAATGATATCATGATCATGACACGACTAAACATCCTTGTGTACTCAATTATCAATTCTGGAATACGATAATTAATCTATGAATCATTAAACAATATCAATCCTTTAATAAAAAAAACGTGATTTACCATAAAGATTCAAACACACATTCGAATCTAACCACAATATTATTGTGATCTCAGAAAATCATATATAGGGTGGCTCTGATACCACTTGTGGGAAATTAATCCATAAAACCTTAACCCTATTATGATTAACGAGATTTAAACCATAAAGCGGAAGCGTACCTGATCCAATAAGTCTCTAGGCGGAACACAAACTCAGGATCAGTGGTTATATGGTCTTCCTCAACTAAGCCTCCTTATTCCTTTATGGGGACCGTAGTAATCCCTCCCGATGGGGAGAAGGGAAGACCATGTGCGGCTTAGTATTGGGGACCATAACCGGGTAACCTTTATATACTACTTGACTAGACCACCCATAATCACCTAATCACGTAGTATTGTGTATCTACTCAATAAGCCCATATCATTTATTATTATAGCCCATGGACCTTTAACCTTAATTGGATCACTTAATTAAGTCCATAATATAATTGAATAGCTAATATAATTGCATAATAATATATTGCTCACAATTAGATTATAATGGAAATTAATAATTTCCAACAGTTTATTCTTATTTTTAGTTTGTGCAAAAAATATAACAATGGAGGCTTAGCATAGTCCAAAAAACGACGTGCCCATTCTCTTTCCAACCATTACAAGTTACATCTATAGCTTTCTTTGCTTCGTCGCCAAATGCATACACAGAGGAAGATGATCAGTGTATTAGAAATATGTAAATCTAAGGGTGTGTATTTAATAAATTAGAGTTAATTTAGACTTTTCAAAAATATAGTATAATTTTGTTATATAATTAAGGGGTGTGTATTTAATAAAAAGGGATGTGCATTTACAGGGACCCTTTAAGAATTTTACTTTAATCAATCAATAGCAATAAATTAAATATTATGTAAATATAGTCATATACTTAAAATATAAATCAATTTAATTATGTTCTAAATATCTTTTAATTGATAAATAAAGAATATCTTATATATAAATGATACAATATTATTAATGCAAAAATTATTAAAAATGTAAATAAATAATATTAAAATCCTCTTTCGAACTTGTTTATATATTTTAACAAGGCAAATACTACTGTGTAATAATTTTTAAGGTGCAATTGGGTCAACTCTGCCTAATTTAATTTTTGACCCGTTATATATAAAGCATTTAGAACCCTAATTTTCATTTCATTCCCTATCTTTCTCCTCTCCTCACCCAACTACTGCCTACTCTTTCTCCTCTCCTCTCCTCTCCGTCCGCCTTTTCACCTCTTCCCTATTGTGGCTGCTACTCTTCTCCTCTCTCCCTCTCATATCCATTCTCGTCACCTACTTTCCTCTCGCCCCTTCCCCTTCCTCTTCGTTCTCTCCGTCTTGTCTCTTTTCTCCATTCGTTTTCTCCGATCTCCACCTCTCCGTTATTGTTATTGTTATTGTTACACCACATCGAACGATACTATGGTAGTCTTTATCCTATGGAAGAGAATGATAAGAATATAAAAATTTTAGATCTGGTGGCAGATGCGTTGAAATTTTTTGATGGAATATTTTGCTGGGATTTCCGAAATTGATCTGGAGAGAAGAATAGGAACTAAACTATTCTAATATTTTTATTTTGTAAGTTGTAATAAACATCTAAGCAACTGTATTAATTGTAGGATTATAATGTAAAAATTTTTCTTAGTTACTATATACAATTCTAAATTTGTTTATGTTGTGATTTTTTTTTTTTGTGAAACTCATGTTATATGTGGAGCTAATTATGAGAAAATGATAAGAATTGAACAATTTTAATATTTTTATAATAAACAATTGTATTATAGTTATAATTTTATAAGGGCAAAGGGTCAATTTGGCTCTCCATCTTGTACCTTTGGATCAAATAAACCCCTAATCTTATTTTTTATTCGCCTAAACCCTTAATCTTTTTATATTAGATCAATTCAGCCCTTATCTTTTTTAAAAAATGGCAAGGTTCATAAAACCCCCTCAACTTACCTATTTTGATCAAATAAGCCTTTATTTAATTTCTCTTTTAAATATAATCAACTTCTTTATTTTAATTGATTATAAGTAGCCATGATTCTTTACAGTCAACACACAAGTGACGATTTAACCCCTCCAAGCACGCACACATAAATATATATATATATATATATTATTGTTATTATTATTATTATTATTATTATTATGTAAAATGTAATGTTGGTTCTTTTTACTTAAGTTTTATTTACATTAATTAATTACATCTGTAGTAATTTTTTATTATTTAAATTCATTATTCAATAATTTAAAATATACTACATATTTAAAATTATTTTATAAATTTAATAATAAGTGTGAAGTAAAAGTTAATTTAAATTCTTTAAATAAAAATGTAAAATAAATATAACGTAAAAATTATCGTCATTAGAATTTAATATATTTTTCTAGTTAAATAGTACAATAGATGGATATCAATATTCTTTGATTAAGTTTTTTATTTAATTTTTATTAACTATCATCATTTTTTATTTATCATATAAATTTTTAAAGAAATAATTTAATTGTTAATTATCACTTTTCTTTTGAGCAAGTATATATCAATTTTTATTAAAAATGTTTTCACTAATATTATCACATTTTATCTTTTATACGAATTATTCATGTAGTATTATATTTTTTTTATCTATATACTATATTTCAAATATATATACATTAACTAAATTAAAATTAAAAAATCAAAACCAAAAATAAAATTAAACAAAGAACGAACAGTACTAATATTACATTTTGTTTACTTAAAATAATAATAATAATTAAATAAAAGAGGAGGATTAAAAAAAATAACAAAAAAGAAAACAAAAGGAAATAAAGTAATGAGCTTGCAGGAGATTAATAATGGGGTTTGAAGTATTTTATATTTAATTTATTAAAGATTAAGGGTGTGTTTTTATATTTAATTTACTTGAAAAATAGATGCAGGATTTAATTGTTATAATAATTTAAAATGAGGGGTTTAATTGATCCTTTAATAAAAAATAAGGGCTTTATTGATCTAATCTAATAAGGATAAGGGTTTAATGAATAAATAAGATCAAGGGTTTATTTGATCTTGAGAACTAATATGGAGGGCCAAAATGACCCTTTGCCCATTTTATAATGTATAAGTTTTCCTTAATTAACGTATACAATACAAATTTTACTTTCAATAGTACATTTTAGAATAAAAAGTAATACTTTTAATATATAAAAACTATGCACAACTAACTGTATTAGTTGTATTTTAGTAATGTATATGTTTTTCTTACTAAACGTATAACTTTTTAAAAAAGTTATCAAAATAATATATTTATGAATATAACATATACCTTAATAAATTAAAATGAATACAATTTATCAGATTATAACACAATTAGTTTTATGTGTAAATTAACAAACTTTCATATTATATACATTACTTTTTTAGTCTTATTTATTGATAATTATGATGTATATCAATATTTACATAGATATATATTCATTTATAATTATATTACATTTTAATATAAAAAAACAATACATTTATTAAGAAATCCATATACACTAATGAATTAAAATAAAGGGAAAAATGTCACTTAGGACCCTAACCTTTACCTTAGGATCATCTACACCCTCCACCTTATTTTTTGTTCACCCACACCCTTTTTCTTCTTGAAATGGATCAAATATACTCCTCAATTATTACAAACCAACAAATCAACCCTTCAATAAATGAAAAATGGCTATTTTCCCACCTTTTACTATTTTCAGAGTTTATTTTATATATTTATTCATTTATTTCCTTTTATACCTAATATATATACTCAATTTCCTTTCAAATTTCATCTATCCGTTTCAAAATAGACATAGTCCATTACGACCATATCAGGCCCAACATGATTCCGTACATTAATTAAACAACATTATTATCATAACTAACCAACTTGAAACAGTAACAGTACCTTTTTTGACCGTTAATCCACTGGGTATCCAAGAGAGGTTTTACAGCTGCTCCTCACAGCCAACCACGCATCCCGCAGTGTGATGGTTCAGTCCCGTTCCTTCAGCGGACCTCAGCTCAACCCTGGTTCATTTCTTACACTGGGTGTACAGGATGCTGCTACTGTTTTTCGTCCGAAAGTATGGATATTAAGGTTGCAGAAAAAATGGAAGATCACATGCTTCGGGCAGTAGCCCAAGATTATTTATTTATGGAATAAAAACATTTATTACACACTCATACTACTTAAGCAAGAGGAGAAGACTCCTCTAGCTACCTATGGTAGCTGAAATAGAAACACTCATACAAGAAAAGAAAAGAAAGAAAACTACAATGTTTATTGAATGAGAGAAAACAGAGAGTGATGATCGATGCCTTCTGCTTTCTCACCTCTGCTATTTATAGAGGCTTGCGGATGTGAAATCCGAATTTCAAAGCCTCTTTAGTTTTGCTAACATCACTGCTTATGTCATTGTACTGACGTCACTGCTTACGTTATTTCCATTGGATTCCAACTTTAGCAGCTGGCTAGTCCCCTTTCTCCATTGGATGTCCTTATCTGGTCCATCCCTCTTTTGGCTTTTGCAGGAATCACATGGCTTCTTATCCCTTTGGAAAAGTCATCCGACTCTTGCTTTTTTAAGAGTCATTGGTCTTCCTTGGTACCTGAAGATTCTTCCAGCTCTTGAGTGTTCTGATGAGATTTTACCCTCTTCTTTCCACATGTCTCCTTCGCTGGAGGGGGTTCAGCACTCCTGATCATTCATATGCCCAACCTTATTCCTTTTCCAAGCTCTGGCTCTGTTTGGGTGGAACAACTTGTGCATACTTTGTTGGTCCATTGCCCAAAATGGGTCATGTTGCAATATCTCCGATGAGTTTGTTTACTCACTGGAATCTTGTTTTTCCAAAGAAGGTCTTATTTTTCCTGGAAGGCCTTCTCAGCAAACTCTGTCTTCTTCCCTATTAAAGTATTCAACAGAAAAACCCATTCAAAGACTTATGCTCGAACTTGAATGAGAACTTCACCTTCACCATTGCTTTGATGCAGGCGTACAAACCCCTCGCTTTATGCATAGAGATCTGTTCTTCAGATAATGTAGAAACCAGGACTGGTTCCTTCCCAGAAGACTCATTGATCCTATTTGATGCTGAAACATCGGGTCTTCTTAGCTTGATAAAATGGAAGGCCTCGTGGTTGCCTTTCTCGACTGGTTTTGGAGCCGCACTGGTGAAGTAAAGCTCCAATACATTGCCTCTAGATAGAGTTGCATTGTTTTCTCATGCCTTAAAAAATATTTTTCCTAGCCACTCTGGTAGTTTTGAAAGCTCTGGGAAGCTTGGTGCAACAGTATATATTGAAGCTAGCGCTCTAAAATCATACCATTGCTTTACATCATTTGGATTTGATCCTTCTCGCATCCAAACTCGGGAATATTCCCCAGATATATCCACCCGACATTTCTCCGGTCGGATTCCTTGTCTGGTGTTTAATTTCTCCCAGCTGGCCTGGTATTCCTGCCAATAAGAGAAATCATCTAAGTTAACACCAACCTTAAAATTGTCTGTCATTGGCCTAAGGTTGATCTCTCCCTCTTTGACCCTAGAGGTGCTGGGTTGACTCGTAGACTCTAAATGTGACTCCAGAGCCTCAATTTTTTCTTGGATCGGTTCCTCTTTCAGAGATTCCAATCTAGGACTCGTGCTAAGGGTACTTGAATCCCTTGCTCCGGGTTTAGAGCTCCATTCTCGACTACTCTTCTTTTGTCGATTGCTATTGTTATCAACAGCCCGGAGGAGTGGCTCTCGTAATGACTCAAATAGACTCGCATTGTTGCGAATGCAATCTCGTATGCGATTAGACACTTTGGTCTGATCACTTTCTTGTATTCTTCCAGCACGCTTTGCATTGAGTGCCAGATTTTTGAATTCCCTTTGGAGCAACTTAAGGTTGTCCATCAGGTGCCTTGAAACAGTCAGGATGGAGTCTATTTCAGCTCCCACTATCTCTCGTCAGGAAATCTGCCAAAACATTATCAACAGATTTAATAATGACAATATTAAAATCATAATATTGGCATTCTGCTTGCCATCTTAATAGTCTTGCCTTTTCTGGTTTAGATTCAATTTTATTTTTCAAAAAGGCTTTGATGCTTGTGTTATCAATTTTAAGGATAAATTTCTTCGCGAGAAGAAATAGCGGCCATTTTTTGAATGTCTTCCAAACCACAAAGAACTCATTTTCATTGATGTGCCACCTCTTCGCTTCATTCTCCGCAAAGAGTCCGCTATAGTATCTGCATGGCACTTCTCCTTCAGGTGTGGACTTAGTTAGAACTGGTGCCCACCAATGGTCATTGTCATCTGTGTAGAGTACCAATTTATCCTCGTCATTTGGTATAGCTAACTTGGGGAGCTTCTTGCTAACCTCCTTTAGTTGTTTTAGCATTGCTCGGTGTGATTCCTTCCATTTGAACTCAGCATCTTTTTTCAACAGAGGACTGAACACCTTCCTGTATTGCGCTAGATTGTTGATGAACATTCCAGCAAAGTTGACAACTCCTAAGAAGCTCTGGAGTTGTTTCTTGTCCTTGAAGTCTTCAGGAAATCCTTGAACTTTTTCTACAATGTGTGGTTGTATGATTATTCTGGACTCATCAATCTCGACTCCAAGAAACTCGATCTGCCTTGTTGCAATTACTGCTTTCTTCTCAGAAAGCACCAATCCTTCCTTATGACATACTTCTGAAAAGACTTCCAGGTGCGCCAAATGTTCCTTCATGTTTTTTGAGGCTATAAGGATATCATCCACATAGACAAACGTAAATGAGAAATAATCTGTGAAAAGATTATCAATCTTTCTTTGGTATATCTAGGGTGCGTATGCCAAGCCCATAGGCATGACATTCCAGATATAATGACCTTGTGATGTGGAGAAGGCTGTGAACTTCTTGCTTCCTTCTTCCATCATAATCTGGTAGAACCCAGATTTGCAATCTAACTTTGAGAATACCTTGGCATTCTTGATACAGTTGACCAAGTGTTCCCTACTTGGTATGTAGTATCCATTGAACTCCAAGATATTGTTGATCCCTTTGTAATTGATCACAAGTCTCGGCTTTCCCCGCTTGACTTCTCCATGATTTCGAATCAGAAAACTTGGACTGCTGTATGGAGACACTCCTGGTGATATCAACTTAAGGTCCAGATATTCCTTAAGTATTAGCTACATATCCTCTCGATCCTCTTGGTTCATCAGGATAGGATTGTATCTCACGAACTCATGCTCCTTTCCTTCTTTTACTTTGAGTGAAGCTTTGAGCTCGTTTTTTATCCCACCAGGCTAGAGGATCCTCATTGAAGTTCCTCTGTATCTTCTTCTTGACGTCCTCTAATGATGTTTGTTCTTCGATTGTGACGTCTCTCTGTAGGCTTTCTCCCAAGCTTGATTTGGGAAGGTGGATTGTATCTTCCTTTAGGTTTTCCATCTTCCATCCTCCTCTGGTCTCGGTTCTCATTTGAAGGACTGCTCCGCCATATTTTCTTCGATCATTCATCTTTGGATGACTAAGTATTCCTTCATTATCACCATGCTTGCTGCGAAATCTGATTGACATTTTCCTTTGAAATGCAGTATGTAGTCTTGGTGCGATGATCTTATGTTCACAAAGGGTTGTGAAAATAAACCTTCTTATTGCGTTTTCTTGGGTAAAACGCTTAAATGTCTGTAGGAAATTATTTCCTAACAAAATATCTACTCCGGTATTATGAAAATATATTGGTGGAGTTTTCACCTTGTACCATAGGGTACGATCCGCTCCTCCGATCATGATTTCCGCTTGCTTGATTCCTCTTTTGAGAATCAGTAACCTCTGTGAGAAATCCTTTCCTAGTACCGTTGGCAAGTCTTCGCCAGAGCCTTTAGGAAAGACTTCTTCTCTCGCTGTGCAGATACCAGCTCCTGAATCAATATATGCTGTAAAATACTCTGCACGGTACTCCTTATATATCATCCCTACAGTGATATATATTGAGAATGGACTTGTGGTCATAGGTAGGTCAGAGCTTATAAAAGCTCTTTCTAGTGGACTTTATACCTTTTTCCCTTGACCGTGAACTCCATTCCATCTTGTAATTATTCCCAAGGTTTGTGATCCTCGAGAAACTCCAATCCCAGCATAAGTTGTTCTGGGAATCTTCCTGCAACACCCTCGATTATTAGCTCAAGATCACCAAGTTTGATTTGTCCTTGGTATCTCTCGATTGTTGGTTGTTGAAGATAATATAAGACAACACAAGGAATAGAGTTTTCCTTTTTGGTGATATCGAATATTACGTCGACTCCTCTCCATCCTTCTGGGCATTTTAGTTCACCTTTAGTTGTGAACTTCTCTGGTTCCTGGATTACCTCCACGATTGATTTCTTTCCCCATTTTTCGCTGATCATTCTATCTTCTTGGAAAAAAATCATTCTCAGTTCGAATCTGATGCTATCTTGTCTACTCCAGACCGACTTATCCTTGATCCGCAAATCCATATCGTGAATTCGCGGCAACTCCATTATCTCTGGCCTAGTTGTGCATGCAACCCTTTTGAACACTTCTGGTATCTCGATATACTCCTTCATTTGGAATAAATCCAAATGATGAGTGTTGGACAGAGCATATGAGATACTATATGTGATGGAGTAAGGCCTATTCCCTTCTCTCATCAAGTCTTTGTTTTTGAAATCTTGATGAAGGGTGAGTGTCCTATTGAAATCTCGGTCCGCCAGATTGTAGGCGATTCTCGGATAAATGTAGGATGCCACCTTCCCTGTGTACAGGTTTTCCGAGAGTCCTCCTAGGCATGCTTCTCTCGTATTCTTGATCCTCTTATCAAAGATAGAAATATCGATTGGTGTATCGATTCCTTCTTTGAATATTGGTTTGATGAGGATCCGAATAGCTCCGATATGGACCCAAGACATAGTCTTAGATACCTTTTTCCAGAAGTTTACTGAGTTCCCTCTTAATCTCCTCATAGGGAACCAGTTGTATTTCCATCATATTTCCTGTAAGCTCCATAGGGATGACAATTTCCCCTTCGGTCACTTTGTATATGATGTTGTGCTTTCTCTTTTTGAAGCTGAGGAACCGCTCTAATCGTCCCACGGTGAATCCATCGTATAGATTGAGTCTTGAATCCTCCTTCATGAATCTCATAAGAGTCTTATGAGATATAGATGTCTGGGAAAAGAATCCAGACATATCCTCTTGAATCTCCTGTCTGAAGCTTTCTTCTTCACTCCGACTCATCTTCAGAGGATTCGTCCTGGCTGAAGAATTCTTCTTCGTAGATGCTTTCGTCTAAGGGCATATCTTCAAACTAATATACCTGTACCAGATCTTGGAAGTAAACAGCTTCCTCCATTTCTGGAGTTGTTTCGAACTGTCGTACTCCCCGTTTCTAGTTCTCCGGGCAATCGGGTGAGATATGCCCCCTAGCTCCACATTTATAGCAATTACAATCCTTAAATATTTCGTTAGCTCGTGTAGCTGCTCTTCGGAATGTCTTCCTTGTGGGAGTTCTTCCGGTACTCCTCTGGTTTGATTCAGAGGATGAGGCTTGACTTCTTGAACTCCATCTGGATGGTCCAGACCTTTGCCCTGATTTATAACTTCGATCCTTTTGTTTGTACCAAAATGACCTTTTTCTTCTGGACCTCCATCCTCCTCTCCTTTGTGTATAAGGATGATTTTTCTTCATCATTTTCTGCTTCCTTGGACTTCTTCCAATGATAGTTGGAAGATCATTATTCTCGCAACATAAGGGTACTGTCTTGTTGATTCCCCTTAGTCTTTTGTAGTTTTTGTGTAGTGATGCTTGATGACACCACTCTGCAATCTTGTCTTTAAGAAAAGACATCCTCCTTACTATTGAATCCAGCTCGCATGGTTCATATTCTCTGATCAACATTTCTCTACATCGGCTTGGAATCTTGGAAAATAACAGGTGGAATATTTCCTCCTCCTTAACTCTTGACTTCTATCTATACTGTGTGAAGAGTTTGATGTACTGGTCTACGTGACAGATGTCAAGTAGTTCTAGGCTGTATAGGGCATTCCTATACTTCTTCTTCTTATTTTCTTCTTCAATTCCTTCGAAGTAACTTACTCCGATGAAGTGGATCTTGAAGATCTTGGCCATGTGATCAACATTGTTGCCAAGGTCTTCTCCTTCCATTGCCTCCTTCTTGACTTCGTTTGGGAGTACCTCCCAGGCGCACCTTACCGATCCTTCTAGGCTCATAGTAAGGAATCTTATGAACCCTTCTTTATCCAACTCTAGTGCACCTCCTGCAATCTTCATTGCATTCGTCCACTCGTCAATCAAGGTCTCTCTATTTTTGAAGTCGAGAGTGTCGAGATTTAGGATCAACCCATATGGATTTATCAGTTCAAGGTGAGACCGACCATATGGGTGACACGACCCACCTTACACAACTTATAATCTAAATATTATTTAACATAAACATCATCATTATAAAAAAAAACTGCATATAATTTTTTTTTTCACATAATATGCTTATAACCAACACCATCACACCAGTTCAACATGCGTGACTGGTTTCTGATACCACTTCAAACCACCCAAACATGTGATAATACTTATTATATTACACAACCAAAACATCAGCGGAAACAAAATAAACCCACGGCCTAGCCCAACAGGTCGTCATCTATGTGTATCCGCTCAAAACTTTGAAGGAGCTCCACAGCTTGCACAGTCATATCACAAACTCAATCATCAACAGGCTCACCTACAATGCATAAACTAGTGAGATAAAAATCTCAGTAAGTAGAAATCATGCATGTCAGTGCATGAAAATGCATTTAGTTCTCTATCGCCTATTTCCTAAGTTTTCTAATTGATCTCTTTTATTTTAAAAAATGTTCACGTTGCGGGATCCCCACGACACACTTATGATATGCACCCCAAAAGAGCTCAATGGGGACAATTTTTCCGAACCCCAAATATAAAGTGCCGAGAACGATTTTTCCGAACTCTGGCATAGTGGTGGGGACGATTTTTCCGAACCCCTAATAAAAAAATGTCGGGAACGATTTTTCCGAACCCTGATAGAGATGCATATATAGTGGCCGCACACACCATTAGTATCTTATTAATTTTGAGGAAAACACTTTTCATATTTATGCATGGTATGCACCCAAAACAATTAAATGTGCATCATAAACCATTTACAATATCAATATCAACATTTAATCACCATAAAGCAACAACGTAATTTCAATTCACACAAATCCACTTCACCCTGGGATCACACAGATCTCTTTTTGGAATAACAACTTCATCTTGGATCCCACAGATCCTTATAACCAATATTTTCTCAAACCATATAAATATATTTGCAACAATTTCCAATCACACAGATCTATATAGGATAATAATATTATTTCCAATCACATGGATCCACAACTTGTATCACAAAATTATCACAAATAATTTACAAATACTATTGTTAAATATAAACCCTACTTTCCCCAAATCACATAAATCCCCAGCTTGTATCACAAATTAGTCTCCAAATAATTCATAACGTAATTAAACTGATCAAAAATAACACATAACATAATTATCACATATTAATCACATATAATTCACAAACAACATGTTTATGCATTGTAGTTGGACTTCTACTTACCTGTATTCCGACAGTAATATAAACCCCGTAAAGAACTGTAACTAATTCGCTCCGACACGCACGTTCCGGCGCGCTCCCTCTTCTCTTTCTCTTCTTCCTCTCTCTCTCCTCTCTCTCCCTTTCTCTCTCTCCCTCTTCCTCTCTTTCTCCTTTCCCTCTCTCTCCTTTTCTTTCTTTTTTTTTTGAACTGTTGTTTGCTCTCCATTACCCTAAACAGGGGTTTATGTATTTATAGAGGGGTGGGGTGGAAGTCGTACACGACTATCCCACCACCTCAACCTTTTCTTTTATTTTATTTTATTTTATTTATTATTATCCATTTTTGATTTACGTGCAATACTTAATAGCTAAGATATAATACATTTACAAATTAATACACATACGTGTACATTTTTCTACCCACTATTATTATTACGAGAAGACGTGTGATACTTAATAATTAAGAAAAGTGTATTTATACTCATAAAATAATTTACTCATATATCCAAATTAATGCACGTAAATATTTATGCACCCATATATTCACACACCGTCCCAATTTTTATCACGAATGTCTCAAATAAAATGTAACGATAAATAAAATATAGAAACAATTGTCACATAATTGTCATATTATTATCACATAATTGCCACATAATTATCACATAATTATAAAATGCATATAACAAAAATTAAATTATATTGACACATGAGTAGTGAGAAGTTCGGGTATCACATCCTCCCCAACTTATAAGAATTTCGTCCTCGAAATTTACTTACCTGAAGAGGTCTGGATATTTAGCCATCATCTCATCTTCTCTTTCCCAAGTAGCCTCCTCAACTAGTTGGTTCCTCCATAATACTTTTACTAATGGTATTTCTTTATTTCTGAGCTTCTTCACTTCTAGCCTCAAGATCTCAACTGGTACCTCCTCATAACTCAAATCTTCTTTCAACTCAACTGGTTCCTGTCTGAGAACATGAGATGGATTTGGAACATACTTCCTTAACACAGATACGTGAAACACGTCATGTACTCTAGACATCGATGCTGGTAACTCCAATTTATAGGCAACACCGCCAACTCTCTCAATGATAGTGAACGGACCAACATATCTTGGACTGAGTTTCCCTTTCCTCCCAAACCGCATTATTCCCTTCATTGGAGATACTTTCAAAAATACCTGATCACCAACATCAAATTCCAATTCTCTCCTCCGTTTGTCTGCATAACTCTTTTGTCGATCTTGAGCAACTTTCATCTTCTCTCGTATATGGGTAATAGCTTCTGACATTTCACGAATCAAGTCTGGACCCAAAAGTTTCCTCTCTCCAACTTCATCCCAATGTACTAGAGATCTACACTTTCTCCCGTACAATGCTTCATATGGAGCCATCCCGATGGTAGACTGATAACTATTGTTGTACGAGAACTCTATCAAAGGCAAAAATTTACTCCACTGACCTTGAAAATCCAACACACACGCTCTGATCATATCCTCCAAGATTTGTATTGTACGTTCTGATTGACCATCTGTCTGTGGATGGAATGTTGTGCTGAAAGATAACTGTGTCCCCAACGCCTTATGTAAACTCTTCCAGAAAGCAGACAAGAATCTCGTATCTCTGTCTGACACAATGGTAAGTGGTACTCCATGGAGTCTGACAATCTCTTGTATATAGTTGGGCATAACGATCCATGGAATACGTAGAGCTAATAGGAAGAAAATGAGCTGACTTAGTCAATCGATCCACAATAACCCAAATGGCATCGTGACCTTTCACTGTCTTCGGTAGCCCGATAACAAAATCCATCGTGATATTCTCCCACTTCCATTCTGGAATAAATAAAGGCTGCAAAGTTCCTGCTGGTCTCTGATGCTCGGCTTTGACTTGCTGACAAGTCAAACATTGCTCCACATATCGAGCAACATCTCTCTTCATCCCTGGCCACCAATAATGTGCCTTCAAATCTCTATACATCTTAGTAGCTCCTGGATGTACAGAGTAGGGTGTTGAATGAGCTTCTATCATCACTTCTTTTCGAATATCATTCACTTCGGGTAGACATAATCGACCTCCATAACGAATCACGCCATCATCTCCTAATTGGAAGTCAGAAGACTTTCCAGAGCTGATATCATTCCTTATCTTATCAAACGACTTATCCTCCTGTTGGCTCTGTCGAATCTTATCCATCAAAGTTGGTCGAAGTGTCAGAGCTGCCATACTTGCTTCCAACGATCCTTCCTGAATGATCTCCACACCCATCCTCTGCAAATCAAGCAACTCTGGTTTCTGATTTACGGTCATAGCAGCTACACTCTGTATTGCCTTTCGGCTCAATGCATCAGCAACCACATTGGCTTTTCCCGGATGATAATTGATAACACAGTCATAATCCTTCACCAATTCCAACCATCTTCTTTGCCTCATATTTAACTCTTTCTGAGTGAAAAAGTACTTCAAAATCTTATGATCAGTATAGATTTCACAACGTTCCCCATACAGATAATGCCTCCATATCTTGAGTGCAAACACCACTGCAGCTAACTCTAAATCATGAGTTGGATAATTCTTCTCATACTCCCTTAACTGTCTAGATGCATATGCTATCACTTTTCCATTCTGCATCAGTACACACCCAAGACCATTCTTTGAAGCATCACTGTAAACCTTGAAGTTTCCTGTCTCCGTAGGAATAGTTAAGATAGGTGCTGATGTCAATCGCCTCTTCAATTCTTGGAAACTTTGTTCACGTTCCTCCGTCCATGTGAACTTCACATTCTTCCTGGTCAACTGTGTTAATGGTGAAGCAATCTTAGAAAATCCTTCAACAAACCTTCGATAACATCCCGCCAATCCAAGAAAGCTACGAACCTCAGTGGGATTTGAGGGTGGCCAATCATGGATTGCTTTAACTTTACCTGGATCCACTGAAATTCCTTCTCCCGACACCACGTGCCCCAAGAAAACAACTCGGTCTAACCAAAACTCACACTTCTTGAACTTCGCATACAACTGTCTCTCCTTCAGAATCTCTAACACCTTTCTTAAGTGCAGTGCATGATCCTCCTTATTCTTAGAGTAAATTAGAATATCATCGATAAACACAATCACAAATTTATCGAGAAATTCCTAAAATACTCTATTCATCAAATCCATAAATGCTGCAGGAGCATTTGTTAATCCAAACGGCATCACTAAGAACTCATAGTGACCGTACCTTGTACTGAATGCAGTCTTTGGAATATCCTCATTCTTTATCTTCAACTGATGATACCCCGACCGAAAATCAATCTTCGAAAAGATAGTTGCACTCTGTAACTGATCAAACAGATCATCAATGCGAGGCAATGGATATTTATTCTTCACCGTAACTTTGTTGAGATCCCGATAATCAATGCACATCCTCAATGTGCCATCCTTCTTTCGAACAAACAGAACTGGTGCTCCCCAAGGTGAGAAACTAGGTTGGATGAATCATTTGTCTAGCAACTCTTGTAACTGTATCTTCAATTCCTTCAGTTCAGCTGGTGCCATTCTGTATGGCGCTTTAGATATAGGAGCAGTTCCTGGTTGTAACTCAATAACAAACTCTATTTCTCGCTCTGGTGGCAAACCTGGAAGATCATCTGGAAATACCTCCAGATATTCCCGAACTACTGGTACACTATCAAGAACTGGACATTGCTGTCCCTTAACATTCATTACACTCACCAGATACCCCTCACAACAACTTTCCAACAACCGCTGTGCTTTTGTTGCTGATATCATCGGAAATCGAAAGCTTTTCTTGATTCCAACAAAAGTGAACGGTTCTCCTTTCACTGGCTGAAAAGTGACTCTTCTTCTGACAATCTATTGTAGCACCATATTTTGATAGCCAATCCATGCCCAATATGATATCATAATCATTCATACTTAACACAATCAAATTAGCGAGGAGTCTTCTTCCCTCAATAGGAATAACACAACCTCGAAGAAGTTGATTAGGTTGTTTTGACTCACCAGAAGGTATCATTACCTCATAATTAGCTTTTATTAAGTTAGGTGTTCCACCCAAATTTTTCACATACTCAATAGATACAAATGAATGTGTTGCTCCAGAATCAAATAGCACATATGTAGAAGTGCCAAAAATAGAGAACTTTCCCGTGACAACTGAGGGATTCGCGTCTGCCTCCTCTCGCGTCAAAGTATACACCCTCGCTGGAGCTCTTCCCTGCTGTGCCTGCTTCCCTTTCTTAGGACAAGTAGTAGTCACATGTCCTTTCTCCCCGCATGTGTAACACGTTCTCGGAGGAATTTGACACTCCCCACCATGTGATATAAGACAATTAGGACATATAGGTAGTCGCGGCGCCGGTGGCACTTTACCCTGATCGAATTTAGGACGCTTGTTGGGTTCTCCTCGTCTCTGTCCTTGCTCCACTTGAACATTTGAATTCTGCCTCTGAAATGGCATCGGCCTCTTATCAACTCTCCCAAACTGCTGCATTGGTTTCTGCTGAAATTGAGGTCTGATAGCCTGCGCTTGTCTGATCCTCATCTCCGCTTGCTCAGCAATTTGAGCCCTTTCTGCAACTTGTGAATATGTTGCTCCATGCAGTCCCGCCATACTCACATCTCTGTAAAGTTCAGGCCTTAAGCCTTCCACAAATCTCTCCACTTTTAGTGCCTCCGTACTCACCATATGTTCAGCAAACCTCGACAACTGCTCAAACTTACGAAGGTAATCTGTGACTGACATGCCACCTTGCCTCAACTGTATGAACTCGTTCATCTTCATGGCTCTCACTGGTGCCGTAAAGTACTTGTTTCTGAAAAGCTCCTTGAACCTTTCCCATGTCATAGTCGTGACATCGTCGATACTTTTAATCGTATCCCACCAGTGGCCCGCACTTCCTCGTAACATGAAAGAAGCACATAGCACTCTATCCCCATCTGGAATTCTACTATATTGAAACATGTTTTTCACCGTGCGTAACCAATCCTCTGCATCTGTGGGGTCTGCTGCGTCCTCAAATATTGGAGGGCTCAGCTTTTGAAACCTCTCACAAACCATTTCCACACGTTCTATTTGACGTCTATCTTGATTTGCATTACCCTCGGGTTGTCCACCCACATCTCTCTGCTGAATCAGTTGTTGTATCTGATGGGACTGGCGCTCAACCAGTTCCATTAGTCGAGTAATGACCGCATCACGATTATTCCCTTCAGGAGGTGCTGCTTGCTCAACAGTCCTATCCCCTTCAGAACTTTCACCTGTAGCCCTTACCATTTTGTCTACTAACTACACTTCCTATACCACATAGCTAATATAATTTATAAGACACATAACAACACAGAATGAAAATAACACTTACTTGCAAAGCTGCGCTCCCAAAGAATGAGTTCATGTACATAGACAGTCTGCAGGACCCAAACCGTGCTCTGATACCACTCTGACACGACCCACCTTACACAACTTATAATCTAAATATTATTTAACATAAACATCATCATTATAAAAAAAAAACTGCATATAGTTTTTTTTCACATAATATGCTTATAACCAACACCATCACACCAGTTCAACATGCGTGACTGGTTTCTGATACCACTTCAAACCACCCAAACATGTGATAATACTTATTATATTACACAACCAAAACATCAGCGGAAACAAAATAAACCCACGGCCTAGCCCAACAGGTCGTCATCTATGTACATCCGCTCAAAACCTTGAAGGAGCTCCACAGCTTGTAAAGTCATATCACAAACTCAATCATCAACAAGCTCACCTACAATGCATAAACTAGTGAGATAAAAATCTCAGTAAGTAGAAATCATGCATGAAAATGCATTTAGTTCTCTATCGCCTATTTCCTAAGTTTTCTAATTGATCTCTTTTATTTTAAAAAATGTTCACGTTGCGGGATCCCCACGACACACTTATGATGTGCACCCCAAAAGAGCTCAATGGGGACGATTTTTCCGAACCCCAAATATAAAGTGCCGAGAACGATTTTTCCGAACTCTGGCATAGTGGTGGGAACGATTTTTTCGAACCCCTAATAAAAAAATGTCGGGAACGATTTTTCCGAACCCTGACAGAGATGCATATATAGTGGCCGCACACACCATTAGTATCTTATTAATTTTAAGGAAAACACTTTTCATATTTATGCATGGTATGCACCCAAAACAATTAAATGTGCATCATAAACCATTTACAATATCAATATCAACATTTAATCACCATAAAGTAACAACGTAATTTCAATTCACACAAATCCACTTCACCCTGGGATCACACAAATCTCTTTTTGGAATAACAACTTCATCTTGGATCCCACAGATCCTTATAACCAATATTTTCTCAAACCATATAAATATATTTGCAACAGTTTCCAATCACACAGATCTATATAGGATAATAATATTATTTCCAATCACATGGATCCACAACTTGTATCACAAAATTATCACAAATAATTTACAAATACTATTGTTAAATATAAACCCTACTTTCCCCAAATCACATAAATCCCCAGCTTGTATCACAAATTAGTCTCCAAATAATTCATAACGTAATTAAACTGATAAAAAATAACACATAACATAATTATCACATATTAATCACATATAATTCACAAACAACATGTTTATGCATTGTAGTTGGACTTCTACTTACCTGGATTCCGACAGTAATATAAACCCCGTAAAGAACTGTAACTAATTCGCTCCGACACGCACGTTCCGGCGCGCTCCCTCTTCTCTTTCTCTTCTTCCTCTCTCTCTCCTCTCTCTCCCTTTCTCTCTCTCCCTCTTCCTCTCTTTCTCCTTTCCCTCTCTCTCCTTTTCTTTCTTTTTTTTGAACTGTTGTTTGCTCTCCATTACCCTGAACAGGGGTTTATGTATTTATAGAGGGTGGGGTGGAAGTCGTACACGACTATCCCACCGCCTCAACCTTTTCTTTTTATTTTTTTTATTTTATTTATTATTATCCATTCTTGATTTACGTGCAATACTTAATAGCTAAGATATAATACATTTACAAATTAATACACATACGTGTACATTTTTCTACCCACTATTATTATTACGAGAAGACGTGTGATACTTAATAATTAAGAAAAGTGTATTTATACTCATAAAATAATTTACTCATATATCCAAATTAATGCACGTAAATATTTATGCACCCATATATTCACACACCGTCCCAATTTTTATCACGAATGTCTCAAATAAAATGTAACGATAAATAAAATATAGAAACAATTGTCACATAATTGTCACATTATTATCACATAATTGCCACATAATTATCACATAATTATAAAATGCATATAACAAAAATTAAATTATATTGACACATGAGTAGTGAGAAGTTCGGGTATCACAATGGGGTGTTGTATAAATTAGATCCTCGAACTCGGCTTGCTCCTGTTGACAGTCCAATTGCCTTCATCTTGAAATTTCCTTGGTTTTGGAATGTCTCTTCTTGTCTTACTTCATGGACTCCATGTGATCCCGAAGTTCCTTCATTATGGCTCGGATCATGTTGTGGAGCCTGCGATTGTTGTTGTGAGCTTGATGTTTCTCGAACATTCATTTTCAGATCTACGATTGATAGTCCTTGGAAGGACTTATACAGATCTTGTAGATCTTCAAGATTTGTTCTTTCTATCTGGGGATGTGGATTCTCCTCGAATGATAGCAATCATCTTCTCGCTTTCAGACTTCAGCCTTATGACCTTTGTCGTCTTCCCCTTTTGGTGTAAAAGGGGTTCTATTCCGAAGGTTGCTGGCAACCTTCCTCCTGGCTTTCTTCCTGTTACCTTGGTTTCCAGGGACTCTACTTCTTTTATCAGCTCCTTGATGAGGTTTAGTTGTTTGCTCTGTAGTGCCTCCATCTTTTCCATCTTGAGGCTTATTTCAAATATTGTCTTGAACATATTTTGGCAATATTCTCCAAATAATTTCACCATCTTCTGTAATTCTCTAAGATCTTGGCTTATCTTAGAGTTATCTGCCTCGATCTCCTTCCACTCTGTCATTCTGTCCAATGTGAAAAGTGATAAGACTTGCAGATTTTCCTTGGACCTTGGTTTGGCCGTTTTCTCCATTGTTTGTGTTTGGGGATACGTCCGTGGATCTCGGTGAAACTTCGGAGTTCCACTATGTTTCTTGATACTTCTTTGGAGTATCTTATCTCTATCTGGCGGCCTTCCTCCAGATGCTCCTCTTTGGTATGGTTAGCACTGACATCTGCTAGTTTTCACCTTCAATCGAGACTATCCCAGAATCGATCGGCGTCCTCGTATTTCTTCTCCGCATATTGTCTATACAACACATTATAATATTGTTGTATAGAGCTACTTGTTTTATCATATCCAATAGGCCAGAAGTCCCTATTGCTCTAGCTTTGAACAGGGCTAATAGTCCTGTCACTCTCGGATGTCGAACTTTCGTTCGGATCTATATATCTTTGAAACTCTCATCTCGTTTAGTGATATAAGTTTATAATAAAATTTTCCCATTCATAAATAAATAAACCTAGGGCTCTGATACCATTTTGAAGCGTGTGGATATTGATGAAATTTGAGTAGAAAAAAAAATATATATATATATATATATATATATATATATATATATATATATATATATATATATATATATATATATATATATATATATATATGTATGTTAGGAAACAAATTATTCATCTAGTGTTGTAAAAGGTGTGTTGTTGAAGGAGTGTTATTAAAGTTTAGTTTGGAAATAGTCCAAACTTTTGAAGAAAATAGTCAGAATGCCCATTTGTTTGTTTTATGAAAGATAAAGGGTGCATTTGATCCTATTTTAAAATATGAAGGGCATGGATGACCAAAATGATAGTTGGGGGTTTGAATGATCCTAGGGCATTAGGTTGTGGTCATCCTTGACCCTTTGCCCAATAAGAAAACCACATTATTATTAAATAGTATAAATTGGAAGCTCCACAGAAAAGGAAGCAAAATGGAAGCAACTTGAAGTGGGGATAAAAACTAGATCATGAGTCCGCCATGGAAAAGCAAATCCACAAAAATCTGTATCATTGCATACAGAAAATTGAGAAAAGAAAGAGAAAGTTGAATTGCAGATTTGAGAGTAAAATTACCTAATGCATGAATTGTAAATGGGAAGGAACACCCTAGAATAAGAAATTAGCTCTGGGAATGAACATCATAACTCCCGTGCACCCCAACACAATTCGATTGTCGGTGTATTCTCCTCCATCAGAGGATCTACCTCACAGTCTATTAGGTTGTCTTCTTTGCTGGCTCCAAGTCTTTTACCTCACCGTCAAAACCCTCTGAGAATCCGGCCACCAATCCGTCGCCGTGGTCAAGAAGCCGCTCGTCCTTGCACAATCTGCCGCACTTCTCGAGATCTTCCACAGCTCGATCGGAATCGTGAGATCTCCGATCACCACCAATCCGTCGCCGCCGTCGAGAAGCCGCTCATCCTCGTGCAATCCGCCGCACTACTCGAGATCCTCCACAGCTCGATTCGATCGGAATCGTGAGATCTCCGATCACGGCCACGCCCCAGCAGATCAGCTCCAGAATATACCTCACGTGGGAAATGAGAATTATGTAGAGAGAAGATTGGAATGAATTTGAGCTTTTCTTAAATTACATGCAATTAGGGTGGAGTTTTACGACTGAGGGGCTGCGATAAATTAGGTTTTAAGATCTGTTCTTATTAGTTTAGAAATTTTGCAAATTAGCCCCTAAAATTTATTAAAATATTGAATTGGGCACCGAAATTTCTTAATTATACAAAAGAAAAAAATTCAAAAAACTAAGAAAATGACATCTCATCCTTAATTTATTCTCATGCTACCACCTCATCAAATCTATACCCTCCTTTAGTGTACTAGAGATATTCCTCTAAAGTATGGTTGTTAATTAAATTCTTTTAATTAATTGTTTGTTAAACCTTTTTTTTTTGTTTCTAAGAAAACAGAAATGAATAGTTATTAGTTGAATTGACTTATGAATTTTTGTTGGCCACCAAAAAATTGATATAAGAAATTTTTTGTACTCTTTTATTTTTATTTTTTATAATATCATCTATTTGCCAAAAAAATAATATAAGAACATAATTATTTAAGTTAATCTATAAGTGAAACCATCAAACTGTCAAACATTGATCGAAACTATTTAAAACCGCATCATCAACATTATTTAAGTTACATGGTTTACACTTCATAAATCGAACTGCATTTAACAATGCAATTTTAATTATGTAGAAAAAACTGTAAAATCGCACTGTTCACACCCCTAATAAATATGTGGGACAGATGTAGCATTATTATTCAATAATTTATATTCCCTCCGTCTAACTAATAAAGTTATTATTTGCACAAAAAATGATATTGTATTTTAATGTGTGGTATGTTGAAATATATACTCCTTCTATCCCATTCAAAGGGTTATGTTTGCTTTTTGCACTTGTGGATTAAAGAATATTATTATTTAATGTATAGTTGATGGTTGTATTAGCAGGAGTGTGGACCTCATATTTTAATTGTATTAGAAGGTGTGTGTGGGTCCCATGTGTATAAAAAAGGAAAGGGGGCTCTTTGAGTGAGACGCTCAAAATGGAAAAAATGAACCCTTTGAGTGGGATGGAGGGAGTAAATATTTTAATTGTGTATTAGCATTGTATGTGAACCTATAGAAATATTTATTTATTTTGTGTCATTCCATCAATCAAAAATGAAAATGTAACAATAAGGAGGGAGTATGTATTACTTAATAAATATTCTCTCTGTCCCACCCAAAGAGATTTTTTTTTTTCTTTTTGCACATAAATTAAGGAGTATTATTATTTAATATGTATTGAGTTGTTGTATTAGTGGAAGTATGAGTCCCATTTTTAAATTATATTAGTAGATGTGTGTGGTCTCATACGTAAAAAATAAAATGAAACTTTTTAGGTGAGACGTCAAAATAGATAAAATATCCTCTTTGAAGGGAAGGGAGGGTACACCATAATACTCCTATATTTACATTCTACGATATAATTAATTTTTCATTAAAAAATACTTTTACATAAAAAAAATTTGCCATCAAAATTATCTATAAGTTTAATTTATTGGGTAGGTCTTATGTGAGACCGTCTCACGTAAGTCCTTACAAAGACAGGTAAAAAGTGATAACATTGCAATACTTAATCGATAAAAAGTAATAATGATGCAGTGAACTATTTCATTAAATTTATAGTATAAATAAAAAATGATATTATTTTTATAGCAAAAGTAATAATAATGTCATGAAATTTATAATATAATTAAAAAGTGATATATTTTTGTAGGAAAAATGATAATAATGTTATTACTCATTGCGTCCCACCGAAAGGTCTCCATTTTACTATATTGGGTGTCCCATCCAAATGTCCCCATTTCCCACTTGAGTGAGGCTCTTGTGCCCCCGGCGACACCGTGCACCTTTGTATTTTAAACCCCCTATCAATACATAGATATAAATAGAATGTGGAGGGGGAGGGTTGTGTTCACATGAGGACACGCCGTGTCCCAGGGGGTGAAGGAACTTTTGCATTCCCACTTTTAGTAAAAAAGACCCAAATGTAATTCATTACTCACTATTAATACAACTACCTACTACACAAAATAATAATACTCCTATATATGCAAATGACCACCTTTGGACAGAACAGAGGAAATACTTTTTATCGATCTCATATAAGGACTTATACGAGATAGTCTAATTTATTAACGGACTCAATTATCTATAAATTTTAATTTATTTTGTATATATTTATGAGTGCACGGATTAGCACAGTTGCCTTTACAAAATATACTTAAGCAAGAGCCGAGATTAAACAAGCGTATCAGTTGCAAAGTAATTTGAATACCCCCAAAAATTAAAATACAGACACGAAAATGACTATTAGCATTTCACCTGCGGGTCGATCACTTCAACCATCATATAAGTTTTATAATTCCGATTGTAAACTCACTCAACCTTCACACTACAAACCCAATCCTAGTTCCACTGGACATGGGCAAAAATATCTTTACATACACTCAATTGCGCCCACTGCCTTGATGACTTCTACCACGCCATCTGCCTGTTGCATCACCAACTTCAGATTTGACCCTGCCTGATTGCTGCGACCCGCCTCGTTTCGAGTTTCCTACCTTCTGTGGTCTCTCAGTACTGGGGAGAGCCAAGTTTCCCAGATTAACTCCCCTCCCAGGCCCTGGGATTTTCTCAGAAATTAGATAAGGCATACCATGAAAAATGAAAACGATAATTACAAACAAGTCTGCAGCAACACAAATTGCCCAAAGTTGAAGAAATACCCGTTGGCTTGGGTTTTTCTTGTTGTGGTGGGGTGGTAGAGAGGGGCTTACCTCAAGCATGTATTACAATACGTACAAGTAAATTCTACTCCTAATAAACTACATCAAGGCATTTTAACATGTCATGCATTGAAGCGGACTATCTCGTGATGCTAAACTTTGATCATATGTCTTCACTACGACATGTTAATCAACAACACACTAGCAAACAAATGCAGAAACACTGAACATGTATACCAGGATATCAAAGAAAACAAACAAACTACATACTCAAGACGTCTCGATTAGCAGATTGTTCACTCCATCCAGGGAGATGTTTCACTGCATTACCTTCCCATGCTTCCTCAAAATGAACAAGATCATCTAAGCAATAAGATACGAATAAATCTGTCAACATAACTAAAAAACTGAAATAAACTTTAAGACCACAAAAGTATACAGCTACCTTGATTAAGATTGTGTAGAGTTTGCATAGATTCCACGTGACCATCCGATTGCAATTTTCTAGTGAGTGAATGACCCTATAGCGTGAACAAATTTCCATCAGATATCTAATATGCCAATGCAAGGTGGATACTCCAGTCAGCATAGGTAGGATAATATAGAAAATCTACCTTGTCACAGATACCCCTAGTGACCCTGTGAGTTGCTTGACGGGTTGATGAATCAGCTTCTTTAAATTCTTCAAATGCCAACTACAATAAGAGCCAGGAAACATATGATAAGCAGAAGTCCAAGTACCAAATAATATAGTTGACAATATTTCAGTAACAAGATGCACTTACACCGTCACTCCCTGCTCTCCTAGTTGTAGAGGAGGTGTAGTATGCACCATTTGCACCTCCATAAGTAACACTAGAGCTTTGAAAAGTGAAGCTACGCATTTGTGGTTGTGACCTTGCATGTTCGATCTGGTTCTTGTCATTTCTGTGAGCCAAATGCTTGCTCTTTTTCTCTACAAGGATAAAAAGAAACATAATAGGGCCAATCAAATGTCATCAGGTCTAATCAACCACAAGGGCAAGAAGAATCCTATGCATGTTAAAAACAAATCTCACCAGTAACTTCATCATCTGGGTCATCCACAACAGGCTCCTTGCTGGATCTCCCATGTTTTCTTGGATTTTCTTTTTTCTCCTTTTCACTCTCCGTTTCATCTTTCTCATCATCAGAGTTCAGCTCCTGAATCACTGGTCCCCTTGACATATAGGGCTGAGCAGGAGGACGTTCAAGAAACCCAGAAGCATGAGGATTCATAAAGGGGCCTCCATTAGAAGTAAAAAGGCTCGACTGGAAAATTCCACCAAAGGGTTGATTAAAAAAGGGATCATCAAATGGATCCCTTCCCCCGAAAAAGTTAGAGACTAAGCTCCTTTGACCACCAAAACTACCAAAGGGGTCGCCAAAACCAAAGAATGGATCTCTACCTCCCTGCATCTCTTAGCTTCTAGATCCCTGAAAAATAATGAAATAACTGTTATTTGACAAGGAGATCCAGATAATCTTAGTACTACAAAATTAAGGATTCCTCTTTTGAAAATATCACCATGAAATACTAAATCATGCAATTTCACCTTAAAACACAGAAGTCAGTAGCATTAAAAAGGGGACGGTAAGGACAGACTCTTTCATTAATTAGCATAAATCCACAAATTAATAATAAAAAAATACTTAGAATTGATCAAAGGAATACATAGATTTGGAGCTATGTTTTAAAATAACATCTAACTTTATAGTGCAGCCAGATGGTTTCTTAATAAAGACAAGTGACCAATATAAGTGTTTCAAGAAGTCCTTGCTAATGCTAATCATCACTTGCACTTCAAAGATCACCAACTTGTAAGGTGATCATCACTAACCCATAGAATAAATTTAAAAAAATCACTAAACATAGGATATGATAAACGATTATTTCTTTCCAGACTAAATTTTTTGAAGATGCCAAAAATATGTATTGTTGCACGCACAAGGCTCAAAGGTTCTTGGCGAGGAAGGTACAAGGTCCATGCCCCTAGAACACTAGGGGCAAAAATTTATGGTGGCACTAAAATATGTTTCTCTTTGTAGAATAACATTCATAATCAACTTGATTTGGTCTACTTCCTTTTTAAGTTATGCCATGAAAAAATGTATTACTCACAAACAAAATAATTGATTGAGAAAGATAACCGAGGTCATTACAGTTTAAGCTAAATTAATATATAAGAACAGCTAAAGATGAATTTAAAATCATCTTTTCAGTGTTGCAAGATGCTGATTTTCAGATAGCTCAGATGAGGGTAAAAAGAAAAGTCAGAGGAGTGTGTACACAGTACATCTAGGTAACATTTCCTCACGATCTATATATATATATATATATATATATATATCTAGATGCTGAATGATTTCTGCTGACACAATCCGAATAGAGTCAACATTACTTCCATCATATGGGTCAAGAGAATACAGGGCATATCAACTCAGACAATTTCTTTGCATTTGGCACACAAGACATAGCTCGACACACTTAACATTTTAGGTATTTCACCTGCGATATGTAAACCACATATATCATCTAATTCCTTATTTTTTACCAACCAAGAAATTCAAGCTAACATCCAAAGCTTTATAATCACTAAAATGCTGCCACATAATTTTCCACAGTGAAGGTAGCAATATGCTGTGAATCCAGTTTCAGAGGAAGGGGCATTATTTCTTTTTCATTTACCGAGCTCCCCCCTTCCCTTAATTTCTAACCCAGAATTCACCACAGCTTTTATTTTCTGTTCAAGTCACTGTCGCCTTCTAAGACATTTCTTGGCACTTTGAGAACAGAGTGCACTGGCATGCAGAGAGGCGCATCAGGCACACAAAGACTCCCAACCCACCCGCACACTGCACACCTCACATTTAGAGGGCACTAACCTGGACCCTCATGTGCCCTGCCTATCTAACAACTGAGCATTCATATATTTTGGATTAAACATGTTGGAAGACAGAAAGACTTTAGATCAAACACATCAACTCATCAAATCCAGAGCGTTATATTGCCTCATTAATCTGCCTGAATAACATAATTTAAATCTACAAAACAAACATAAACAGATAACTGGAATTTCTGACATCAAACCCACTATAGAGTAATATAAATCGTCAACACCAACAAAAGTTCTCAAAGGGTTACTTGGGATAATTAGATAGATTACTAGCCTCTAAAAAACAATTCCATGTATTTTCCACTGGAAACGATTGACCGCCAAATTACCGTATAGAAAACCAAATATTTTAAACCCTAAAATAGCTCTCAATTTAAAAATCAAAAGCAATGGAGCTGGGAGCATAACGTAAATTAAACAAATAATTTCAGATAACAATATCAGACATCAATTCACAAAAATTCCTAACTACTACATCAACCCTATCGCAACAGATGATCACATAAACACCCTTGCCGTTGGCTCTTGCGCAATAATTTCAACGTTAATCCCGATGATAAGATGAAAGATTTACCTATTATCTGTGAAAGAGAAATTCACAAAGCTTCAATTGTGAATGAGAGAGGACAGAGAAGCATAGGAGGAGAATCGAAGAACGACGATTAAAATAGCTCTGACAGTTTTCAAGAATTTATAGGGGTAGATCACGTACGGAGGAGGTCGACGATTAAACGAGTATATTTGGAAGGTTCTAGTACAAGGGCCCAAAATCGAGAAAGGCTCTAGGCTTTTAAGCCCGAAGCCATCAATTGGGCTTGCACTCTTTTAAAAGTTCAAATTGATCTGTGCAAATTTTCATATTGTAATTAGGTAAAGACTAGAATGTAACTGCCTTACCAATTTCAAAATATATTAACCTCTAATTTTTTTGTTTTTTATTTATTTAATTATAAGGATATAATTGTAATTTTACTTTTGTGGTTTAGGTATAATTTATCCCTAAGGTTTAAGATTTAGGGTATAATTGTAATTTTTTACCCTTGCGGTTTAAGGTATAATTTATCTCTAGGGTTCAGGGTTTAGGGTATTTTACCCTTGTGGTTTAGTGTATAATTTATCCATATGATTTAAGGTTTATGGTATAATTGTAATTTTACCCTTATAGTTTAGGATATAATTTATCCCTAGGGTTTAGGGTAATAGTCATTTAAATAAAATAAATTTAAAAATAAAAAAAAACAACAACATTAATGAAGGAGATGAATTAATTAAGAAGGGTGGGGATCAAGGGTGTACCAATTGAATTGGTACCCCTGATTGTACCCTAATCCCTCTCTTGTAATTATTATCTTAATCTCATCTTATCTAATTATATAAATAGTTATCTTTATATATATAATAACACAATGTGGGGCATTTATGTAATTTTCCATGTTACCTCCAAAAAATCGGTTTTAATTTATGGTTAATTCTTCAACAAATCCTGACTGTCCATCTTCATATTCAATCGCAGCCCTCCATCTGCATCAAGAGGATTAATCATGTGTCTGCTTAAATCGGGAGAATTCATTCCAACCCTTTTCACCTTCTTCTTTTTTCGTGCCTCTTATCGGCTGCTTGCTTCTTGATGCGCGTTTTCTTTGCATGCAAAATTAATCCCCAAGTATTAAGGATATCAGTTGCAGTTTAAGCAAGCGACCAAGTGAATATCGAACTCAAAGGAAGGCGTATTATCAATTTAATTATTTACTAAATTAATTAAGACGAAGGCAATAAAAGTTGAGATTTTAATCTAATAACTAATAAATAATTAATTAAAATTATAAATAAAATAAAATATCACTCGAAGAATATGAAAGTGGATCAAGTAGGAGAATATGTAGACCTAGGATAATCCAGTTTAACTCATTAATTTTCCTTTCGTGTGTTGATGTCCGACTCTGCCTTGTGGAATATGGACGCATCACTAAACCATGCAATCTACTCTATAGACACAAGTAAACATGCGTGTAATACGTGTGAATAACCTCGGAGCAAGAGATACAATTCCACCCCCTTTCTAGGTACTATCAGTATTAATTATTTCCCTAGCCAATTGGTACTCTAACTCGATATGATCTCCCTTTATAGGTACTATAAAAGTATCCTCTTTATCCTACTTAATAACCCGAATTCAATTCAATTAATAAGTATTCATATATGATAGTTCTAACGAAATTTCGGAGTCCCCTCACTTAGAATCATAACATGGAACCCTGTTCAGTGGTGAACGCACTCAATCTACAACCAAGATATATATTCAGACTCTATATACCAATTGAAGATGCACAAAACGACTGTGAATATGGATTAAAAACGTGCAGTCATATATAAAATAAATCCACAAGTACTGTTGTACGGAGTTTACACACGAAAGTTTAATTAATTCGTAAAAACCTTCACAACCCTAGTTATACCAAAAAGGCTCTAGCCCATGATGTTACGAAGAACAATCATGGGTGTTGGATAGATCTTACTCGGATGTCTGGAAAATTACAAGATAAATTAGGAAACGAAATAAACCCTAGATGCGGGAGTCGTCGCGTCCTTCTCCATCTTGAATCCTCCTCTTGGTTCTCCTCATGATTCCACAAACGAATTTTCAAAGTGATGGATGGAATGAGGAAAAGATGTGGATGATAGTTGTGGGGTGATCCCTCCTTGTGGATTGTAGTATTGTTGTGGTCTCTTTCCAATTCAATATGATTCTATGATGATTAATGATGTGATCTACATCCCTTTTTATACTTGTAAGCTCTCCTTATAGGCTTTGGATGAGATTTTACTTGAGACATACGCCAAAATTGGTAAAAGAAACCCGAAACTACCAAAAATAGCATCAACGACATTCTGCTCGACCAAGCCTTCAGAAGTCGAGCAAGGCCTCCAAGTCGAGCAATGGTCGAGCAAGCTCTCTATAAGTTTTTGATCATTTTCCTCGACTTGACCTCTTCCACTCGGCCAAAATAATTATGGTCGAGCAAGCTTCCATTGGTCAAGCAAGCTTGCGCAGTCTCACCGTTTCGTGCATAACTTCCGCATCCAACCTCTAATTTGAGTAATTCTTACACTCACGTGATCCTCTCTTCCTCGGCTTTCTATTCATATAAAGAAATCTCTGAAATCCCAACATTTGGATGTATAATAAGTCACGCAAAGTGACACAGCCGTTCTTTTTGGTACAGCTTGCGCGACGTCACTATTTTGCTTATAACTTCCTCGTTTGGAGTCCGATTGAAGTATTCTTTATGCCAAAACGATCTTCTTTTCTGTAGATTTCCAACCATATATCACACATCCAACTCAGAGCTCCACACGAATACAGAATAGTTACACAAGTTGGACGTGCGTTTCAGAGCATCCTCGCACAAATTGCACCTTTTCTCTAACTTGGCACTTTTGATCCCTTTTTCCACTTAAAACACAATAAAACACCTCAAGTTCACCTTTTTCTCACATATATTGAATATAAGATACTTGTACTAATATAAGATAATAATTCTCGTAAAATAGGTGTTAAATTGGACACTAAAACACGCTTATTTTCACTTTCATCAATCCCTCAAACCCATTGATCGTCCCGAGGCAACAAAATAAAAATAAAGAGAGAGAGAGAGAGTAAAAAAATTAGCGGGGAAATAAGGACTATGAAACATGCCCCATTCAAAATATAATTGTCCTTAACTTAGGTCATGCAACTCTCATTACATGTAATAATCAATTCATAGCATACAAGTTCAGACAATCACCTCCAATTCAAATGCTCCATTCACATGTTCTCACGGGAAGTATATCATTCGCACTCAAGTGTAAGAGATGTACACTTATGGGTTAAGGTGTTTACGCTCAGATTCAATTCAAGTACATGCGTAACCATAAGCTTGCCAAACACTCCACCACTAAAAATATGATTCGAAAATGAGATCAAAAAGGACTTTTCTTTTGGATGTAATGTTGACTCTTTGGTTAAGGTAGGAAATATATGGATAAGTGACTCAAAACTCAGATCAATCAAGCGCACCTATCATGATCTTTCATTCTTCCTCTTCACTTCAATTAAGTACAACATCCTCCTCAACTATTTTGACTTATCTCTTTCAAGTACAACAATTTTTCCTTCTCTTTTTTTTTCTTTTTTTCTTGAGGTACCTGTTTTGGGCACTACCTCTCACATCCTCTATAGGGTACTAGATTTAAGCACTATCCTATGGTGTTTTGTTCCATGAAATACTAGATTTAAGCACTACTCCATGATTTTCCTTCGATGCATTTCAAGCTCAATCACTGTTTTCAGCACCAACTTCATTCCTTCTCAAATTGTTATCAAGCTCCATCAACACACTTTGAAAAACCATTAATTCTCTTCTAGAAGGACAATCAAGGCTAAAAAAATTTAGATGCTCAAAGTGGTTATTTCTCGTAGGCTGCCAAAGAATGAGGTTTTAAGGCTCAACGGGGCTAACTACGGATAAACAATCATATGGTAGGGAATTATTTGGTTAAGTGACTTATAAATTAAAAGATGACCTAAAATCATCTCTCATCATCTAACACACATGTAGTTTCAAGTAAGACAAGAGGTAAGTTCTAGAATACACACACAAGAATGATACTCACCAGAAAAGATATATCATGTGATTATGTACATGAATAAGGCTCAAAATCTCATATGGATTTTTAACAAGTACAGAACACTTTTCATGGTACGTAATATCCCACAAGTACGCATAGAACTTCATATCGCATTACAACTCAAATACACTTCATTCATCAATTTCAAAAGCATATGAAATTTAAGCACAATTCTAGAAATATAACATGTGGATCACAACCATAAACTCAATCCTTTTACTCCCATGAATTTAAAACTCACATAAAAATTAGAATAAGGGAACGAGAGCACCTAATTTTTCTTCAACGTGCGCACGAGCTACTCGAGTCAAAGCCTCAATGTAGAACTCGTCTTGCCACCTAGTTGCCCTTTTTTTATAATCAAAGCTCAAGCACACCTCATCATCACATGATTCATCATAATAAAATAGGAGAACTCTAAAAATGGCTCAATTGACTATCTAATCGACTCCACACACTAGGAACACCACTGAACACTAGACAAATTGCAAAAAAATTGACACATCAAAATTGATTAAGGCTTCAACATACCTAAAAAAACCAACTCCCCTAGCAAACATTACAAACAAAAGATTATACTCTTAGTACGTCAATGAGGTAATAACATCACACCCCCAAACTTAGTAAAAACGTAAGTTGAAACTATGTTTGCAAAGAGATGTAATTGCCGATTAGTAAGCACCTCAAATATAAAAATTTCTTACTCACACAAAATAAATAAAGCAATAAAACGGAAGGGCAAGCCCCCAACAGGCGCTCATATTTCGTCGAAGAGTCACGACAGTATAGGACGGTCTTCTCGCATCCTCACCTTCAAATACTTTCTTTCCCTCTTCTTGTCTACACTCAACACCTTACCTTTCTTGGTTACATGAATATGATCCTCGAAATTTCCTTCCTCCCATGGCTGTTTAGACACCTCCTTGTCAATCTTCCACTTAAATTCAGAATCACATGTCTTAGAAAAATCAAGATTAAACAAGTTAGAAACCACATCTATGCTCTTGCATGATTGACTCTCCATGGGCATCTTCATTGCTTGATCAAGAGAGAAAACAACATTTTCATTATCCATCTGCAATCTAAGCTTCTCGGCTCTCAACCTCTTTGCTCTTTCCTATTTCTTCTCAACTAAAAGCTTACTATTCTGCTCTTGGGATGGCTCTAAGGTGTTCTAAACAACAGGAGTAGCATTCGGTATTGAATCGGACATTGAACTGTGTTGCTCGACTTCTGCTCGACCAAAAGGGACTGGTCGAGCAGATAGGTTTTGATCGAGCAACCCGCTTGATCGGGAGCTTCCATTCACCATGTGTTGCTTGACCTCCATTCGACTTGGGTAGTCTGGTCGAACTGATGACGTTTGATCGAGCAGGCTGCCTGATCGCGAGCTCTCATCCCCAGGTGTTGTTCGACTTTCGTTCGACTTGGGTAGTCTGGTCGAACAGAAGAGTGTAAGTCGAATGGTGCACCTGGAAATAGAGCATCGTAATTCTATTCGTCCGGGAGTTGCTCGACCTCTATTCGACCATCAGGTCTAGTCGAACGGATTGGGGTTTGTCGAACAAGGCTCCTGCCACCTTCGTTTTTACTCGCCGCCTTCATCGGACCTTCATACTGCGTACCTGACCTCAATGTGATGACATTATTCTCCAATGTTTATGTCAATTGATCCGCATTCGTGGCCATCTGCCCCATAATCAAGGTAAGGTCCTTCAACTGCTTAGATAAATCTGCATGATCAACATTCATGGTATCCTCAAGACGATCAACCCTTGCATCATTCTCAGCCATGTATCGATTGAACATATCTTCAACGCTAGCCTTCACTTCTTGCTATTACATACTAGGCCCTCTTAGTGTCAACTCTGCAATCTACCTTTGTTGGGACTCTAGTAGCTTGTTGATGTTAGCTAGACTAGAGATGATCTCATCATCCCTATTAGGCTTCACCGTTTGATGTTCAACCTGAGCTACCTTGCCTAGTACATATGATCCTCTTACTCTTTCCGTAGTCCAATCACGTGAATTCATAGAGATGTCTTCAAACAACTTTTCTGCATCAAGTACTGTCTTAGATAACAGCACTCCTCCTGATGATACATCAATAAGAATACGTGACTCACAATCCAATTTATATAAGAAAATGCTTATGTAATCAGCTTTAGACATTCCATGCTGTGGGCACCTCCTGAGAATGTCTTTAAACCTATCCCACGCCTAATAAAATTTCTCACCCTGATTAATAATAAATTGGGCAATGTCTTGCTTCATTCTTAAGATTCTTGAGGGTGGCATGTATCTCTCCAAGAACTTCTGCTGCAGTTGCTTCCATGTAGTGCAATCTGTGGCATCAAGAGTTTCATACCAAGCTTCTGCTCTATCAATTAAAGAGAACTTGAATAGGACAATCTGCCTAGCATTATCATTAGCTCCAGCACCCTTCTGAGTGTTTGCATAACCAAGAAATCTTCGGAGATGCTGATATGGATCTTCAAAACAACCTCCAGAAAAGGGATTCTTTTACACCATGTTAATATGAGCGGGATGTATCTTAAAATCATCATCTTCCCCCTTGCTCCTATCAACCCCATGTTATCAATTCTATAGTTTGTGAAAATTTCGCGTATGACAATATTATTCGGATTCTGCCATGCTCCGGCCATGTTTAGCACTGTGTGTTATTCCTTCCTTTCCTTTCCTCGTGCACAAATACCTCAAAAAATTTTAAGATTAGATAGAAATAATAATCAAAAATAAAAATCTTAATCAAGACAGAAATAATAAACTAATAATAATAGTTGTCCCCGCCAAAGGCGCCAAGAACTTGCAAAATTAATCCCAAAGTTTTAAGGATATCAGTTGCAGCTTAAGCAAGCGACCAAGTGAATATCGAACTCAAAGGACAGCATATTATCAATTTAATTATTTACTAAATTAATTAAGACGAAGGCAATAAAAGTTGAGATTTTAATCTAATAACAAATAAAAAATTAATTAAAATAACAAATAAAATAAAATATCACTCAAAGAATACAAAAGTGGATCAAGTTGGAGAATAGGTAGGCCTAAGATAATCCAATTTCACTCATTAATTTCCCTTCTGTGCGTTGATGTCCGACTCTACCTTGTGGAATATGGACGCATCACTAAACCATGCATATCTACAATATAGATACAAGTAAACATGCGTGTAACACGTGTGAATAACCTCGGAGCAAGAGATATAATTCCACCCCCTTTCTAGGTACTATCAGTATCAATTATTTCCCTGGCCAATTGATACTCTAACCCGATATGATCTCCCTTTATAGGTACTATCAAATTATCCTCTTTATCCTACTTAATAACCCAAATTCAATTCAATTAATAAGTATTCATATATGATAGTTCTAATGAAGCTTCAGAGTCCCCTCACTTAGAATCATAACATGAAATCCTGTTCAGCGGTGAACGCACTCAATCGACAACCAAGATATATATTCAGACTCTATATACCAATTGAAGATGCACAAAATGATCGTAAATATGGATTAAAAATGTGAAGTCATATATAAAATAAATTCACAAGTAGTGTTGTATGAAGTTTACATACGAAAATTCAATTAATTCATAAAAACCTTCACAACTCTAGTTCTACCAAAAAGGCACTAGCCCATGATGTTACGAAGAACAATCATGGGTGTTGGATAGATCTTACCCGGATGTTTGGAAAATTACAAGATAAATTAGGAAACGAAATAAACCCTAGATGTGGGAGTCGTCGCGTCTTTCTCCATCTTGAATCCTCCTCTTGGTTCTCCTCTTGATTCCACAAATGAATCTTCAAAGTGATGGATGGATGGAGGAAAGGATGTGGATGATGGTTGGGGGATGATCCCCCCTTGTGGGGTGTAGTATTGTTGTGGCCTCTCTCCAATCCAATATGATTCTATGATGATTAATGATGTGATCTACATCCCCTTTTATACTTGTAAGCTCTCCTTATAGGCCTTGGATGAGCTTTTACTTGAGACATACGCCAAATTTGGTAAAAGAAACCCGAAACTACCAAAAATAGCATCAGCGACATTCTGCTCGACCAAGCCTTCAGAAGTCGAGCAAGGCCTCCAAGTCAAGCAATGGTCGAGCAAGCTCTCTGTAAGTTTTTGGTCATTTTGCTCGACTTGACCTCTTCCGCTCGACCAAAATAATTATGGTCGAGCAAGCTTCCATTTGTCGATCAAGCTTGCGCATTCTCACCGTTTCGTGCATAACTTCCACATCCGACCTCCGATTTGAGTAATTCTTGCACTCACGTGATCCTCTCTTCCTTGGATTTCTATCATTATAAAGAAATCTACAGAAACCCCAATATTTGGATGTATAACAAGTCACGCAAATTGGCACAGCCATTCTGTTCGGCATAGCTTGCACGACGTCACCATTTTGCTCATAACTTCCTCGTTTGGAATCCGATTGAGGTGTTCTTTACGCCAAAACGATCATCTTTTCTATAGATTTCCAACCATGTATCACACGTCCAACTCAGAGCTCCACATGAATACAGAATAGTTATACAAATTGGATGTGAGTTTCTGAGCATCCTCGCACAAATTGCACCTTTTCTCCAACTTGGCACTTTTAATCCCTTTTTCCACCTAAAACACAATAAAACACCTCATGTGTATATTTTTCTCACATATATTGAATATAAGATACTTGTGATAATATAAGACAATAATTCTCTTCAAACAGATGTTAAATTGGATATTAAAACAAGTTTATTTTCACTCACCCATTGCTCGTCCCGAGGCAACAAAATAAAAATAAAGAGAGAGAGTAAGAAAATTAATGCGAAAACAAGGACTATGACACATACCCCATTCAAAATACAATTATCCTCAACTTAGGTCATGCAACTCTCATTACATGTAATAATCAATTCATAGCATATAAGTTAAGACAATCACCTCCAATTCTAATGCTCCATTCACATATTCTCACTGGAAGTATATCACTCGCACTCAAGTGCAAAAGATGTACACTTATGGGTTAAGATGTTTTGCTGAAGTATCTTATCTTTTGGTGAAAATAAAATCTATATTTTTAATCTCTATATATCTCCAAACAGAATCTAAGATCCAAACCTATCCTATCAGTATTCTACTTCTTTTTAATACATGCAATAAAGTCTTTTCCATAATCTGTACATTGTTTGTATTTTATGTTATTCTGAGGTTTTAAGCTGCATATATGATTCATTGGATTCAATAAACTTTCCTCTTTATAATTCTTTATGTTATGTTTATTGTTGAATTGTGAAATGTATTAGTATTAGTTTCTTGAATATTTGATTGTGTAATGTTACTTAATTTTGATTGAATTTCTACCACAGATTTTCCAATCATTTATACTTCTTTAATTCTAAAAATTAATCTTTCCGTTTGTTTCCATTCTTTAAAATACTATTTATCTTCTTTACTATTGTAGAAATTAGTGAATTCGATTACATAACATCATGCTCTCTTACTTCTTATATAAGATCTGTCATCAAGGGTACATTTTCTTAAATTCTGTTTGAATTTATATGTATACAAATTAAACCATTAATCCATGTTGTATGTTTGTTTAAATGTTACAGAGTTTATGGCTACATCATCCATTCATTCACCAGGAGAGTGTCATGGTAATTTTGGTGATAAAACTTTTGATTTATATGATGTTCTTAATGTTTATTGTTTAAATTAATATTCATGGTGTAACTTTGATTATTAATTCTTACAGTTGTGGGTCTTCCCAAGTTCAGTGCTCCATCTTCCATTCTTTCACACAGAATGTGTCACAAGCAAGGTTGTGACAGAGCTCCCCATGTAGAATCTGACATCAAAGGTGTGTCTCATTACTCTTAATTTTCTTCACACATAAAGATGTACATAAAAAATGTTATTCATGGTTACGTGGAGATCTAAGTTACTAGAAAATCTTGTGAGAATTAAGATACATGACTAAAAATCAGCTTGGTGTTTATTTTGCTATGCCATGAATACCAAGTAGTAGTATAAATTTTTATTGAACTTATTGGCTCCATGGTTCAGAGCTCCCCATGTCGACACTTGACTGCTATAGATATAATCTCCACATATTGGCTCCATGGTTCTATGTCATTATTGGCTCAACTTTACTGTGCAATGCCATATACATACTCTTTTTACATGTGGGCCTTACTGCTGATCATCATGTATATCTATTGTTCACCCTCAAATTATCAATCATTGATATTATTAGTTGATACTCTTTCTTTGTCTCTGCTAATGGATCATGCTTTTAACTTGACTTTTGTCGAGTTCAAATGACTCCCTCCCTGTTGCATTTTTATTTTTAGCTCAACACATTTTGTTTTTGGTTATTGATACTTTGTATTCTCTGAGTTCTTAGGTCTCACTACAGCTATTCGACAATGGTTTTAATATTTTATTTTTGTAGTAATAATCATGTGTTTAATTAATTGTAGTAGGAGTAGTAATATAGTAATTTGATTATAAGTAACAGTTGTGCATGTATTAGTTATAAATTAAAATTTGAAGTATAACAATAAGGCTGTTAATAATAGCAGCACGTACAAGATCAGGTATGCTGATAAGTTGATTAATGTAGGATACAATTCCTTGCTGCCCTATTCCTCTTCCACCACGACATATACTATTTTTTTTAAATTGTTATTCTTGGTAGCAAACAACAAGTTATAGCCTATAAGTTTTATGTTGGAAGACATTAAGAGGTTCCTAATTGTACCAGGAGACTGTCATGGTAATTTTAGTGATAAAACTTTTGATTTATATGATGTTCTTCATGTTTATTGTTTAAATTAATAGAATAGTGTAACTTTGATTATTAATTCTTATAGTTATGGGTCTTCCCAAGTTCGGTGCTCCATCTTCCATTCTTTCACACCGAAAGTGTCACAAGCAAGGTTGTGACAAAACTCTCCATGGAGAATCTGACATCAAATGTGTGTCTCATCACTCTTAATTTTCTTCACACATAAAGATGTACATCAAAAACGTTATTCATGGTTACATGGAGATCTAAGTTACTAGAAAATCTTGTGAGAATTAAGATACATGACTAAAAATCAGCTTGGTGTTTATTTTGCTATGCCATGAATACCAAGTAATTTTGCAGTATAAATTTTTATTGAACTTATATTTGTTCTACATGATATATATAGGCACTCATAGGTTCACAATTTTCCTACAACGTTATTCATGGTTACATCATGTCACCACTATTCATGTGACGCATGACGTATCACCACCTATTAATATGATATTATTCCTGTTTCACACACATTGACTTCCTAAACTGTATCAGCTCTCGGTGGTCGCAATTTTAGGCCTGAGCCGTCCCTTGCTTCATACAGAACATTTCACATGAGAGGTATACGTAATGTTTTCAGTTTGGCAACACACATTGTTTTGGATTCTATATGTTATGTATTAGTATTAGTTTCTTGAATCTCTAGTTATGTATCTGCATTATATCTTAGAAACTTTCTTAGTATAAGGATCTTAGTGACAATTGAAAATATCCGGTAATTGTATCTTCTTCTCTTGATGATGATCAACTTGAGGAATTGTTGGATGTACTTAAGAAGTATAAGTCTGCGATTGGTTGGTCTCTTGATGATTTGAAAGGTATTAGTCCTTCGTATTGCATGCATCGAATAAGATTGTTAGGTGAAGCCAAGAGTAGCATTCAGAATCAGCGGAGGGTGAATCCCGCTATTCAAGAAGTGATTAGGAAGCAAATCCTAACGTGGCTAGATGCAGGGATTATTTATCCTATTAGTGATAATCCCATGTGAGTCCATTGCATGTTGTTGCTAAAAAGGGGGACATGACTATAATGAAAGCCGAAGATGGTGAGACGTTAGCCACTAGGATTCCTACGGAATGGCGTATGTGTATGGACTACAGAAAGTTGAATGAGAATACATGCAAAGATCATTTTCCCCTTCCTTTCATGGATCAAATGCTTGATCGTCTTGCAGGGTATGAGTATTATTGCTTCTTGGATGGATACTCGGGTTATAATCAAATCATGATTGCACCCAATGATCAAGAGAAGACTACTATCACTTGCCCATATGGAACATTTGTCTTTAGAAAGATGCCTTTTGGATTGTGTAATGCGCCTGCGATATTTCAGCGTTGCATGATGGAGATATTTGATGGGTTGATAGAAAAGATCATGGAGGTGTTTATGGATGACTTTTTTGTATTTGGTTCCTCTTTTGATGTTTGTTTATCTAACCTTACTACTGTTTTGAAGAGATGCTAAGATACTAATCTTGTCTTGAATTGGGAGAAGTGCCACTTCATGGTAAGAGATGGGATTGTTCTTGGCCATCATATCTCGGCCAAGGGATTGCAGGTGGACAAAGCAAAGGTGGTGGCAATGGAGAAGCTTCCACCACCTACAAATGAGAAAGGAGTGCGGTCTTTTCTTGGACACGCCGGTTTTTATAGAAGATTCATAAAAGACTTCTCGAAATACTCCGAGCCCTTATCTCATTTACTTGAAAAGGATGTGCCCTTCGTGTTTGATGAGGAGTGTCTAGCAGCTTTTCAGGTTTTGAAGGAGGCGCTTATTACTGCACCTATCTTGATCACACCGGATTGGACTCAGCCGTTTGTACTAATATATGATGCGAGTGATTTAGCACTTGGAGTGGTGCTTGGGCAGTTGAGGGATAAGAAGTTTTGCGCCATTTACTTGCGAGTAGGAACCAATAGGAAGGACTGGGCTATGAAGCTCGATGATGTTTTGTAGGGGTTCCGAACTGCTTACAAGACGGTGTTGGATATATCACCGTATCAAATTATCTATGAGAAGCCGTGCCACTTGCCTGTAGAGATTCAGCACAAAGCTTTTTGGGCATTGAGAAGCTTGAATTTGTCCTTAATGGATCAAAGGGAGTTGAGGATGACTCATATTAATCAACTGGATGAGTTTAGGAATCGTGCTTATAAGAACTCAATGATTTTTAAGGAAAGAATGAAGAAATGACATGATTCGAAGATCTCTTACAAGGAGTTCAAGCAAGGTGATGAGGTATTACTTTTCAATTCTCGCTTGAAACTCTTCGCAGAGAAATTGAAATCGAAGTGGACGGGGTCGTTCATTATCCATAGAGCCTGTGGAGGGGGGAGTTTTGAGCTTATGGACAAAGATGGGGACATTATTGCGGTAAATGGGCATTGGTTGAAGCATTACAAGTCACCGGATGATGTTTGCATCGTCTTTGAGGATACCTTGCACTAGATTGGTACCGTCGTGACTCTCCGACGTTAAACATGAGCACCTATTGGGGGCTTTTCCTCCCATTTTATTGTTTTAATTTCATTAGTGTGCGTAAGAAATTTTCTTATTTGACGTGCTTATCATTCGGAAATTACATCTCTTTACAAACTTAGTTTCGACTATGGTTTTTACTAAGTTTTGGGGTGTGATGTATACCTCATTATAGCACGGAGAATATGATCTTTTCTTTATAATGTTTGCTAGGGGAGTTGATTTTTTGCGGTATATTAATACTTTAGCCGGGTTTGATGCATCGATTTTTTGCCATTTGCCTAGTGTTTAGTGAGAGTTGTTGTTTTTGGTGTGATTGCAGAGTTGCACTCGAAGTTATATGGTTTCTCTAGCTTAATTTTTGGATATCTTGATACTTGATGTCGTCCTAGAGTTGAATATTGCAGGAAAAAATGAGAAGGGTACGAAATAGAGGGAGATCATGAAGCTGTTCGACCAGGCTTTTTGGTCGAGCAACGGTCGAGCAAAGTGTGAAAATCTTCCAGAGGAGCTGCTCGACTTAACCCTTCTAGCTCGACCACAAAGCTGGAGTCGAGCACTGGTCGAGAAAATGACGAAAAACATCCAGAGAGTTTGTTCAACCAATTAGTGGTTGCTCGACCATGGGTATGAGATCAAACAATGATCGAGCAAGACAGAGAAGAACAGGGGGTGCGATGAGGCAAGTTACTCGACATTCAGCACCTGTTCGACCAAGACATGGAGGTCGAACGTGTTGGCATTTAATCGTTTGGTTAAAGTGAATCATTAGGGTTCCATACGTTTCTAACATATAGTGGAAGCATGAAAATAAGAAACGTATTACCTTTCACCAGGGTATGTTGGAGAAGACGAATTCTCGCCACCAGCCTGCGCAGCCTCACCGTTTTGGGCATAACTCTCTCATCCGATATTAGATTTGAGTGATCTATGTGCCAAAATGATTGTCTCTTCCGTGGCTTTCCGTCAGTATATTATACGTCCTGTTTTGAAGTCTATATGATTTTATAAAAATTGTAGAAGGTGGCGGACAGAAGCAGCAAACAACCTTCCAGTCTTCTGCTGTATTCCCAAGTCCAATCTCGACGTCGTATGAGCGACGATCCAGGAGATCTTCTCAATCTGCTGTTCTCTCACCCTCAACGACTAGTGAATGAGATACTAACCTTGTTCACATCTTGATGAAATTGGATTTCCTTTGCCACATGTTTTGTCAGAAATTCCCTACCATATACAACCTCTTGTATTTCAGGTAGAACTCGCTCAAAACATCCAGACATATTATGAAGAATAAATTGACCTAGGTTCCCCCTTCAATTTCTATTCCAAGCATTTCAATTCATTCATCAAGTTATCCGTGACCTCTTGCATTTTTTACTACTCAAGCATCTGAAGAGTCGTATGAGACCATCATATTTCTATGAACCTCTCACCTCTCCACTAGAGACTTTAATAGGCATCATGGGAAATCCTTAGTGAGAACACACATGTATTTTCCTAAGCAGTAAAATTCGAAACCAAGATTCTTTTATAATCATCTAATTTTAGAGCAGTAAATATAATTTCTTTTAGTAAACAATAAGTGAAATAAAACCATTTGAAAATTCAGAGAATCACAAATAAATACACCGATCAAATCTTCGAATTTTATCCATTTATATTGATTCCCTCAAAATAATATAAAATTAAAATTCACCGACATCTCAAGCACCATGAGTCTGCAAGCCACGTTAGTGTGGACGTTTACAAAACCGAATATTTACAAGAGAAGGTTTTACCCATTAATTTCATTCGTCAACCTAACCTCATGACAAAAAAATTAATAGTCGGTTCCTATTTAGCCATGCAAATAATAGCAATGACTCTGTTGCGGAGGATACTAATTATTTAAACCTAAGTGTACACCATTATTTGATTTCAAGTCCATTGCGCGAGCTTATGTGCCTTATAGTTGGAGAAGTACACACGCGCTCGGATAACTTTCTATAATCATCAATTATATGTTTGTACCAGTAAACCGCACATAAACTCATCCGTTAGGGAGGAAGTCCTATTGCCAACACGCAAGTTCATGTGCCACATTACAAATAATAATTATTTAATGAAATCTGTACCAGCGATCCGTGAATAAACTCATCCGTTAGGGAGGAAGGTCTATTGCCAACACACAAGTTTACTAACATCACTTACAAACCAATAATGGAGGCCGCGAGAATTATTTACCAATCCCCTCTCCCACTTAGTTATTTAACACCGAGGGTTTTTACATGCATATAATATTCAAGAATATACTATACAACCTAGCATGCTCCTATTACGACACATACGGCAGTAAATCAAAGAGAATCATGCATAGCATATATGACAATAATTAAATAATTAAATCAATTATTAATAGTTATATATCAGCGAATTCGATTGTTCGTCACCAATCACGAAATTGAGCAACTGCGACTATGCGGGGTTCGACCTCTCCGGTGAGGTTGCAGGGATCGAAGTCGGTCTTCATGAATTTTTCTCCATATTCCTTGCCCGGTAACCTGTTCCATCAGACTTGCACCCTGCACGATTCGGGCGTCAAAAACCCCAGCAATCGTGCGTTCCCCATTCACCTCACACGGTATCAAGCCCGCCTGACCGTGCGTCCATCACCAGTCACGATGCTCGGCAACTCACACCTGCCCACCTGTCATCGTGCCGCCTTCCGTGCACCAATGGAAAGCCTTTGTGAGCGCAAAACGGGCGCAATGCCCGCCGATCCGCACGCCAGCGTGCCTCGCATATCCACACACTGCAGCTAACATGTGAGGGTTTCTCCTCCTAGGCTTTCCGTTCGCCAACCCATCTGCTAGCATCAATCCACGCCCGGAAGCACACCTGGCATAAAAAACACACCTGGTGCTTCACACTGCCAACTACTTAGCACCGTGCATGCCATCGAGTGCTCATGCTCGACTACCGTGCATCCTCAGCCCTGTCCGTGCTTTATCATTCAGCAACAAGAAAGCAGCCGGGTGCTAATCCATGCATCCCGCACGCCTAGATGACCGGCATCCAGCCCGATACGTGCTCTATAAATAAATAAAGAGTTAATTGCAAAAAAAAACCACAAACTTTACTCTATTGCAAATTAATCCTCACTTTTAAGAAATTGTAAAAAAAACACCACCTTTAAGTATTGTTGCAAAAAAACCCCAAAAAACCCTACTTTTAATTAGAATTTGGGTGCGTTTTGCAATAATACTTAAATGTTGTGGTTTTTTTCGTAATTTCTCAAAGTGAGGATTAATTTGCAATCGAAGTAAAGTTCGTAATTTTTTTTTGCAATTAACCTATAAATAAATAATAAAGTAAGTTATTTGAGTTGTAATGGGATGTCAATTTTGAAAATAAAGTTTATTGTGGAGTTGTTGGGTTGTATGTTATTTCATTATTTTGGGGTGTGAACTTATTTGTGGGACAAACATATAAAAGTATTGGGTGTGAATTTGTTTATGGGATGGAGATAGTAATAATCCATGTTTACTTTGATTTTAACTTTATATCAAGTTAATATATAAAATGTGGGTGATGATATGCGGAAGAGAGTATTTTTTTTATTTTTTTTCAATGAGTTAGAGAATATTAATCGATGTAAATAATATATGAGAAATTGAGAAAAAAATTTGTTAATTGAAAAGAGAATTATGGAAAGTGGCTTGAGATTGATAGATTGCAGGGGTAATTTTTAAAATTTAGTTATGAATTTTGAAAATTAAAATTGAATTAAAAAAAAAAACATAACATAAAGGTAACCTTAAACATGAACGACACGATTTTGTATATTAAAAGATAAGATAAATAACGAATTAAAGGAGTAAAATTAAAATTTGGGACGATTATTCAGATCCTCAAAATTACTTAAATTTACCAAAAATAATTTAAACTAAAACATTTTCATTTAGTATAATTAAAATGTCCTTGCTTTAAATATACATGCATCAATTATGGAAATCGTGGCAAAGCACCTCTCCATGGATCTGATCACCAAAATCAAACAGCTCCTTCTCAATTATTCCTATTCCTGTAGCCAATTCATGACACACCACCATGACCAAGTAGGAGCGGCCAACCTTAAGGAGCAGAAAATTTGGGGACTTCGTGATGAGAGTGTAAATTCAAATGTTTTAGGCTCTGATTTGCATGGAAATAGAGTACTCTTTGGTCTTTTATTGAGATGAATAGGTACGTTTATGGGAAAGGCACAAATCAGAGGGTACAAGGGCTATTTGAGCATATTTGTATAGGAAAGCAGGTGAAAAAGGCTCGGAATTGGAAGACACGATTTTGGAGGCGAGATTAAGGTGTTGTTCGACCTTTGATGGCTTGTTCGACCAGCAACAGGTGGTCGAACTGGAGGTGACAAGTCGAGCAGATTTTCAGAGCCCGTCCAGTGAGCCAGTTCGACTTGGAGATGTTGCTCGACCAACACTAGCTTGGTTGAGCAGATGAGATGAAATCGAGCAAAGTGGAGAAAACTTACAGTGAGCTCTTTCGACTTGGAGGAGTTGCTCGACCAAGATCAATATGGCCAAGCAAGAGCGGTTTGGTCGAGGAAAATACCGAATTTGTCCAGAACGCTTGCTTGACCAGAAGCTCCTTGTTCGACTGGCATGCCATGATCGAACGACATGTCGCTGAGGCTATTTATGGTAATTCCAGATGTCTTTCACTAAATTTGACGTGTGCTTCTAGTAAAGGCCCATCCTAAGCCCATAAGGAGGTCCTATGTGTATAAAAGAAGGGCTTTCGCAGGAGAAAAAGAGACGAAGAGACACAACACAAGACAACACATCTTCCTTCATCCATCAAGCCCTACCATCATCCGAAGGGGTCATGAGAGAGGTTCGTCTGGTTAGTCAAGCAAGATCATACCAACTAGCCATGATTATTCTTAGATCAATCATGGGCTAGAACCACCTTGGTAGTTCTAAGGTTATGAAAGTTTTATGAGTTAATCGAATTTCCATATGTAAACTCCGTACAACACTACTTGTGTATAAGATTGTGCCTTTTCAATTAATCTTCACGGTCGTTTTGTGCATCATTAACTGTTATGTAGAGTCTAAATACATCTCTTGGTTATTGATTGAGTGCGTTCACCACTGAGCAGAATCACATGTTATAATTCTAAATGAAGGAATTCCAAAGTCTTATTAGAACTATCTTATATAGATACTTGTTAATTGAATCGTATTCGGGTTAATAAGTAGGATAAAGAGTATTACTTTATAGTACCTAAAAAGGGAGGTCAAATCTGGTTAGAGTACTAAGTGCATGAGAAATAATTGATTATGATAGTACCTAGAAAGGGGGGTAAAGTATACGTCTTGCTCCAAGAATATTCACACGTGTCATACGCTTGCTTGCTTGTGTCTATAGAGTATGCTTGCATGGTTTAGTGATGCGTCCATAAATTACAGGGCAGAGTCGGACATCAACGCATAGAAAGGAAACTAACGAATGAAACTGGATTACTTGAAGAACTACTCCATTAGTTACTTGATCACAACTGAATTTCTACTCTTATTTGTTTACTTACCTAGCTATTTTCATTATATGTTATTTAGTTTCTTAATCAAACCAACTCGAATTTACCAACATAATCTTGGTTAATTAGCATATAATTAGATTGATACTAATCCGTCCCTTGGATTCGTTATACACTTGGTCATATTTCGAAACTACAATTGATATCCTTATACTTGAGGATTAATTTTGTGTGTTGAGAAAATGCTCATCACTCATCAAACTCTCAAATCTCCTCCAACATATAATTCATAATAATAGAGTACAGAACCTTTGAGCAAAAACATAATGTTTGTGGATTGGCCTTTCTGGTTAATTACTCTTGGTTGAGGAATGATTACAAAAATCATTTCAGAAGCCCACATAATCCCACAAAGACTGTCGTGGAATTCAAAAGTTTTTAAAAATACAAACTTTTTGTCTGGCGGTCAATTCCATACAATAAACCATGGTCCCTCTAGTTTAGAATCCCTGCAATCACCACTACCGCTGCAACCCTTCTCTTTTTGAGTGGTTCGTGTAGATATGAAATGGTGGCCAGAAAGTTGATTGAAGGTATAGCCGCACGGTAGGCAAATAGAAGCCATAACATCGCAACTCAATTAATGTATAAAATCTTTTATAATTAAAGGCCAAATTTGTATTTTAATAGGAATATATTTAAGAAATGGGGTACGTTTAGCAATTTTGGAGGTGTGAATAGCCGACCCCTTAAAATTATAAGACCTAAAAATTTGAACTAAATCCTACCCCCTCCGTCCCACTATAATGTTTATACATTTTTTTTTTAAAAGTCTCATCATAAGGTTTAATTTCTCTTTATAATAAATGAGACTCGTACAAAACAATTAATATATCTTTATGCGGCCCACATACAACACTAATACAACTATCCACAATAAATTAAAATATTATTTTCTTGCCTCACTACATATTAAAATACTATATTTCTTAATCCGTGCAAAAAATAAATGTAAACCTTCAGACAGGAGGGAGAGTAATTTTTAAACTTAGAACCTTTAAAGATAAAATATCACGTGACATATAAAATTCTATCATGTAGCGTTGCACACAAAAAAAATATTGATGCCTTGAGACACTCTCTTGTAAGATGAGTCATAGAAAAATGGGTCATGAGACAAGTCAACTCAATACATTATTTATAATTTATTAATATAATATAATATATTTATGGACCAAGGGTGATCACGGTGCGGTTTGGTAATTTTTTCTGTTAGCGTTTGATCGTTTGGTTAACGTGAACTGTTAGGGTTCCATGTGATTTTATATCAATAGAAGTAAGAATATAAAATCATATTACCCTTCACCAGGGTATGTTGAAGAAGGACAGGTTTGCAGAAACGACCTCTCCGATCTTTTGCTGTATTCCCAAGCCTAGTCTTGACGTCGTGTGGTCGACGATCTTCAAGACCCTCTCAATCTGCGATCCTCTCTATCTCATTCATGATTTTCGTCATGTAATTAGGTTTACAGGACTACTGAGGTGGCTTATATATGGGCTACAATAGGGACCAGGAGGAGAAATTAGAGTTGGGCCTCCCATTGAGCTTAAGTATCCAAGTTTAGCCCAAAACTTATACTTAAGTCCAATAATAATAATATAGTCCACTAAAATATTATTACTGCAGTGCCGCTCTAATCCCAAATTACGTTATGGACTCCTTCTTATTATGAGCCCATTAGTCTCCCCGTGTTTAATATATACAATGACCATTAATTAATTAAGTTACTGACAACTCCATTAATTAATATCTCATCCGAGAGTAGTACCACTCAACCTTGTTATCATGCCGGAATAAATCCACCTGCAGGGTTTACATGATAATCTTTATGAGCTCCTCAAGTGGACATCATCAGCATGTTTAATAGGACACGAATTCCTTCTACAATCAACAACACACCATAGAGACAACACTATTTTCCAACTCACCGAGTTATTGATTTAATATATAAATTTCACCCATTGAAGAATCAAAGACATAAATACTAGCTTACGTGTCGAGGTTATTGTATAGAGATTAAGAGTACGAACATCCATAATAACTGAGATCAAGTTCTCCTATATAGTCAATATAAGTCGAACAATCTCACGCGGTCCTGCTCAATCCACACAAAGTGCACTAACGTGATTTTATATTCAAGACAAACTAATACCAAATCACACTACAACCATCCCGATAGATTGTCCCCGTCTATCTCGGTTGTGAGCATCTGTTTATACTTTATAAGGAGCCAACAATATGATCATCCGTGTGACGCCGCACACCATATTATCTACAGTATAAAGTAAGTGGACTTTTGCAATTACATATAAATAATTATAATATGCAAAACATTTGATCATATGATTCTCATTTCAAATTCATTGTTAAAACATTGTTCATACAAAAAGTTAGACTTTTAGTATACAATCCCACATTTTCGACTAAATTTAAATTACCTTTCTAGGTGTGGTGCGGTGCGGTTAATTGTGTAATTTTAAACTGTGATTTTTCTTTTAAAAATTATCTTATGGTTTCAGCGGTTTTGCGGTCGGTTTTTGCAGTTTTGCGGCTTCAATAAATAGATATCCCAAATTACCCATAATTTGATTCAAATACTAAATCTTTATGATAGCTAAGAAAACTTAAAATAGCATATAATAAAGATTTCATATAGAACTACCCCCACTTTTGAATAGTGCGGTAAATCTAACCTATAATGTCTTCTAGGCTTTGAATATTTTTGTTAATTTAAGTTTAATAAATAACTTTTAAAATAATATTATATATTTTATAAAAATATTAATTTTAAATAAATATTTTATAATGGCGGTCGGTGCAGTGCGATTTTACTAAAAAAATAAGATTGCATTGCCTGTGCGGTGTGGTTTTATAAAAAATAATTAACTGCGGTTTGTATATAAAATACTCATCGCGGTGCGGTTCGTGCAATGCGGTTGGTTTAGACGATTTAAAAAAATATGCTCACCCCTATTTATGGTTAATCAGCCCAATTATTTTAGAAAATTTCTAAATTTATGGAATTAATTTTAATATATTTATGTTAGTCAATCTCACTATTTTAGAAAAATTTAAATTTGTGGGATCAATTTAAACAATTTCCTTCTTATGCAAATATTGAGACGTACAAGTGTTATAGTGTATCGGATGTGGATAAAAGTGTTATAGTATAAAATACAATTGAAAACATGTTAAGTATCATCAATTTGTGTTATATTATTGAATTAATAACCAATAATATGTTTGGCGTTACTTTAAGTAACACTTATATTATATAAAAAAGAATGTAGTCAACGCAACCGATGTAGTTGAAAAGTATGATGATTTCGAATAACAGTATATGTGGCAAGGATTATAGTGTTAGATTATAGCTTAAACAGGTAAACGTATTAACGTATCATCTATCTATCGTAAAGTATATCACTTTTAGGTTATAGAATGTTCAACTTTATTGTAATGTATCATTTTTATAATTAAAAATATGAATTTAGTATACGATGTCTTAGGTGTCGAGAAGTATGTCTAAGTTTAAGTTATATTATATATATAGCAAGTGTTAAAGTGTTATAATGTAACTTGCAATTAGAAATGTGTTATGTATCATCAGTTTGTGTCATGGTATCGCTTTTATGTCTTGATAGCGTTGTTTTTAAATATGACGTTTATTATATAAAAGGGAATATAATCAGTTCAACCGATATTGTAGTCAAAGAATATGACGATTTTGAGTTATAGTATATATTGCAAGTGTTATACTATATATCTTGAAAATTTAAATGTGTTAAAGTATTATCAATTTATCGTAAGAGTAATGTTGTCTGTAAATATGTGATGAGAATGTTAGAATGGAAAATAATGAAAGATAATCACGTGGGCAAAAATAACAATGTAAGAATAGATGATAGGATATCTAAAAACTGGGCAAGCAAGCAAGCAAGCAAAAAACTTTGAGAGTGACTAGGGTAGGACAAGTCCTACCAAATATAGGTGGAACCGGATCCTCTCCTTCGATATCATCAAACCCGCACAATTCCTTCCCATTCTTCAGCATATTCAACTGGAAGAAGAAATTAAAAATGAGTTCGGAAGAGGAAAGTGCCCACTAAATTCTGAAATCGTGGTTGATCGAAGGGCTTGTAATTGGAGTTTTGCTGCTAGGATTCTGCTTTATTTTACCACAGAATAAGAAAAAGAAGAAGCCAATTAAGGGTGTATGTGGAATCGTGCTTCGATATGATGCATTATGGCCATTGCAATGCCCTTCGTCAGGTGCGAGCAGTTGGAGACCAATTGGTGGTGGGGTTGTCAGCGACGCTGAAATTACAGCCAACAAAGGTCCTCCGGTCACTCCTTTAATGAAAGTTTGAGCATTCCCAATTTGTTTTCAACTGGATCAAAAAGGGAGAAAGTGAGTTCTAATGAGTTCAACGAATTCTCACTGAAATTGACAGCTCGCGTTCTTCTCTATTAAATGGGAGATTCACATTCTTCAATTAAACCGAATTTTCTAGAATTCAAATTTCCTCTTTCCTTATGGAAATGTTAAAATTTAGGGTTCTTAATTTGCGTGCGACAATGCGGAGAGGGAGTGATAAAGAGATGGACCAGAAAGGAGATCGATAAGGCGGTGTTAGTGTATTTGGATAAAAGGAGTTTCAATTAGCAAGAAGGACAAGCTTTTCACTATAGAAACAATAACACATCAAAGGTGCAATGCCTCCTCCACTACACAATTCTGCCGAATTCCGCAGAATTCTTTGAATATAAAAATATCTTACATTTTTTATGCATTCTCCGAATTCCGCAAAATTCTTTGATTACTGGATATAGTCGTAGAGGGATGATTAAGGACGAGTTGGAATTGGTGGGTGAGATAATGGAGAGGCCGAGTGGGGGTTATGTAAAAAATTTGTATAAATTGATTTATCAATTTAATTACATATAATATACTTACATGATTTTATTTTTAGAAATCAAATTCTTATTATAAATAGTAACTCAATTAATAAAAAAAAGTAACCTTATTGACTAAATAAAACATAAACAAATCAACATAAAAAGTAGGGTCAATAAAAGTCGGTACAAAACGTATTTAAGAATTACTAAGCGATACATTCGCTTAAAAAATTACTGATAAATACAAAATTATATTTTTTTTACCATAATACCTATACATATCCGTACATTAGTGTGCATTGTTAAGATGAAAACAAAAATACGTTATTAATATGAATATACATTAATATACATTCTATTGAGAAAAAAATTAAAAATACGCGATTAAATTAAGGAACCCTCCTACTAATGTACATTATTGTGCATTCTTGAGAGAGAAACAAAAAATATGTTATTAAATTGAAAAACCCTACGAATACGAATGTACATCAGTGTGCATCTTTGAGAGAGGAATTGAAAATACACATTGAAACTATTGTTAAGTACATTAGAGTACATTCTTAGAGAGAAACAGAAAATACGCAATTAAATTGAAGAACACTACAAATGTACATTAGTGTGCATCCTTGAGAGAGAAACAAAAAATACACGATTAATTAAATTGAAAAATGATTGTTATAATTATCCTTAAATCTCTCACCCATTGTTTTTATCTGTACATTAGTGTTCAATAAAATTATTGTTAAGTAAAAACGTTGAATATTTGATGAGCATTTTCTCAACACACAATATTAATCCCCAAGTGTCAAGGATGCTATTGTAGCTTTGATAAGCGACCAAATGTTTATCGAACCCAAAGGACGTATTATTATCAATTTAATTATATTAATCTAACTTATTAAGACTAGTATGACAATATAGTTTTGATGATTAAGTAACCAATAAACAAATAATTAAAATAACAATTAAAATAAACAAGCAGTAGAGATAAAATGAAAGTGAATAAGTGAGAAGATAGGTCATCTTCGGGCCATCCAGTTTTACTTATTAATTTTCCTTCCATGTATCAATGTCCGACTTTGCCTTGTGGAGTATGGACGCATCGCTAAGCCATGCAAATCTGTCACGCCCAGACCCCAGACAGAATTCGACAACCGCCACGTTAACCATAAATTTCGCAGAATGGGTGCACTCCACTCCACAAAGTTTATAGAAAACGTAAGGCTTGTTATCAAGTACCTGCAGAGCTGAACAACTGATAACAACGGGTACAACCCGAGGACATCATCTCAAAAAGTATCAACAAGGATTTACAAAGGTACAAAATACAACGGTGTAACTTAGTTTAAAGAAAATATACATGAACGATATAACATCGCGAAGGTACAAAAAGAACATCAAGGGGGTCACCAAATATAAACTATACAATCTCGCCAATGAATCCATCAATTTACATAAAAGAGAAAGTACCCAAAACACGGATTGGATGACGAGCAAATGATAGGAAAACCTCAAACCAAAACGATATCAACAGCCTGAAAAGGAAAGAATGATGGGGGAGAGCAAAACCACTAGCTCAGTGAGGTGATAAGCCGGTCACCCTGACCCTTATACGAAGCATGTATTCCACTCGTGGTTCATAACATAAAATCCCACATTTCGTCCCACAATAACTATTTCTCACTCAGTATACATATTAATGAAAATAAAAACCTTAGTGCACATTTACGAATAACACAATTAGTTCAAACAACATGTTATCACATAAAAGACGCGTGGGTAGTCAATATCTTCCTCGAACTGAGCTCTCCGTCGAGAGACAGTCCAAGCCCGTCACCGTTACTCTAGATAAAATGCACATTAATATTCTTTCTCAACACGCCAAGTGCTAAAGTTCACAATTCAATATCGACGTGAATACTTGAAATGATCAAACATATAAACATATATGACATGCATGTCCCACACCGGTGACATTGACTGAGCCTATAATAGACTAATCCATCTAACGATCACCCTCCAGAGTATCAGTATTTGGCAAATGGACAGGTGCCCCGTTAGATCTAACTCACCCGGGTTTGCCAATCCCAGGCAACTTGGTTGTCACTCTAACTCACCCGAACCCCGACAATTCGGGCTACTTAATCAATGTCGCTCCAACTCACCCGAACCGTGATCAATTCGGGCTACTTAACCTTGGTACCAGGCATACATATGCATGTGCATCATAAGATGAATAACGACTCAAGTTAGAGTCTTAATTGGCACACATGAATAACCAGAAATCAATTCTCAAATAATTCACAATAAATACTATCAGATATCGAGCCGGCAAGGCTCTTCAACATAAGTTAAAATCAATAATACTCATAAAATGGCTAACATGACTCTAACCTGAGCAATCGAGCCAATCAGGCTCTTTACCACATAACATAATAACAAATAATTTTCTTATCAATTAACTAAAACTAAAATAAATACACATTTATCGAGGGTCCACACTTCCCACAAGAGAAGGCGTTCCTGAATTATCAACTCACAAGGAAGTGATTAACTCTCTCCGGAATCTGAAGTCGGTCCCTTGCCCTTCGTCGATGGTTCTTTACCTAGAAAGGAGATGAGCAATTAAAGACAAATTAAATATAACTAACTATTAGCGGTAACATCCATTTCATTGCTAAAAACAAATCCTAATCAAGTTCGAACGAGTCGATATTAAATAAAAATAGTATGTAACTCCTTAACATCAGTTCCCAATCCCACATAACCCGTTTCAATACATTAACTAAACGAAACGATAGAAAATAAGTTTGAATTCGACATAAAAATTTTGAAATTTTCCAGCTTGCGGCAGTTTACGAGAAAAATCATAACTAATTATAGAATAATCGGATTGAGGCGTTTCAAGTGGCTACGGAATGCTAACGAGTTCAGATACGTATAGAAATTAAGTTTGAAAACTTTCGATGGCAATAGCTATGTCAAAATCAGTTCGAACAGTCTGCGAATTACCCACATACCAAAAAGAAAAACCTCACAAAATTACAAAACCATGGAAGAAGGAAGCTTAATTCACACACCACTTACCTCAAAAAAACTTAGAAACCACCTAGGATGAGGGTTGTAAGGGAGAATTTGATCAACAAGGGTTTCTCCTCTTCACTCTCTTCTTTCCCCTCTTTTGTTTTTCTTCTCCCGTTCTTCTCTCTTTTTTTTAACTTTAGCCTTAATAATTATATATATCAGGCCATTTAAGTGGGCTGAAACTTTGGGCCACAAAATAAATAAATAAATAAGTTTGGGCTTTCTAAAAAAAATCTAGTTGGGCTAAGATAAGGCTGGCCTTTTGGGCCATATAAATAAATAAATAGGTTTTGGGCTTTCTAAAATAAATCTAGTTGGGCTAAGATAGGGCTGGCCTTTTGGGCCATAAAAATAAATAAATAGGTTTTGGGCTTTCTAAAAAAAATCTAGTTGAGCTAAGATATTATAAAGTATCCTCTCCTCTAAAAAGTTTCGTCCTCGAAATATAAACGTACCTAGAGATGAAAAGAGATTTGGATGGTGTTGACGCATGACTGTCTCTGGTTCCCATGTTTCTTCTTCAATTTGATCACTTCTCCATAGAATTCTCACCATAGGAATGGATTTGTTACGAAGCATTTTCTCTCGGCGATCTACAATTTGAACAGGTTGTACTTCGTACGATAGATTTTCCTTTAATACAACTGGGGGATCTTTGAGCACGTGCGAAGGATCTGGTTCATATTTTCTAAGCATAGAGACATGGAAGACATCGTGAATCTTTGACAATTCCGATGGTAGCTCAAGTCGATACGTGACACGACCAATCCTTTGCACGATCGTAAACGGGCCAATATACCTTGGACTCAACTTTCCTCGACGGCGGAATCGCAACACGCCCTTCCATGGAGAAACTTTCAGAAAAACTTTGTCTCTTTTATTAAACTCCAAATCGTGCCTCCTATTATCTGCGTAGCTTTTCTGTCGATCTTGCGTTGCCTTAAGTCTGTCTCGAATAAGTTGTATTTTTGCATTCGCATCTTCGATAAGCTCTACTTGTTTGATTTGTCTCTCGCCAACCTCATCCCAAAAGAGTGGTGTTCGACACTTTTGGCCATACAGAGCTTCGTACGGGGCATTCCAATGCTTGAATGATAACTGTTGTTATAAGCGAACTCCACCAAAGTCACGTACTTATCCCAGCTACCTCCCAAATTCAACACCACTGCACGTAGCATGTCTTCTAGTGTCTGTATAGTTCTCTCTGACTGTCCATCAGTCTGTGGATGAAACGAGGTACTGAATAGTAATTTTGTACCTAGTGCTTTCTGCAGACTAGGCCAAAAACGGGAAGTGAATCTTGGATCACGGTCAGATATGATTGACACTGGTACTCCATGCAATCTCACGATCTCATCGACATATAACTTGGCAAGTTTCTCTAAAGATTTGTTGGTATGCACTGGAAGGAAATATGCCGATTTCGTCAGACGATCGACAATGACCCAAATTAAGTCATGACCCTTTTGGGTTCAAGGTAAACCAGAAACAAAATCCATTGTGACGTTTTCCCATTTCCACTCAGGAATAGGTAGTGGTTGAAGCATGCCGGCTGGTTTTTGGTGTTCCGCTTTAATCTGTTGGCATGATAAGCACTTTGATACAAATTCAGTAGTGTCCCGTTTCATACCTGGCCACCAATAATGCTCCCGAAGTATTCTATATATTTTGGTACTACCAGGATGCATAGCATAGGCTGAAGAATGGGCTTCCTCAAGAATAGCTCTACGAACATCAAGTTCTGATGGAACACAAATACGATTTTTAAAAGTAAGAAGTCCATCATCCCGAATTTGAAATTCTATTTCTTTTCCTTGATTTAGCTTCGCCATTTCTGTTGTAAATAAACATCGTTTAATTGTCGTTCTCGAATTTTCTCGAACAAGGTAGGTCTAACCTCGAATTTGGCGATTAAGGCAGAATCATTAGACTTTTCACAATCGAGCGAAATGTGTAAAGATTTAAATTGCTCCAACATAGGAAGATAAAAAGATTGAATCGAAGCAAGTGAGGTAGAAGACTTTCTACTCAGAGCATCTGCAACAACGTTCGCCTTGCCAGGATGATAATCGATGACTAAGTCATAGTCACTAATCAACTCCATCCATCGCATTTGCCTGAGGTTGAGCTCCTTTTGCGTGGTGATATACTTTAAGCTCTTGTGATCAGTGAAAACCCGACAAGTTGCACCATACAGATAGTGCCTACAGATCTTCAATGCAAAGACGATTGCAGCCAACTCTAAATCATGTGTAGGATAATTTTCTTCGTTCTTCTTCAATTGCCTTGAATCGTAGGCAATAACCTTTCCTTCTTGCATGAGAACGCATCCTAATCCTTGTCTTGAGGCGTCGCTATAAATGGTAAATTCTCCAATCGCTGGGTCTGGCAAAGCAAGAATATGAGCTGAAACGAGTCGTCTTTTCAATTCTTGAAATGCTTCCTCGCATTCTTCACTCCATTCAAATTTTACCCCTTTCCGAGTCAATTTAGTCAAAGATGAAGCCAATAACGAAAAGTCTTTGACAAACCGTCGATAATATCCAGCTAATCCCAGAAAACTACGAATCTCTGTCACGTTCTTTGGACGCTCCCAATTTAGTATAGCTTGAATCTTCACTGGATCGACGTAGATTCCTTCTTTAGAAATGTGATGACCCAAAAAGCTTACCTCGCGAAGCCAAAATTCACACTTCGAGAATTTAGTATAAAGCTGATTTTCTCTGAGAATATTCAGAGCAATTCTTAGATGATGAGAATGCTCGTCGTCCGATTTAGAATAAATAAGAATGTCATCAATGAAGATGATGACAAACTTATCTAAGTACGGCCGAAAGACCCGATTCATAAGATCCATAAAAGCTGCAGGAGCATTTGTGAGTCCAAAAGACATAACACAGAATTCAAAATGACCGTATCTGGTTCGAAAAGCAGACTTAGGGATATCAGATTCCCTAATCTTGTGTTGGTGATAACCGGATCGCAAATCAATTTTTTAGAACACAGTTGCTCCTTGCAATTGATCAAACAGATCATCGATTCTTGGAAGAGGATATTTGTTCTTAATTGTCACCTTGTTCAATTGACGGTAGTCGACACATAGGCGAAGTGAGCCATCTTTCTTCTTGACAAAAAGAACTGGAGCACCCCAAGGAGATGTGCTAGGTCGTATGAACCCCTTCTCCAATAATTCCCCAAGTTGTGTCTGGAGTTCCTTGAGCTCAGCAGGCGACATTCGATATGGAGTAATCGATATAGGTGTGATTCCAGGAAGTACGTCAATGGAAAAATCAATCTCTCGATTCGGAGGTTGTCCTGGTAAGTCTTCGGGAAAGACATCAGGAAATTCATTCACGATCGGGATGTCATCTAGTTTAGTTTCAGAAAGAGAAGTATCGATGATAATGCCAAGAATGCCTCACAACCCTTACGCATTAATTTATGTGCAGTCAACATTGAAATAAAAGAGAGGGATCTCGTTTGAAGTTTACCTTCAAAAACAAGTTCTGAGAATCCTGGTCTACGAAAAATAACAAGCTTCTCGTGGCAATCGAGAATTGCATGATGAGAAGAAAGTCAATCCATGCCAAGAATAACATCAAGATCAATCAAAGGCAATGGTATCAATTCAGCCTCTAAAATGACATCTTTGATCTTCAATGGACAACCAAGGAATACCGAATCACGAATTAGACGTTCTCCAAGAGGAGTATGAACGATGATTCCAGGTGACAAATGAGAGATAGGATAATCTAAGATCACAGTAAGATCATCCCGGATATAAGACCTATCAGAACCTGGGTCAAATAAAGCGTAGACCTGATGGTTTCCCACAAACACATGGCCTAAAGAAGCAATATTAGGTGAGATTGTGATTTAAAAATTCGGAAAGATAGAATTTCTTACGAATGTTTTATTCGTAATCAAGTGGCATAACAAGGCGGGGTTAGATTTAGCATGTGAAAATACTCATATTATAAATTACCTGTCACAACCTTCGGATCTGAGCGAGCCTCTTCCTGGGAAATATGAAATACTCTAGTTTGCTTCCTTCCTTGCATAGGTGATTGAGTACTAGGGCCGCTTGAGGCATCGGGCACTCTGGTAACTGCAGATCGAGTATCTCTGGGTGTAGAATATGTTAGTTTACCACGAAGCTGACCAGAACCCTGACTGCTCGTTCCCATAAGCTGAGGACAAGAACTTCGCATATGCCCCGGCTGTCGACACTGAAAACATACTTGAGGAGCCTTACAGGGGCCGTCATGATATTTTAGCCAATTCTGGCACTTGCGATTTTCACCAACCGATCCCGAGACATTGCTCCCGCCTCTACTAAACTGCTCCCGAGGTTGAGGAAAACTAATAGATACCGAACTTGGTGCGCCACGCGAAGATCCCACACCCCTATACACCTTCGATGCATTTCCTGGAAATGTGCTCCCTTGCCTTTTCTTTTGAGATCGTTCTGCAAGCTTATGTCTCGCCTGAACTAAACCTTCTACCCTCAGGGCTTCTTCTACGAGATCGTCAAGACTCTCGTACTTGTCTCCGGACTTGATGCGATCTCGAATATTTAAATTAAGACCATCTTCAAATCTCTTGCATAAGTCTCTCGTCGTATATGACTCAGGAGCGAATTCTCGTAATTCCAGAAATTTGCTTTCGTACTCCACGACCGACATAATGCCTTGAAAGAGGTTGAAGAACTCCTTTCTCTTCTGATCCTTGATGTACTGAGAGAAGTATCGATCTTTGAATCGTTCCACAAAGATAGCCCATGTAATAGTAACCGAAGAAGTCTCTTTTAGATTCTGCCACCATCGTCGTGCATCTGGGCCTAACAGCTTGGTTGCAATGACCACACGATAACATTCTTCAATCATCAAAGTGTCAAAGGTCTCTGTAATCTCCTTTAACCATGCCCCTGCTTTAGAAACATCTCTTGCACCGTAAAATTTCGAAGTCCCCATGTTTTCAACTGCTTTCACTAATTCTGGTATAAAAAGTGCACCTCGAGAAGTAGAACCTCCTAAAGCCATTTCTGGAGTAAAAACTGGTACATTAGTTGTAGGTCGAATCGGTTCATTAGCACGAAGAACCTCTTCAGTGACAATCGTAGTAGTATGAGCCGTTGTAGGTGGTGAAACTTGTATTCGAATGTGATCATAATACAATTGGTACTGCTCGGGTGTCATCATGTGCTCAACCCGTAACTGGGCCCGTGGTTGCTCTAATGGGAAACTGGCACCCTATGATCAGAATTGATAGGGTACGTAACCGTCGGAGGAACGACATGATAAGAAGAAACATGACCTCGAGGTCCACGAGGAACAGAAGAGAGTAGAGGACTAGGAGGATCACGAGGAGCGTGTCCTCGACCTCGACGACGAACTGGAGGTGCCATAATGACTGAAAGGAAGAAAGGAAAGAAAATGAAAGGTCAACGTCAAGGCAATACGATACCTTAGGATGACATAGAAACAAAGTTGGACTCATTGGCTTGACACAAAAAGAATGAGAATCATAAAACCAGGCTCTGATACCAAGAAAGTTGTAACGCCCCGACCCTAGACAGAACGCGACAACCGCTACGTTAACCATAAATTTCGCAGAATGGGTGCACTCCACTCCACAAAGTTTATAGAAAACGTAAGGCTTGTTATCAAGTACCTGCAGAGCTGAACAACTGATAACAACGGGTACAACCCGAGGACATCATCTCAAAAAGTATCAACAAGGATTTACAAAGGTACAAAATACAACGGTGTAACTTAGTTTAAAGAAAATATACATGAACGATATAACATCGCGAAGGTACAAAAAGAACATCAAGGGGGTCACCAAATATAAACTATACAATCTCGCCAATGAATCCGTCAATTTACATAAAAGAGAAAGTACCCAAAACACGGATTGGATGACGAGCAAACGATAGGAAAACCTCCAACCAAAACGATATCAACAGCCTGAAAAGGAAAGAATGATGGGGGTGAGCAAAACCACTAGCTCAGTGAGGTGATAAGCCGGTCACCCCGACCCTTATACGAAGCATGTATTCCACTCGCGGTTCATAACATAAAATCCCACATTTCGTCCCACAATAACTATTTCTCACTCAGTATACATATTAATGAAAATAAAAACCTTAGTGCACATTTACGAATAACACAATTAGTTCAAACAACATGTTATCACATAAAAGACGCGTGGGTAGTCAATATCTTCCTCGAACTGAGCTCTCCGTCGAGAGACAGTCCAAGCCCGTCACCGTTACTCTAGATAAAATGCACATTAATATTCTTTCTCAACACGCCAAGTGCTAAAGTTCACAATTCAATATCGACGTGAATACTTGAAATGATCAAACATATAAACATATATGACATGCATGTCCCACACCGGTGACGTTGACTGAGCCTATAATAGACTAATCCATCAAACGATCACCCTCCAGAGTATCAGTATTTGGCAAATGGACAGGTGCCCCGTTAGATCTAACTCACCCGGGTTTGCCAATCCCAGGCAACTTGGTTGTCACTCTAACTCACCCGAACCGCGACAATTCGGGCTACTTAATCAATGTCGCTCCAACTCACCCGAACCGTGAACAATTCGGGCTACTTAACCTTGGTACCAGACATACATATGCATGTGCATCATAAGATGAATAACGACTCAAGTTAGAGTCTTAATTGGCACACAAGAATAACCAGAAATCAATTCTCAAATAATTCACAATAAATACTATCAGAAATCGAGCCGACAAGGCTCTTCAACATAAGTTAAAATCAATAATACTCATAAAATGGCTAACATGACTCTAACCAGAGCAATCGAGTCAATCAGGCTCTTTACCACATAACATAATAACAAATAATTTTCTTATCAATTAACTAAAACTAAAATAAATGCACATTTATCGAGGGTCCACACTTCCCACAAGAGAAGGCGTTCCCGAATTATCAACTCACAAGGAAGCGATTAACTCTCTCCGGAATCTGAAGTCGGTCCCTTGCCCTTCGTGATGGTTCTTTACCTAGAAAGGAGATGAGCAATTAAAGACAAATTAAATATAACTAACTATTAGCGGTAACATCCCTTTCATTGCTAAAAACAAATCCTAATCAAGTTCGAACGAGTCGATATTAAATAAAAATGGTATGTAACTCCTTAACATCAGTTCCCAATCCCACATAACCCGTTTCAATACATTAACTAAACGAAACGATAGAAAATAAGTTTGAATTCGACATAAAAATTTTGAAATTTTCCAGCTTGCGGCAGTTTACGAGAAAAATCATAACTAATTGTAGAATAATCGGATTGAGGCGTTTCAAGTGGCTACGGAAAGCTAACGAGTTCAGCTACATACAGAAATTAAGTTTGAAAACTTTCGATGGCAATAGCTATGTCAAAATCAGTTCGAACAGTCTGCGAATTACCCACATACCAAAAAGAAAAACCTCACAAAATTACAAAACCATGGAATAATGAAGCTTAATTCACACACCACTTACCTCAAAACAACTTAGAAACCACCTAGGATGAGGGTTGTAAGGGAGAATTTGATCAACAAGGGTTTCTTCTCTTCACTCTCTTCTTTCCCCTCTTTTGTTTTTCTTCTCCCGTTCTTCTCTCTTTTTTTTAACTTTAGCCTTAATAATTATATATATCAGGCCATTTAAGTGGGCTGAAACTTTGGGCCACAAAATAAATAAATAAGTTTGGGCTTTCTAAAAAAAATCTAGTTGGGCTAAGATAAGGCTGGTCTTTTGGGCCATATAAATAAATAAATAGGTTTTGGGTTTTCTAAAATAAATCTAGTTGAGCTAAGATAGGGCTGGCCTTTTGGGCCATAAAAATAAATAAATAGGTTTTGAGCTTTCTAAAAAAAATCTAGTTGAGCTAAGATATTATAAAATCTACTCTATAGACACAAGTAAATAAGCGTGTGACACGTGTGAATATCCTTAGAGCAAGAGATATAATTCATCCCCCTTTCTAGGTACTATCAGTATCAATTATTTTCCGTACACTTAGTACTCTAACCCGATATGATCTCCCTTTATAGGTACTATGAAGTTATTCCCTTTGTCCTACTTATTAACCCGAATCATATTCAATTAACAAGTATTTATATAAGATAATTCTAATGAGACTTCGGAGTCACCTCACTTAGAATCATAACATGGAATCCTGCTCAGTAGTGAACACACTCAATCAATAACCAAGATATGTATTCATACTTTACATAACTGTTAATGATGAACAAAACAACTCTGAGTATGAATTAAAAATGCATAGTCTTATATAAAATAAACCACAAGTAGTGTTGTACGAAGTATACATACGGAAGTTCAATTAACTCATAAAACTTTCATAAACCCTAGAACTACCGAAGCGGTTCTAGCCCATGATTGATCAAAGAATAATCATGGTGGTTGGATAGATCTTACCCATAGTCTTGAAAATTACAAGATAAATTAAGATGCGAAGTAAACCCTAGATACGGGGCCGTCACGTCTCTCTCCGTCTTGAATCTTCACTTGGTTCTCACTTGATTTAATAGAAGAATCTCTCTCTACAGCTCCGTGGATGATGGTAGGGTTTCGGACATTGTGTAGAATGAAGGTGGTGGTGAACGTCTCTTTTCAGCTGAGTAGGGTCTTTCTTTTATACTTGTAAGCTCTCCTAATGGACCTAGGATAGGCTTTTTGAGCGAAAACACGTACTTAAGGTGTAAAAATATGGATCCAGAAGTTTCTCGCGCATCGGTTCGAACAAGGCCTCTGGTCGAATCAACTAAGGCCTGGTCGAACCGGCCTGTAATAACTTGCTAGGCTCCTGGTTTGATTCGAATGACTTTTCGAACAAGAAGCTTTGTGGTCAAACGTCACCTGCAAAAGTTATGCTTTTGGTTCGACCACGGTTCGACCAACACGCCTGATCAACCGAACTGTCGTGGTCGAACCACACTTCTGCTAGCTTCTGGCGCATAGTTCGGCCAGGGGTGCTGGTCGAACCACTCCCCATTTGGTCGAACCAGGTGCCTACAACACCCTTCTCTGGTTTCGATCACTTCTATTCCATTTTCCTTCGAAAATCCACACAAACAGCCTCAAACACACCTTATTCGTGACTTTCCACTACATATCTCGATTTATCTTCACTTACGATCAAATCATACATCATTATCATAAGAATCAAGGCTTAAAACACATGAATTTATACACTCATCAATATTCAACGTTGTATATAAGGGTAAAGCTGGAAAAAGAAAAGGACGTTATGTATTCATCAGTAATTATATTAGTTCAATGTATTTATTAGTAATTAGGTTATATATACACGTACTTATTAGTAATAATCCCTAAAAAGTAATTCAAAAATTTTTTCATAGTAACTCAATTCATTATAAAGAATAAACCAATTAATAGAAAAAATAACCTAAAAGATGTTAGCAAAAAAAATAATAAAGAGTAATCTAAGAACATGTTTGTAGCCACCCAATTAATTATAAAGAGTAACCCAATTAATAGAAAAATGTTATCTAAAAGATGTTAACCAAACAGAAAAATATATAAACTAAGAAACATAAAGAGTAATAAAAAAACATGTTCACAATAACCCAATTCATTATAAAGAGTAATCTAATAAATAGAAAAAAGTTAACTTAAAAAATTTTAACAAACAGAACAATATATAAATAAATCAACATAAAGAGTCATTCAAAAACTTGTTTATAGTAACCTAATTTATTATCAAGAGTAACATTGTGAATCAACAATAAATTTTTCAATACAAATTAAACTAATACAGTAGAGTAAACTAACAAGAAACAATAACTGCAAGTTATAACTTAAACAAATAGTTTTCCCTAAATTTCCATGAAGATACTACTCCAAGAACAGAAAAACATTTCTCGCTCTCTAAATAAAGAACATTAATTTTCAAAAAATTAAAGTTTCAAATTAAAGAGTAACCCAAATCATTATAAAGAGTAAATCAATTAACAAAAAAGAGTAACCTAAAAATTGAAACCTTAATTTTTAGAAAAATCAAAGTTTTTCAATTAAATGTAACCCAAAAAATTATAAAAATTAATCCAATAAATAGAAAAGAATAACCTAAAAAAAGGAACCTTAATTTTCAGAAAATCAAAGTTTCAAATTAAAGAGTAACCCAAAATCATTTTAAGGAGTAACTCAATTATTTGTAAAGAGTAATCTAAAAAAAACCTTAATTTTCACTTTCTCCAACATGTGATTTGTGTACCAAATGAGGATTGCAAAACAACATCCAAATATAGAATTATAAAATCATGTAAATTTTGAAGTAGTTTGAAATTGTTTTACTTATGTTGTGAATCACCACTTACAAAAATGTAACAAAGACTCAGGGAATATATAATGTAGATTAGATTTTTGAAAGAAAAAAAAAATGGCAGGTGTTTATAGTAAGTCTTGGGATTATATATTCTTCTTTATAATAAGTAATCACCACTTGTATTCTCTAGTTCATCTGAAGATGTATTTATTGCGGATATCCCTTCTTGTAAATTACGAAATGATTCAATAAAATATAATTAAAAAAAATTGCTTGACTACAAATCCTACCCTTATCTTAATTCTCAAAATAAATGAACTAATTTTCTTGAATTTTAAGGGATATTAAGCAACTACATTGATCATCTAAAGGATACATGTACAAATAAATTCTAATTCTCAACTCTCTATAGCCATGTATGCCTCAGTTTCATTGCAAAGTATAACCATGACATATCACCTGATTCATTAGCGTAGCAACCTGTTAAGAACTATAAGTCTGATGCTTCATTCAATATAAAAGAGTAATTCAAAAACTTATTCATAGTAACCTAAATTCTAAAGAGTAACCTAATTAATAAAAAAGAATAACCTAATAAATAAATAATAAAATTAACAATAAAATTTTCACAACTAAATTAATACAGTTCTAAAATGCCTCAAAAGACTAGCCTTCGCTTTACAAACATATGAATATTTTATGGAACCGGATGCTAAATCACACCCATATGAATCTCGCGGGTTGCTTCTGGATCCCAAATCTCACAGCCATATGAAATCTCGCGTGAAACAGTCAGAAGGTAATGGATTTCTCCTTCTATAAATCTCTACATCTATATTGTTTCCTGCCTGTGGCCAATGGGATGTTGTTTCCTGCCTTCCAAAGTTGGGGGTTTAACAATATTCCTCCATTTTGAGGTTAATACGGAACCTGTCTTGCTGATTTGTGGACAAAAACTTTTCATCGTCAACCAATTTTACAGAAAAAAATATCATGAGCTAAAAAGTGGTTAATATTGCAGTATATGAATAGCTCCACTAGCTCCGTCACCTGAACACCCAACAACGAAAACATCATCAAAGCAATTCCATACGAAATGATAAAAAAATAAAATATTTCCATAGCACTAAAAAATCATCAGAATACTACCCAAACAATAACAAATTGACTAGTGCCTCAACGTCTTCAAAACTTAATCCAGAAAAAAATATATCACCATATCGAAAAGCCAGTAAAGAGTTGAAGCACAATTACTAAATATTTTCATGGATTACAGTTGAGTTGTAGACATGCACCGATTAACCGAAACTACCGGTTCCAACAGGAGAATCGCCAGTTTTAACTGGAATCAGAATCGGCAGTTCCAGAACCAGCAAAAATATAATCAAAATCAGTATTCCACGGTTCAATTCCGATTGCAATAATGCAAAAACCAAAATCGGCGGTTTGCCAGTTCCCGATTAAAACTGCCATTTTTTTCCTTTTTTTAACGGTCCAGATCATCTAGTCGTTGAATATCAACAACCCAAAAAAAGTGATTGTCGGGCATTAGAACAGCCGATTTTGGTTTGCTGGTTCAAACTAGCGGTTCGGGATATTTGGGCGCCAACTTTTTGAATTTGAAAATTCAAACGTGCAGTCGAGATCACATGGCCGTTGTAGATCAACGGTGGAGATCTGTTGGGGAACCAACGATTTCGGTTCAAATCGGCGGTTCCACCTGATATTTTTTTTAAATCAAGGGCTGAGATTGATTGGAGTTTAAATTTTGAAATGGATGGATGAGATCAATTCTGATCCTCTATAAATACGCCAAGTGTGGGATGAATTTGAGCACACAACATTCTACAATCTACTTATACTACATTCACAATTCACATTGTTATTTTGCTCTCTCTCACTCAACTTCAAAGTTTAAATCTTATCTCTCATTTAAAATTTTCAATTCTCTCATTATCATTTTTTATTCTTCCCACCTATACTAGTATAACTTGTTTCTTTCTTACTTCTAGTCTTTTAGTTCATATATATTCATCTTTTCTTCAATTTCAAAAAAAAAAAGATGCCTCACCTTCTTCTTCTAGAGGAAAATCCACACCCAACACCTTCAATTGTCCTCCACCACCTCCATGTTCACTTCCAACAACTCAAGAAGATGTTGAACATTTTCATTCGAATGAAGAAATTTTCCCTCATTTGTACAACTTGAATTATATGGAGATACTTAGAGATGATTTCCCCTCCGACGACGACAACGATGATATCCAAGTTCAATCACAACAAAGAGCGAGTGGAAGTCAACCAACCTCGGGTGGTAGAGTGCCGGAGATGGAGGATCTAGCGGAGGTGGAGGGGGAGGTGGAGGATTGACTCAAAGTTCCCCACAAGTGTTATGTTCCGATATATTTTCCATTCACTTCAAGAAGGAGGCGATTGAGAATTCGAAAGAATTCAAAGTTATTTGCAACTATTGTGCCACGAAGTATAAATTCAAGTATGGCGGAGGATATGGAATGTTCATCAAGCACATCAACTCAAAGCATCCATACAAGATTGTCATCTCAACTGGTCAAACACAAATAGGACGAGGATTAACTACATCTTCCGAAGGAGAAGGTTCATCGGCGTCGGGTAACAATCTTCGTAAATTTAATGATGCTAATTATTTGAGATTATACCTTAAACTTATATGCACCATACATTTGCCATTTAACTTTGCCGATAATATTTTTTTTCAAGATTGGGTTAATCTCACTTTAAATCCTCAAGCCCCAACTTTGTATCGTAATAAATGTAAAATTGGTGTTCTAAAGTTATTAAAGAGTATGGTTCATTTTTAAAACAAATTTTGCAACAATTACCTCATAAAGTGTCTATATGTTCGGATATTTAGAACAATGCTTGGCTAAAAGTGGATTATATGGGTATTACTTGTCATTGAATTGATAGTTCATGTCATATATTGATGTAAAGTGTTGAGACCAGTGTCGTCACATATGGAATCACACCGATCATCCACCAATTATTATTTAACCACTAACATGTATCTGTGGTGTTGTGCTTGATGCTGCTTTCAGGGTTGTGGCAGTTAAATGAAGAATGTGTTGAATGGGACCCACAAGCCTGCAGAGTAATCTGGAAAGTTCTAGAAGTCCAGAAGATTCTAGAAGTTGAAGATAACTACCCATTGTAGTGGGTTGGTTATTTGCTGATAATGGGTGGCTTCTATATCTCCTAGTGGACCACTTATTTGAAGAATGCCTACAACATGCTTTATAACTATAAATAGAAGTTGTCAGACTTCATTCCCTGGTGCAGAAAAACTTAGAGAGTTCATATAAAGAGAGTTACCGGACTTAGAGTTTATTTGACTAAGTTTCTCTTATAGTGTTTTCACTGGTATTGTACCATCTCGTTCTGCATCACGTGTATAGTATTATCCCGTATGTTTTGTGTGTACTATTCATAGGCAGTGGAAGTGCATACTTGAAGTAGGATCTAGATCTAAAAATCTAGGTTTTTCCATTTGGGAGTTTGTTTAGGATTTATATCCGTGTGTGTATTTGAAGAGTGGAAGGAATGATTTCATCTCTTTGAATATGATTTTTGTAAATCACTTTTTCCAAGTTAGTGATATTTTTGCAATGAGGCCGTTACAAACTTATTCATAAGTTTGTAGAAAGATTGAGTAATTCCATGTGTTAAGTCTTCCGCTGTACAAACTTGCATATTCGTATTCAAGTTTCATTCTGATAAGAGTCGGTGTTGTACTAGGTGTTACCACACTAAGAACAATATCACTGACGTAAACACACTTACACCGCTGGGCACCCCAACAAAATATGCAAAAAAGATTAATTTCTTATAGATCATTCGATGTTCCTCATACCGCCGTTAATATTACTCACAAAATTAGTACTATTTTGCAAGAATATGGTTTAGTTACAAAAATTTTTACTGTCTCATTTGATAATACTAGTGCTAATACGGCTAGTTTAGAAAGTCATATTAATATTTGCAAACCCTCAATTGGTGGTAGATTTTTTCATGTTAGATGTATTTGTCATATATTGAATATATGTGTTCAAGATGGTATAAGTGCTTTGCAAGAACAAATTCAACCTATTAAAGACGCTTTATGGTATATAATGAGAAACCCTTCCGTGACTAAAAGATGAAAAAGATATTGTCACTCTGTGAACATTCACCCAAAAACATTTCCTTTAGATGTTTCAACTTGTTGGAATTCGACGTATAAAATGTTACATGACTCTTTTGCATATAAAGAACATATTTGTGCTTTTTACTCACAAGATGCGGGTGGTCAAATCTTATTTGCTAGTCAATGAGGCACATGCAATACTTTGTGATGTTTTGCAAATTTTTAATGATGCTACGGAAAAACTATCCGGTATTTATTATCCTACTTCAAATTTAGTTGTTGATAATTGCGTTAAAATTACCATGGTTTTTGGTGCTAATAAAGCACATCCGTTTTTGTCAATTGCTATTCTTTTCATGAAATCTAAGTGGTTAAAATATTTTTTTCAAATTCCGGACTTGTGTTTAGTTGCTAAATTGTTAGACCCACGTATTAGAATGGATGGTTTAGAAGAATTATTAAGACTTTACTATGATTCATTGTATGCTAATTGTGATGCTCCTACTAGACAACAAGCTCCTAATCCTAAAGACATAGTTGCAACTACTTATAATCTATTAAAGGAACTTTTTAAGGAGTATAAAGAACAAAATGGTATGAATGATGATCAATCTAGTGGTGATGATAGTAGCGGTAGTGGTGATAGTTCTAGAAAATATGATGCTCTTGAAAAATTTTATAATTTTTATGATGCTAGATCTAAAAAACGTGCACGGGCTATATCTAATCCTTTTCAAGAACTTGATTCTTATTTTACTAAAATTTTTGAATTTGATACAAGCGGAACTAGTTTTGATATTTTGAAGTGGTGGGCAAGGAGAACAAAATCCTTCCCTATTTTATCATTGATTGTAAGAGAGATATTTGCATCTCCCGCCTCTACGGTCGCCGTCGAACAAGCATTTATTCTTGGTAGTCTCACTTTGGATCCGACACGATCCAATCTAAGTGTGACAAATTTAAAAAATCTATGTTTGTTTGATAATTGGTCAAAGGCAGAAAGATGGATTCAAAATCAAAATGAGGAAGACCTTACGGATGATGAATATACGAAATATGGAAGCAAGGTAGACTAAACAAAAAAGGCTATCACCTCCACCGAGCCAAAGAGGTAAGTTGAGGTAAGTTAAGAAAACTACGTGGGCTTTGATTTTTTTCGAGGATACGTAGGCAACTTAAATTTAAGTTGAACTTAAATTTTCAAGTTCAACCCTAAATTTAAGCTCAAACAACAGATTCTAGCATATGACCACTCTCAAAAAAGATGTTTTTTCTTTCTCTTGTTGTTGCCGTGGACATGGAGGCTCCGCCACCGTCTGGCGAACCCTCTGTTGATATTGATCCCTTCATCCAATTTTCGGAGTTGGATGCCGCATGTGAGCGATTCCCCTGGTTGATGGATCTACTTGCTAAATCGCAGAACCCTAAAGCTGTGCCCGATCAACCCTCTGCTCCACTCAAACCCTCATTGGGTTTACCCACTTTTGAAGATCTCCTTAAGATGAATAAGGCTTTTGCGGGCTCTTCTTTTGCTCCGTAAAAGGAATCTAATCAACTGAACATTGGATCACGATCATGTATACCCCAATCAGATACTAACTTGCATGGTAAGTTATCGGCAAAATAAGGATTGCCCACTGAAAGCCCTAATGCTGGCACATTGCCTCATGCAACACATGATCATCATCAGACACACAATCCGCCCTCGTACGCAGACAAGGCTCGTGATTCTGGTGATCCGATCATGCGTCTCAAAAAGGTCATATGCAAGGGACCTCTCTTAGGTCCTGTGGCGAGGCCGCTCAGTAAAACAGGTGATACTGTTACTTTATCTATTAATAAGATGTTCTATAAGGATCGTAAAACCCTATTCTCTCAATTTGTCATTGTTAGGGTCATGAACGAGAGGGGATCTAAACCTCTATCTCAATTGGAAGTGGATTCTTTATTTAAGCGGATCTTTAACATTAAAGAACTGCTTAATATTCTGTTGGGTCGAGGATATTTCTCACTGATGGTTGCTGATGAAAATAAAAAAATCCAACTCTTGAGGAAATGGGTTTTTGAGATTGACAGTGCTCAATTGAGGGTTCAATAATGGACTCCTACGTTCAACCCTTACAAGATCAAGTCTTCAATAGTACCTGTTTGGATGAGAATATATGAGCTTCCTCTGGAATTATGGTATGAGGAAATTATTAAAAGCGTGGCTCGAGCTGTACACTAGATGGCTCCACTGGACACTTTGCCAGAGTCCTGGTAGAAATGGATGTTCAGGATGACATATTGAAATATATGAATATTGACACATCGGAGAGTGTGATTAAAATCTCTTTTGGTTTTGAAAATATTCCAGAATACTGTAAATCGTGTCAAATTTTGGGCCATGGTGACCAGGATTGCACGAAAAAACAATACAAGCGTAAGGAGAAAAAAGAAAGAGGAAAGGCCAGAGGACATAATTTCTCATACCCTAAAAAGGCATGGAAGCAAAAAGAAGATACTGCACCTAATGTTGCCACTTCAAATATGTTTGAGATTCTAGATGATGATGTGGAGGAGCATGCTCAGAAGGTAAATCAACTATAGTGGATAAGCCTGCTGGTCCTGATCAGCGGGACAATGATACTGCAGGTGGCCCTCGGGCAATGGAGCATGATTTGGATGATTAAAAGGATATAGATGATGAGGATATGGATCCTCAGATTGAGGAACATGAGCAAAGTGAGGACGATTATGAGTCAGAACATGAGAGCTTGAATCATAGTGAAGGTGATGACGAAAGTCAGAAAATAGAAAACTTACAGGATCTTACTCTTTCCATTGTTGTAAAAGTGTCGGTTCCTGTTGTGGTTTTTAGTCCTGAAAATTATGCCAGTCCTACTATCTCCTCTTCTGAGAAGCAGATCATTGTGCGTGGATAGTATGATTCGGTTAGAGGTACGTGCAACAGCGCTACTCACTTTACTCGTCCGGAACCACCGAATACCCGCTCCCGAAATGCAAACACTCCGGGAGTAGTGCATATCCCTCCTACTAAAAAATAGTCTAAGACCATGCATTCTACTACCAACATAGAGTGGGATGTTTTTCCGCCGAAGCACGGTCGAAAAACCAGTAAACCATGAAGGTTTTCTTCTGGAATATAAGGGGAATTGGGAGGAAAGAGGCTCAAATGGCTCTTAAGGAGTTTTGCAGGAAGCACACACCTACTTGGTTAGCTATTGCAGAGCCAAATGTTCTTTTTGAAATGATACCAAGTCATGTATGGAATAATTTGGGATTTCAATTTGCTGGACACAATCATAGAGAAGGACTACGACTGAATTTGTGGTTTTTTTACAGGGCCAATACTGTGTCTCAGGTACGAGCGGTGTTTTCCTCTTCTCAAATTATGATTTTTGATTTCATCCATAATGCTGTCGATTATCGTTTTGGGTTTGTTCATGATCACACGGATCACACAATATGTCGGACACTATGGTGTGATGTTATTGCTCATATATCTTCGAACATGATATTGGTGGGGGATTTTAATTTTGTTTTGGAATCTCATGAGAGACTCCATGCATCGGGGAGTGACAATCTGGGGCCTGCGAAATTTCATGGATTTCTTGATGAGTCGGGGTTACTGGACCTAGATTTACTAGGGGCCAAGTTCACTTGGGTCAGTCGATCATCCACTAGAAGTATGAGAGCTTCAAAAATTGATAGGGTTTTGGTAGAGGATAATCTCATGAATCTTTAGTATAGAATCAGTGGTAGGGTGTTGGCAAGACATAGGTCTGATCACACACCGATCCTAGTCACTTTCTCTATGAATGAGGCCATTGCCAGGCCGTTTCGATTTCAAAACATGTGGTTGTTGAATACGAGTTTTTTTTTCATGGCTGAAACTTCTTGGAAAGACTCTTCTTTCCATGATAATCTTATTTCCAAGTTCATGTTTAAATTGAGAAGATTGAAAGGGGATATAAAGAAATGGAATTATACCACATTTGGGAATCTTGAAGACTCTGTAGATGCTACCATGCAAACTCTTAATGAGGTGCAAATCTGCATTGGGTTGGAGGGTGATAGTGAGGAGCTGTTTTGTGAGGAGGTTAAAGCGCATATGGATCTGAATAAAAAACTTATGGAGAAGCACCAGTTTTATGCTCAAAAGAACAGGATATCCTGGCTCAAAGACGGGGATAGAAACATTGAATTTTTCCACAAGAATTACCATGTGACTAGATTAAGAGCATCTATTACTTCAATGGAGGTTAATGGTGAGATCACGAAGAGGCTCAACGTTATCTCTAAATACATTATTCAGTATTACAGCGGGTTATTCCAGAGGCCACAAGAGGAGAGGGACTTTGCACAGTTAGACTTCCTAGAAAAGATCATCTCTAGTACTGATAATGCTGTCCTAGCTGCCATACCGGATAATGAAGAAATCAGACAGGCTGTCATAGGGCTTTCTGCGGACAGTGTTCCGGGGCCGGATGGTTTTGGGGGAATTTTTATCAAAAATGTTGAAACTTTATTAGCCAAGACTTATGTGCAGCCGTTCAACATTTTTTTGTAACAGCAGAAATTCCAAGAGGGGTAAACTGTAACTTCATTATTCTAATTACTAAGCATGATGGAGAAGTTAAGGTGGAGGACTTTCGGCCTATTAACTTATGTAACTTTATTTTTAAAGTTATTACGAATGTTTTGGCAACTAGAGTGGGGCCGATTCTTGAAAGGTGTCTCAGTGGATTTCTGTTTGGATTTATACCTGGGAGAAGCATACATCATTATATTGCGGTTGCTTCAGAATGTTTCAATAGTCTCAATAACTCGACCTATGGTAGCGTTGGTTTCAAAATAGATATCAGGAAAGATTTTGACATGCTCTGGTGGGATTTCGTTCTGCAGGTCCTGGAAAGACTGGGTTTTGATCCAACCTTCATCAAATGGATTCATTCCATTTTTCAGTCTGTTAAAGTTTCTATCCTGATCAATGGAAAACCGAAAGGTTATTTTGAGTGTGGACGGGGGTTACGACAAGGAGATCCATTATCCCCCCTTCTTTTCTGCATTGCGGAGGAGATCCTTGGACGATGGATTAATCTTGAAATCTCTAAAGGGTAAGGTCTACTCTTCTTCTTCCTTTTCTATTTTATGCTGATGATATTGTATTATTTTGTAAGGGAGATAGGAAGTCTATTAAAAATCTTCATGGAATACTTCAAAGATATGCTTACCTCTCTGGTCAAGAATTTAACCCTGCAAAATCGAAAATATATTTTGGGAAGCATGTGAAGTTGGCTGTTAGAAGGGAGTTTATTAATATCTTTGGTATTCAAGAGGGAACGCTGCCTTTCACATACCTGGGGGCTCCTATCTTCATAGGATCGTCCGAAATTGGGTACTTTAATCAGGCCACGGACAAGATAATGGCGAGCTTTCAGAAATGGAAAGGAAATTCTGTTTCAATGACTGGAAGGGCATGCATGGTTAACTCGGTCGTCATTGCTTCAACGATTCATGTCATGATGGTATATAAATGGCCTCGACACTTGATCAAAAAGATAGAAGCGGCTTGTAGGAATTTTGTTTGGTCAGGTAATGCAAACAAACAGGAGTCGATTCACAGTTGCCTGGAAACATGTTTGCAGTCCAACGGAGGAAGGAGGATTGGGAATTAGATATATTCGGACATCTAATGAGGCCTATTTAATGAAACTTTCTTGGGACATTCTTGAGGGAAAAGGGCCACTGAGTTTTATCAAGAGCAGATGGTTTGAAGATCTAGAATGGAGAGATAAATATATACCCTCTTCAATTCGATCTACATGTATGGGTCACATCAAGTGGCTGAAAGAGGATGAAATTTGGATCATCGGGTATGACTCAAAAGTTTGTTTTTAGGTAGATAACTGGATAGGTACTCCTATTGCCAATCTAGTTGACATCCCACATGAGTATCGACATCTTTTTGATCAAAGGATTGGTGATTATTTATATGAAGGGAACTGGCACTTCACAGAAAGTTTCACTAACATTTTCCCACACATTGTGGATGTCATCTTGAATACTAGAATGTCCCCAGATTTTGATGATAGCAGGGTGTGGAGCAGATCGTGGCAAGGGGGAGTCACTTCCAAGATTGCTTACATGCATCTTAGGGAGCCGTTTATCAAGCTGAATTGGGGACAGTGGATATGGGATCCCAGAATTCAGTCTTGCAGGTCTATAACAGTGTGGAAGGCAGTTCATGAAGTTCTTCCTACATGGGAGATTTTGCTGCAAAGAGATTTTATGGGGCCATCTCGATGCGGCTTATGCAAAGGAGGAGATGAAACCTTGGATCATCTATACATGACATGTCCTGTATCTTTGGGGATTCTTAAAAAAATGCTGGTGGGATTCTCATTTGGCAATAGGCTCAGCTTGGATCAATCTTTCATGGGGTTTCTCATACAAGCCATGGAAATCAAGCCAAGCAAGCAGTTGGCATGGTTATGGAGGTATGTACTAATCACTTATGCCTGGATCATATGGCATGAGAGAAACATGGCCGTGTATGGTGGCTACACCAAGGAAGGGAAGGACAAGCCTATCAGAATTTCACAAATTACAACCAACCTTATGGCTCTTATTCGGGAAGCAAATCACGTGAGGATGGGGGTAATGAACAACACAGTTGAAGACTTATGCACGTTAAAATACTTTGGTATTACGGGGGTTCCACGCAAAGCCCCAAACATTATCTCTTTACGGTGGAACCCTCCGCCTCCTGGAGGATGAAAGTGAATGTGGATGGCCATGCAGTTGGAGCGCCAGGCCATATATCCGGAGGAGGCATCTTTCGTAATTCGAGGGATTTTTCTCCTGGACATTTCACTAGTGGTTTTGGAGTCAGTTTTGCTGTCGAGGCAGAGTTGGCTACGGCCTGTCTAGCCATTGAATATGCACACGATAAAGGATGGCACCAGTTGTGGATGGAGACTGATTCTATGTACATGGTTTATGTTTTTAAACAGCCCTCGCCTATCATTCCGTGGAAACTTCTGTCGCGATGGAGGAAGGCTAAGGAGCTAGTTCGAGATTTCACCTTGCATGTTAGCCACATTTTCAGGGAAGGAAATGTAACAGCGGATTTGTTGTCTAGAGTGGGAGGCGAACCAACATGGCATAATATTGCGCCGGACTCTGTTAGCGCACAAATGTTCAAAGACATGAATCAACAATTTTATAGATTTAAATAATTATTATTGTACTTTTCACATCTTTTTGTTCCTTTTTGGGATTGTTCTTTTTCTTACTTTTTAATAAAACGATCTATTTGCCTAAATTTAAGCTCAAGTCCTTTTTTTCCCCTCATTTATTTTGTTGTATTTTATTTTGTAAAGTTTGTATTTTTAAAATTTTTGAATAGTAACAATAGATTAGTTGTAGTGTTGTACATTTGTAAATTGTAATGGTTTAGTTACAATATTTCAATATTGTATGATTATAAATTTAATATCAACTTTCAAATTTTAATTTGCAATTTTGCATTATTGCATACACCATGTTTTAAATTTTAATAATGAAATTACACATATTCAAATTCAATATTTCAATTACACATGTTTTAATAAATAAATTACACATGTATTATTTTCATAAAAAAATGAAAAATAATAAATAAATAAAAAATGAAAAAAAATCGAGAATCGGCGATTCCGAACCGGAACCGGCGGTCACGATTCCAGAACTGAAACCTTCCTACCCCCGGTTCGGTTCTGGTTCACCCCACCTTGGAACCGGAACCGGAGGTTCCGAACCGGGGTGCATGTCTATTGAGTTGTTCAATTCGAAAAATGCAAGAAATCAGAGTCTCAAATTATAGAGTAACCCAAATCACTATAAAGAGTAACTCAATTAATAGAAAAGAGTAACCTAAAAATGTTGATCAAATATAACAATATATAAACAAATCAAAATATAAAATAATTACTTATCTTTTGAAATATAAGTATACACTTAGTACAATTTATATAAACAAAAGTATGTAGTATTATAAATATTAACAGCAAACTCAAATTTGAAAGAAATTTAAAATTGTTAAGACATTGGTGAACTCTAAGGTTCTAAACTAACAGAGACATAATTAACATACATGTACGGTGGATTATGGAAGAAGTATAACCACATTACCTAGTTTCTTTGGGTCACCATTTATATAGAAACTTCAAAAGAATATACATATACTTCAGAAATCCATCAAAGACAATGTTGAAATAGATCATCCATCACATAGCAACAAATTAGCACTACATATACATACATGATAAATCAAAATTTAGGCAAGCTAACAATTCTGGCAAGGAATTCAATACATAATTCCATCACCAGTCAAAGAACAAGCAATCTAGCAGTATAAAAACTTAGGCAAGCTAACAATTCTAGCAAGGAATCCAATACAAAATTCAATCACCAGTCAAAGAACCAGTAGCTAACAGATATTGAATTAACAAATTCGAAAGCCAGTAAACAGCTTTGGGTCACGGATCAGAGAAACACAACTTTAGTAATTACCCAGGAATTACCTTTACAGCTGGTATTAGATAATGAAAACAAATTACTAACCAAAGATTTAGATTGAATTGACAGCAAGGATATTGGAGTGAATATAAAAGCATATAAAGTTAAACTTAAACGTCATCTCATTCTGTAATACGGGAACAAAAAGCATCGATGCATTTTCTCAAATGAGCAACCAAATGAAATGGCCCATTAGAATTAATAGTAATGGTTACTACACCTCTGATACCAATCGTTGCAAGTTGTCCCATTCAAATAAGTTTTGCAATACACCAATTGAACCTTCAGTTTATCACATCCATCATTCATTTGCTGAGTAATACTAATTAATTTCAAGAGCCCAATTGAATTGAGAAGAAAACAGTACTGACCTATAATACGCTTAGGGCTGCGGGATTACAAGCACACTTAATCAAAACTAATACTCCCTCCGTCCCGACGTAAGAGGGTCATTTGGTTTTTGGCACGTAGATTAAGGAGTATTATTATTTAATGTGTAGTGGGTAGTTGTATTAGTAGGAGTATGAGCCCCATATTTTAATTGTATTAGAGGAGGTGTGTGGGTCTCATGTGTGTAAAAAAGGAAAGGGGACACTTCGGGTGGGACGACCAAAATGGAAAAATGGCCCCCTTAACCTGGGACGGAGGGAGTAAATTAATGTGGTGGCGGTAAACGCTTGTGAGAATTCCTGAAAATTGAACCTTCAATCGCCCTGAGGTAATTATTAATTTCTCCGCCATAAGCGTGTCCTACCTTAGCCATGGAGTGAGCTAGCTTAGCTGACGGAAGTTATCGCATGGTGACTTCGCCGGCACGAGCTCCGGCGCCACGAACTCCTAGAACTCCACCAAGCCGTTGTTGTTCATGTTTTTGTCGGGGTCTGCGAAATTGAGAGAGAGAAGGGAGATTGAGATGAAGGGGGAGAAATAGAATTTGGCAGATATAGATAAGAAAAAGTACGGGTTGACAGAGATATCCGTATTTTCAATATTTGATCCTATTTTCAATTAAAGATCCAGTCCTACAAATTCTAAAAAAAGAGTCTGGTCTATACTAGTCATTGTCAAAAAACTTTTGATAAGAATTCATGCCATAAAAAAAAATTCTAGAAAAATTGAACTTTCTGAGAATCCTATTGTTAAGCTTTCTACAACGTAAACTTCATCGTGTTCTTCTTTCCCACTTATATGAATCTCTCCCTCTTTCATAGAAATCTAATTTCTCTTGAATTTTTCACAACGTGTTTTCTTTTGTTAATCCTATTTTTCTTTATTATATTCACCTATATTTATTAGGAGATTTTTTAGGAATATGAATAACAAATTAATTTAATGGTCAAAATCAAAACTGGTTATTTATTTAACAAATTAAAAATGAGTACCCATCTTACATAAACAAGGTCTTACAAGACACTTTGCTTTGAAATGTCCTTGCAAGCTATTTGTTGTAGAAATATTCTTAGGTTGTGTTTTGATGGAAGGATTTGAGGAGAGATTTATAAATTCTTCCCTCAAATCCCCCCCTCATGTTTGGATAACACTTGAAATGCTTTTTTTAATAATTTTTTTAATATCCTATTTTTAGTTATAAATGTTTAATTGCTCAAATGACGAAAATATTATTGACTCGATTTGAGATTTATTTTTATTCAGAGTTGGAAATTAAACAAATCATGACTTAAGATAAGTAGTTAATAGAGATGTAAGTATTTGTTTTGGGTTTAGGTAAATTTAATATATCAATAAGGGTAAACTTTCAACCTACCCTTATAAATTTAACAAATATTTTAATACCCTATACTATTTTTAGTTATAAATGTTTAATTGCTCAAAATAACGAAAATACTATTGACTTGATTTGTGACAAGGTTTAAAAATTTTAATCAAGTTATAATATATACAAGCGAGTCATAAATATTTACAATCAAGTTATAAATATGAACAATCGAGTTATAAACAAATATAATTAAGTTATTTATTTTAACCGGATTAACAAGCAAGTCAAGGTTATTTTTGTCAAAATTTGGCATTTTATTACTTATCCTTAAAATGGGATAATAAAGAAAATTTATAAATAAAATTGGGTACTGTTACCCATTTTATCTAATGATAATTTACATTTGTTTTGAATTTTAGTAGAATAAATTTTAATTTTATATCAAATTAATTTATACAATTTATGTGTTGATGATCTTAAGATAATATTAATTAATTAAGGGAAAGTGAGGAGAGTGGTGCTCTGGAGATTTGGAGATTTTCTCTCTCTAGGTTTCGGCTTTTCCTCTTGTTACTTGGTCTTCTACCCGGTGGTATCTCACTGGACGGTGGTGGTTGACGGCGGTGGAGGTCGCCGGAGATCTTTTTCCGGCCACTTCCGTAGGGTTTTCTCGAGGTTTTTTGGTGTCTTTGAGAGCTTGCATGTCCCTTGATCCTTTGCTTGATGGGGAAGAAGACTAAGGATTCTTCATCTTCTAAGGGAGGGAAGGCTAATCGTGCTATCGATGAGTCTTTTAAGTCATCAAAAGAGGCTCATGCAATCAATTTTAAGAATCATGTGCTCATTATGGAGGAGAACCTTAAATCTAATGAGGTTTCTAATATTGTTGCTCCTAAGAAATCTTCGAAGGCTCCTTGTGGGATGATTGTGGTGGAGGATGAGGGTGCACTTGTGGGTAAGAATCTCCTAGAGGCATTGCATGAAGCTCCATCTTCAGTGGTAGCTTTAGATGATTCTACTAGGAAAGATGTGGAGGACATGAATGTGAATAATCAAGTGTCGAAACCTCCTTTGAATGGTGAGAGGGCTGTGAATGAACATGTACCGAAACCTCATTTGAATGGGGAGAAGACTTTCAAGCGTGGTGGGCAAGGGAGTTCTAAGTCGGCGAAAGCTTCCACTAAGGTACGTGAGCCTTTGGATTATTCGAAGTTTGTTAATAACAATCATGTTGAGAAGGAAAGGTTGCTTACGTACATTCCACCGGCTGATGATGGTTCTATTTTTTTTATTCTAAATATGATTCGGATATATGGAATTATACGTTGGTTGGGTACTTTTCTAGGAGGTTCCCTGGTATGCGGGCTTTGAATGGTATCTATGGCACTTGGGGTGTGAGATATATGGTTACTATGCATAACACATGTTGGATTATCTTCAGATTCTATGGTGAGGATGATATGTTGAAGGTCCTGCATGGGGGACCTTACTCTATTTGGGATCGTTTTCTTTTATTGCAAAAGCTCCCGAGAGCTTTTCAATTTGGGGAGGAAATGGTTATCTCGTGTGCCAGTCTGGGTTCGTTTTCCTCTGCTTCCTTTGGAATTTTGGACCCGTCATCTTACCAGTTCTATTGCATCTGCAGTTGGACGCCCTATTTATATTAATGCTTAGTCGGGTAATGTGGATAGAGTTTTCTTTGTTAGAGTCAGCATTGATGTGGATATAACGAAGGAGCTTCCTGAGGAAGTTACTCTTCGATTTCTGGGAGGGGTTTTGAAGCAAAAAGTTGTTTATGAGCAACTTCCTTCATATTGCCATGTATGTACTCAATTCGGTTATCAGAATGGTGCTTGCAAGGTACCTAGCAAGGAAGTTGTGGCTCAACCTAGTAATATGTGCGAGGATAAAGGGCTTGAGAAGGATAGTGTGGATTTTAGAGGTGAAGATCCGAAGGGTTTGGAATCTAAAAGTGGAGATTCAAAAGGTGTGGAGCCTTCGTATGGGTTTGCTAATGTTAAACCTAAGAGAAGATCAAAATCCAAAACTAAGAAGGAAAGTGCGGTAGTTGGTGATGTTGCGGATGGTGGTACTAAGGTGCCCATTTCTTCGCGATTTAATGCACTCTTGGAAGGAGGTGCGCATCTTGAGGACTTGACTTCTCCTCCGGTTAAGTCTTCCGCTAAAGATGATTGCTCTAAAGATGTTGTTGTTTGAAAGAAGGGTCGTAGGAAGGGCAAGTCACCTGCTAGGTCAGATTCCTCTTTGGAGTCTGCGGAGGAGGATGAGACTCGGCTTTCTTGAGGTAGACATGGAAGGTCTAGATCCTTATCTCGTCGTAATACTGGGATAGTTATTCGTGAGTCTGGTGAGTGTGGAGATTCGTTGATTGCATCCGGGGGTAAGCCTCCCGATACTCACTTGCCATGAAGATACTAATTTGGAATGTGCGAGGCTTGGGGGGTGCTCCGGCTCAGCAAGCAGTTCGCAGGTTAGTACGGAGTCACGATTTGTGTTTGTTAGGTCTTATTGAAACTAAGTTAGGACTCAATAGTGTTGTTGATATTATGAATGTTATTGTTCGTGGTTGGTCAATTGCCCATAATATTGAGATTGCTTCTAGTGGTCGTATTTGTTGTGGCATGGAACCCTTCACTTGTTCCGTTTGTTCCTTTAGTCATACATGGTCAATGTATTTCTGGTTCATTGACTTGTTTGAATCAATGTGGAAAATATGGTGAGTGATTGTATTTGCATGATATGATTTGGAGGTGAAGGATTCGATGAAGTTTAGCAGTGTTTGTGGCCAACCTCTGTCTGATGGTGTGGCTGCATTTTTCTCTGTTGAATTCGACTTTAGATTTAATTAATTCATGTTTTTATTTTGCCATTTTTTTTGTAAATCTTGCTTTAATTTTATGTATGATTGATCTTGCATGAGTCGAAGATGAAGGATTCGAGGAAATCGATTAGTGTTTCTCGGCTCCCTGAGGCAAATCTCCATCAGGTATAGTTCTTCTAGATTCAACTTTTCTGATCTATGTGGGGATATCTGAAACTGCATGGAATTGTAACGATTGCACGAAAATGGTGTGGATCACGCATGCTAAGTTTGAGGCTTCTCAGGAATCGGATATGCTTGAGAGTCATAGAGATGAAAAGAGTATTTCCTCCAGCGTGCTAGAGGTAAGAAAGTGAGCCTATATGCATGTCCATTTTTATGCTCTGTATACATGTACCTACTGAGATATGTTTATGTAAACTCATACTTCACCTGTTCTACAGTTGTTATATATTGAGAGAACCCTTAGCTATTTCAGAACTTCTACACCTGAATTGAAAGAGGAATGGAAATGCTTTTGGAAGATTTGTTAAACACTGAAAACAGTTATCCCAGAGGAGAGTCCTGTGGCTGGAAGTACTGAGAACAACAAAAAAGTATTTCTATATTTATCAATAGAGCAATCTCATGATTTATGTGGTTAACATTACCATTGTTCCTCTTTCACAGTGATTTTTCATGAACCTTTAATAGTTTTTTGTTTATCTTCCAAATATTATTTTGTTGACCTTTCAGCAACTCTATGACATAGTTGATTGTAATGTAAAAGTTGCTGTTATACCCTCTGTTCTACTATTATAAGTTAGCAATATAATTATTCAAAGCTATTTGTGTTATACGTTTTTTCAGGAAGCCCTTGAAGTGAAGTGTAAAAGTGTAAAGCGAACCTCCAAAACAGAGAAGAAACTTCTGGAGTTCACTTTTGAAATATCAGTAGATCATTACAGAGAGAGATTCTGGTATGTTATACTTTTTAAAAAATTTATGTCTTCCCTTTATTTGGGAGTAAGAACTAAAACGGTGACTATTATTTTTACCATCTGAAATTTTTAAAACTCTTATATTAATGTTTTCTAACACGACTTGATTAATTTCATTTTAGTTTTGTAATTCTTTTCTTTTCTTTTCTTTGGGGTGATGATTTCCATCTTTGATACACCAGTCTCAGTTACATGCCTAATAAGTTACCTCATGCTATTTTGGAAATTTGTTTTTCCACAAATATGCTTGAATAGTTTGAGCAAATTACAATCAGTTATCCCATATATTTATTTTCTAAATAGAAATATCCTTTTAATTAATGTGATGTCCAGGGGCTTTATTTTCTATGTAAACCTTACATTTGCATCCGGTGCTCTCGAGTCATTGCTTTCTTTATTTTATTAACAACGTTATCACAGAGTAATAGGGATACAATATACTATGACACTGTGCCTTTTCTTGCTGAAAATTTTAAGGTAACACTCCATGTTTAGTTCAGAAAACTAAACGTTGTATTCGCTTTTATTATTATTTTTATTTTTTCTGTATCCATTTTTTGTACATTGTGTTCATTTGAAGGTAGCTCTTTTAATTGAAATTAAGATCGCTCTCCCTTTTTTTATGAATGCAATCAAGTGATGAAGGTGGTGTAGCAGGGAGGAGTTGGTGATGGGGGCCCGGAGGACGACGCGGCGATAACGTAGTACCTCGCTGTAAGTATTTCTAATTTATACTCCTACTTCTCTTTCAGTTCTGATCTTTCAAATGGCTGGAAGTTAACGTGGTTGAAATTTGGGATTCAATTCTCTATCTTTGAACAAACTTATCGTTCACCATTGTTATAGTATTATCTTTGGGCTTCCTGTTCCTGTTATTACTCTTTCGGTGTTTGTAATACTGTTTTAGTTTTGGCTCCAAAAATGATTTTAGGCATCATCCTATTGGTTGGTTCCTTGCAAGCTGGTAATATTTTGATTGATACACAAGGGAGACTTTGGTGTTGCTGCTTAATTGTTTGATGCGGGTGATCGACGAACACGAACGAGGAAAATATTTTTGGGTACTATTTACTGGTTATGCTTTGCAATCTAGCATAGAGTACTCTTCCATACTCTCTTATATATATTTATCACCCTCACCATATTATTGACTCTTATTAATTCGAGATTTGTAGTATATGCATATATTGTACCCATATTTGAAAGCCTGAAATTTGTAATAATATTGCTGATGATGAGAAGTAATTGTTTTGGGTAGGATGGCACCAGAAGTTGTGGATGATTCTGATAGTGACGAAAGTGCAGGTGATGGTATGGTGGTGGATAATGGTGGGAGTGGCTTTCCTAATCAGGAGAATGACTTTGAGTTTGATGAGGATCAGGCTTCCCAAAATTTAAGAGATTCTGATGAAAAAACTGAAATTGATTCTGTGATGATGGTAAGTTTTTGTTAATAATTGCTGGTATTTAATAGCAAACTTGACAAATATGAATTAGTTTTAGATTGTACTTTCTTCCTTGAATTGTGGAAACGTGTTTTCTCAAACATCTCTGGAACACATTCTGTGTATACAGAGTTTCCTCTGCTTGGTGTGTATTCATAAGTTGCTCTCTGATTAGGATTAAGTTGCATGAAATTAAAATCTGCAATTTGATTACATTTTAATGGTTCTTATCGACATAGTTCATGGTGCTCTTTTATGTCTAAATAAATGCTAAATGTCTGTATTGTATCAGACTGTACCACCAAATACATAAAGAGTATTATTTCTAAATTTAGGGCGAAATCAAACTCAGGCTACGGAATTTGTGGTGCTATGTTAATGGGAGTTGGCAAAGGAATGGGCCAATGGTTTGTTCGAGTTCCTTTTCTTAATGAAGAAGTTTCAAAATTTGTTGAAGTTTGAAGCTTGCTTTGATTTTTTGATATGAAAATTTGAAGCATCATGCTGCATTTGGGATTACTGAGTCAATGAAAATTGAGATGAATAAGTCAATCCATCACCTTCAGTTGATTTTAGTAGTGTTAATTCATGCTTTAATTAAATTAAATTTACAGGGATTTTGATGTATATAACTCCGAAATTATTAATAGGAGAGAAGAGGTGGCAGTGGAGGAGTTGGTGGTGAGGGGCCGGAGGACGATAAGGCGGCATGTTTGCAAGTGAGTTAGAATATTTCCAATAACCATTACTTCGCTGAAAATATATCTTATTTTCATTTCTCTTTCAGTTATGGTCTTTCGAATGGCTGAGTTATTGGTAATTTGTTTGCTGATAAGCACATTCCTTTTATACAAGTGTTGCATATAGTTTTGTTACATATATACTTTTTGGACAGAAGCAGTTGTTTTGGTTTCAATTATAGCCATTGTTTTAGATATTATATATTAAAAACATAAGTTTCAGTAAATGAGGGGAAATAAAAAAATCATGATACATTCATGAATTTGATTACGAAAAATGATATTTTAATTTGTTACATAGTTCTTTTTTCTCAATGAATCGTACACTATTTCTGGTGTAATTGAAAAGATGATGAATGGTGTTGTGGAAGAAGCATTGGAATTTGAAGACATAAAAGAGGAGACAAGGTCTTAACAGCAATTGCTGGAGAAACAGCTGTACAACTTCCTGAAGCTGTTAGAAAGTAGAGAAAGTTGCTATAAGAGAACAAGTAGAGGAGGTATGTTTGATACCAATATTTGATACTCTCTCTTGTTTTTGTTGTATTTGCTGTTTATGGTTTTTAATTTCTTGCATCATTTTTTGAAATCTTAGGAGAACGTTGATGATGAGAGAGAGATGGAAAGAACTACCGTGAGTGGTAGTTCACGACATTTTGCAGCAATTTTATTTCAAATATGTTGAAGTTAAGTTCTACTATTGAACACCTTGCTCCCAACATTGCTGACCCGACAAAAATGGCAGCTCATGATTCAAGCTATTAGGTGGAATGGATTGAGTGCAGATTAACAATTATTAGTGAAACAAATATGCTAGACATTTTTCTCGGCTACGTATGACATGTTTTTTCCTTTTTGAATATTAAGTTATATGGCTTCGTTGCTTGCCATAAAAGTCATTATTGAGTGCAGCTGCAGAATGAATAACATGGTTTAAATTTATCAACCTTTGCATAATTTTTTTTTGTATAATTGTTATCTGAATGTCGAACTGAGATAAATATTTAAACATAATTATTTTCTCTTCAAACTCATGTTCGCCCAATGTAAGAAAATGCAATGAGAGGCAGGTCACCCTCGCACGTTTAATGAAAATCATATTCTATAACTGTTTGAACGAAATAATTTTTTTGGCTTTGACCCGCCCCTTTTCTTTGTTATTTTGTATTATATTCATATAAGTTTATTTGGTTAATTTGTCCTTTCTATTTCTCTTCTAGGAGTCCCATAATTATTCATTAATTAAATACACCACTTCATACTGTTGTGTTTTTCTTTCTGAATTTAAGATTTGAAAAGGTTGGTTTTCTTCTCATTGTTAATCTCAACTTTGGCTGACGGAATAGTTTGCAATTTATTTTCTTCTCTTTTCTGGATTTTAGAAATCTAATGAAATTGGTTCAATGTGAAAATAATAATCTTGTGATACAGTCGGAAAAGAGGATAAGAAAATATTTGATCAAAACTTAGAGAGAATACTAATTATAGTCATGTAATTTCTTGAATTAAATTTTAAATTTTATTTTATAATTTTTAAAATTTTCAAATTTAGTCTTTTTCATAAATTTTAGCAAAAAATAAAAAAATTGTCTTTATTTATTCTGAATTTATTTATTTAGCAATGTTAATTGTTAAAAAAAACAACGAATACACAAAACACATAACTACTAAATGAATAAATTAAAAATTATAAAAACAAAAAAGGACACTCTAAAAGAGAATAACGAAACAAAACGCACGTCCAAAAATCTAGTAATATTAAAAGTGGCTGGAGCTTTAAGAAACATTTTTTCCCATTTTATCCCCCTTCATTTTAATAAGTATTATTCTTTTACCCTTATTAATATAATAATATATTTATTAATTCAATTTTTGTTAATCATTAAAAATTTCCTTAATTGTTCATACAACTCTTGAATTTCTAACTTGATCTAATTAATCTAGAATTTAATATTTTTATATACTCATCACCTACTTGATGCAACTAATCTTGAATTTAATGTCAACTGATCTTATATTTCTAACTCCATGTGCAACTCTTGAATTTTTATTTACTTATCACCTATTTATATATAACTAAGAATTTTCCATGAGCAAAGCAATTCGATCACTCACACAGTACTGTCTTCAATTGTCACTTTTGCAATCATAGCACCAATGTGGAGTGATGCATGTAAGTGTCTATAAACTTACCTTCTTTTCCTATTCCATTGTGATCATGTTTGTATTATAAATTATGTGGACTTATAAATTATTGGAAGACTCTAAACCGGATTTATAAATATGCTCTCTTTATTGCTTGTATCGAAGTGTCATCTTTTGAAATTTAGATTTGCAACACTTGTTTGGAGTTTTTGTGGTTGTACAAGGCTATACTAGAAACGAGGTTAAATAAACCTTGCCCTGCTTGTAAAATATGAAGTGAACATTTGAAGAAAAAAATTAATAAAACTAATCAAATATCTTTTGTTTTCATTTGTAAATTCGTTGGATTTGTCATGATTTCCATGTTTCTGATTTTGCGATTCTTCTGCCTTTATCTGTTGTTATCATCTAATATTTCTCCCACAGTATCCCTTATCATGACTAATTCTCCTGCAGTTCTTTTATTATAACCTCATGCAACATTCGTGACAACATTCACACATTGTGCTATGTTATTTTACACCTAAGCTGCGTACATTGGTTAATGTTGTTTAGGGATTATATATTAATTGCATCAAGTCTACTTGGTACTTTCGATAGTGCACATTACCTTCTCACAAATGTTGAAAGACCCTACCATTATCTTCTCAAACTTAATTCTTTTCCCTGCTTAAAATTCTATTAAATCATTTTTCACATTTTTGCTGGCTTCTCTGCTAAGTGATGCACGTTTTCTTTGCACACAAAATTAATCCTCAAGTATTATGGATATCAATTGCAGCTTAAGCAAGCGACCAAATGAATATCGAACCCAAGGGACGACGTATTATCAGTTTAATTATTTACTAAATTAATTAAGACAAGATGACAATTAAGTTTGTGGAATTTAATTATAATCTACGAAACAATAAATTAAAATAACAATTAAAATATCACTCGGAGAATACGAAAGTGGATTAAGTAGGAGAATAGGTAGCTCTAGGATAATCCAGTTTCACTTATTAATTTTTCTTACGTGTGTTGATGTCCGACTCTACCTTGTAGAATATGGACGCATCACTAAATCATGCATATCTACTCTATAGACACAAATAAACATGCATGAAACACGTGTGAATAACCTCGGAGCAAGAGATATAATTTCACCCCCTTTCTAGGTACTATCAGTATCAATTATTTCCCTGGCCAATTGGTACTCTAACCCGATATGATCTTCCTTTATAGGTACTATAAAATTATTCTCTTTATCCTACTTAATAACCCGAATTCAATTCAATGAATAAGTATTCATATGATATTTCTAATGAAGCTTCGGAGTCCCCTCACTTAGAATCATAATATGGAATCCTGTTCAGCAGTGAACGCACTCAATCTACAACCAAGATATATATTCAGACTCTACATACTAATTGAAGATGTACAAAATGACCGTGAATATGGAGTAAGAAAGCACAATCATATATAAAATAAATCCACAAGTAGTGTTGTACGGAGTTTACACATGAAAGTTCAATCAATTCGTAAAACCTTCATAACCCTAGTTCTACCAAAATACTCTAGCCCAAGATATTACGAAGAACAATCATGGGTGTAGGATAGATCTTACCCGGATGTCTGGAAAATTACAAGATAAATTAGGAATTGAAATAAACCCTAGATGTGGTGTCGTCGTGTCCATCTCTATCTTGAATTCTCCTCTTAGTTCTCTTCTTGATTCCACAGACGAATCTTCAAAGTGATGGATGGATGGAGGAAAGGATGTGGATGATGGTTGGGGGGTGATCCCCTCTTGTGGGGTGTAGCATTGTGTTGTGGTCTCTCTCCAATCCAATATCTCTCTATGATCAATAATAATGTGATCTACACCCCTTTTATACTTGTAAGCTCTCTTTATAGGCCCTGGATGGGCTTTTACTTGAGACATACGCCAAATTTGATAAAAGAAACCCGAAACTACGCATTTTGTTAGACTTGACCTTCTTGGTCGAGCAAGGCCGCCAAGTGGAGCAACTGGTCGAGCAAGCTCTCTATAAGTTTTTGGTCATTTTGCTCGAGTTCCCCTCTTCCATTCGACCAAGACGATTCTGGTCGAACGGATCTCCTTTGGTCGAGCAAGCTTGTGCAGTCTCACCGTTTCGCGTATAACTTCCACATCCGACCTTTGATTTGAGTAATTCTTACGCTCACGTGATCCTCTCTTCCTTGGATTTCTATCCATATAAAGAACATACAAAATTTTAACATTTGAATGTATAACAAGTCATTGAAAGTGGCACAGCCGTTCTATTCGACACAGCTTGCGCGATGTCACCACTTTGATCATAAATTTCTCGTTTGGAATCCAATTGGGGTGTTCTTTACGCCAAAATGACCCTCTCTTCTGTGTCTTTTCAACAATATATTATACTTCGAATTCAGAGCTCTACACAAATATAGAAATATTACACAAGTTGGACGTGCGTCTCAGAGCATCCTTACACAAATTGCACCTTTTCTCTAACTTGTCAATTTTGATCCCTTTTTCCATCTAAAACACAATAAAACACCTCAAGTGCACCTTTTTCTCACATATATTGAATATAAGACACTTGTACTAATATATAATAATAATAATACTCATCAAAAAGGTATTAGATTTGACACTAAAACACGCTTATTTTCACTCTCAACAAACTCCCAAACTTACCAGTTGCTCGTCCCGAGACAACAAAATAAAAATAAAGAGAGAGAGAGAGTATGAAAATCTAGCGAGGAAACAAGGACTATGACTCATACCATATTCAAAATACAATTGTCCTCAACTTAGGTCATGCAAATCTCATTACATGTAATAATCTATTCATAGCATACAAGATAAGACAATCACCACCAATTCAAACGCTCCACTGACATGTTCTCACAGGAAGTATATATCACTCGCACTCAAGTGTAAAAGATGTACACTTATGGGTTAATGTATTTACATTCAAATTCAATTCAAGTACATGCGTAACCATAAGCTTGTCAAACGTCTCAAACTCTCCACCACTTAAAATATGATTCGACAATGGGATCAAAAAGTACTTTCATTAGGATTTAATGTTGGCTCTTTGGTAAGGGTATGAAATATATGGATAAAGTAACTCAATTAGTAGGGAATTAAAACCGGAGATCTTTTGTACTGCAGATTTTTACACTTCAAGACTATCCAGCTTCATGCTCTTCTAATTTTCTTTTCTCTTCTTTCCTTCAAGCTCAATATTTTTTCCTTCTTTTCTATATTTCTCGAGGTACCAGTTTTGGGCACAACCTCTAATATCTCGGGGTCGGTGCCAGTTTTAGGGACTACCCCTCATCAACTTATTTTTAAGTTCATAATCACTTGTACAACTCCAAATATTTTATTCCTTCCAAACTCCATCAAAATCAACTTCACACACTTTGACAACATTTAATTTTCCACTAAATATAGGAATTTAAGGCTCAAATAGGATATCAAAGTGGCTATCTTCGTAGGTTGCCAAAGAAATAAGGCTTTCAGGCTCAAAAGGGCTAACTATGGATATATAATTATTTGGTAGGAAATTATTTGGCAAAGTGACTCATAAATTCAAGGATGACCTAAAATCATCTCTCATCATCTAACACACATGTAGTTTCAAGTAAGACAAGAGGCAAGTTCTAGAATACACACACAAAAATGATACTCACTAGAAAAGAAATATCATGTGATTTTGTACATGAATAAGGCTCAAAATCTCACATGAGTATTTAATAAGTAACAGAGCATTTTTCATGGTAAGTAATATCCCACAAGTACAAATAGAACTTCATACCACAATATAACTCAAGTACACTTTCTTCATCAATTTTAAGAGCATATGAATTTTAGGCACAATTCTAAAAATATAAGTTCATATGGATCACCAAAAATATAAACTCAATCCTTCCACTCCATGAATTAAATACAGACAAAAATTAGAATTAGGAAACGAGAGCACTTGATTTTTCTTCAACGTATGCACGAGTTCCTCGAATTGTCCAACTCGACAGGTCAAGCCTCAGCGTAGAACTCGTCTTGCCACCTAGTTACCCTTTTAATCATCAAAGCTCAAGCACACCTCATCATCACAGATTCATCATAATAAAATAGGAGAACTGTAAGAAAATACTCAATTGACTATCTAATCGACTCCACACACTAGAAACACTATTGAACACTAGGCAAATTGCAAAAAATTGACACATCAAAACCGATTAAAGTTTCAACATACCTCAAAAAATAACTCCCCTAGCAAACATTACAAAGAAAAGATTATACTCTTGGTACTTCAATGAGGTAATAACATCACACACCCCCCAAACTTAGTAAAAACGTAAGTTGAAACTAAGTTTGCAAAGAGATATAATTTTCGATTAGTAAGCACCTTAAATATAAAAATTTTTTACTCACACGAAAGAAATAAAGCAATAAAACAGAAGAGCAAGCCCCCAATCGGCGCTCTTGTTTAACGTCGGAGAGTCACGATGGATTACCGCTTTGTAGACTACTTGATCAGAGGACGGTTCTGTCGCATCCTCACCTTGAAATACTTTCTTTCCCTCTTCTTGTCTACACTCAACACCTCACCTTTCTTGGTCACAAGTATATGATCCTTGGAATTACCTTCCTCCCATGGCTGTCTAGACACCTCCTTGTCAATCTTCCACTTAAATTCAGAATCACCTGTCTTAGAAAAATCAAGATTAAATAAGTTAGAAACCACATCTATGCTCTTGCATGATTGACTCTCCATGGGCATCTTCATTTCATGATCAAGCGAGAAAACCACATCTTCATTATCCATCTGCAGTCTAAGCTTCTCGGCTCTTAACTTCTTCCCTCTTTCTCACTTCTTCTCAACTATAAGCTCAGAATTCTTCTCTTATGATGGCTCTGGAGTATTCCAATCGACAGGTGTAGCATTCGGTATCGAATCGGGCACTAAACTGTGTTGCTCGACCTCTACTCAACCAAAAAGGACTAGTCGAGCAGATGCAGTTCGGTCGAGCAGCGTGCCTGATCGCGATCTTTCGTTCGCCATGTGTTGTTCGACCTCCATTCGACCAAGGTGGTTTGGTCGAACGGAAGAGTGCAAGTCGAACGACGCACCTGGAAATAGAGTATCATAATTCTATTTTTCTGAAGTTTGCTCGACCTTCGTTCGACTTGGGTAGCATGGTCGAACGGGAGGCATCTAGTCGAGCAAATTGCCTTGTCGTGAGCTTCCAATATCATTGCGTTGCTCGACCTCCGTTCGACCATCAGGTATGGTCAAATAGACTTAGTTTGGTCGAGCAACTTCACTGTTCCTCTCTTTTTCACTCGCTAGCATCACGGTATGGTTTGTGAAAATTTCACGTATGGCAACATTATCCGAATTTTATCTTGCTCCGGCCATATTTAGCTCAGTGTGTTATTCCTTTTTTCCTTCCTCTCCTTTTCCTAGTGCACAAATGCCTCAGAAAATTTAAGATTTGATAGAAATAAAAATCACAAATAAAAGCCTTAATCAACTAGAAATAATAAATTAATAATAACAGTCATCCCCGGCAACGGCGCCAAGAACTTGATGCGCGTTTTCTTTGCACACAAAATTAATCCCCAAGTGTTAAGGATATCAATTGCAGTTTAAGCAAGTGACCAAGTGAATATCGAACCAAGGGACGACATATTATCAATTTAATTATTTACTAAATTAATTAAGACAAGATGACAATTAAGTTTGTGGAATTTAATTATAATCTATGAAACAATTAATTAAAATAATAATTAAAATAAAATATCACTCGGAGAATACGAAAGTGGATTAAGTAGAAGAATAGGTAGCTCTAGGATAATCCAGTTTCACTTATTAATTTCCCTTCCGTGTGTTGATGACCGACGCTGCCTTGTAAAATATGGACGCATCACTAAACCATGCATATCTACTCTATAGACACAAATAAACATGCATAACCTCGGAGCAAGAGATATAATTTCACCCCCTTTTTAGGTAATATCAGTATCAATTATTTCCCTGGCCAATTGGTACTCTAACCCGATATGATCTCCCTTTATAGGTACTATAAAATTATCCTCTTTATCCTACTTAATAACCCGAATTCAAATCAATTAATAAGTATTCATATATGATAGTTCTAATGAAGCTTCGGAGTCCCCTCACTTAGAATCATAACATGGAATGCTATTCAGTGGCGAACGCACTCAATTTATAATAAAGATACATATTCAGACTCTATATAACAGCTGAAGATGTACAAAACGACCGTGAATATAGATTAAGAAAGCACAATCATATATAAAATAAATCCACAAGTAGTGTTGTACGAAGTTTACACACGAAAGTTCAATTAATTCGTAAAACCTTCACAACCCTAGTTCTACCAAAAAGACTCTAGCCCAAGATATTACGAAAAACAATCATGGGTGTTGGATAGATCTTACCCGGATGTCTGGAAAATTACAAGATAAATTAAGAATTGAAATAAACCCTAGATGTGGCGTCGTCATGTCCATCTCTATCTTAAATTAATAAACCCTAGATGTGGCGTCGTCGTGTCCATCTCTATCTTGAATTCTCCTCTTAGTTCTCCTCTTGATTCTACAGACGAATCTTCAAAGTGATGGATGGATGGAGGAAAGGATGTGGATGATGGTTGGGGGGTGATCCTCCCTTGTGGGTGTAGTATTGTGTTGTGGCCTCTCTCCAATTCAATATCTCTCTATGATCAATAATGATGTGATCTACATCCCCTTTTATACATCTAAGCTCTCCTTATAGGCCTTGAATGAGCTTTTTCTTGAGACATACGCTAAATTTGGTAAAAGAAACCCGAAACTACCAAAAATAGAATCAGCGATATTTTGTTAGACTTGACCTTCTTGGTCGAGCAAGGCCTCCAAGTCGAGCAACTGGTCGAGCAAGCTCTCTCTAAGTTTTGGTCATTTTGCTCGATTTTCCCTCTTCCATTCGACCAAGACGATTCTGGTCGAACGGATCTCCTTTGGTCGAGCAAGCTTGCGCAGTCACACTGTTTCGCGTATAACTTCCACATCCAACCTTTGATTTTAGTAATTCTTATGCTCAAGTGATCCTCTCTTCCTTGGCTTTCTATCCATATAAAGAACTCATAGAAAATCCAACATTTGAATGTATAATAAGTCATTGAAAGTGGCATAACCGTTTTGTTCGACACAGCTTGCGCGACTTCACCACTTTGATCATAACTTTCTCGTTTGGAATCCGATTGGGGTGTTCTTTACATCAAAAACAACCCTCTCTTCTGTGGATTTCCATCCATGTATCACACTTCCAATTCAGAGCTCCACACGAATACAGAAATATTACACAAATTGGATGTGCGTCTCAGAGCATCCTTGCACAAATTCACCTTTTCTCCAACTTGGCACTTTTGATCCCTTTTCCTATCTAAAACACAATAAAACATCTCAACTACACCTTTTTCTCACATATATTGAACATAAGATACTTGTGCTAATATATAACAACAATACTCATCAAAAAGGTGTTAGATTGGACACTAAAACACGTTTATTTTTACTCTCAACACTAAGCACGTCTTGATGGAGTCATATCACCTGACCAACCTCCTTGAGGCAGACAATATTAATAACCCTATTGATAAAGATGTTACTCTGTTGGTTGCTATTTTTAAATTACATTTCTTGTGACTCCCATTTACCCATGCAAGTCTCATAATTCAGTTAATTAACCACAATTAACCAGTTGTGATGGTATTCAAAGCAAACTGATTAAAGACAAAATAGTTTATTATAAGCACATCTTTTTATTGTTACATAATTATCCTTCTTCATTGATATAATGTAAATTTTATATGAGTTTTCACCAATGACAGAATTGTTGTCATCCGTACTTATACCAAATATGTTATCCAACACTATTATTTGTAAGTACTTTAGCATATATAACTATATCTTATGTTTCCTAATGACGAAACGTGTACCTTAGCTAAACTTCTATATAATATATATTTCTCTCATATTATTTTATTTCTATTCGTACCCGTCATGTTAAAAAAAATTATTATAATAAATTCCAAACCCTTATTACTCATGCATCAAAATTAACAATTATAAAATGTACTGAAATTTGATGACTCGGGATCAAAGGCACACGAAGAGCCATTTAAACCAACCATTTTCTTCTCAAGGACAATAATTCGGCTGAGTGTCAAAAGCGTGTGAAGAAAAAGAGGAAGTGAGAATGATGTGCATTCCATTAGGGCTTCAGCGTGTACGAAAATGGGACAAGCACAAGATTTGGGTCGAGCTTTAATTTAATTAAATCTGGCCCATTACCTGGGGATTTGAAGATCTGCTATTGGGCCAAATCAAGTCCCAACGGCCCAACACAATTCATCTCCAAAGTTGAATACACAATTTCAATTTCAATTTTAAACTCAATAAGCAAATATTGGGCTTTGGAGATATAATACACAGTTTGATAGGCCCATTTTGAATATTTTATGGGCCTCATGCTAAAAGAACTTTGAAAGAATGGCCTTAATATAAATATAGTATTATGGCCCAATAATTAACAAATCAAATTAATTCTTTCTCCTTATAGGCTAAGCAATGGAAGAAAGAGAGCACAAAAAATTTAAATTTTCATACACAAATATAGCATCATATAGGCTAAGCAACGGCGGAAAGAAAGTAGAAAATATTTGAATTTTCATACACAAATACATCAATGGAAATCGAAGGTGGGACACAGTTGTACTCTGCAGAGCGATTTGAATTAATTTTCAATTTCACACACATGGACTCCCAATATCTCGCCAAGAACACAATCATCTTCAAAATCGAATACATTAAGAGGAACGCAGAAGCAAGAATGAGGTGAAGGAGTTGAGCGATTACACCACAAGACTGGTAGGTGATTCCATTATTAAAACGATTTGTTAATTGTATTGGAAAATCAAACTGCACAGAAACTGTGTTCTTGGCCAATTAACACCCGATTGCTGGTAAATACTAAATACTCTTACGCTTTGTCATTACTCTGTCGAATCAATGTGGAATCCCCTCTCCACATCACACCACTCCACCATTCATATCTTCCGCCTTCACTTTCTACTTTTATGATTCTGTTTGCATTTTTTAATCGAGTTCTAAACTATAATTTATTCTTGCTTTCTCACTTTGACAAATATCTCAATTTGTTGCCAAATACTCTCTTAGTAATAATATTAAAGTGGGCTGAAATTCTTAAAAGTTAAACCAGACTTTCAATATTATAAATGGACTTCAGTTGGGTTTAAAAATAATATATATAATAAATATCTAAAATATAATTAAAAATAGGTGCATTTAATTTTTTCGATTGAACTGATCCGACCAGTTAAATCTCAAACCATTTTCTCCACCGGTTTGACGTTCGGTCCTATTATAAAAACACAGCTTCAACTAATATTTAAACAACAAAGGTGATTTCAAACAAAGAAAATTAGAAATTGCATATGAAGGTAATTTTCGATCGATTAAGGAAATAGATGAAAGTGAAGATGGTCCAACTTCCATGTCGCACTCTCTAGAAATAAATCCAGTTGCCCAAAAACTAGCCCATCAATAGCACTGCCAACATATATTATAGATGCTAAAATATATATGAGGTTTCATTTAAAAAAAACAAGATTTTAGAGAAATAGTGGTAAGAGGATGAAAAAGAAAAGAAAAATGTTCAATTTTGGAAGAAAGCAAAAACTGGTTTGAAGAAGTCAAAGAAAGAAAAAAAATAAAGTAAATCAACTATGCAGATTGAAAACAAAAATAAGAAATTGTTTTGTACTGTTTATGCTTCAAAATCTATATCTATACACATATAAAAAAGGAGGATAGCCGGTTTTTGGCCAGTTTCCTCCCGGTCGCAGGTCATAAGAATTCACACGCGTCAATCTGTGGTCATCTTTGTAATACGTGTCCCTCAATTCTTTCCTTCCGCCTTCATCTCACTTCACCCACGCGTTGGTTCTCAATGATGATACAGCCAAACTCTACCTCCACATTCGTCACTCTTCGCCTCATGTACTCTTCGCCTCTTCTCTTCGCTACTTCTACCTTAATCTTGCTTTCTGTCTCAAGTTTCTACTGTATCTACACATCCTCTGTCTTTTAATTTCCTCTTTTCTTCTGGTACATACACTGTCTCCCTCCACCGTCTTAATATGATAATCTTTTTCCCTCCGTGTTTGCTTGCTGTTCTTGCATTGCGATGAAAATGTGCCTCTCTTTAAGATTTTTTGTTATTCTCTGCTGCATCTGTTCCTTCTTTATACTCTTTTATCTCTCTTGATGCTCTCTGTGGCTTTTCATATCATACAATTTTTGTATAATTTGATTGTATACTCCCGCTCACGAGGTGTTTGAGAAATTGTCTCACAGTAGTCCTTGTTAGGATTTCCTCTTGAGCATGATTTCCTTTCTCCCCTTTTCTTTTGCATTTCCTTCCCCTTTCAAATTGAATATTGGTAAAGAATATTGCTTCAATTGAACTCTACAGAGCTCTCTCCGAGAATCATTTGCTGCTCGGGATGTCACCCTTTCTTCCTCACACAGCCACATATCAATTTGATAAAATATACGCCTTCCACCTCAGCAGCTGCGTCAGCACGTGTCCTAAATCCGTTGCCCCTTTCCCGCCTGCCGCCAATTCGTCTACTATTACTGCTCATTTCCATTACTCTGACCATACCCATAAGCTTTATCTGCGCTAAATTCTTCTGTTGAATCATATGATTTCCTCTCGCTCAAGTTCGCAGCAGATTCATTGGCCTTACAACAGGTTTCCCCTCACTTACTCAAGGTACGATCAGTTGTTATGCAATATGTTAACTTATACTTCTTATCTTCAATTTTTATAAATTCCTTGATTGGTACAGAAAACAATTTGCTTTATAATGCTATAAGTGCATTCCTAGCCAAATTTCATTTGTGCATACACGGTGTTTCACGAAATTCTTACATAAAAATTTAATTAGAAATCATACTTTCTAGGTTGATGCACTGGAATTGTTATAGCCTTATATATACATGAGTGATAATTGATTTGAGAATGAAACATGGAATTTATGTCCTTTGATGATGTGTAGATTGACCTTCTTCGCAGATGGATAGATGATTCCTTAGAACCATTTATTGTCATGTGATTTTGACAAATAAATTTACAAAACTACCAACTTAAAAATTGCACACATAGTTATATTTCATAAATTTTCATATGATAATTATGGTTCATAAATTTTCACATTGCATTACCCCGTTTTACATTTTATTAATTACTAGGAATAAAATTATTGATTTTGAGCAGCATTTAAGCGTTGGCAGAACTCAGACTTGTGCTTCCTCAGGGTTAAGTTGTGTGTATAGTTTATTCATCTATTTAACACTTAAAAAAATTTTATGTCATAGAATTTTGTGAAGGCAGCAGTGACTTTCATACAACATGAGCTGCACTTTTAATTTGCATGGCTTTGTATGCCATCAGTGGATCTTGAGTTCCTTGTTGTATTATATTTATCACTTTATTATGAAGCTGAATTTTATCATTATGTCTATGAATCTGGTTGAGTAAATATTTAACCATCATTTGTATAAATGTTCCTTCTACCTTCTCTTATCATCATTTCTTTATCTTTTTCAATATTTGGAAGTTCTATTTTTTTTTTTTTTTTGAGGTGGGTGAGTGGTAGGAATCTGCTGTGGGATTGGGTATAGATTGAGAAGTTTTGTACCAGAAGGTTGTGTTATTTTAGGCACTTTATGCACCAAGAGGCTAAGAAGAAGTTTCCATTGGAACTCTATTATTAGGTTGAGAATTTGGAGTTCTGAAGGCTGATGCACCATTTATGGTTGATTGGTACACAGTCCACCAAGGATTCATTATATGGTCAATAATTGCTAGGAAGTCAGAAACTGAATGGATGAATAAGTAGGTAGACTACTTTGTATGTGTGTGTGTATGTATATATATATATATATATATATATATATATATATATATATATATTGTCAATTATTATTTTTCACACTATCAGGAGATTGTTTCAATATCTGGGATAGAATATAGTCTAAAATGTTAATAGACAAAGTGTATAAATGATAAATGTATTGATTGCACTTGAATTAATGGAAGAACATTCTCTTGTTAACATAATATTATAACTGACCTTCCTTTAGAAGTCACTGTATATCATTGATACACATATATACCTAATGAAACAAACATTCTAATGTTAGTTATTCAGTATGTCTTGTTACAGACTAATTACACCTAGGTGGATTTCTTTAATTTTTAAGCTAATTACTTAAAATCAACCAATCTAATGGAATGCAATTTATGAGGTTGTTGTAGCCTTGTAGGATACAATAACTAATGAAATTGTTGGTAAATTATTGTAATATATATATGAGAGAGAGAAGTATTCTATGGAATCAGTTCTGTGGATCTTTTGTGATCATCACTTTATTTTAGAGCTAATTACAATTATATTTTATACTCTTGTCTGCCCGCATGGGTATCATTTGTATTATATACGTAGATTCAGTAGTATTATTATTTTATGTGTGGTGAGTAATTATATTAATAGAAATGGTGAGACAGGGGTGAGCAAAAAAAGGAAGACAATACATTTTGAACCTGACGCTCAAAATGGAAAAATGATACTCTTTTGGATAGACTTTTTGGATGGACATAATATCTCTTTGAACCAATTAATCAATAAAATGGATAAATTATTAAAGATGATTTTAAAAATTGTAGAAAGGTAGAGATTAGTTGGTTTTGGGTGTATAACAAAAGAGAGTGAGGAAATACAATGATGAAGCTGATTAGTGAATGTCCTTAAAGTTAAGCATCCAAAATAATATGCACTGCACTGATTGCTCCTCCCCCCCCCCCCCCAAAAAAAAACCTGCACTCATTAGTTGGTCTTTTTTTGAATTTTTATAATTGGGCCATCAAAGGTTAGTTAATTTTTTAATTTTATTTCTGGTATACAGCCGGATACTAAGTTGTAAAACATGGAACTTCTTGTTTGTTTATTTTTTGGTCCTTTCCACTTTGCTAACTACGGATACCCTACCCTACTGTATTGGCTTCTTCATGTATGTACAAGTAAATTTATAAATGATTGGAAAGTGTATGAGTTCATTTAAGTTTAAATTGATTGATGATGTGAATGAGTGAAGTAATTGCTGATTTAGAGAAAATTCTAATTTACTTATTTCAACCCATGTCTACCGGGCATTTGTTTTCACTTAATGATGGCTCATAAGCCATAACTCTCTAACTTTTCTTAGAGAATAATATATGCTGCGTGTTTATATTTCTTTATGAATGATAACAAAACTTCTAAAACTAATTCAAATGACTTATTAACTCTCATTTAAGTTTAAATTGATTGACAATATGAATTGAAGTAATCGCTAATTTAAAGGAGATGTTAATTTCAACTCATGTCTACCACACGGTTGTTGAAATATCTTACCAGTCATTTGTTTTAATTTAATGATGACTCATAAGCCATTAGTCTCTAGCTTTTAATAGATGCTATGTGTTTATATTTCTTTTTGAATAATAACAAAGCTTCTAAAATAAATTCAAATAACTTATCAATACATCAAAGTTAGAGTTTTATGGTGTTATACATGTTCAAGCTAATTGCTGATTGAAAGAATTTAGCCATTAGTATTTATTATGATCTCTGATTTGCCTATTTTAATCCACGCCCATGAGATATTTAATGAACTGTCCAAATGATTATTTGTTCTACATAATAGGTTTTTTATTTCTTCAAAAACATGTGAGGCTAGATACTATTTCTAAATCTTGAAATATGGAAATGGATCAGAACTTTATTAAAATTTTGCTTTTATTAAAGGATAATAGATATTGAAAATTCCTTTAACAATGATAAGAAAGTTTATCAAAACAATCTAAATGATTCTCTCAATTCATTCAAATTAAATTTGCGCTCCTACGAACGTGAAGTGATTGTTGGCTTAGAGAAGATGATCATTTCTCATCACTCTGTTTTCTGAGGATGTGCTTGTTTTAATTTATGTGTATGACATACTACGTGACATGTGTCAGTCAGTATCTTTATTTTACGGTATTTAAACTTCTTGCCCTGATTAGTGATTTTTTCTTTTTCTTAAAATTTAACTGTTTAGTTTCAAAGTTTTAGGCTGAACACAAACTACAAATGATCTTATTAATTCATTCAAATTACATTTGCATACTACTACCAACATGAAACTAATGGCTGACTAGGGGAAGATGGTTATTTGACATTATTGTACTTTCTGAAGGATGTGCTTATTTTAATCCATATATGTGACATACTGCATGTAACGTCAAAGTGAGTACCTACTTTAATTTACGGTGTCCAAACTTTTGGCCTTGCTTAGTGATTCTTTATCTATCTAGAATTTTAGCTCTTCAATTTCAAAGTTTTGGGTTAAACACAGACTAAACAGTTTTCTCAAATATTTACAGCCACTGGAGTCCTCAGTTTTTGTGATCGAACACTTCCTTATAATTTTTTCCTCGGAGTTACCCCAAAGGATTATATGGTCATACCCTTCGCACTAGAAGATAAACTCTAAAGGTAACAACATTTATTTATTCAATCATGCTTGTACTCATACAGAATAATGTAAACTTACCACCCAAAGTTTTCAGTTTCACACAAGCTCAGGCTTTCGCTAATGTTGAATTGCCAATGCCTAAACATTTTTTATTCATAATGATTATATGTGAGCGACGAGTGTCGAATTATCACAGTACATTTCTTAGTAATTTGAATGGCGCACTACTTTATAATGTTCCAGCCGGTGTTTAGGTTAAAAAAGTGTATTTACTTTAATTTTTCCTGTCAGCCTCCATTTATTTTTCATGTATATTAAACCAATTTCTGACATGCAAGGGTCTTCGTATTAATATGTTAAATTAGTCGGTCATAAATCACGCAGTGCTTAGGAAACCAAAACTGCATCATGCTTTTAACTGTGTGTTATATGTTTTTGGATGATTACTTTTTCATGCTTTTACAAATAGTTTTGTAAAATCTATTACCGTTATTATTGATCATGTAAGCCAAACTGAGTAGAAAATATCCTGATTACAGAAGTAAAATTGCACACATCTCACATTATCGTGATATCCGTACTACGATGCTGAATCACGGCTGCAATCAATAGTGTGATTAATTGTGTATTTAGAACGGTTCGATCCCGCTGCTCACTGGTACCAAGGTTTTGCACTTTCCTTACCTTTTCTTTACTTTGTATTTTGCTAATTTAATAAAAAAAATAGGTAAGCAAGTTTTGGTGTGTCCTACTACGCCTACTGCCTTCTTGTGTTATTTTTTTGTTTTACTTTTGCCCGTTGTTTATTCCTTTACTGCATATTGTACAGGACATAGGTATATCGTAGTAAATCAAAAATATATTTTGCTTATAAATTACTCTGAATTAAATGGCCTCCACCAATACAAATCACATACATGAAGCACGTGAACCGCCTAACGTTAATAAAAGAAAATATAAATGCCTACAAGAACGTAGGGAAGCTAAAAATATACGATGCCAAAAAAAGCCAATCATCCACTGCAATATTAATCGAGTCAACAAAGATATGCTTTGACCCTTTGCAATGTGTTGTTAGTGTGCCTGACCTACCGCCGACGGTACCTAACTGTAAATTTTGTGATGTCTGGTTTCTGATGTTCATCAAGAGATATAAAATTACATGGAACTGAGATGCCCACTGAATTAGAGAAGTTATATGTTAGCCCCACTGATATTGGAATAGATTTTCGCAACTGTGCTCGCAGTTATAATAATATGTTTGTGTTCATGTCTATTGGTGTCCATTGTGATAAAAACCTAGCAAGAAGGAATGCCGGAGTTTACACGTTCCGTGTCCTAGGACAACTCCATCATTTCATGGATCAATTAATACTGCCAAACACACAAGAACCAAAAAATTTGCAGCTTTACTTTTTTTATACAGACCATGAGCTTTCAAATAGAATGGCTATCAGCTCCAAATTTAGGGAAGACACTGTAAATAAATTAATGCAAATTTTAGCCCAGAATCCTTACGGTGTTTTTTTCAAAAGCCTAAACACAATTCCAAACTTAGACGAATACAAAATTACATTAAATGCTGACCCTAAATTAGACCACAATATGTTTAATAGACCAACAACGTCCCAAGTTGCTGTAATTTGGCTAGAACCCACTGAAGAGACATACACAACGTAACAAATTCAAGTATACCCAAAAGGTTACTGCCCTCAGCTCATTAAACAATACTTTGACTGTTACGACCCTATGCAATAACCTCTCATATTCCCTAATGGAGAACCTGGTTGGCACCGAGCAATAAAAAAATCACACCATCAAAGACAAGACATCGACCCCAAGTTGTGATAATGACCCCATTTGTTACATTCAAAATTGTACAAATGCGGATGAAATTATAATTTCTAAAAATCAAGGTAAGTTTAAAGCTTAATATATTAACAATTAAAGCTAATAACATCTTCATTATATTGAATTCGTTTGACATTTGACATTTTATTATTTTGCATAGGGTCCAAAAATATTAGCTGCCTTACAGAAATGGTATCTTGCCGTCAATATTATTGTTATAAATTACAAATTATAGAACCTGACAAATCATTTCTACTGCATGTGGGAAGACTCTTACAACAGTATATCATCGACATGTACATTAAAATTGAATTATCAAGACTAGACTTTTTTAGAACTCCAGATATGCAAAAAACGTTTGCGGAATTATCTATACTCTGGCTTACTGGAAGGTATTGACCATGGATATAAAATGGGGTCCGACATTGGGTCACGCATGCTTTTACCCATGTCATTTATTGGAGGACCTCGAGACATGCGTAAAAGGTATTTAGACGCTATGGCTTTAGTACAAAAATATGGAAAACCTGACATCTTTCTAACAATAACTTCAAATCCAAATTGGCATGAGATAAGAGCATTATGTATACCTTCTGATGAGATATAAAATAGACCAGACTTAATTGTGAGAATTTTTCACGCAAAATTCCAGGTCTTGAAGAAAGAATTACTTAAGAAAGAAATATTTGGTCGTGTTGTAGCATATACTTACGTTATAGAATTTCAGAAGCGAGGTTTACGACATGCGCATATTCTATCTTAGATCAAAAAGATAAGATTTATGCCCCGGAAGCTTTTGATAGAATAGTTTCTGCTGAACTACCTGACCCACACAGTAAACCATATTTATTTTCTTTAGTAATAAACATATGATTCACGTCCCTTGTGGCTTACATAATCCAATGTGTGCATGTATGAAAAATGTCTCATGCAAGTTTAATTACCCAAAGGATTTTTCAGAAATTACAAGGATTGGGAAAAATTCATACCCACTATATCGTCGCACAAAATCGCACTGTTACAATTAGAGGGTGTCAACTTGACAATCGTTGGGTAGTACCTTATAATCCATACTTGCTTGCTAGATTCAAGTGCCACATCAACGTTGAAATTTGCTCCACTGTTCAGGCTGTAAAGTATCTGTACAAATATATTTATAAAGGGCACGATCGAATTTCGTTACATTATTTGCCAATGATAACGAAACCGCTGTTGATTAAAAAACAAATGTGCTAGGTGGATCTCCCTTTCAGAAGCAGCCTGACGTATTTTTAAATTTGAACTTAGCCATACATTTTCCCCAGTCGTTAGCTTACCAATTCACTTAGAAAATGAACAATCAATAACTTTTCCAGCAAATAAAACTTTACATCACATTGCGAACAATCCTACTGCCAAAAGAACGATGCTGATAGAATTTTTTACAATGAACAAACATAACACCCATGCTAAAGCCCTTAATTGTTTATACGCTGAATTCCCCGAACATTTCACTTGGTATAATGACACAAAAGAGTGGAAATCCCGTCGAAAAGGTAAGTCAATTGCATGAATTGTAAGTTGTCAGCCTTTACATGGTGAACTGTTTTATTTAAAGACCCTATTATTGCATATTAAAGGCCCTCCTTCTTTCAACAACTTGAGAACATTTAAAGGCAAAACATACGCCTCATACCGAGAAGTTGCACAAGTGATGGGACTTATGGAATAATATAATGCCTCTCAGATGTGCATTCAAGAAGCAACAAAATTTTCTAATGTCTGCTGCTTTACGACAACTATTCGCTACTATACTTGTCCACTGTAACCCAATAAACCCAAAAGACCTATGGCTGCAATTTGAAGATTTCTTGTGTGAAGACTTTTTGCAAAATAACAAATTGACCAAAAGTATAATCCGAACTAAAATACTAAACATTCTTGATTATTATATTCATTTAATGGGAAAAAACTCGAAGACTTCTTCTATATAAAAGATGAGTTATCAATTAATATGCATAATTCTTTGGCTAAAGAAATCCAAAGCGAACAAACTGTAGTCATACCTGACGCTGACCTTCTTGCTGCTGAACAATTAAATCTTGAACAAAAAATGCTTATAATCGGATCTTATACCATGTAAATAACAATTTACCAAAAGCTTTCTTTATAGATGGCCCTGCAGGAACTGGGAAACATTCTTATATAAAGCACTTCTTGCTAGAGTCAGAAAAGCTAGACACATCGCGCTTGCTACTGCAACTTCTGGCGTTGCTGCATCACTATTACCTGGAGGGAGAACATCACATTAAAGATTTAAGATTCCATTAGAAGAAAATGAATTCAAATCATGCCACATTAGTAAACAAAGTGCAATGGCCCATTTGATACGAATGGCAAAATTAATTATTTGGGTTGTTGGTGTTTACTTGAAAGAACCGATCTTTTCGCACGGTCAATTATACGTCGCACTATCAAGAGCGAAAACTACAAAACAATTACAAGTTCTCATTAGACCCCCTACACCAACGATACAAAACACAAGTTATACCAAAAACATAGTTTACAAAGAAATTTTTGACGCAGCCAACATGTCATAACTATTATGAATATATTATTAATATATAGCCTTACTACTATTAATTGTTTTAATGTTACCATCTTATTATATTTCATATACAACATGACAGAGTATAAGCTTACTTGCCACCTTTACCTTACTATTTGGCTTTCCTACACTCTCCATTAACAGTGAATTGCAGTGTAGCGCACTGTGCTTAGAGCTTTAGCTCCAAATTTCTTTGTTAAATGAATGAGCATGAAATTTGCTGTATTTAACTGTTGATTATTTTCCCATATTCCTTTGCAAAGAGATGTCTAAAAGTTCTTCACAACATAAACAAAAAAGTTTTACTCTTTGTCAAATGCAAAAGGCAACACCTCAGTTTATTCCTACTAAATTTGCAGCGACCATCTGTTCGTTATGGTAATCTTCTAAGCCCATGCCTGTATATTTCTGTCCACCAACTACCAAATTGCTGAACTAGAAAAGCTCGGTATTGCATGGTACTCCTCTTTTCTCTCCACAAAAGAAGTTGTCATATCCCTCTTGCTGAGGAAGGTCATTGCACATCTAGAAAGGTATTAATTGCTGAAGTTCTTTATTTTAATCTCATAATTGAGAAAAAGAGTTCCATATATCAGGCTTTTTTTAGAATAATAGTATCATCTACTGACTAAAAAAGAGGAGAATTGTCCTTATTTTAATTCACTGCTTAAACTTTTCATGTGTAGTGCTTATTCAGCCTGGATTTTTTTCATATCAAACTTATCACGACTGCTATTTGAAATCGATATTGGATGCCTACTGCTTTTAAGTGTTGCTGAATACTGATTGTCATACGTGTACCGCTGGAGCATTTCGTCAACTTGCTACTGAAAGTGGAAATACTTATGCAGGATTTGTGTTGAGTACTGAAAGCTTTGCTCAAGGTAGAGTCCATTTTAGACTATCTTATATGCATATTTTCCCAAACCTCTTTTTGTGAGTGGTTAACTGCCATATTTATGTATCTTGAGTACTATAAATTTCTCTTTTCTCTTTCAATAAAAAATTCTTCACTGCAACGAACATGCAAAATTACACATACAGTCAATCCAAGTTTGATTATTTGAATAATGAATCTAAGTTTTGTTACTTTTATTTAATAATTACAACCAACTCTAGATTACAGATATTGAACGATTTTAAATAAAATTGATACTTGTCATTGTATGCCTGCATTTCGTTCGTAAAATATTGAACACCCACTGTATATTTCTTCACAAAAAAATTAATAAGGTTCTTTGACCTGTTTTTATGTATTATATTTATAAGATTATAGTATGCTTGGATTTTACATGTACACATTCATTTATTTTAATGTAATGTAAACATTTAATATTTATAAATTCACAAGTTTTATCATTCTAATATTTCTGGATATGGTGCGCTCACTAACTACAGTTAACATATTCTTAATAATTAATTCTGCTTTGGCATACAACACTAAACAAAGAGTAGCTGCATCCGACTCAACCTACTGTTTTAGATGTCCATGAGTTTTACAACTATTTCATCAACACGCAGCTAACTCCAGCTCTGAGATATATAATGAATGGCGAAATCCTCAATTATCAGCTAACTATAAATTTAATTCTGCAAGTAAGTTTCATTGATCTTAACATTGCTAATATATAATTAATTGAAAATAATATATTGGGTTGTACTTTTGTGGACAATAGGGTACAGTTTTTATTCATTAAGTTATTTTCTAATTCTATAGATTATTGATATAATTTTTATAACTGGCGCCACTTATAATGAAATGGAATTTGTTAACTCTACTGTTGAAAGATGGAGTATAAGCAAATGCTTAACGTGGGCAGGAATCCGAACAATCTCAAGAAGCCTTGTATGTGTTAAACATCATATTAAGACTTCACACAGCAAAACAATAAGCCATATGTATATTTAACTGAAGTTGTTATCAAACATCTAACAATATTCTTAATATCAACAACTACTTGTTAGTCAGTCAATAATCTTTTCATAATGATTTAAAGAATTTTGTGACGTTTCACTCGTAGTTCTTAGTGGATGTGGATTTTATTCATGCTTCAGGATTACTCCAGCTGCCTTATCTTTATCATTGGTTATACTTTAAAACTGCGTTTAATTTCCCAATATCAAGCATGGGCCTGTATTTGACTTTCTGAGACCTATTGCTTCATTAATCTGCGATATTATGTTGACCTACCAGGCATTAATGCTGCCGCACTAATATGCGTGATTTACTTCCCAATTCAGGTGGAAAGGTATTCATTTTTGTTCACAGAATAAACTTCACAATGTAATATTTTATTTTTTTGTGTTAGCTATGTTTATTATTGCCCTTGCAGAGCTACACCAAAGTTCTTTTGAACTTCCAACAATTAGAATGCTAAGCGTATATTGAAAATTTATGGGTATTTCTATTGGCAAATAACTTTTTTCAAATTGAAAGGCATATGCTGTCAACACCAAAGGTTGGTTTTCAAGTATGAATATTAAATGTTTTACCTCATTTGCTTTCATGGATTTGGTTCTTTGTTATCATTAATTGAAAATTTTGTAATGTCAACCCCAAAGACAGGTTTTAAGATATGGATATTAAATGTTTTATGTCATTTGCTTTCATGGATTTAGTTCTTTGTTATTATTAATTTTTCTCATTACATCTTGCTGCAAGTACAATGAGTAATAGGAAAATTTATTTATTTGTAATGGATGCTGGAACTTTAATAATAAGCAAATAGTTGTATGAACTAAATTCATAGTATGTACCCTGTGTAAAAATAAAACAAATAATACCTCTTCAACTTCGCACACAAAAAAATGTGAAATACATTGAGAGACAGAAAGAGTAAAAGTTAAAGTAAACTATCTATGTTGAGTGAAAGTAACTTTGTAAACTTTCACTTTCTCTTGTAAACACTCACATAAAGAGATGATAAAAACTAGATAACTTTATATTTATACTACATATATTTCAATATATTAAACGGATATATTATATTTCAATAACGATGTTAGCAATGTTTACATTTAAGAACGCCTTTTACAAATTTCGAAAAATTTAAACTCATACAAAGACTAACAAACATTTTGGCTGCAGCACAACAGGCTTAATTCATACTTTCATCCATCTACCCAACTTCTATCCCTTAGTCTAAACCATACCATGAAATCCCTGCCATTATCAATTTTTGCCTTGGGTTGTCATATTAATCTTCACATACATCTCTTGTAAAAAATTCTTGTAATTTGATGTATTATCACTTATCACCCTCACTTTGCTATTCGGCTGGGCTTAAATCTTTATTTTACTGAGTTGAAGTGAATCCTACTAGATCTCCATTTTAGTGAGTTTCAGCTAACCTCGCTGTGGTTAAAACTTTTGCTGCAAATTTGTGTACATTTTTAATGACCATGAAATTTGTTGTATTTAACTGATAATTATTATCTCACATTCCTTTGCAAAGGGATATCCAAAAGTTCTTCACAACTCAGAAAACAAAGGTGTTATTCTTTGTTAACTGCAAAAAGGCAACACCTCAATAAATTTCAAATTAATATGCAACAACCTTGTGTCCATTATGATAAATATTACATGCATTATAAGGTGATTTTTTAACTCTTACACATACTACTAGAAATGAATTTATGCACCTTCATTATCCTTCTTATTTAATTATGAAGCTAGAATAGTGGAAATTACTACAAAGGAGAAACAGTCTCTTACAAGAGAACACAAGAGTTATCTACATATATCAATGCACTAAAAAGCGACTGCCAAGGCTTATATATGAAACTAACTAATGATTTATTTATATAACACTTTTAAAAAAACTTATACAACATATCTCATACACTTTAATGAATAATTGAAAGCATCTATTTTCAGGAATACAGTATGGCAACCATCAAGTACGCGCACATCTCAACAACAAGAAGCCTCTTCCCGCCATTTCCAAAAAGGTACCACATATGATTTACATTTAACCACTTCTTATTCTGCAGAGTTTGTGTTATTTCTAATTATCTGCACTCCTCCGCTGGTGTGAACTTCATTACGTCGCATCTATTCTCCCTCCATATTCTTTCTACTGCTTAAACCAACTTGCTATACAAATACGTCATAGAATACTCACAATAATACACTTTGTAAAAGTTCCTCTCCTTTTTAAATGAAGCCCTTACACACGGTTGTCGCCTTATGTACATCAACCAAAACAAAGGTTTCAAAAACCTGCCCAACTGTCATTCTGTAATTAGCACACAAAATAGACAACCATAACACTAAATTACTCATACACTGCATACTAACAGCCCCAAAATAAAAAACAGTAACGAACACCCACAGCACTGGATATACGCTAAATACCTTCAACTCGGTAGAACAAAATTATGAACAAAAAACATCAAAAAGATACATACCACAGTTCCCACAGTTCATACAAATTTATGCATTATCTCTAACTAATCTTTACTGTAATGATTTCACCAACCTTCTGTATTATCTCCAGCTAATCTTTGCTATAATACTTTCACCCACTCATAAAACTGTCACATTTTCTACAAGCTAGATATCCCACAATAACTACCGAACTGACCGTTATGTATAGGAATACTAATGCTTATCTTCTTACATAGCCAAAATCTATCCACATCTAAAAGTTAAAGCCTTACTAAGCCAACATGCATTTCCCCTTTGATTGCCACATATACATACAAGAAAACACATGTCCCTACAATAGTGATTTAATACAACTTACCACATATGTCCCTACGATAATGCTTTAATTTACAGCTCACCCGCACACTTTTTGATACATACTAAAAATAAGTCACCACATACATATGCATTAAAAAACACACCATGGATATTCCCCCCTGGAAAAACATGGAAAATAAGTGCTCTTGCTCTTGTGAAGATTGTGCACAATGCTACTACAATTATGCTTTCCAGAAAGAGGTAGAAGAGTTGCTGAAAAGATTTCTTCAAAATCCGCAATGGGCACCAATGTTCCATGAAGCACTTCACATGGATCAAAAACTGCTACTTATATTAGACTACGCAGCTGATATTGACACAGAAACACATGCCCCTCCCAAGAGTTCAATGTTAAGAGCTTCACCATCCATGACTACAAGTAAATAAATAATCCTACTGTTTGAACCTTTCATATTCTACATTGTACTAGATAATTTTGAAAAAATAAAGGCTTTTTCTGCACTGCATATTTATCAATAAACTTTGTCTTATTTTTTTTTAGAAAAAGTTATTTTAACAAATTATTTTTATCTTATGTTTTTAATTCACTCATGTACGTTTTCTCTCTAATGCTTTTAAATAAAAGAAATTATATCAAACCCCCATTTTATTATCTGCCTCTGTTATAACTTATAATCACCCTAAAAATAACCAGCACATTTTTTTAAAGATAATTTCCTACATATTATATTAGTTAAAAAAATTTACAACGCCATAATTATCCATCAACACATTTAATAAATAAATTACACGGTCATAATTAAACTTTAGCAAATTTTTAGGATTATAATTAAAATTAACTTTCAATATTTTAAAGTATAAATATAAAAATAAATAAATAACTGGTTAGTGTTGGGATACGTAAAAAATAACCTCTAAACTTTTAAAATATTAACAAATATAAAAATAAATAAATAACAGATAAGGTTAGAAAACATTATAAGATAATCTCTTAACTTTTAAAAGAAAAAAAATGAATACGCATCCATACACACGTGTTGAAGAATCCAACTGACCTTATCAATACGTGGCGAAAGAAATTTCTAGAATCACGTTTACACAACCCTCCAAGATTTTATTTACCCCACAGTTAACACTTACTCTTAACAGGCGTTCACATCATACAAAGTCGCTCATCGTCCGTGTTCGACCTCCGCCATTCTCAATTGCATTTAAACCTAACCAAGGTCAGTATTCTAACTGTAAAATATTCAATGAAGCCTAAGTTAACCGTTTTTCTTGCATCATACTTCATAACTTGGATTCTTTGTACACACAGCTCCGCAGCTCACAACCATGGCCCACACAAACAGGTTACTCACTTTTTATAATTCATTTAAATATTAAGTAAGAGTCTAAGATAGATAAACTGTCATTTGCTTTCATCCACGTTACTATGCATAATATAAGACATGAGAATAAATTTTTTAGCCTGAAATCCAGTCACCATTTCATATGCTTATAATAACCATTAATCTTTTCATGCTCTTTCAAAAGTACTTTTTATTTATTACATGTTTCACACATTGGAAAACAAGCTCTTTAAAATCAACCTACTACAATCTTGCACTCACATTTTTATGCACATCCCCGTCTGCAGGCAAACTAAGGACTTGATGACTACCCTTGCAAAGCTAACACCGAACACAAAAGAATGGCTCGCAAAAGTCCTTGTCATAGAAAAATGTCACATTAACGTTTATCACTGGGGCAGGCACCTGCGACTTCTTGTTGTTGACGAAGAGGTAATACATAATCTGTAAATTGCACTTATTCAACCCCCGCTTCCCTAACCTATCTTTTTTCTTTCTACCCAGAAACACACAATGCAATGCAGCATTTACAATCCAGACATCAAAAAACTTGATAGAAAAGTTCAAGTTTCTACCTTAGATGACGCGTACAAGCTCACCCTTTTTGCAAGATTCCCTCAACTTGTGGACCACTCAAATGAAAGAATCAGCTAAGCATCTCTTTAAATTCAATGCTCATACATATTTTCACTATAATATGATCCAAAAATAATTTACTAATAATACATATTTTCAAATTTACTGTGCGCCGTAATACATGTGTTACCTACACGCTTCATTCTAAGACTCAACAAAACAGTTCAGAATTTTGTAATAATCAACGAGGAGTAAGCATCTCCCTATTCCACCATTTTATCAATAAACACTTACTGCACGACACACCAATTATAAAACAAAATTACAAATAATGTTTGTTGCAGGAAGAGACAGACTAAACTTACCCTCTGGGAAGAATTTTTGCTTCGTGAAGGGCGCAAACTTGCAAACAACATAAACAAAGACCTCGTCATCATAGGAATACGACTTTCAGTGACCAGTTTTGACGGTAATAATACGTCCTTTTTCATAACTATGTTTCTGAAAATGTATATTATATATGAACCACCTGTTGGCGTTCGATCATTTGGTTAACTGAACTGTTAGGGTTCCATACGTTACTAACAAGCAGTAGAAGCAAGTAAGCAAGAAATGTATTACCTTTCACCAGGGTATGTTGGAGAAGATGAATTCTCGCCACTAGCCTGCGCAGCATCACCGTTTTGGGCATAACTCTCTCATCCGATGTCGGAAACGAGTGATCTACACGCCAAAACAATCCTCTCTTCCGTGGCTATCCGTCAGTATATCACAAGTCCTATTCTGAAGTCTGTAAAATTTTATACAAATCGTAGAAATTGTCTGACAGCAGCAGCAAACAACCTTCCAGTCTTCTGTTGTATTCCCAAATCCAATCTCGACGTCGTGTGGGCGACGATCCTCAAGATCTTCTCAATCTGTTGTTTCCTCATGCTCCTCACAGTATTAGGCATGATTAATCTCATAGATTAGGGTTTTCGAACAGTTGAGATGACTTATATATGGGCTACAGTAGGGACCAGGAGGAGAAATTAGAGTTGGGCCTCCATTGGGCTTAAGTATCCAAGTTTAGCTCAAAGCTTATACTTAAGTTCAATAATAATAATATATTCCACTAAAATATTATTACTATACTACCGTTCTAATCCCATAATTACGTTATGAGCTCCTTCTTATTATGAGCCCGTTAGTCTCCCAATGTTTAAGATATACAATGTCCATTAATTAATTAAGTTACTGACAACTCCATTAATTAATATTTTATCCGAGAGTAGTACCACTCAACCTCATTATCATGCTGGAATAAATCCACCTGCAGGGTGTACATGATAATCCTTATGAGCTCCATAATAACTGAGATCAAATTCTCCTATAAGTCAGTATAAGTCGAACGATCTCAAGTGGTCCTACTCAATACACACAAGTGCACTAATGTGATTCTATAGTCAAGACAAACTAATACAAAATCACACTACAACCATCCCAATAGAGAGTCCCCGTCTATCTCGGTTGTGAGCATCTGTTTATACTTTATAAGGAAACTGATAATATGATATTCCGCGTGTTGTCGCACAACATATTATCTACAGTATAAAGTAAGTGGACTATTCTATCGAACATATAAATAAATTATGTGGCGCAATCATTTGATCATATGATTCTCATTTCAAATTAATTGTTTAAACATTGTTCATACAAATAGCTAAACTTTTAGTATACAATCCAACACCACCTAACTCACTCATTGTTCACTCTACAGTTATTTTAGTGGGGACATTGCCTCATAGTACTATCATGTTCAACCCCCCATGCTAAAGACTAGAAAATTAAAGACATGGTAATAAAATAGTTTCATATAACTTACATTTCATTGTTGTCATTCCAAATTACTCATTCTCTGTGTCTTCTACGCTAATAGTAAATGCAAAATTGAGTAACATATAAAAGTACACACTTATTGTCTTTCATTCAATTATTTACATATTTACCTACACTACCAACATTAAAAACAGTCTAGATTACGAAAAACTAACACAAAGCCCTTCTTAGGTTGCAGGAAAACAACGAATATGTGACAAAAGTGATTACTGAGAGACTTTACGAAAAAGATCGACAGATCAAAGACCGTCCCCAGAACACACAAATTCGAAAAATCAGTGAACTTCCTGCAGCGCTCACAACGGTTTGTCACGGAGATAACACACGTACTATATTTGTAAAACATAAACACACCAACACTAACAATTTAATTCGCAGGTTAAATCATTCTGGATAAAGGCAACGATGCGAATAGCAAAACAAAATCACAACTTTTACTACCTAGGTTACCCAAACTGTAAAGGAAAATGCAGCTCCTTGTACGGCACTGCCTTTGATTGCCTACATTGTGACGCCAGCTCCCAATATCCAAAGCCACTGTAAGCATGCGCTATATTAGCAGATTACACATTTTGTTGCTGTCTAATTATTTCTTGAACCTATGGTCTTAATCATCGCTACCTAATTTTAGGCATTATGGATTTATTCTTAAACCACATAGAAGCTATAGTGTAAATGAGCCGTAATTTCTAATAATAGCAATAATCAATAAAAGGTATATAATAACAGTTTAAATAAATTGTAGTTTCTGAGCTGTCTGCAAAATGATGTGAGTGGGTCATGAGCCATATATCTTCCTTGATTATATAGCTTTTCTGGATCTGTTAATGTGCCGGTTTGACCAAAAACCACTTACGTTTATCAGATTTGTTCATTTGGTAGGAGGCATGCATTGATTTCATATTATTTGTAGCTGGCCTAGGTCTACAATATTGTGACCACAACAGTTTTGACTGTACACAGAGTCGACAACAACTGCTCGAAATATTTAGTTTTACATAATTCTAGAAGTTTTTAGAGTCCAAATTTTTACTAGTCACTATTCACTAAGTGCAATTTTATTTGGCCACCTTTCTTAAAAATAATTTTTAGTAGCCACTACCAAGTGCACTTCCCAATTTACCCCAATAATTGTCAGGATAAAGGACAAACTGTCAGGATAAATGACAAAAATCATGAGGGAATCATTATGTTAGTGTTGACTTCTTTAAATAGGGTGGGTGGGATCACATTTAAAAATATAGGAAAATCTCAGAAAATTGATTCTTCTATTCGGCCTAAGTTTCTTCTATTCGGCCTAAGTTTCTTCTATTCGGCCCAAAATTCCTTCTATTCGGCTTATATAAAATTTTTCTTCTATTCGGCCTTATTCGGCCCAAAATTTTGTTCTATTCGACCTATACTTTTTGTTCTATTCGGCCTACACTTTTTTCCAGAAAAAATTTAAAAAATTCGAATAAAAAATTTCTTCTAATCGGTCTATTCGGCCTAAAATTTTGTTCTATTCAGCCTATATTTTATGTTCTATTCGACCTACACTTTTTTTCAGAAAAAATTAAAAAAATTCGAATAAAACTTTTATTCTATTCGGCCTATTCAGCCCAAAATTTTGTTCTATTCGGTCTATATTTTTTGTTCTATTCTGCCTACACTTTTTTTCCAGAAAAAATTAAAAAAAAATCATACGGATAAAATTAATGCGTCTTTTTGTATTTTAATAAATAAATATATTCATGTGATATGTAAAAGTAACAAATTAATGCATTCAGTAGACTGTAAAATAAATTATTGTACTGTGGTACTTTTTGGTCAAAAAGAGACCTCAAACATGTGATGAGTGGCAAGGAAATTTGGTCAATTCCCATAAAAGTGGCTAGAATTAATTATTTTTAACTCATGTGGCCACTTATAATTACTTTTAAGTAATAGTGGCTATTTTTGCCATCATCACAAGTTTTTAACATTCATCTATTTCCTGTACTTTTTAAGATTTAACTAATTTGGAACAAAAAATCATAACAATCTAAGACCAAAAAATCAAACAACACATGGAATGTGCTGATTAATAAAGATATCTCTCTTTCTTATATTTATCTTAAACTACGAATTATCAAACATGATACAATTTGAAGTGGAGCTCTATGATGGTACTGCAAGCTTAAATGCTACGGTGGACCACAGAGAAGGAGAAACGCTACTAGGCGTCACTGGCGAGCAAATTTTTGAGGCGGAATCACAGGTCCCTTCTAATTATAAATCTATACTCTGTGTTCATTACGCCTAAGCTTTTACATATTTCTACATATAAATTATATCACTCATCAAAACTCTCGCATACAACAGGGGAAGTGTTTAGATCCACAATAAATTAATAGAAAATACAGGCACAACCCACTGCTCTTCCATGTTAGAATATTACTAACCAATGCACCCAGCAAGAAGGCACAACACAAAATCATATCTTGGATGGAGCCAAGTGAATCATCCTCCTCATCAATGGCCATGGAAGACAAAAGACTCAACTCTAGCATGGAAGAAAGTTCACCAGCTTTGATATCAGTTGACAGCGCACAGCCAGGCCAAAAAAACAAATAAAAGAACATTCCACCACATAACAGATAACATACAGGCAGATTTGAAGCACACAAAACAAGACTAACAATTGCAATAGCATTTGCAGCCCTTGTTTATCCTTTTGATATAAACATCGTTTTTCTACTACTAAATTAACACTTAATGGGTACCTCTATGTACACTTAGTATATCCTTTTTGTAGTGCTGCTGACCTCCGGCCCTTACATCACTATATACACATGCCTTTGTAAATAGTTTACTGCTTGTATAAAATGATTGTTTATAATATATTCCCACTTATATTGTTATTTCTTTGCTGCCACATACAAATGATATATTTGAAAAAGAATACATTAGACCCTTAATACTTAGTGAATAAGCAAAAAAAAAAAAAACTGATCCTGACGCCCAATTTAGATTCATTATCAATTATTGTATTAATGCTTTACTAATCCATTTATTCAAAATAATAGTTTAACACATAAATTGAGATACACTAACACATGGGTTGAACACCTCATGAAGTGAGGTGCCACCCAACTAGTCTATCTATATATCTATATCTATAAAACCCACTTCTTTTTCCCGCTCTAAACAAGTGTCCTTAATAAGGGATGTAATACTCCTTCTCAAATAATAATATTGCATTTAAAGTATTAGTCAATATGTATTACACAAAATTGATGTGCCCTCTCTCACCATATTGGAAATCACCATTCTCTTCTCTCTCTTCTCAAATTGGGGTAATTAATTTCACCTGTTCCACCTTCTTCATTTTGTCTTTCTCATCTACATCAACCACACACGCTATCTCAAGCCCAAGTCCGCTTCAAGCCTTCACCCGCTCTATGCCTTTTATGCTCGACGGCAAGAAATTGGGAGAACAATCTCTGAACGTTCGCCGAGAGGCAAGGAATAGGTCCGAACGAATGCTCTACTTATTTGGTGGCGGCCTTTATGTCCAGTTTTGGGATTACTTTTATGGCGGTTGTCTATTACATATTTGCATGGCATATAGAGGTATTCATTTTCTTCTGTCTCAATTTCCCAACTCATATACATTCACCATTTCCAATCAACTTTTTTCTCACTTCAATTTCTCTGTCTCTACTCAGGGAAATTCATCATCGAATAAAATTGGACCTGAAAGCTTTGTTAATTTCGCAATGAGAGGGACTTGGAAAATGCTGTTGTTCGCATCTCTTCTGCTCTGCCACCTCTCTATTGGAGCCTACTACGATGCTGCGCTGGGAGGATGATGCCTTTGCATAGATTGTGGTTCAGGCGGACGGTGGCGGAGTGCCTGGAGAGTGAGGTGGGTAGGTTATACTCTTGAATTTTTTGAGAATAATTGAAATAGCCAAAGAGCAGTGATCAATTGATTTGTTTCTGGAGCTTTAAAATGAGTTTTATTTTGCCCGTGTTATTATCATTTACAGTATGCGAACATTTTTATATCATGTTTACTAGATTATTAGGAGTTCATTGCGGTTTTGTGATTAAATAATATTCTTTTGTAGAAGCAATGTGAAATGCTAGCAGTCCTGATGAGCAAAAATCACAAGGAATCAAGGTTTGATAAGTCATTTATGTAGTTTTTTTTTCTTTATTTTTTTCTGAATTTGTCTAATTTTTGTTTGCAGCTATTTTGGGAGAACCATGAGACTTTAATTTAACTCCTTTAGTAAGTTGTCTTTTGACAGTTTAACTCCATCATGAAAAATCTTTAGCAATCAATTTAAAATCACGGTACAATAAACACTTTAGTTTAGTTTAGTTTAACTCCTTGCATGTTACCATGTTTCCTACTTGACATCACATTTTTTGTGGCGTTGCATTTGTCAATCTTAGAAATGAGCTATTGTATTAAACCTAGGAATTGAAGTCATGCGGTTTGGAGGCCAAAGATCGTGTTAATTTCATCTTTTTTTACTATGAAAATTTGTGTTGCTTAAACCATTGCTTATCTAATTTTTGGAAGAGAACTATAGGGAACTGCAGAGGATTGAGTGTGATTGATTCATAGAGTGGGATGCTTTTCTTGAACAATTTTCATAAGATTGCAGAGATAACACTAGATATTTTCTCTATGGAAGAATGTGGACCCTATCTAATGGCTTTAATAAGTTGAGATTGGTATTTGAGCTATGTCATTTGTATAATAATGTACCTACAGTAAGAAAATGGTACAACTACTTTAAGGAATGTCATAAGTGATGATGATGAGAGTATATAAGGGATTATTCTTTGTTTGTTGTCTCTTTTTCCATTCTGAACTTCTGGCAAGAGTTATTACATATTTAGGCGGCAATAGTTCATATACCGTCGGTTTCACTATTAAATGAATTATGAAATGTTGGTATAAATTTATATGAGAATCCTAAAATTTAAAATTATATGCTAAGAATCCTATCACCGAATGTACAACAATTTCACTCTTAAGAAAGTGTAAAGTATTTTAAAACTCATATTGACTGATGTTAGTAATAAATTATGCAATTATCGGTAATTTATTGGAATTTGAATGGAATCATCGGTAATTAAAGATTGAATGAAAGGAAATTAGGGCATTGATGAATCAGTTGAGAAGAAGAAGAGGAATCCATTAAAAAAATATATTTAAAAATATTTTAAAAAAAATTAACCCTATAAGGTCACGTGAGCAATCCAAGTATTCTCTGTTACATTAACTGACAAAATCCCAATAAATAAGCAATCAGACCAAAAATATTATGAAAAAGACCAAAAATGAAAATAAACTTCTTGTATGGAACAAAAAGTGCATTTTTCCTTTATAAAGCTTATTTAGATATACTCAATCCGTCTCGAAGTAAGAGTTACATTTATCCATTTGGGCGTCTCACAACAAAAGTTACATTTTTCTTTTTGATAGATGAAACCCACCAAAAATAATTAATATATCTCATAAGGATTATCATGTAAACCTTGCATATGGATTTGATCCGGCATGATAATAAGGTTGAGTGGTACACTCTTGGATTAGAGATTAATTAATTGAGTTGTCAGTAACTCATTTAATTAGTGGGCATTGTATATCTTAAACACGAAGAGTTAAACGGGCTCATAATAAGGAGTCCATAACGTAATATGAGTTTAGGGTGGTAGTGCAATAATAATTCTTTAGTGGACTGAATTATTATTATTGACTTAAGGTATAAGTTTTGGGTTAAACTTGAATGCCTAAATCCAATGGGAGACCCAATCCTAATTTTTCCTCCACGTCCCTGTTGTAGCTTATAAAAAGCCATCTTAGCAGTCTCAGAATATATTATTACACGCCTAAAAATAAGATTTAACGTGGGATTAATTTCTAACGGAAAAGAGAGAAATAAAACGTGTGAAAATCCTGCAGCACCGGAAAATCTCAAACCTTAACCAGTTGACATGGAAATGACGATGATTATGGATTGGGTGTGGGAGACTGTGGATTGAGATCGTCTAGAGGATCGTCACACACACGATGTCTAGATAAGGCATAGGAATACAACAGAAGATCACGAGATTGTTTCTGCAGTTCATAACAAACTTCTCCGCCAATCTTCTGTGAAAGGTAATTCTTAAGGTTAATTTCACTATGTTAGATTTGCATGAATCCCAAATGGATTACGTAGGTTATAAGATCCGATCACCATCACCATCAATTTGTTGGTTGTTGAGAGTGGAATTTCACGCATTTTATGTGTGCACATTACACCGTTTTGCTTAAGAAAGTTATTGTTTTTGCATGGAATTGTGTAAGTTTGAGTATTTACATGATTTTGATGCTACAAAAATATTTTGTTGAGTTTTGAAGGGTAAAACAGGATCAAAAGTTCAAAGTTGGAATGAAGAGTGAAAGTGTGAAGGAATGCTGAAAAACACACGTCCACATTGCATAATTTTTTGTATTTTTATAGAAATTCAAATTGATCATGTTATATATCGTTGGAAAGCCAATGAAGAGAGGATTGTTTTGGTGTAAAAATCACTCAAATCGGAGTCCATATGAGGACGTTATGCTCGAAACGGTGAGATCGCGCAATGCATTCTGCAGCTCGGGAGCCACTCGGCAGACAGCTCTGGGCGAGCTGGGGTGGCTCGGCAGCCAATTTTGGACGATCTGGGGTCCTATGGAGCCTACACGATGTCATATTTTCACCCATTTGTGGCTCGACTATCACTCGGCAATGTCCAGACCCAGCTCGGCTCGAGCTGGGTGCCGAGCGGGGTGTTTTGGGGTCCAGTCACGGCATGTTGGATCCAGCAATGTGTTTTTGACTTCCAGATCGTTATTTGGCCAGAATTCTATGCAAAAAAAGCCCTAAAAACAGTCTAAGATATAAAAGGGGAGATCAACACACAAAGAAAGAGAACTCATCCACATTCCATCGATTTTTCACGCCACCAACACTCTCAATCAGATTCAAATCTGATTTTTATCATCCATCCATCTTCAAGAGGGTTCCAAGTGCTAATTCAGGGAGATCAGACGATCGGAGAGACGGAAAAGGAACGTGAAACTACGCTTACGCTAGGGTTTCGTGTTTCTCATCTTTTCCTTCCTTTTATCTTGATTTTTTGTATGAATTGCATAGCAATGAGTGTTGTTTGTAACCTCAATGGCTAATTTTCTTATACAGTTCTATGGTTTGATGGATAGATTGAATTGATTTGGGAATCTAGACCAAAATTGGGATTTTATGCAGTTGATATTCTGATCTTATTTATTTTATTCAGACTTGCTTATATGCTTCTTAATGTCTTCATAGTAATTTCATGTCATCCGCTATAATGTTTGAATTATTATGTTAGCTTGTGTGCATTCATGATTGGTATTGTGTATTTGTTAGGAATTGAAGTAGTTCCGCTATAAACACCCTAATTTCATGAACTGGTAAATCAGATACTTGAATTGTTTAGTGGAACAATGCAATTAGACATTCAAGTAGGAAGTGGATCGAACCATGTAATAATTTCATAGAATATCTTGTTAGTCAAACTTACCATCCGTAGGTATTGTTGTTTGTTTTGATTAGTATCTAGGAATAAGGCTTGGTAATATTCGCCCACCTTAGGAAATAAATCAGAATATACTATTAGCTTAAAATCGGATCATATCTGGTGGGTTAACAGGGTTACGTGGTGTATTTCAGTGACGTTGCATGAATAAGCAATTGGAAGTCTAGGAACCCAAATTAATTGGTCTATACCTGATACCTTAGAATTGTTGTTTATCTCGTGATTAAAACTCGATTATTTTTATTACTTTTAATTAATTCAATTATTTAATATTTCGTTATTTAGATAATTAATTTAAAAACACTTGAAAATTGGTTACCCCCTTCTGATTAAACTAGTAATATTTAGAAGATAAATAATTAACTGTCCTTTTAGGATCGATAATTTAACTTGGGTACTTGCTGCTACAATTGACATCCTTACACTTGAAGATTATAATTGGAGTGTGCAAAATACACTTATCATTGATATTTTATGGTCATAATATTGATATGTTTGCAGAGTGATACATTACTTTGCAAAATCCATATCCACATAGTGTAATACTCCTTTGTCCCGAGCGAATATTTATGTTTATTTTTTTCACATAAATTAAGAGATACTCCATCTGTCCCTTACTTATGTTCAAACTTTTCGTTTTCATCCTTCCCACACTTATCTTCACCACTTAAAAAAAGAAACTTCACATCAACCAACAACCTCAAAAGTTCTCTTAATTTCAAATATATCGCTCTCACCTAACATACATAACATATTTTATAATTTATTTATTACCTAAAAATACCACAATACCCCTAAAAAGTTAATAAAATTGGCCAAAAAAATAATTTTTCTTAAACTTCGTATCTACAATACCGGTGAACATAAGTTCGAAAAGAGTATAATATTTTAATTTGTAGTGGGCTAATGAATATAATATTTTAATTTGTAATAGATAGTTGTATACTTGTATCAGTGTTGTGTGTGAAGCCATGAAATTATATTAATTATTTTGAATGTATCTCACTTCATAAAAAGGAAAATATAAACGTTACCTTAAAAAAACTAAAATGACAAATGTAACCATTTGCTCGGAGTAAGTTATAATCATACTAGTAAAACTTTTTATCTCAAGCTAGATCGTGCCTTATTTGTATATATAAGTTTAAACCAATTGTAATATACTAATGAGGGCAATATATTAATAATGAATAATAATTGTGTGAGATTTTGTCACGATAATTGTTTTATTTTTTCAAGAGTTGATATTTTGTTCAGGTGCATGCATATACTTATATTTATATGAGTTTTATTCAATAATATGTGTATTTTAATAAATGCATTACTTTTTTATATTCAATTTTTCATTAAAAAAGTACTACCAAACTATATAAGTTTTTATTCATTAATTTATATATACTTTTATTAATAAACTTATATATTTTAAGTATGAATGCATGAATTAAATTCGTACACCTAGATGTATAGAAGAATTCACATTTTTCCTTTATCCACACTTTAATGTCACTTTCCTTTATATTATATATTATTTTATTGAGAACATTTATGTTTTTTTTTCTCAATTAATAAGTATGACTTTTATTAAAGGGTCATTTTTCTACAGTACACATCTGACAAAATTCTTTTTTTCTCAACATTTAAAAGAAAGTTTTAAAATATCCAAAATAATGGAAAAATTTTTGACTCGATTCTAACATTATATTGATAAAATGTATTTGAGTCATGTATATTGAGTTTTTTTTTTTTAACTTTCAAAAAGTATTATCCCATTAGCTTTTTTTTACTTGATTTTATAAAAATTTTGACTCGATATTAACTTGATACTCTAAAAAAATATTAACTCAAGACAAATAATATTGACTTGATACAAAAGTTTTTAAATTTTTGGACTTTTTAAAACTTTATGTTAAAAGTTAAGTACAAAATATTTCTTAAAATATTTGCAAGGCACGGTCCATAAAATCCCCATTTATTAAAAATATAATTGTCCTCATGGGATATTTTTCATTACACTCACCGTCTCATCAATAAATTTACACTCGCTATTTTGGTTCGACTCATAAATAAGTTTAAACTCTAAATAAAAAAATTTCATTTAATCTTATAATTCTATAATACACTTTTATTTTTAAATTTATCACATAAGTTATTTAATACTTCCTTTTCCAAATTTATCTCCACATTTACTATTTGCACGAATATTAATAAAATTCACTTTTTGACTTACTTTTGGGCAGTTTGATATTTTTGATATTGGCACTAATAAATATTATCTCCGTCTCATTCTAATGGTTACATATTTTCTTTTTGGGTGTCTCATCCTAATGGTTACATTTTCCTTTTTAGCATAAGGGACCCACATCTCAATACACATTAAAATACTATATCATTAATCCACGTGCAAAAACAAACGTAACTATAAGGACGGAACGGAGGGAATACATAATAAAGTATGTTATATACCTTAAAAAGGTGATGATAATTTGAAATTAAAGTGTGTTAAATGAATATTAGTTAATTTTTTATTACTTTTATAGAAATATATGAAATTGAAATTGATATGGATTAAAACAAAAATTTTGAAATTGAAATTGGAATGAAATAAGTAATTTATTTATTACTTCAAAATTAGTGTTTTTATAATCGAACCGGAGATTGAACTGGTATTCTTAACGGTTCGAGGTTCAACCGATCGCACTGACGGTTCAACCGGGAAAAACAAAAATCACTTATTTTTAAATAATACTCCATCCGTCTCATATTACCTTTCACGTTTATTGTTCCACGTTGTTTAACAAAAGTTGCACTTTTTGATCAATTTTATTGACTTTGGAGGGTATTGTAGCATTTTTAGGTAATAAAAAAATACTTCCTCCGCCACTTACATGGTATCTATTTTACCATTTTAGGCGTTCACTTCAAAGGTATTCATATTCCCTATTTAGTAAAAAGGTACACCACATGGCCCACCACTTCCCTCTAATACAACTACCCACTACAAATATAATAATGATACTCCTTAATTTACGTGTAAAAAGCAAACGATTACCTTCTAAGTGGCTAGAGGGAGTATAAAGTAATGATATGTGTATGAAAAAGAGTAGCAAATTTAAAATTAAAGTACTTTTCATGTTGTTAGATAAAGTGATATTTCCTTTTTTGAGGTGTGAAATATTTTGTGGTACAAATAAATGAAGAAAGTGTGAAAAGTAATGAATTACATTATTTTATATATGAATAATTATTTTTTGGCAAAGACTTATCGTCTTACGGATCTCCTTATATGAGACGGATCATCCATTAGCCAATTAAATAATTTTAAAAGGTCTTGTTTGGTTGTTATGAAATTAGAAAATTAAAAAATTAATTATAAAGTAAAATTAATTGGACCTAAATAATTTTGAAGGGTCTTGTTTGGTTGATATTAAATTATAAAAATTTTAAAATTAATTATGAAAGTTAAATTTCTTAGATTCTTACATGTCCATATATATTTTTCTACGTTTTTTTTATTTAATTTATATTTTTATTATTTAAAAAAATATTCCCTCTGTCTCGTTGAAATGTGGGTATTTGTTTTTTGCACGTTGAATAAGGAGTACTCCCTCCGTCCCAGGGTAAGAGAGTCATTTTTCCATTTTGGTCGTCCCACCCAAAGAGTTTCATTTCCTTTTTTGCACATATGAGACTCATACACCCCCTCTAATATAATTAAAATATGGGACCCACACTTCCACTAATACAACTACCCACTACACATTAAATAATAATACTCCTTAATCTACGTGCAAAAAAGCAAATGACCCTCTTACGCCAGGACAGAGGGAGTATAATATTTTAATATGTAGTGAGATGAGAGAAATAATATATTAATGTAAAGTGGATATGTGTATTAGTATGACGTGTGAGCCCATGGATAGAGAAGTAAATAATATGGGTGAGTCCTCTTTACCAAAAAAGAAAATACACACTTTGTATAGGAACGGACCAAAATGAAAAAATACGTACTTTAAATAGGACGGAGTGAGTAATATTTTATATTTATTTTTTAATTTAAATATTATAAATTTATAAAGTGTGATTATATTTTTAAAAAAATAGCTACATTTTTTTAATATAAAAATATACTGATCAAATAAAAATGATAACTTTTATTTGAATTATGTTATAAATAATTCATAATGTTAAAAACTTAATTCCGTTTACGAATGATTTCCGTTAGAAAAATAAGAAGTGGTAGCTTTATAAAGAAAAGTGATACCCAATAAATAAAAAGTGATAACGGTGATGTGAACTATTTGATGAACTGTGTATATTATAAATGAAAAGTGATAACATTAAAAAAATTTGTGATGATATTTTTAATAAAAAGTGATAAATAAGTACAAAAGTGAATTTCACAAACAATTTATAGAATTGTTGATAAAAAATGATAATATATTTTTAATAAAAGTGATACTAAGAAAAAGTGATAATTGATCAATTAAACTATTTCATAAATAATTAGTGATTGTTTCATAAATAATTAGTGAGATGAATAAAAAGTGATAACTTTTTTTTATAGAAAGTGATATATAATCAATGAAAAGTAATAATCATCCAATTGCACGATTTTATGAACCATTCGTGAGATAAATAAAAATTTATAATAATTTTAATTAAAAAAATAATTGATCAATAAAAAGTGATAATCGATCAAGTAAATTATTTTTTATCAATTCGTAAAATGAATAAAAAGTGATAATATTTATAATAAAAAGTGATACTGATTATGAATTTTTTAAAAATAAAAAATAAAAAAATATTAAATTTTTAATATTTAATAAAATAATTTATTAAGAAAAACAAAAGATAAACATTTCAATGGATTAGATAATGGCAATTGTCAACAGCGCCTAAAGCGACTGATTCTTTCACCTTAATCGATGTTTAGGCTTAATCATAATTAATAAATAAAACCTAACAAGGCCTTTTTTTTATTTATCTAATTTTTAGTTTAATTTAAAATATACTACTTCTTTTAATCTATGGATTATCCGTCTCACGTAAGAGAATTTGTGAGACGATCTCATACAAGACATATTCTATTTTTTTGAATTACTCCTTGGAGTGAGGCTCTTGTGCTCCTGGGGACACCGTGCCCCTTTGTAATTTAAACCCCTAGCAATACATTGTTGGATTGTATACTAAAAGTCTAGCTTTTTGTATGAACAATGTTATAACAATTTATTTGAAATGAGAATCATATGATCAAATGATTGCGTCTTATAATTTATTTATATGTACGATGTAATAGTCCACTTACTTTATACTGTAGATAATATGTTGTGCGACAACACGCAAAAGATCATATTATCAGTTTCCTTATAAAGTATAAACAGATGCTCACAACCGAGATAAATGGGGACTCTCTATCGGGATGGTTGTAGTGTGATTTAGTATTAGTTTGTCTTGACTATAGAATCATATTAGTGCACTTCGTGTGTATTGAGCAGGACCGCTTGAGATCGTTGGATTTATACTGACTATATAGGAGAACTTGATCTCTGTTATTATGGATGTTCGTGCTTTTAATCCCTATACAATAACCTCGACACGTAAGACAGAATGTATTTCTTTGATTCATCAATGGGTGAGATTTACATGTAATTAAATCAACAAACTCGGTGAGTTGGAAAATAGTGATGTCTCTATGATGTGTTGATGATTGTAGAAAGAATCCGTGTCCGTTATAGGTTGATGATGTCCCCTTGAGGAGCTCATAAGGATTATCATGTAAACCCTGCAGGTGGATTTATTCCGGTATGATAATAATGTTGAGTGGTATTACTCTCGAATGAGATATTAATTAATGGAGTTGTCAGTAACTTAAATAATCAATGTACTTTGTATATCTTAAACATAGGGAGACTAACGGGTTCATAATAAGAAAGAGCCTATAACGTAATTATAGGATTAGAATGGTAGTGCAGTAATAATATTTTAGTGGTATATATTATTATTATTAGACTTAGGTATAAGTTTTAGGCTAAACTTGGATACTTAAGCCCAATGGAGGCCAAACTCTAATTTCACCTCCTGGTCCCTGCTGTAGCACATATATAATTCATCTTAGCTGTCTGGAAACTCATAACTGAACGTGTGATACCTTTTTGGAAAGCTGCTGAAGAGAGGATCGTTTTGGCATGTAGATCACTCAAATCAGAGATCAAATGAGAGAGTTATCCTCAAAACGGTGAGGCTGCGCAGGCTGCCGGTGATAATCTTTCTTCTTTAACATACCCTGGTGAAAGGTAGTACTTTTCTATATTTTCTTGCTTCCGCTGAATATAGAATCGTATGGAACCCTAACGGTTCAAGTTAACTAAATGATCAAATGCTAACAATTGATATCAGAGCTTCGGTTTCATGGTGAAACATGACACATTAGGCTAGGATTTATGTGTGTACATGATGTTAGGGTTTTAGAATTTGTTTTCTTGATGGATACCCTAACTGTACATGGCATACACGTACACCGTACGATGGCTTGACAGTGATGGTGAAAGCGGCGTTGAGCGGCGGTGGCACGGTAAAGATTCGGCAATGGATCATGGCTGGTGAAAAAAAGTCGATGAACGACGGCGGTGGACATGGCTTGTTCGAAGGCAGAGTTGCGATGGGTAGTTGTTTTTGGAGGGAATAGTGAAAGCGCTGGTGATAATCGGATGTTGGACAGATCGGCGAAATTGCTAAGTGTGCCACGGTCGGCATGCGACCCTACCGCCGCTCATGGCCGGCACTCCTACCGGTGGCATGGGCGATGGGTTTAAGTGAATCACACACGGCGGCGGACACTCAGGGCTGGTGTGGACCTGTTCACGGGAATTTCAGTGATGGTGCAAGAAAATCGGCTATGTGCGCCAGTGCAAAAGCTGCGGCTGATTGATGATAAGTTGACGGATCAGCAAGGCAGGCTGTGCACGATGGCGCGTGGCTGGCTCTCTGACAACAGGCGGCCTGGTCTATGCTGGACGACGGTGTCGTCGTGCATCGATCAAGCTGCTGGCAGCGTCGGGTTGCGACGGAGGAGTTTTCCGAGTGAGTTTGCAAGCTTCCTGATCGGGTTGTACGTGAGTTTTGGGCGAGTCCCTAGGATGTTCTGGGCGAGCCCATCAAGGTTGCCGGTCAGGTTTGCGTATTTTTTTGAGACAGTCTTCGTATGGCATGAGTCACCGGAGGCATGCACGATCAGTGGCAATAGCAGCATGGTCCCTCCGGCGCTGCCACGGACATGACTGAACATGTAGATAGCGTGCTTCCAGCGTGAAAGAGGCAGTGTTTCTGGGCGGGCCTGGACCTGTTTCCAAGCGTGTCTTCTAAGCGACTAGGTCGAGTCATCGCTGTGGCTGAGTGATTCAGACCATTTTTTGGCCGGGTCTCCAACCAATTCTGGACGGGCCTTGCCATCCTTTCGGACGAGTTGTTCAAGAGGACAGGGCATGCATGCGGTTGAGCAAAGCATGTCTGCTAATGGGCACGCACATCACGGCGACCGGCAATATGGTGTTGATGGCGTGTGACTGCCGGGTGTGCAGGTTGGTCTGCTCTGAGGCATGTGCTTAGGCGTGCAGTAGGCGCTCGCTGGCCAGCATGTGCTGAGCATGGCGGCATGATACTGAGCGGATTGCTGGGTAAGCAGGAGGCATCTATTGATGAACGATGGAGTTGATATGGCCGTTTGCTGATGGCCAAGGCAGCTGTTGGCGGCATGACGGCACTGGCGGTTATCTTACTTCTTGATAGCTGGAAAGCTTGGTGCCCATGACATGATGCTTCGCACGCATGGAGGATGACACAGCGGCGGGCAAGCATGCGCGCTGGCGGCTTGCTGGCGTGCGGAGCTGCTCGAGTCGAGCCTTGACACTAGATGACGGACAGACAAGTAGTGGAACAGGGTGCCGGGATGGTAGAGCAGGTTACCGGCAATGAATCTGGAGGAAAATTCTTGAAGACCGGCTTCTGATTTTCAGATTAGGTTTCGAGGCGCTACCCCGAACCCCGCGACCTGACCAGGCAGGTCGATCCCTGAGACCTCACCGGGGAGGTCGATCCCTGGACCTTACTCGCAGCTGCTCAATTTCGTGCTTGGAGGAGAACAATCAAATTCGATGATATAAACTGTTATAAATGATTTAATTATCTGATTATTGTTATATATGCAATACATGTTCTCTATGGTTTACTGCCTTATGTGCCGTAATAGGAGCATGCTAGGTTGCATATTTTATTTTGAATATTATATGCATGTAAAAACCCTCGGTGTTAAAAAACTAAGTGAGAGAGGGGACTGGTAAATAATTTTCGTGGCCTCCATTATTGGTTTGTAAGTGATGTGAATAAACTTGCGCGTTGGTTATAGTGCCTTCCTCCCTAATGGATGAGTTTATATGCGGTTACTGGTATAAACTTATTATTGATGATTGTAGGAAGTTATCGAGCGCGTGTGTACTTCTCCAACAGTAAGGCACATAAGCTTGGGTAACAGACTTGGTATCAAATAATGGTGTACACTTATGTGTAAATAATTAGTATCCTCCCCAACGGAGTCACTGCTATTATTTGCATGGGTAAAGAGGAACCGACTATTAATTATTTTATCATGAGGTTAGGTTGACGAATGAAATTAATGGGTAACACCTTCTCTTGTAAATGTTCGGGTTTGTATAAGTCCACACTAACGTGGCATGCAGACTCACGGTGCTTGAGATGTCGGTGAATTTTAATTTTATATTGTTTTGTGGGAATCAATATAAATGGATAAATTCAAAGATTTGATCAGTGTATTTATATGATTCTCTGAATTTTCAAATGGTTTTATTTCACTTATTGTTGACTATAAGAAATTATATTTACTGGTTCAAAATTAGATGATTAGAAAAGAATCTTGGTTTCGATTTTTACTACTTAGGAAAACATATGTGTTCTCACTAAGGATGTCCTATGATGCCTATTAAAGTCTCTAGTGGAGAGGTGAGAGGTTCATAGAAATATGATAGTCTCATGTGACTCTTTGGACACTTGAGTAAGGTTGAAAGACAAGAGATCATGGTTGACTTGATGAAAGAATTTGAAATCCTTGGAGTAGAAATTGAAGGGGAAACCCAAGTCAATTTTATTCTTCATTATTCACCTAGATATTTTGAGCAAGTTCTGCCTGAAATACAAGAGGTTGTATTCGATGGGAAACTTCTGACAAAACAAGTGGCGAAGAAAATTAATTTTCATCAATATGTGAACAAGGTTAGTATCTCATTCACTAGTCGTTGAAGCATGATTAGTGATGGCATCTTCTGACACGTTGTGTGTAGATACCGGAATCACTAAAAGCCTGCGACTAAGTGATGATGAGATTATTAAGTACATGGGTAAGCTACAAGAGTAGTGGTTGTTGCAGTGTGAGTTGTTTATTTATCTTATGATATGAATAAACGTTTGATTATGAGAAATTGTCTTTACGTACGTTTTCATAGAAAGAATTTTATTTCGTTTTTTATGCATTTACGGATTGATACTCCATTTCATTTAAATGACATGGTCATAGTGATGAGGGATGGAGCTATAATCTGTTATGGTACGTTGGTGATAATTTGTACACTCTTAAAATTTTTTATCCCACGGATGCAGTAAATAGTAATTAATAACGCATCTTCTTATCCTAATAAGAGAAAGACTTTTGATAGATGATGAATTATTTGGAATTACTAAATTCATTTTATGGGTATGCCCTAGAAATAACATTCGTATAACGTTTTTCTGTTTGTGGGATATCCTAGAAAAATGGAGGGTGTTGATTTATTTAGTCCAAAAGATCGAAGGGTGATTGTTAACACAAACACTAGATTTTTAGAAAAGGACTATGTAATAAATCACAAACCCACGTATAAGTTGTTCTAAAGGAAGTGAGAGGGAAAACACAAAGTATTAGTACCAATTGTACAAGCGGATATACTACAAGGTAAATTGTATCGCGTGTCATATTTGATACACAATTGCATGTAGTGCCTTGTCGTAGTGGGAGGGTTGTTTTACAACCCGAAAGATTTATGTTTTGGGAGAGTCGTGAGACTTGGTTCCTAGTAAACATGCAATTAACCCACGGATACGACGAAGCACTACGAGATAAAAATGAGATATCTAAGCAAGTTGCAATGAATTTTAAAATAGAATTTATGGATTTTAAATCAAATTTGGGAGCTTGTAGGATCACTAAATGGTGTAAAAGCCATTAGAAATTGTCATACAAAATAAAAGAGGATCATACAGTAAGGTGAAAACCTTGGAAGTAAAGCTTGTTGCGAAAATGTATACTCAGAAAGAAAGGATTTGATTACGAGAGAACCTGTTCACTGGTAGTTATGCCTAAGTCGATCCAGACTCTTTTATTTGTTGTTGTTCATGTTGAATATGAGGTACAACAAATAGATGTCAAGACAGCTTTCTTGATTGGAAGTCTTGAAGAAAATATCTATGTGAAGCTACCAGAGTGATTCATTGCAAAGGGCTAAGAGCAGTTTGATTGTAAGCTTAAAGGTGTTCATCGATGGACTAAAGCAGGCTTCAAGATCATGAAACATCCATTTTGATGAGGTAATCCAGTCATATGGATTTATTCAATGGGCGGATGTGTCTTGTGTATTGAAAAGACTGACGAAAACATGGTGGTATTTCTTGTACTGTGCGTAGATGATATATTGCTCATTGGAGACAATGAAAGAGTATTGTCGGGTGTATGGGTATGGTTGATAAAGTAATATGAAATGAAGGACTTAAGAGAATAAAAATATATCCTTGCAATTATGGTGATCACAAGATAGGATATTGAGCTTATCTCAAGCTTCATGAAACGGTACAATCATTACTCGTTTTAGCATATGACTTTATCTAAGAAAATATGTCTTATAACACAATAGAAGATAAAGGAGATGAAAGCGGTTCCTTATGCTTCGACGAATAAGGAAGCTTAATCTAAGGAATGCTATGCACGAGATCGGATATTTATTTTTCCGAAGGCATGGTCAGTGAGTATCAAGGTAACCCGAAATAAGAATGATGAACTGTGGTAAGACATATACTTATGTACCTGAAAAGGACCAGAAATTATATGTGGACTTACCGAACATATTCACTGCTTCTTATGGGTTACATAGATTTAGGTTTTTCAAATCAGATAGGGACGGCAGTAAATCCACCTCAAAGGTTATGTGTTTAATTTTAGGAAGTAGAGTCATAATATGGATGAGTGTTATATAGAAATATATTTTGGACTCCACCATGGAAAGATGATAAATTGGAGCCTCTGAGGCAGCCAAAGTATTTATATGACTCTAGAAACTTCATGATGGACTTCAAAGTGTTTCTAAATTTGCCCAAGGTTATCACAATTTATTGTGATAATAATGGTGCAGTTGCAAACTTGAAGGAATCACGAGCCCATAAGCAATTAAACACATGAAGCGCGAGTACCACCTGTTACAAGAAATGGTATGATGAGGGGAAGATTGTTGTCGCAGAGATTGCATTGAATGATGACCTTGTAAATCCATTTACAAGGACTTTAAAGCGAAAGCTTTTAATGGTCGTTTAGTGGGAGTGGGAATCAGATGTATGGCAGATGACATGACAGCATAGTCTTTTAGTATAAGTGGGAGATTATTAGATTGTATACTAAAAATCTAGCTTTTTGTATGAACAATGTTATAACAATTTATTTGAAATGAGAATCATATGACCAAATGATTGCGTCTTAAAATTTATTTATATGTACGATGCAATAGTCCACTTACTTTATACTGTAGATAATATATTGTGTAACAACACGCGGAAGATCATATTATTGATTTCCTTATAAAGTATAAACAGATGCTCACAACCGAGATAGACGAGGACTCTCTATCGGGATGGTTGTAGTATGATTTGGTATTAGTTTGTCTTGACTATAGAATCACATTAGTGCACTTCGTGTGTATTGAGCATGACCGCTTGAGATCGTTCAATTTATACTGACTATATAGGAGAACTTGATCTCTGTTATTATGGATGTTCATGCTCTTAATCCATATACAATAACCTCGACACGTAAGACAATATGTATTTCTTTGATTCATCAATGGGTGAGATTTACATGTAATTAAATCAACAAACTCGGAGAGTTGGGAAATAGTGTTGTCTCTATGGTGTGCAGTTGATTGTAGAAGGAATTCGTGTCTGATATAGGTTGATGATGTCCCCTTGAGAAGCTTATAAGGATTATCATGTAAACCCTACACTACAAGAAACTGCTGGATTACCGACGAATAATTTTCGTCGGTAAATACCGATGAATTTTTATTTAATATGATTTATTTTTAAAAAATCAACAATTGAAATTTTACGACGGTTTAGTGACGGATTACTGACAGAATTAGCGATGGATTATAATCCATCGCTAATTTTATCGTTATTTTGGAGGGATTACATCCCGAAAATTTACCGACGAAAATTTCCGTCGGTAAATAGATAAAATTTCAGTCTTTATTTTACCGACGAATTAAATATGTCGGTAAGTATACCTATTTTTTTAAAATATATATATTTTTGATCTTTAATTTAACGACAGAAAAATTCCATCGGTAATATATAAAATTTTAGTCTTTAGTTAACGACGGATTATTCCGTCGGTAAATACATCAAAATTATTTTTTTAAAATAAATTTAATCTTTAATATAGCGATGGATAGAATCCTTCGGTAAATATGCCAAATTTTATATTAAAAAATTAAATATGAATCTTTAATTTTACCGACGGATTATTTTCGTCGGTAATTATATGTAATTTTATTTAAAAAAACACGTTTTCTGTTCTAAGGTTAGAACTAAAATAAGAATCAAACACTTCCCAAAAATCGAACTGATCAAGCCCTAGGTACCAAATTCCCAAAATGTGAAATCGACAAACTCCCGCCGACAAAATCGAAGAACTTGCCGCCCCTTCTCACCACCGGCCACACTCTCGATATCCACTCGCGATGTCATCCGGTACTGGTAGCAAGCCCTCCGTTCGCAACGCCTTTCCCTGTTATAATTCGTTAATTCGAATTCCTGTCTAAAAAATATAATAGAAAGACTTTTCATTTTAGCACAAAGTGGGTCCTAGAAAAGAAGAATGTTTCGGAGAGTCGAGGCTTTTGTAAGTTTCATCTTCTTCTTTTTATTTGTACTTTACAATATTTAATATAATTTATAGCTTGAAATTTGGATAAAGAATAATTTTTTGGGATGCAGATGACAGGTGAACGTACTAATACACGTACTGATGGACATATTGGTGGACGTGGTCGGGGTAGACGGGGTGGACGTAGTGCATCTTCAGCTGCACTATCAACTTCAGTTGCTCCATCAACTTCAGCTGCTCCATCAACTTCAGCTGCAACACCTATACCTTCCGAACCATCAACCTCAGCTCCACCTCTCATACCATCTACACCATCAACCCCAGCGCCACCTACTGTACCATCTGCATCCGCACCATCAACATCATCTGCTATAGAGAATTCTCAAACTATGACTAAAAAGCAAGAAGTATGGATCACTGACGGAAGGTAATTCTTTCCTTATAATTCTTATAGTGTGTATAATTATAAATTATGTTCTGTAGCCATGATTTGCTTAATTTGTAGTTTACAACCTGGTCATAAACTATCCCACATGTTTAGAGAGATAATTTTAGGTCGGGTTGAAAAAGGAGCAACTCGTTGGAAGAAGATATCTGCGGAGACTAAACGTATATATTTTGAGGAGTTTAAGGTATGCATTAAAAAGTTTAGAGTTCTATTTTGATATAATCTTAATCTTTTATTTAATTTATGTAGAAAAGATGCATGTGGAGCAATGACATCAATGCACTAGTTCCGGACAAATGGAACATTATATGTGCTCGTCGTTATAGTGACATTTTCCATGATTGGAAGAAAATATGGGAAGATGGGCAGGGAAAACCAGAATATATGAGTGATGAGACATGGGATAGCTTTATTTCTCATTGGCAAGATCAAAAAGAGATAGCAAAGGGTGAACAGAATAAGAAAAATCGTCGAAGTGAGCCAGTAGGAGTGGGTACTGATATTTCTCGCCATAAAGGAGGTTCAATAGGAGCTTGTGAATTTGCTGAAAAGTTTGTGAGTTTCTATCTCTTATTCACTTATCTTTTATGAATATCTATTGTGTTAATTAATCTTTTTAATGTTTGGGCTAAAATTATTTGCATTAATTTTTCATTTTTTATACATTTTAGTAAATGAAGATATGAAAAAGTTAAGGTTTAATTGTAATTCTTTAGCAAGTTTAACTAAAAAAACACTCCCTCCGTCCCGTTTCAATGTTTACGTTTGATTTTTACATGTTGATTAAAAAGTATTATATTTTAATAGATAGTGGGTGGAAAAATATAATATTTAATGTGAAGTGGGTAGGTATATCAGTGTTGGATGATATATTAATTGTTTTAGGTGGGTCCTATATTCCTAAAAAGGAAAACGTAAACATTGAAATGAGACGCGAAAAATAGAAATGTAAATATTGAAACGGGACAGAGGGAGTATATATGTTTGAAAGTATATGACGATTCAGTATGATTGGGTCTTATCTGATTCATGTATATTCTCTGTGGTTTTTGGTAATTGATGAATTTTTTTGTAGATTATGTTGGTTTACAAATATGTTTAATTTGTTTTCTTTATTAATAAGCAAAAAGTATAAAAAAGAAGCCAATGAGTATGACATCTTTTTAAACTTCCACCCTCCGGATGAACATGGAAAGTACGCCTATGCAGTAGCTGAAAATATGGTTGTAAGTATAATATTTTTTGTTTTTAAAGTATTTATGATTTTAGGTAAAATGATAAATCTATAAATTTGATTAATAATTCATTATTAACCATGTAATTCACAGAACGCAATCCAACAAAAGAAAGATGAAGTGAGTCAAATGTCTGATGCTCCTGAAATTAATATGGGAGATATCTTTCGTCAAACTGTTGCACCAAAAAAAGGTCGCATCTTCGGCATTGGAAATTTGGGAGAAGGAAGTTCAAGCAGCCAATCCAGTGTTACTCAAGGTGTTTGTTCAAAATCAGAGCTCAAGAGACAGTTAGATGAAAAGATCTTGGAGGTGCGTACTGAGATGCAAGCAGAAATTCAAGTGCTTCAAGCCCAAGTGCAACAACTTATGGAAATTGTGCGAGGTGGAAGTACAATAGCTTCTCCTTATGGTGGTGGATCTACTTCTACTGTCGATCATGATAATATTGATGCTGATACTTATGACGATATTGATGTTGATGACGAGTTTGATGCGGATTTGGGAGACTTGTGATCATGTTTATCGTATTTAGATATTTTGGGTCAAGGATTGAGTAGAATTTGATATTTGTGTCAAATTTGGATAATCTATTTCAAATTGTGGAGATTATTGAATTTAAATCTTATATTGGGTTGTGTTTTGAAGATTTAATTAATTAGAATTTTATATTATTTAACAGGTATTAATATTAATTTTAAAATGTAAATTTAAAAAATATACATAAATTTGTGACGGACATTTTCGTCGGTAAATGAAATATGTAATCTGAAGAGCTTCTATTACCGACGGAATATTCCATCACTAAATTTGTGACGAATTATTACCGTCGGTAATTACCGACGGAATCGCCGATGGATTACAGTTAGTAAACTAACTTTCGTATGATTTTGATTTTATAATTTGCGATGGAAATTTTCGTCGGTAATTTGCGACGGAAATTTCCGTCTGTAAATCCACCGCTAAATTACAGCATCCGACAAATTTGATTTGCATATTTACCGATGGAAAATTCTATTTACCAACGGATTTTATTTGCCGTTAGTAATGAATTACCGATCATGGTTTTTGCGATGGATCAATATCCATCGGTAAACTCATTACCGACGATTTTTACAAGTATTACCGACAAAAAATTTCCATCGGTAATTCGACAGTTTTTGTAGTGCTGCAGGTGGATTTATTCCGGCATGATAATGAGGATGAGTAGTACTACTCTCGAATAAGATATTAATTAATGGAGTTGTCCGTAATTTAATTAATTAATGGACATTGTATATCTTAAACATGGGGAGACTAACGGGCTCATAATAAGAAAGAGCCCATAACATAATTATGGGATTAGAATGGTAGTGCAATAATAATATTTTAGTGGTATATATTATTATTATTGGACTTAAGTATAAGCTTTGGGATAAACTTAGATACTTAAGCCCAATGGAGGCCCAACTCTAATTTCTCCTCCTGGTCCCTACTATAGCCCATATATAAGTCATCTCAACTGTCTGAAAATCCTAATTGAACATGCTTAACACTGTGAGGAGGGTGAGGGAACAGCAAATTGAGAAGATCTCGAAGATCGTCACCCACACGACGTCGAGATTGGACTTGGGAATACAGCAGAAGATCGGAAGGTTGTTTGCTGCTGTTGTTCGTCAATTTCCATGATTTTTTTAAAATCGTGTGAAACTCAAAACTGAACGTGTGATATACCGTCTGCTGAAGAGAGGATCGTTTTGGCACGTAGATCACTCAAATCTGAGATCAGATGAGAGAGTTATACCCAAAATGGTGAGACTGCGCAGGCTGCCGGCGACAATCTTTCTTCTTTAATATACCTTGTTGAAAGGTAATACGTTTCTATGTTTTCTTACTTGCGCTGAATATAGAATCATATGGAACCCTGATGGTTCACGTTAACCAAACGATCGAACACCAATATACATAAGGTTAAATAGAATATGAAGCTGAGGGTTGTGTTCCCATGGGGTACGGTGTGTCCCCGGGGGTACACAAGTTTTTGCCTTTTAATAAAAGTGTCCTACATATGCGCACCATCCACTATTAATACAAGAGTGAGGCTCTTGTGCCCTGGGGACACCGTGCCCCTTTGCAATTTAAACCTCTAACAATACATATGTTTAAATAGAATATGGAGAGGGATGATTGTATTTCCATGGGGCACGGTGTGTCCCCGAGAGCGCATGAGCTTTTACCTTAATACAACTACCCACAACACATAAAATAATAATACTCATTAATCTACACAAAAAAGGAAATGAAAACCTTTTTTGGACGGGGAGTACTTCCATAATTCCATTAACCAAAATTAAATTATACTCGCTCCGTCCACTGTCAATCTATCCATTTTACTATTTTGGACAGTCCATCCTTAATTTATCCATTTCCTTTTTTGGACTATGGGATCCATACCCTCCACTAATACAAATAAAATATGGGACTCACACCCTCCACTAAGACAACTACCTACTACACATAAAATAATAATACTCCATAATCCATGTGCAAAAAGCAAATGGATATATTGAAGATGGACAGAGGGATAAAAGAAAAGAGGGGGTTAGTAAAGTAAGGTCATGCAGTCACTTTTATAGGAAGACGCAATTGATTCAATTTCTGAAAAATGGTGTACCCCACCATTAGGGGCCCCACCGCCCCTGTCATGGGGATTGGTGGAGGAGGTAAATCACAGGATGTGCCTCAATTGACTTATAGAGAGGGCTCACTGTTTAACTTGTGCTTGCAAGGGACCAAATCAATACCAAAGGTAGGATTCGAAACCCCACCCTGCAGCAACCAAGCTCACTTGTAAGACCTTTCCACCCTCCCCTCTACCACTTGAGCTATTATGCCCTGGGGCCAATTGATTCAACTTTTAAGCATAATTTTGTTCATCCTAGGCTAATCTGTTCTCTCTTTCCTCATTCAAATTAAGTGATTTTCTCTACCCCCCCGGTTCCTCTCTTCGTCTTCTCTAAAGCAACAACCTTCTATGTTTTCTCTCTACCATCCAAAATACTCTCTTAGTCTCTCTATCCTCTCTCCCTTCGTCTTCTCTAGAACAACTCCCGGCTTCATCTCTATATTCTCTCGATCTTGCTGCGGAGGCGCTTTGACTGAATAGTGGCCACCTCTTTCAGGATCTCCTCTGCTGCAACTTAAGATTTATGGTGGGAGTCAAGAGTGGCGTGTTTGGTTATTTGAGATTTTATTTCCAGTTTGTTGAACACATCTATTCCAATTGCAGTAGCTAGTGTTTTGACTAGTTAATGTGGTGTTCTTCTTCTCTTTTCTATCAACAGTTTCTAAACATTTCAGAAAACCAGCGATTCCCCACTTAGCCAGTTCATCCGATTATGACGGTTTCAACCGATTTCTTTCGGTTAAATTCAAAATTCCTATATGGGTTTCCCGCACCAGTTCTAGCTCCGGTTTCTAGTCGAATGGTCTGGTCTAGTTCGATTTTAAAACACTGATAAAAATATTAATAAGTAAATTGTGTTGGGCCCGTTGGCCCAAATAGTGGTCTTCAAGTCTCAAAGTATTGGGCCAAATCTGTTCGGCCCATAGCTTTACACCCCATTCATTTTCATCCACAATTCGTGAGCCCCAATGTAGAGTGTGGGCAGAATTTTAAATTCTTGTGTGAGTTCAACGGGAATCTAAGCACCTCCAGTCGCCACCACCTCCGGCGATGCTCTGGCGATGAAGACCGGTGAGACGACGAGGACGATCGCATTCACCCAACAATAGTATCAGAGCTTGGTCGGCCATTCATCGTCTGCCATCCGTCCACCACTGCTGCTGCTGTTCGCATTCAGATAGCCTCAGTCTAGCCCGCCATTCAGTTTCAGCCATCGGTGGTTCAGATCAGCAGCGCGACCACCGCCAGGTCACTACTCCTCCAGCCGGAATCGCGATCTGCTCACACCAGTGCTAGGGTTCCGTCGACGTCAACCTCGGATCTGTTGTCCATCACCAGGTAGGGTTTCAGCTGAATAGTTCCAGCTTCTGACCACCACCGGAGGTGAGAAACGGGGTTCGATCGCAGCCGCAGCTGCTGCTCTTCTTCCCATCGGCCGTCGTCCGAATCTGTTCTTCACATGGTGGCTTTAGGGAGGGCAGCGCTTTGTGCAGCCTGCTCACAGCCGTCGGACCTTCCTCCCCGCCACTGTTCTGACAAAAACCCGCTGCTCGTACTCCGATTGCAGCCTCAGACCGTCCGTCGCTGGAGCAAGTTTAGCCCGTGGCGGCGCTAAGGTTTTTGGGGAAGGGCTCCCGTCCGTTTACCGCGGCTGACCATCCGCCTCCAGCCGCCGCCAGCTTCCGGCGGAAGCGCCACCGCCGTCAGCCTATTGTCCGGGGCCTCCACTGAACAGGGAAGACTTTCTCCTATATTTGCACTATCGTTTTGTTCTATCCGAAATTTATTTCAGATTTATTCTGTTGGTGTTTGGATATGTTCTTTTTCTGATAGTTGCAGATTGTTTCTGTTTTCTAACTCCTTACTTCGGCTTTGTCTCACTTTGTGTGTAGGGTTCAAGCGTGGTAGCGGGCAGGGTGCGGCTCCTAGGTGGGAGTTGCTCGTCTGGTTGCCGCTTGAACGAGGCTTCGAGGGATTCTAGTGGCTCGTATGGGTGGTACAGTGTTCGTCCACCGCTTCAGAGGAGTTTTCTGTTCCTTTAAACTTTGTGTTTTCTGCTTTCTGATTTGATTCAGTTATACTCTATCTTTGTGATACCCTGAGGCGGTTGGTCCTTCTTTGTGCTTTGTGCTTTGTGATGCTCTGAGGCGGCTGGTCCTCCCTGCTTGTGTGATTTCTGTGCTTTAAAATTTTAGGGATTTTGTGACTTGTGCCCTGATTGGTCAATTTCTTGGCATCTCTAATTCTTATTTGCTTGAAATCCTTCATGGGTTGTATCTGTGTGATATTTGGTTTGCTTTCGCTGCTAATCTGGTTTTTTCTGGAATTGTTTGCTCTTTTTGCTATGTGTGTGAATTGAGTTTGTTTCCAGGCCCTAAGATAGCATTTGCTCACCTGTGTGTGTGATTGTGTTGTTTCTTGTATCTGTGTGAGTCGATTCACTCAACTTTAAGCACCTATGGCTTCTCCTAATGCATTTGGGCAAGGAAACTTCAATATATGTTTGAAACAGAAGATGAAGTATGAGAGGGTGTTCAAAGCTGTGAATGACTCTTATGATTAAGAGATAATTTTGTGTGAATTATTTGGTGCCTTTAAAATCTTGTGTGTTTTTTAATTGGCTAGTTAATTCTGCATGTGATTAGGAAATTTATTTTTCTATCTTGTTTCACTTTGAATCTATGTGCTTCTTTATGAATTTGTGTTTTCTTGTGTGAAAACTTGTTAGAAATTTGTTTTCTATGTTGTGTGCTTGTTTATATGTTAAACTTGTTTGGTTTTAGGCTGCTCCTAGTGAGGTGGAGTATTTGCATATGTGTTTCTTTATGCTTTTGTGCCTAGTCTACATGCTTATTTGTTTTTCTTAGTGAGGTGGAGCATGTTGTGTGCATTCGAATGTGGTGTAACATTTGATTATTGATTGTCTGTGTGACTTTTATGTCTGTGTGACCGTGTGTGCTTCTGTGTGAAGTGTATGTGTGATTTTTAAATACTATAGCTTGTATGTCTATGTGACTAGACTTTGTGATCTTTGTGATCTTTTGTTAGCTTTGTGCTTATTTGTTCTATGTGAACTGTTCGTGTGTCATGAGAACTGTGAGTTCTAATCTATGTGATTACATGACTATGTGAACTTTTGTGACTTTTGTGTCATTTGTTGACTAACTTTGAGTTTGTCAAATTTTCTGGATCTTGCATCTAACTTTGTATTTTTCGTTTTGCAGGTGTCCGGGAAAATGTGCAATGATGAATTCCTAGATGAACACGATGGTGGATGATTTGGGCCAAGATGAAGATTTGTTGGGCCCGTTGGGCTTGTTGGCCCAAATGGTGGTCTTCAAGTCTCAAAGTATTGGGTCAAATGTGTTTGGCTCATAGCTTTACACCCCATCCCTTTTCATCCACAATTCGTGAGCCCAAACATAGAGTGTGGCGGGATTTTGAATTTTTGTGTGAGTTCAACGGGAATCTGAGCACCTCCCGTCGCCACCACCTCTGGCGATGCTCCGGCGATGAAGACCGGCGAGACAACGAGGACGACTGCATCCACCGAACAAATTGAAAAGCAATTTTTTTCTAGAATTTCATTTACACAGTAACTATAAACCAACAAAAAACATATTTATGCTAACTAATTAAACATGGGAAAACGGTTAAAAGAGTAAGCAAGCGTATGGAAATGAGATAGCCGTCTCATAACCATTCATGCAATGCTCAATTCAGTCGTAATTAATGTTTGGCAACTTTCTTCTTCAATATAGCGCGTGAACTTTCGAGAAGGGTGGGTTTAGAGGTAGGGTTCAACAGGGGCAAATGTGTCATTTAGCTGCATTGGAAAGGTCGTTGCCTTTTTGCTTAATCATTATAGAGAGAGGGGAGAGAGGGCGCGATTACAGAGGTGCTCCCCATTTGCTCTTGCTCTTGCTCTTGCTCTTGCTCTGCCAGTCCCAGGTATGTTTTCCTGATTGCTTCTCTTATCCACTCAACTCTTCGTACTGTTTATCACCAACACTTGTGCGTTATATTTATTCATCCAATCGTTCTTAATGTAAATTGAAAAATGAATAAACAATAGTGTGATTATATGTGTTCTTGAGCAGCTCTGTCTTGTTAGTATACTACTCTTTTGGAATTTCTAAAAAATCGAAGTTCAAACGTTACTCTCTGCCTCAAGAAATTAATTAAATTCCGAAATACTGTGTTTAAATTGGCTGATTTATGTGTAATTGAGCAAGAGAATGCACGAACGAGGACTTTTTAAGTTTTTGCATCTTAATTCGATATGGCAGAAACTAATATTGCTATGAAATTAGAACGTGATTTATCAAAAATTGTTAGTGAAATAGTAAAATATTTTAAATATCAGGAGTTTGATCAGTGAAGAGGTGCTTAAACTGGATGATAGTGGAAGTGGGCTCGAAGTTGTTCAACAATGGTGCTTATTCTTTGTGGCTATACTCCAGGAAGGTAACCACGGATGAGGATGTCAATTTTAACCACACAACCTTCTCAGTGAACCACATTTTATGCGCTTACTTTGCCGAATGTTTGTTTGTGTTTTTTTTTTTTTTTCTCAACAGTTACTTGCAGAATTCTTTTCTTGGGGAGCTGAAGGGGACTCG